>OY728140.1:1294757460-1295957460 GCA_963277665.1 Viscum album | reverse complement strand
ATATGGACATGAAAGCTAGGTCCACATATAGAGTTATTGAAATGAACACCAGATCAAAGAATAATATTATATAAATGAATTCCATGTCCACAGATAATCTTATATATTCGAAAGGTATGGCCATTGTAAATAATTTGTACATGAAAACAAGGTATACATATGAAATTGAAATCCTAATATCATGTTCAAGAATATCTTATTTATCTTATGAGTGATTCATCTTCACCCAATGCATTGGAGGGTGATATTGGCCAAACACATAAGACATTGAAAATTATACATATATATCCCACAATATCCAAAACAATTCCTCATTTTAGGACCTATGAGAAGAAATGGGTTTTATAAACATTTCATCATTTCATGACCCAAAGAAAATTTTTCATCATTTTATTATAGTATTACATGTGGAAAAGGAATGGACCACATGAAGAACTTTTCATCAAAAACATATACCATCCAAAGAAAGAAAAATAATGGTATATTTGGATCATATCCCCTATAAAGAATAATTCATATCATGTTTTTTCCTATGATGGATATAAGTAAATTCAAATTATAATTATAATTTTTTTGAGGATAATATTTTTTCTATTTTAAAATCACATATTTTAAATCTAAATATTTTGAAAGAATTATTGATTTTTTTTAAATTTAAAATAATAGTGTAGTATTCAAAGAATTTATTGGTAATTAAGATATGAAATCTCATTAATTCTATATAAGTTAATAAAATTTATTTCATACTTTGGTGAAAAGTAAAAAATACATTGTTTAGAAAATAAAAAGAATATTTATTTTAAAATAATTTTTTAAAAATTATAACATGGATATTTATTACATTTAAAAATCACATGATAATAAAAAAATCCTTCTTTAATTTTTTTTATAAATCATTGATTTGGAAGAAAAAGTTCTTCTTGACCAAAGAGAGAAATATGGTTAGTTTTCACTAAAAATAAATTTTCTATATCTTGATTCTAGTAGACATAATTGGAATATATAAAATATAAGATTCATAATTTTACTTTTAAGATAATGTTTTTAAAAAATTAATATTGCACATTCCTAGAACAAAAATATAGTTTTCAATAAAAAATGTATTTCACTAATCACTAGAAAATCATTCTTTTCTAAAAAATCATTGAAATTCAAACACAAATATTATGGATATGATTAATTCAACAATGATGATAATTTCAGAAATTCAATTTTTAAATTCGTGAAAAATTAAATATAAAATTTCCTCACAAAAATAAATAAAAATTGTTTTTTGGGGGGGAATATATTTCATAAGTATAATATTGCCTTTTCAAAATATTAGAGGCTTATTTCGTAAACAATAACCATTATATTTATTAAGTATTATTTTTTATATTTCATAAATTAGTTAATCCCATTAATATAATCAAATTTAACATCTAAGTTGTAACAATATTATTAAAATAAAAATATTTTAATACTATATTGTAGTCCTATTAAACTATGTGTTACATATAATATGAGCTATCTAATAAATTAAATTTAATTGAAAAATATTATTTAAATCTTTTGGTGTTTTGTGTAATATATATTTTTGATATTTAAAGAAAGGTTTGTTGGATAAATCTTATAGTTCATTATTATTAATTCATCATAGATGTATAAAGATGTATAGATATATGAAAGATTATTTTTTTACTACAGGGAAAATGAATGAGAGATATGATAGAGTGATTATATCAGTGGTTGGAATGAAATCATGTTAAGAATGAGATATTGGGGTCTATGGTGATAAGAAAACCATTACTCATACTGGAATTGAAATAAGAACATATCACCATGAATATTTTCATCGGAATCCCCTTAACATCAAAAGTCCATAATGTTTTTTTGGGTTGTATTCAATCACCATAATAATCTATTACACTTCCTTACTATTAGAAACTATTTCAATATTTATCATATTGATATTATATACATTAACAATGTTTAATGGTCCCAGGGATTACCACATTATATTGTATTGCATTGTATTTGAGGTATAACATGAGGTTTTGGATAACTCTTCAGCAAGATCTTGATTCAAGGTTGTTTTTCAGTACTTTTTATTATCCACATATAGATGGATAGTCTGATCGAACCATTCAATAACTATAGTATATATAGAGATATCATTCTATTGATTTCAAATTTGGTTTTTATATACCCCTTCCTAAAGATGATTATTATTTCAAAAGTAGATTTTACTCAAGAATTGAATTCATTCATTATTATACCCCTATAAAAATAAGTGTATAACTAAAATTTTATGGGATGATGTTTTAGAAATAAATATACTGTTACCTGAGATAGCTAAGGAAATAATAGATAAATCCAAATCCATTCAACAACAAAACAATTCAATTTAGTGATTATAAAAAAGCTATGCTTACAATCATAGATTAAATCATGAATTTAATTATGGTTATAATATATTCCTATAAATTTATCTATTGAATAAGGTTATGTGTTTCTAAAATATGGGAATGTAGAACCCTAGGATTATTTTATTCTTGGAGATTATTTTTCAAGTGGGGGTTCTATATTATCATTTTGTTCTTACAATGAACCCATAGGATGTTCATAATTTCTTCAATGTATCTCTCCAAACTGTAACATTTTACCATCGTAGGATGATATTTATTTTAAATAATAACTTTTTGAATTTTTTTATTTTATTGAAAAAGTGATACACAATAAGACTACTCATCAGGTTGAAGTTCGCTAGATGAATATGAAATTTAAAGGAGTTACATATGAACCTTTAGATTTTTTGAAAGAAATATATCATCATTTTTTATATCATAGTGATGGAACTTCGTCAATATAATTTATATTATGGTGGGTATAATGTAACACCCCTATATTTAGTGATATTTTTCACCTAAAATAAATTTGAATTTTTTATAGCTTTTCATTCATGAAAACCATAATATAAATGAAAAAAAATATTATATGCCACTATAAAAAATTCATTAAATTTTTAGATTTATTATTTATAAAAATATTTTGAAAATTATTCATAATGAATTTGTATAAAAAATTATTGACAAATAAGTAATTTTTTAGAAAATCATTTAAATTATTCAAAAACAACTTTTCTTAAAAAACGGGTTTTCAGGAAATTTTTTATCTTAATATAATTATTTAATTACCTATTAATAAAATTTATTTAATAAAAATTAAAATCATAATTGAAACCAGCATCTTAAAATTCACATTGAGTGATATTTTTTGAATTTTTGGAAAGGAATTATTTTTCATTGAATAATGAAATATTATGATTTTTATTGAACAATTCCTTTTGGTCCAAAGAATTTATAAAAAATAATTTTGTTTTAAAATTCTATCAAATTAATATTAGTTTATTTAAAATTTTCATAATCCAGTTGATGTTATTTAAATAATTATTATGACGTATTATGATATAAAAACATTCTATAATTAAGAAAATATTCTTCCTAAAAAATAATTTGTTCTCGAATGTTGGTAGATTACTTAAAAATTAAATTAGTCAAATTTTTTTATTGGAATTTGATGAAATTGATTCCATATTTTGGATTTATATTTTCAAATTTCCCAATTATTCCAATTTCATATTTTTTCATAATGTATAGTAAAAGCAATTTAACTTGTCCCCGCCATTATGGTTACAACATGTTTATTGGGGGTCAAAACAAGATATAAGGATATGTTTTCAAATTAAAAAATATTTAAATACTATTATATGTCCTTATTTATAACTAATATTATCCCACTATTTAAACATAGGAAATTTAGAATCATTTTTCTCGAGAATAAAGTTATTTTATTTTAATATTTTTTTAAATCCCTTGTGTGCCCTTTCCTTGACATATAAAAGGTCACCCAAACATGATCTTATTAACACCAAATTGATCCACATATAATGACCAAACCCAAACCAATTATCTTATTAAAATTCGTTAATATTATAAATAAGTTTTTTTATTCATGGTGGATAATTCCAAGGGTCCTTAAGAAAGGATATGAAGGAGGCCTACTGAAGGAGTGTTAATCATCCTACCCGAATGCTTTCAATTTATTTATTCTCATACCTCATATAATTTATTATTATTCATAAAAAACAATAAAATATTAATCCTAAATATAGTAGAATGATAATATGATTATTAATACACTATTATTCAATATATACTCTATCAAATGGCAAGTGAATGTATCGCTCAAGCATATATATGAACTACCACCTACACGTTGCGACATAATTAATTTTCCATCACCAAAATTAATGGATGGTTATTATGACGGGTTTAATATATATATATATATATATATATATATATTATTTTATAATTATTCTTATGTAATTATAATATCATATCCAAATTCTAACATTCTCATCTATTTGAAAACAATAATGTCAGTCATGTGTTTATGTTGACTACTACAACCACGATGTGATGTTATTTGATTTATGTTTATGAATTACATGGATAGTAATAAGTTTATATTTAATGAATATATATAATATAAGTGATATAATTTTTTTTATTCAAAGGTGATATATTAGTTATCTTTATTTCATTCCATCCATCTAATTGTAAAAAGAACATTCATGTGTATGTACATACTATGGTCTCATTGGACAGTGTAATTCATATTGTTATCTCTAACATATTTGTAATAATATAAATATATTAATTAAATGAATAGATATTATATAAATACAATGATTAAAATTCTATATATAGTGGGATCATGATCAATGTATAAGGACTAGAACTACCAAAATGACTTTTTCATGAAAAATGATATAGTTAACACCTAAAAATGATGATTTTTAACAGAATTATTAATATATTGGTGTTGAAATGTTATCATTTATTAATATATGATACTATAATCATGTACATGATTTTGGTATAGATTTTTATAAGATTTAAATTTCTTATACATGAGGTTATAATGTTTTTGAAAAATGTCAAACATTGTGTAAGGGATTTATCTTACAATAAATGTTTTAGTGATTGTTTATGATTAAGTTTTGGAAGATAAAATTTTATATCTATAATCAAGAAACTGATGAAATATATTATTCTATTGTTATTTCATGATATTACATGTCTTAATTTCATTTTTTAATATTTAATTATTCTAGCTATTGAATGATTAATTTCAAGGAAATCTTAATTCATTTAACTATTCTATGAGAAAGTCCTTTTTCTTAAATGTTCATGTTTTCCGAAAAGTTTCAATAATGTTCTTAATATTCTTATATTATTTTTTAATGTCAAATTTAGACATTTTTACATCATTAAGATTTTTTTTCATAGGAATATTCACTTTATTTTTCAAATGATGCGCCCTTTACTTTTAACAATAAATCTAAAAGGAATCATTTATTGACGTATATATCATTAATGGAATTTCCCATCATCATGTACTCTTAATTATATAAATATTATTTTACAGGCTATAATGTTTCATTTTACGAAATATATTTTCCATACTGTTTTTGAAATTTTTATACTTTAATGATGAGATATAAAAATGAAAAGGGAATTTTCATCAAAAATATTCAAAGTGATATTTTAAAGGTTTTTTCATTTATAATGACATTCTTTGATGTAAATTTTTTATTCAGGGGATATAATACACGGATAAAATTTATATTATTTTATTTTATGTCTAATGATGCTGATGATTTAAGGATGTGTCTAAGACTGTTTATTTACACCAATTTAATTAATTTATGATGAAACTATTATGAAACACATTTCTTTTATATGGGTAATTCTGGATGAAATGATGAAATATATATAAAACTCTTTTTTTTTCAATTTATTATTATATATTGAAATGATGAATGTTTTAAAATTTTGAGGAACACATATGAATGGATTATGATTAAGTGATTAGTGTGAAAAAATTGTATATCCCACCAATTAATTTGGGAATAATGGGTATCGATTGAGAGAAAGAGTACTAGAATGGGGTTTTTACCCGATTTAGTAAGGTAATATAATAGATATGATATCATTTATAGTGAAAATTTACTTTATAAAGGGGTTTGAACCCAATAAACTATGATAGAATTGGTTTTAAACCTTGACTAAGAATATGATTGAATGGGTAGTGAAGAAAATATACTATGAAATACATAATGAAGATCCTTGAAAACTATGTAAATAATTTATATTCTTATGTGTATTTAAAAAAAATATTTATTATTAGTATTTTATTCCCTAATGCCTCATGTTACTTTATTATTTTTATTATTATTATGTTATGGATTTCTAGAATTAATTCCATGAATAAATTCTATAATCAGTGATTTGAAGGTTATGGTTTAAAATTTTATGTTCTTATTCTAATTCCATTATGCTCATGTTATATGACATTGATCATATATATATATCCTTTTTAACACTTAATAAGTATTTGAGATCACCCCTTATTATGTTTCCTTTCTATATTTTTTCAATAAAGGTTAATGTAGTGTATTTATAAAAATATTACTACATGGTAAGTTCATTATGGTAGAATTTTATTATATATCATTAGATATTAATATTTTGGATCATGTCTACAAATATTCTAAACACTTTCATACCCAAGAGAGTATTTTTTATATTTATTTATTATTAATTTGTGAAGATTTAATATCTATTTATGAAATGTTTGGGTTAAATATATTTCATGTTCATAGAGTTTTCATTTGGGGGTAATCATTACCCATATATTATCTTGTATTTAAGGTATACGGATTTATGTAAATATCTTGATTCATTTTTAACATTAATTATGGGTCACAACATAGTTTGTTACACATCAATGGAAGTTCAAAAAATGCATTTGGGGGATTATTGGAGTTCTTATGAAGGAAAACGTCTTTTATAAATATATACTAGTTAAAACGTTTTATATGGTACATTATGATCCAAAGGGAACATAATTTATGATAATGATATCTTATTCCACCAAAAAAATGTTTATGTGGTGTTGTATTTGGTGAATCCCTTGATTTTATTTGATATTTGAAGTTATATATATGTAAACATAAAATATAAATTCTTCACTATAGACCCATTAAAGATACATTCTATGATAATGGAATTAATGATGAAATGAATGAATTTTGGTTGGGATTATAAGTACCATAGAATATTCATTATGAATTAGAGAAGGATGAATTTTTCACTAATATAGTTCCATAAAAAGTATAATGAAGGTCTTTCCCAGTAATATGATAATGTTATAGATAGAATTTGAGGGAGATCATGTGAATAGATAAAAATTTTTTATATGGATTATGGAAGTTAGGAAATCTTTCAAAATATTTTCCTAAAGAAAATATAGTGTTGCAAGAAGTTATTCATTTCTTGAAAAGTTAAAGAAATTAAATGAATACTGAATGGTTTCATATTTGTTTAGATAACAAGTTTAAATGAAATATCATATCCCATTTGAATTTGAACTTGAGTATGTGATGATGGGTGGAGTTCATTGGGCTATTGATTGTGAGTAATCCTATATAGCAGTTAAGGATAATATTTTTTCTAATTACATCCATTAGAAAACATCAGAAGTCAAAGAACCAGATTAGTAGTTTAAGTTGATGACCTTGATCATGAGTTTGTATTAATAATCTGTTGAATAGGAAATAAGTATGAAGTTTTATAGGATCTATGTCAAATATATTCTTCTAGAATACATAATGGTGGGATAAAACATTTATTCATTATATACAAATATTTTTAAAGCTATAAAATGTGCGGATTCCATGGAATGTTTTTCACTAGAGAAAGAATCAACACTCCAATTTCTGTAAAGAGATAGATATAGGTGGTTCCCTTTAGTATATTTAAGGATATAAACAACATGTTTTATTACAATAGTTATAAAATTAATCCTTGAGTGTAAAATATGAGTCATCAAATTATGCAACATTTTTG
Source organism: Viscum album (assembly GCA_963277665.1). Taxonomy (NCBI): domain Eukaryota; kingdom Viridiplantae; phylum Streptophyta; class Magnoliopsida; order Santalales; family Viscaceae; genus Viscum; species Viscum album. Next base: position 1,295,949,502 of record OY728140.1, on the reverse strand, counting down.
GTGGAAATGGGGGTTGAGGGATGCTTCAGTTCTTTAATTTTTGTAATACAATGGTAGAGTATTAGTGGCATATATGATTTTACATCATTTTCAATAATGATTTTACATCATTTTCAATAATGATTTATAAATTTATTGACAACCTGATTGATAATTATTTGAGTTCTTAAAATCCAAAAATACAAATGTTTTGATATAGATGATCATGGATCAACTAAAAAACATTATACACTTCTTTCCCATTCAATAAACCTTCTTAATTAAGGAAATATGTATTTTATATATGTATTAGGTTCTTAGGATTTGTGGATTTACTTTTTCAATCATGTCAAACAAAGGTCCAAAATTTACACTAAAAATGGAGAGGGTTATATAAGGAGAAGTGTACTAAACTAGAGATGCATACATCATATAACTCATCAATGTGGGATAATATATAGTGGGATACATTATCTTTTATAGAATACCCTTGTTTTATGTTTTATATTTTTGGTGATAATGGGAGGATCATTTGTGTAATGACCAAGATTGTATAACTCCATTATAGCTGGATCAGTGTAGAACTATAACGAAGTCATGCCTCCATATACTTAAATGGTTGTTAAAAATTATTTAGGGTTTGTGGGATGACAATGAGGATACTATACATTCTTTTGAAAAGTAATAATAATAAAACATCTTAAAAATGTATTTACATCACACCACTATATTACCGTTTAGGTCATATAAAAAATAAGGATAACTATCACATGGTCTAAATCTACTTACACCTCCACCGGATTCTAATCATCAAACCCTTTCCCTTACATGTAAAATGTACCAATAAGTTTCACTAATCCTAGAGGGTACATGTAGGGTATGAGTATAAACATAGTACTCCACCACCAATAATGCACATATTTTGTATCTATGTTTATATTAACTTATGAACAAAATAATTAGAACTGATTGGATACAATTTAAAATACATCCCACTCAAGATTAGCTATCCCTGAGTGATATTTTACCAACCCTAACTAGTGTTTGAGGGTAACAATAGAAGAATTGTCTATCATTCTAGAAGATCCTTCAATATTTTATAATATGATATACCAAAACAAAACACATTCTAATAAAACCTAATAAATAATCAAATTAATCCCCATTCACTAAGTCCCCTTACATAAAATGTATAATGAGTCTTAAGTAATTCAATAATATTTATTAAACTTCTAGCTCAACTATTTGAAAAACCCAAGGGATTATGACACCTATTGTTCCATAATCCAATCGATCATCCCCAATATAAATAGTTAGCCTCAAGATCAAATTATATGGTATCAACTACTAACAACTATGAATTTTTATATTGAGATCATCCTCAATGTACATGGTCAACACCATCTAGAATGTCATCCTATCTATAGATCCATCCATCGATATTTAATGAATTAAACCACCACAAGTGGAAATCCCTATTTATATAATCCCCCCAAAATCCTTATTTACCAATATAATATGAACGAAATAACTCATATCCTAGTCTAAAAAATCATTGATCCTTTATCACCCCTATGTAACAAACTAACCCAACCATTAGAAATTGTCTACACCATCTACATCACACTAAAAAACCACATCCACTACATTCTAGTGGTCAAATCCACCTAGAGTCACAAGGGTCATTACCAATTCATTCCTACATAACCACATTAGTTATCACATAAAAAACATAAACAACTAAATTCATCACACCCAATTATTAATGGACTAATATATTCACATATATCTTTCCATGAAAATCATGAAAAAATATTTTTTAATGATATTTTACCATTGTTAAATATTATGATAAAAAATATTATTTTACTTAAAAGACTAACCCAAGGTACCCCACTCATTCCAATTTACCCCAAGTAAAATAAGAAATATATTTCATTTGGAAAATCTGGAAGAAAACCATACCTAGATTTTTCAAGATTCAAAAAAGTTATAATAAATATATCAAAATCCCTAGAATTATGATTTGTTTAATTAGGGATGAAGAAATGGTGGGAAATATTGAAAAAAATTCATATAAATACTAATCCTTAAATGTATCTCTCTATGGAATCAGATGACTTGAGATTCTAACAAGAAATTGTTATATTATCACCTAAAGAATAGGAGAGGAATTATGTGGTGTTGTGAGGATGATAATTTCTCTATAGGGATTGCATGGAACATTTTTCCCTTTAAAAAGGAATTTTTAATATTTAACTAATATTATAAAAAAATTGGAAAAACTATTCTTCATAGAAAAAATTTGGAAAACACTAAAATAAATCAAACTCAATTCATAATGATTCATCTAATGACTCACCAAAAATCAAAGTTATTCATTTAAAATTATCCATATTTTTAAAATTCACTCATACTAACATTAAATTTTGTTATTCCAAATTTACCCAAATTCTTAAAAATGTATTTTTTCCCCAAAAACACTCAAAATATCAATAATTAACTTTTATTCCTTAAAAAATATCTAGATTATTAAATAAATGAAAATAAATTCTATAACACCCTTAATAATGTTTTATAAGAAATAAACCCTGGAGAATAGGCCAATTCCAAAGGCCTGTTCCTCATCCGATACCAATACTTACAAAACCCCAAAGATGTCCATGGTTTTATATTTAATAAAATGACATTCCTAAATTAGAATTCTAGAAAACTGATTCATTGAATCATCTAAAACATAATATATATAATCCATGATTTATATCATTAACAGACCAATAAAATAAAACCAAAACCAAATCATCTCTTAATAAAAATTCTAAAATATGAAGATAATATTGAACATATCCGTCTTTTCCCCACAAAACTGAACTACCATGGAAATGAAACACACTACACTGACTCATTCTATGGGAAATATCGACCATATATATCACAAAATTAGTCTCATATCATCCAAGTATCACAATATAATATTTATCCCATCAAATATATTATCTAGGAGAATACACGTTCTAACCAATTCACATTAACATTCCCAAATAATATCAGTTTCTTATTTCAAAAAATAACCTTACATGATGATAAAAACATCCTATATCACTTCTAATTCCCACAAAAAACCTATACCACTCCCTATTCCCACATATATCCTACAACACATTGGATAATGAAATTAATTGTACTTGAAACTTGATCCCATGTGAATCTCACACCACATCAGATGTATACATACATAATTTTTTTCACCTAAAATACACATAAATTCCAAATCACACATAATCCCCACATAAATCCTTGATTCCAGTTCATCCCCTATTTATCATGATCTACACTTGATTATATCATATTAAGGATCTATTTATTAATCCATTTATCATTTTAGTAATTCATTATACAGTAATGTTCCACCCAAAGATAATTAAACACTTTTATTTCATGATGTGAAATGAATAATTATTCAATATCAAAAATAATAACACGAACCATGCAACCCATGGTTTATATTCTTGTAATATTAGAAACATAAATAACATTTTTTTAAAACTTATCAACGTTTCTTTATAAAATTTCAAATATAATACCCCTTCTAGATATCAGACATGTAATACCCATGTTCTTATCCACATGAATAAAAAATAATAAAGTGGTGGGATTAGATTCTCATTGAGGGAAACATAGAAGTTAATCAATAATGTTCAAAATCAAGAAATATAAAAGTATCAATGTATGAGTTCATAATAAATATCTAATAAAAACCATTAAGTAACCATACACAAATAAAACATTTAGCATAATACATGATAAATCATAACATAGATAAATTTAAAAACAAATAACATGAAATAAAAGTATAGGAATCATAAAAAATTTGATAACAAATAATCACCTTTTTTCCATATAGGATCAATATTCACTCACACATTTCCCTAGGGGGATTGCATTAGTGAATCGAGAACCACAACATGTTTTCCACCATCTCAATAGACATAATTCATTATTCAATATATTGGAAGGATTTATAGGTACAAATAATTAAATAATGAAAATCCATATATATTTATTCTATAATATATTAATCATTCAATATATCCTGAAAAAATAATAGAGAAAATGGGTTTCATTCATCCCATCACTTATAACACATGGAAATAAAAATATTTTTCATAAAATTTATGGATCGTAATAAAAAACAGTATATAAAGAATGTAAAAAATTGAAACCAATAACTAAATATCATAAAAATAGTATTTTATAAGATTATTTAGATGGTGATTCAAAAAAAATAACTCCCAGAAAAAAAATTATTTATAAATAAAAATGAAATTGTTGCGAACAAATAATTGTGTTTTTATAAAATTCTTTTATCATTGATATAAAATATTAAGTTAAATTCACATTTTGTGGTATTTTTTAGAAGTGTAACCTTTTAAAAATGTAAAAGAAATAATTTTAATAATCAATATATTGTAATATATCTTAATAATGTAGCATTTAAAAAACAATTTTTTTAAAAAACAGAGTTGTGAAAGATTCTTGAATACTTAAATTCATCAAAAAGAATAATCATTAAAGAATAATTGAAAAAGACAAAATCTATTCAATATATAAAGTGTTATATTTGTAAAATGATAAAATTTAATAAATTTCATCAATAATTGATCATTTAAATAACATAGTTGTTATCAAAATAATAGCGTTGTAGAATATAAACCATTTTATTTTCAAAGAATTAATTTTTTAATATTTTGAAATACCTATATTAACAAACATACTATAAAAATAGTAACATAAATTCATCATGAAAAGTGGTAATGGAAATATTAAAGATACATAAGATAGATATAAATGGGGTTCTAAATATAATGATAAACATTTATGGGAAGGGAAAATATGGACACAAAAAAAATCCTCGTTAATAAAAATTGTATTTGTCCTTAAAAATGTGAAACTTTTATAGGGAAAAAATACATCAAGATCAGATATTTTAATTAAAATTTTATTTTACCAAGATAGGATAAGAATATAACATGATATAAAATATTAGTGTGTGTGTAAAAAATTCCATTAACGATGTTTAGAAATATTAAATATAAATCAATTAATGTATTTGAGTGAGAAAATAACCTCAAAACCATGGCATCCCTTTAATAAAACAACATTTAAAGAGAGAAAATTATATAGTTCTAAACACCACATATTTTACATGAATATGGTAATTTAAATTCATTAGGTTTTAATTACAACATATCATGGTTTTAAATTGAATAATATGAAATATGTCTCACAAAATTATATTTATGAGAATAAACCACCATACAACCAAATAAACATTTGCGTAAAAAAACATTGTAGGATATTATTTCAATTAAAACAATAAATTCCTTGAATAATGAGGTTATAATTAAAGAAAATATAAACTAGGAAGTATATACACCATTATAAATAATCTTGGTATATGATAAGAAATGTTTTTCATGGGTTGATAATTTGAGACATGAAACCCTTACCATTTTCCCGCTTAGTCGATTGAATTTTTTAAAACTACAAAAAGTACATAGTTTTATTAATAATTTATTTATAAAAATAATTTATATTAATTAAATTTTATAAAATTTATTTATAATTATTCTCCACATTTATATTAGTTAGTTATTATCTATTTTTAATATCGATTGTGCATAATCTTATTCAATTTAAAATAATTTATTAATATCAATTTTTTCATTATTTTTATGAAAACATTCTTCTTTCCATGATTACACAAGACTCAATAATTTATTTATATTTATTTTATATAAATTTAATATTTAATTACATTATATTTCTATTCATAGTTCTTATATGTGTACAGTCTTTATCCCACTCATCAAACGCTAGAATGAATTTTTGAGTAATCAACAAATTTTTATTAACATGAAATTTTATTATTGATAACTTTTCTTAATAAAATTAATCTAATATTTTTTGTAATTTTTTTTTGTTTTATTTTGATCATGAAATTGAACATAATATTAATTAAATATGATGTATAAAAAATTATAGTGTATTAAATCCACCAATTAAATATTTTATAGACTGATAATTTTAATTATCACCCACTAATGAATATATTTAATGGATAAAAAATATTAAAAAAATATAAAATAAATTTGAGGAGAGTTGAAACTAACAAACATAGGAAAACATATTTTTTCCATATAAAATGATTAAACCTAATATTGAGATTTTCTTTATCCACTTATGTCTTGTAACTATCATTATTTAGTATAAAATGAAAATTAAATAATTTCCATCTCTTAGACATTCATAATCATCCATTAATTGATGGGTGATCATTTTTTGATATTAAATGTGCTCTCATTATTTAAATTATTTTTCATCTATATGGAACGAATTAATAAATTTCAATTTTTTTCTTAAGTAAGATTAATAATATTTCAAAAAAAAAATTCTAAAATAATTTATTTGAAATAAAATATTCACATGACTAGAATATTTCTTTGATAATAAAATTATATTTGTTATGATTTAATATTATTATAAAACTTGTAAGGATTACTAGGGTGTACAGAATAACTACATTTCAAAAAAAATATAATGTAGAGGGTGTTATAACATTTTACCACTTATTTTCATGACTTACATTCAGTAGTATAGTTGAATCCTTGGTCAAGGAGGTTGTTTGTTACTATTATCCTGGGTAGTCCATGGTTATGGAATTTATTTTTATAATGCCCAGTCACCATGAATTTCAATAAATTAAGTGTGGATGGCGCATTTTTTGTGACATTTATACCTCCCTTTTTATTGGTTGAACATGTTATATGTATTTAACATTCATGATCTTGATGGGTAATCACACAACACTTATAACATAATCTTATTCCATTGAGAAATTCCCTTGGGTTCTTCTACCATCATTTTTGACATCTGTGATATTGAATATTATTTCATTCATTATCTTTATCATGTGAAACTACATGAGAATCTATAATTATCTTAATTAAAATGGTTGGAAATAAAACTATGATTATGTTGTTAATTATATTCCTAGAGGACCATTTTAGAATAATGATAATAATTTTTACACTAACTCGTATCCAATTATTTTTCCTATTTAGATATTACCATCATTATCTATAGTATTTATTATAAAAATTGTTTTTACCTATTTAAATTTCATCAGTTTAATGATATTTTAGGTAGTTACGTTAATAAACTCATAGAGGTAAAAACATGAGTATAGATACAATAACTCATACATAGAGTGTATACACTATTTTTTAAATCTATAATATTCAATATATATTATCCATTGTAATTATATATTATGTTATTTAGTATAAATATATTCAAATACCACATAATAGTTTATAATGAGAATTTTAATTAACCAAATAATATCCCCCTTGTGTTTTTTTCTTGGGTTTGTATTCTTAATCCAACTAATCATACACAAGAGTGATGATTATGTTGACAAAACAATATTTTTTTAGGGTGACTACCCATAGGTGCATTTATTCCAAAACTAAATCCACATACCAAAATCTAGAAAGGGTTTTAATTGTTAGTAAAATAACATAATCATTACTTCATAAAAATATCAGGATATTTTCTCATGCATATATTTATCCATGAAAATTATTTATAGGTTCTTTAACAAAGTTATCTAAACTAATCCCCCAAAATAACTAAACACTCTTTTAATACCAATGGTGGTTACACAAGTTCAATAAAAACATGTATTTCATTATTTTACATAAATAATAATTCCAAGCACAAATTGTAACAAGTACTAGAGACCCAAATATTTATCACATTGTATGATTCTGTACAGAAACAAATTAATATTCAACTCTTGTAAACATTTATTTAAAACCATCCACATAAAAACCATTTGTGAACATATCTTAAGTAATACACATATTCATATACTTGGGAAGGAAAATGTAAAAATGGGTGGGATCAACTACTCAAAGTGTAAAATATAAGAGATAACCAATAATGATCATAAGTTATCAAAAAATAATTACATGAGCATGAGATAATAATCATGATACATGAATATAACATTAGTAAAACATACCTAGATAAAACATCAATAATTATGCATGGACAATTATAAAATAACTAAATTTTAAAAAATAATAAAATTGCATAAATATGATTATATCATTAACAATATATTTAATTATTCAATACCACTTGTGTCCATTTATGGATCATTATTCACAAATATATTTTCCTTATTGGATCAAGATTCCCAAAATTATTTCTCTTATTGGATCTATAATCACAAATCATTTCCCATTATCTCATTACAAATAAATAATTACCAAATTAATTGGAGGTTTATATAGGAAAAATAATTACATAATAAAAGTACCATACATGTGGGTGACACAAGATATAAATCATTTAATATATCATCAATACCTATGAGAGAAAATGGGTTTTTTATCACATTATAAATAAACCATGGATTCAAAAATAGTTTTTTTGGTACCTGTATATTTTTAACAAAAAAATTAACACCCTCAATATAGATGTTTTATACCCATAACTAAATCACTAAAAATTATTATTTTATAAGAAAAATTAGAGGTTGTTTGAAGGAAAATTTATTCTAAGAAAATTAATATTTTATAAATAATGGGTTAATTATAGAGAAATCATAAAAGTGTCTTTAGAAAAATACATTATAATTGGAGTAAAATATTAAGTTAAATTCACATTGAATATTTTCATTAATAAAGGTCCAATTGACTAATTTAAAAAGATGAATTTATAAAAATAAATATTTGGAAAAAAATAAATAATCAATCCTTGAAATAATTTAAATTTTCTTAAATGTTAAGGAGAAAGATCAAAAAGAAATTTAAATTTGAAAAAAATATCATTAATAAAGATTATATAAAACTCACAAAATAGATACAAAATGTGAAGTTAAAAAATTTAGAAAAAAATACTGTTAAAAATTATATTCAATACTAGTTTAATTAAATGAAATAAAGATTGTAAAATGAAACAATGAGTGGAAGATATAATATATCATTTTTAATGAATGGAAAATCAATTTTTAAAAAATTTAGAATACAGTTATTATAAAATATTATTCTAAATTGGGAATCAAAATATTGTTTTAAAAAGTTGATATTAAAATATTAAGGTTATATGAGTTAAAAAATAATTTTGTTTCCATATATAAAGGATAACATTGGATGGAAAGAAAAATATAGAATTTGAAAAAAAATAGAAGTTTTTTTTTCAATAGAGGAAGAAAAGTTATGTGAATGATATAATAGGTCATAAACAACCAAAAATTTATTAATAAACAACAATAAGAATCATTATAAGTCAATAGAGAGAGTTGATTTTAGAATTAACATTACAAAATTAGTATCCTTTGAATCAAAATCCATTAAAAGAGATAAAATGATATAGATATTTACAGTAGATGAATTACAAGAATACAGTAAATGAAATTCATTAGTTAGTAATCACAAAATATCAATGAACTAATGTTGAAAAATTATAAATTTATGGGAAGATATTAAAATTTTGAAAATATACCCTATTAAAATCATAGCCACATTTCCTTAAAAACAAAATTAAGGAAATTATTTAAAATGAATATTTTAATAAAATTTATAATTAGATGATCACAAAACATTATATTGAAGGGTAAGTGGATACAAAATTACAAAAAAAATTATTTATTATAAGAAATTGGTATCAAGGTTTTAATATTTGAAAAAACGAACCCCTTACCTTGATTTCCCATTTCTCCATGTACACTCTAATATCATTTATAAAATACATTGTTATATTAATATTTTATTTCATAAATTTATATACATAAATTATCTTTTATAAAATTCATTTAAATTATTTCATATATGGAATATATTTATTTATTAAGTATTTTTGATACTCGAGTTGATAATATTAATCATTTTGAACAACTTTTATATTAGCATTTTTGTTCATTATTATTCTTTAAAAGATTATTTTCACTGGATAATATAATGTACATGAAATGATGTTTCATGGAAGTTTATGAAGTTAAAAGTTCATCTGATAAGGTATTTATCCACAATTCATAAAGAAATAATTGGGTAAAAGTATGTTTCAATGATATTTAACAAACAAATGATGATAAATTAGTTAATGAGTTTAATATTTATGTTGGAAATCTATAACAAAAATTAAAAATTATATTTTTATTCATATAACATATTAAACTTAATTATGTTCTCAATTTTATCTAGGATATTATTGTATGGTAGTGTTCACAAAGGTGGTTACACCAACCCAAACACGAAAATACTATAATTAAAAGATTATAATGTTTATTAAAGATGATTAATTTAGAATAATATAATTATTTTATAGGAATAGAGATATTTTATATAAAAGTTTATTTTTTTGAAAAGCAGATATAAATATTATTTAATTAAAAAAGAAATATTACAGATGAAAAACCAGATATGTTACATCACGGAGGTGGTGGTCCACACAACACACGGTTAATGTATTCTTTCTCAATCATTGACATGGAATGAAGGTGGGTTATAATTTTCACATTATTATTATAATTATATTACATATTTAACATTTATTCCTTAATTTATCCTAAAAAATAATCAAAGAGAAGTAATGGTGAAAAAAGAGAATCCCTCGCATCTTGAATTCAAAAGTCGAGACAAAAAATGAATGATAATTTCATTATTCTTATTAGAAAATGGGAAAGTGAGTTATTAATTTTTCAAATTGTATTATAAAAAAATTGTTAAAAATATTAATTTAGATATATTTTCAAATCGATTTTTTTGGGAAATTAAGAGTGAAAAAGAAAATAAGTTCGAAAAAAATAGTACCCACATTGAAATAACTGTGTTTTCCTTAGAGGATTCCTCTTAAATGGAGGTATTAATCCAATATCATATGAACATCGAAACATGTAATAGGAATATGATAAATGTGTATGGAAAATATTGATATAGAAAAGATGAATTTTTTTTCATTGAATAGTCTTGAAGGGGTGGTGAGAGACCGATTTTATTTGTGGTGAGAATTGATTTTTTTAAAAATAAATTTTATATAAAGAGAGAACAATATGTACATGTAACATAAGTTAAAATTGATATAAATGTATTAGAGGATGATATAAGGTTGATAATACGTAAAAATTTAATTTGAATTCAGGATTTAAATAATTAACTAGTCTTTTGGTCAAATTTGTTTCACTTTCATCATTTTTTATGCTTATAATAAATTATTACCTTTTGTAATTTTGTTTTAATGTGTAAAAATAAAATGGCCCTGATTTTTTAAATTGTAAAAAAGTAATTAAAATATGAAATATATTTTATCAAATATAATAACTAATGTAAAAATCCTTTTCAAGATTATCACATGTGATATGTAAAAACTAGTTTTTAGAAATTCTATATTTTTTTCATATAATTTATCTGTATGATAAAATTATACATGTACATTATTTTTATGATAAAAAATGTATTACGTTAAAAAAATTAGGTGGATATTAATTCAATACCAAATAAATATAAAAAAATAATATTTAAATAATAGAAATGACTAGAAAAGTGTTTCTATTAGAGAATATTACTTATGTTAAAAAAATAGTCATAATTTTTATAAATTAAAAATATAAATTGAAATTTTATGTCATTACTCTTTAAATAAATATTTTATTATTAAAATTATTTTACGAGTTCATATGATATACTAAATTCTTTATTTTTTCTTAAAAGATAAGATTTTTCTAAATATTAAATGTTAAACTATTCAACTAAATTTTGTTTTTTGAAAGGTATAATTATTTTATAATTTTTTATTTTTGAATTCAAAATCATAATAATTTTAAAAAAATAAAATACTATTTTTTTTAAATTAAAATTTTAAAATTTAATGTAATATATAAGATAAATTTTATTTTATTCAAAAAGGCCTTTATTAAAATTTAGGTTATTTTAATCTAGTTAGAATAAATTTATTACTCTATACCATAACTACCTATAATGTTTTTTTTCATGTGTTTTTACCCAATGATTTATGTACCAAATGTTTCGATCTCTATGAGTACTATTTTCTATATTTTACTGATTTTTTTGAAGGTTTCTAGGCCTTTGCATGGTTTTCACATGGGTAAAAAAGTGTTAAACATATTGCACGGTTTTTGTATGGGTAAATAAAGTGTGAAACTTGTTTCAAAATTTGTTCCATCTTTGCGCATGATTTAAAACAAGTATGCAACCTAGTTCGAAAGGGGTTGCATGATTTGCGCATGGTTAGTACTAACAGTGTGACATGGCCTAGGATATCGTGTGAATGGTAAGAAATGTTATGAAAATTTTAATTAAATTTTAAAAACCACCTAATTAATCCTACACTCATCCCACATGAACCTAAATTGATTCTTTGGATTTTGGGGGCCCTTCAGAGGTATGTTTTCTCCCCAAACCTCATCTCTTGGACGATCAACACACCAATTGAAGCAGACATATTCTCTTTATGTGATTCATTTTCTTATTAATCATGGATATCCCTTATTATCTTGATTATTTATTCATATAGGTTATTGTGGAACTTCAATTTCTTAGATCTTAGTTGATTTATGAGGAATTATAGATCTTGGATCTCTTACCTCTTCTTTCAAGATATATATTCCTATATCTGGTGATCTCCACTGGGGGTGAGACATCTCAGATTCCTTACAGTTGGATTCCTAATTTTATAAGTATGGGTTTCTATGATTTTACTTCATTTTTTGATTCACCATTGCATGATAATTCATAGATACATGTTTCTTGATTTCTTACACATGTTCTTTGAAATTATTATATTAAATTATTTATGACATATTCTTTGACACTTTTCTATCCAAATTGAATATGACATAAATTAAATGCATATGACTTTGATTTATCTGAAGTTTTCTAATTCATAACTTCAATGTTTGTTTTGATATATTTTCAAGGTTTTATTAAAGGATGTTTTAAATAAATTGAGGGCTTTGGATCGGGTTCTAATTTTTTAAATGAACATACTTGACTTGAATTAAATGAATTAAATTATTTGGTATTCTCTAAATATTATTAAATTCTTGAATTTATTAATCAACCAAGAGACCCAATTTAATGATTTTATCATTTTTTAAATTGGTGTTATTGGGTTATTTGAGATAAATGATTTAACTTAATGGAAAGAGGGTGTTATCCCATGTTTAGAAAGATATTCAAAATATTTAAAATTATGATAATTCATTTTAATTATTTTGGGTTTTTTGAAATAAATGGTTGTTTTAAAGGCTCATTTGGTAATTTCTTGATGAATTGTAAAAGGAAGTGGGTATTGTTTCTGTTTTGAATTTTTAATTATATAAAAGGTTTTGAATTAAAATCGATGTTGCATGATGGCCCGATTTTTACTTTATGATAATTATCAGATGTGATAATCCCTTAATTTTAACTTGTTTGATTCTTATACATCCCATTATTTTAGGGCTTCAAAAAGGTAATATTCACTTAGAGAGTGTTTGGGGTTCAAAGTGAGATTTTTTCAATAAGGATCCATGTGAGATCCTCATAACATGTCTATCTGAAACCTTTTTTGACTTGTTATAGGAACCAAGATAGTTAGAAGAGATGACCTATATATATGCTTTACTAGTAGACTAAGAGTATTCTAATGGATCCATAAAGAGCATAAATGTTTGAGGCAATGAATGATCCTCTAGGAAAGTGGGTGTGTGTGGAACTAGATTGATTTAGACTTTTGAGTCTAGTTTTAATCCTAATAATTAATAATTCGATTAGGTGTTATGTGGTGGACACACTATCACACCTAGGTTGCATCCCTGACATCCTTATACTTGATATCATTGCAAGAAAATGTTTATTGTCACTATTTGGTACCAAAGATGCTTTGCATGATTCATTTACTATTATTATGCACCATGACTATATTGCATTGACACTTTTTCATCTTTCCATAATGGTTTCATATTCAAATTATTCTTGATTATCTAACATTATCTTGTGAAATGGTTTTCAATTATTTTCTATATAATGATTAGTTTTTAAATTGTGAAGTGGAATGTTTTATACGTTTAGTTTTATAAATGATTTTCCGTGTCTAAAACTATATTTTTAAACTAATATTATTACTCTCTTATTTTTACAACTATTTTATCATATTAGATTAACCTTATTATGTAATTACATAGAATATTTGGTGGACTCCTAATGGGATCTTTATCTCACACACTTCTTGTACCTTTTGGTGTTTTCAATCCTTTATTATCTTATAGTAGGTAATCAAGATCTTTCCTTCCTTTATGATTTCTTGTTAGTATGACCAAGGGAGAGTGAATTGGGACATAGTGGGTGGTTGTGGACCACTAAGAGGTGGGTATGGATGTCATGTTTCACTTTTAATTTTCTTAGTGTCTCTTTGTATTGTGATATGTATGTGTTGTTTTATATACATCTGATGATTTTTTTCATTGAACGTTGTTATTATAATATTTTTTGAGTGGAATAATTCTTTATAGATATTTTTTGATTCTTATCTTCTTGTCGTTAGCCCAAGGAGATCACGAATGCTCTTAGCATTTTTAGGGAATTGGCTCAGGCACTAGTTTAGATGGTATTTTAGGTTGGTTCATAAAAACTGGTATCATAGTTGGTATTTAATTAAATATAAATAATTGAATTGGAAATCAATATGTTATTTTGGGATAAACATGGTTGAAAGTATATTAAAAATGTGTTGGGATTGAATAGGTAGTCTATGAGTGGGTGCTAGATCACCACCCCTTTATGGTGTTACTTGGGAGCTAATGGATATTGGTACTTGAGTATTTCTTTATATTTATTGATTTTTTATGGTAACTTATATTTTTATCCCTAATGAGAATATATTTTATTTTTGGAAGCACTTAAGAGTTTTTGAACCAGAATATGAGGATGACCATAGTTTCACTATGTCTTCATTTTATGGTAACCATCAATGAATTTATGTGACTAGCCTAGAAATCTATCCATAAACAGTTGCGAGGTTAGTGTGTGGTTTAACAACCCATAGAAATGATCTATTTCAGTTTTAACTGGGTTTTAAACATATAACATTATCCATTTTCTTAAAAGTGAATTCACTTATGTGAGGATTCTTATGTAGGTTATAGATGTGGACTGTTTCATGATCTTGTGTGGTTTTTTCTTTATTAAACCCTTGTAATTATTTGAAATAATTTTTGAAAACCAAAATTTGACTTAAAAAGTTTTTTTCTATATAAATTTATTTCAATTTCCAAATATTGATATTTATAAAATGATTGGTTTGAAAAACTAATAATCAAAGACTCTTATGTGATGCGATACAATAATGTTTTAAGAATAAATTTGTGTTTTTAATATATTTAAATAGAAAAGGTTTTGATAATTGAAAAATGTGATTAATTCATTTGAAACTGTAGAATAATTTAAATCTTTTTGTAATGGTTTTTTGAAACAATAATTCATTTTTAACTAGATTTATAATTTTGGATGGAAAGAGTACTCTTTTATAAATGGTGAAATATTTTTTGTTATAAAATAAATGATTTTCTTTATTAAAGTGTGTTGTGAATTTGTATAAAGAAATTTGTGCTACGTTGTATTTTCCTTTGATTCTTGAGTTGATATTCCTTTGTTTTGTAATTTTTAGAAATTTATCATAAAAATACCTTCTAGAAAGATAGAACTTTAATCCAATAATCTGATCTGCAAGGTAGCTCATTTTGTTTTTCAGAAGTTTAATCCCTTGTCAATGGATCTACCTAGACTCCATATCGAGCAGTAAAGCCCGTTACCTTCAAGAATTTGAACCATATCCTTGTCTTCATAGATTTTCATCCAATTTTTTATAATGGAAAAAAAGGGTAACTTGAGGTAGTGAAAATCCTTGAAGATGTTGATGTGATATTCGATTATATCAAGACTACAGATTCTATGAAGGTCATGGATATAGAATCCTTATATAGGGGACCTATAAAAGAGTAGTGGTAATTTGTGGTTATCTCTTTTCTAAAAGATATAATGTCTTGGTAATGCTTCATGACTATCTTTATTTAGTGGAAATACCCTAAGGATGTGAAGAAGGGTAAAGTTATTGAGTTCCTGGGTTTGGTTTAAGAAGACCGGTGGGTTGCAGAGTATGCCATGAAAATATCACTTTTGGTATGTTTTCCATCTATTCACATTGGTGATTATTTTGGTAAGGCTATAAATTTATGAAATGTTCTTCACTAATAATATGTAACCACCATGACTAAAGCCAAGTTTATTTATTACGAGAATATTCTTTGTAAGGCTTCCTTAGCTGAAGTGTAGAAAGTGAAACAAAGTGAAGAGAAGAATTTCACTTTCATGGTTAATAAAGGGAATCCTTCTTGTAAACTGAAGAGGCCTACCATGTGTTTCTGGTGTTGGTCACCCGGTCAATCTATGAGGTTGTGTTCAAAATATTTAATGGTTTGTGGATTATGTGTCCATCAAGGTCACCTCTAAAGGTATTATATGTTGTTCACCCAAAAAGGTATTTTTTTATTGAGAATATCAGATATTGAATGTGGGGTTCCATATGATTCATGATAATATGGATCTATCTATATGCCTTATATTGAATATTTTCACACAGTGGAGGAGATTTTTATTATTAGATTATTGTTTCCAGATGTGGTTAATGTTGATCCAGCTTTTTTATTTTTGAGGTGGGAGTGAAAACTATTTATGTTTTTCTATCTTGTGTCTTGTCTATTTTTCAGAATTTCTTTTTAGGACTTTGTGATGATATCTTATGGAAAGTGGTTTGGGTAATATTTAAATTACGGATTTAAAAATAGTTTCATTTTCATGAGATATTTTTTTTGTTCCTCGATGTTTCTCTTATTTTGGAATGGTGGTTAGAGGAAAATTTTAATATTCTGAATGATCTCCCTCGTGATAGTATAGTTCCCTATTATGCACTTTCCTAGTTGTGCGAGATATTTACAATTGTAGATCGATATATATTTGGAATGTTTTAGGGTAACAATGATGATGTGGTTTTTTGATAAACCAGTCACATGGTGGTGTTGGAGTTTGATTTGATGAGATCCTCAAGGTATGAGGCTCATTTTGAAAAATCCTATGTTACTATCGAGTACTTTCCTAGTGTAGAAATCATTTTAAGTTATTTAACTTTCTTGTGGATGTTTTCTCTTGGATGTTTTCCCTTAAATAATAGTAGTCATATAACTTTTTTGGGTCTAAGGGAAGTGATTTCTTATGTTACACCATTTTTCTAAATCATTAAATGGTGGGGATAAATATGCTAGATTCTTGTATTTTTCTTTTTTGGAGACATGTGATGATCTTTGTGTTTTGATCTTAGATTTGTGTGTGTAGTTAACCTTTGAGTGTGTCTCACATCTAGACCATAGACCGTTCACCTCATAGGATGAGTGATGGATTTATTCTTCCATCAGCTTATTATATCATTTGGGCAAGATTATTTCTAGGGAAGAAAATCTATATGGTGGCTAGGTTGTAATATATATTTAGTTGTTATAATGTGTTTTTACTCATTGATTTTAGTAACCTACAGAGACCCAACCCTAGAAGCTAGAAGATTGTGTCTACTACCAATAAATTGGCATAATATACAAGTAAATCATGCCCAAAAGGGATGAAAAGTTTATAAGTCTTCATAAAATAGATACACACAAGAGTATTATATTATAAATGAATACACTAATTTTTTTTTTATTTTGAGGATAATAAAAACTCTATTACATATATAATATCCTTGAATATATTTCATAGTACACTTCTTGGATTCATGGGGAAAGAAAATAGAATAAGGGTTAGATCAAATGCTCAGTAAGGTTAAAGTTTAGTGGAAGAAATATGGAATCAATGAGAATAGTAAATGTAAAATGGTAAATAACTAAGGAAACATTCCATTTAAATAACCAGAAAAAGAAAATCAATATGGAAAGGTGAGAAATTGAAAACACATTCTATGTAATCAATGAACTAAGAATGAAATCCAACCATAGATATGTCGAAAAAAACATTCATGATAAATAAAAAATGAATAACAATGAATAAAAATTAATAAAAATTAAGGGAATAATTAATTATTAGGAATCATGTCTCATGAACCTGAAAACCTATACTATAAAGATCTATCCTTAATAAAGTTTAAAATTATAGGTAAAAACCCAATTACTTTCCAAAAATTATTTTTCTATGGAGAACCTATCAATGCATTATGATGCAATATAAATTTTAGGACACACCCATCATTTAATTTCAAAATCATTCCTCATATCGAGTATTTAATTTTATTAATGGAAAATATTCCTTATCAAATATTTCTATTAAATAAATGATATTGGTTTATCAATATTTTCCCAAATAATCAAACAACTTTCAAAGTAAACAATGAATGAAAAATGGTATATATTTTAGGCAATAATCATATCCCCCATCAGAATAAATGAACAAATTCACAATTTTGAAAATGACATTTCCAAGGTAGTGGTAGACAAATTTACTAGCATGTACACAAATTATGGATAGGATAATACATCAAATATGATTTCCTCACTCTTTTTTGTATTGATGACAAATATAATCATGTTCTTTTGAGAGAACTAGATATGGATGAAATTAGGAAAAATATTTTTTACCATAACATGGAGAGTGATTCTAGACCTAATGGATATACCAATAAATTCATTATGTTTTATTGGGGATTCCTCTAAGAGGACTTGATTAATATAGTAATAGACGTCTTCACTCATGCCTTTCTACCTTATGGATTTAAATCAAAGTTGATTTCTTTAATTACAAAGAATTAAAATGATGATGATATCAAAGAATTCAAAATAGTGGATCTTAAAATTATTAGTATGTTCTTCACATCCATGCTAGGTTAAATTTTCAAGGATCATACCACTCTGAACTAGTATGGGTTCATTCCCAGAAGATTCATTTAGAACTCTCTTTTCACAGACATAGAGAGTTTTAATATCTTTGGAAAGAGGAGAAAAGTAGGGAAATTCTCACTGAAGATTTAAATCTCTAAATATTTTGAAATAATCAAATTAATCTTCATACTTAACATACTTAATAGGTATGTCTTTTCAAGAACACTTTTGAGACTTATCAAATGCATTATATCATCAACAAGGTTGTCTATTATTATCAATGGGATCCTAGGAGCATATTTTCAATGTACTAGGGGAGTGAGACAAGGTGAACCCCTCTTAGGGTTACTATTTTCCATTACTAAATACTACTTTAAAAGGTTTATCTCAGCCAAGATGTTCATTTTAAATAGATGAAAGATGGAAGTAACAGTTTTTCTCCCTCACACTTTATTTACACTGGTGACATTATTCTCTTTCATCAAGAATCAAAGGGATATATTTATAATATTCAGGATCTATTTCATAAATATGATTAAGTTTACAATTATTCCATTAGATTGGGTAATCCATTTACTATATTTTCAAATGGTCCCTCTATGGTAAATTAGAACAAAGTGGAAAAAAAACATGTTGTTTGGAGGGGATCACTTCCTTTAAACCAGATGGGTGTTACAATTTTTTAGGGAAAAGTGAAGAGATAATTCTTTAGAGGTATTAGAACTGGAATCATTAACCAACTATATAATTGGAATGGAATGTCCATTTCACATGTAAGGAGAGTTTTCCTAGTGAACTCATTTATCACATCAATGTTTTTTTTATTATTTCCCCCCTGTATAGGTGGCCTAGAGGACTACTAAAAGAGTTACAAGGTGTGATCATGAATTTCATTTGGACTGAATCATGTGCAAGAGAGGAAATTGATCACTGTTGCCTTGAAGGACTACATCAAGACTATTGAGATGTGGGGGATTGGAATTAAAGACTTGCAAATTTTCAATGATGGATTAATTTCTAAGTTCATATGGAATATTCTTAAGACCAATAATCCTTTTTTTTATTTTTTAGAATTGATGTTAATGGGAATTCTAATGGTTGGATATCCAAACTATCTCATATCTTTAGTCTGGCCCTCAATTAATCTCTCCTTTAAGGATATTATACAGAATACAAAATGGATTGTCAGTAGTAACTCTAACCTCAACAATTGTAATACATGTTTCCTTGATCAACCCCTCTGTAATAGGATGAGTGTTCCCCTATAAATCAAAGATTTGATCATTTATGATTTCATCACACATTACATAACACTTTAGTTTCTTCCAATATTGGTTGTACAGAAGATCTAAAGCACTGCCTTTATTGAAAATGACATCCTGGTGTTGAGTCCTAATGAAAATAATTAGTTCAGTCCCAAGGAGTACTAAAAGATTACGAATATGAGGTCCAATAGAATTCAAAAAATGAATTTATAAATTTCAAGTCAAATTCATACAGCCATCACGGTTTATTCTCATAAGGAATCTATGGGGAAAGAAGCTACAAACCTATGATCAGATGAGGAGATTTGGGAAATGTATTTCCTCGGTATGCACTTTTGTCTGTGAGTTGGTGAGGATAACCAAAAGCTTCTCCTTGAATATAGGTTTTCAAGGTCTCTATGGAAACATTCATAACATGTTATTGGAATTGTTTTCCATGTCGGGAGATCCTTGGAGGTGCTATTGGATTTCATATGCAGTACTAAAAAATAGGTTTATCACCTACTATTGGTAGCTTCATCATACATTCTTACTACCATATAGAAGGATAGAAATGTGAGGTTGTTAGATTACTTGGATCCCTTGACTCATGCTAAAATTATGCTGATATACGGGGTTGTTCATGCCACATCAAAAATAAAAATAGGATAAATGAACCAAAACATGGATGATTTGAATATCCTATGGAATCTAGGTGTTGCAGGTGAGCCAAAAAAACCTATTGTTCTAAAATATGTGAAATGTACACCCCCTATTGGATGGTGTATCAATTTGAATGTTTATGGTTTTTAATGGGAGATCTCAGTCCATCGGGATATGGAGGAATTTTATGAACATATCATTGATTTTTTAAGGGTTTTTTCACCACTATATTGGGATTTGAACTACATATGAAGTTGGGTTGTGGGAAATTATGTACGCTATTATATATGTTTACCTTCATAAGTTCCACACCCTATGGATTGAATCAGACTCTGAAAATGCTATCACAACTCTATAACTAAGAACAAGGAGTGTCCAATGGATGCTTCTACACTAGTTAATTGACTGTATGAATAAGTTTACTCATCTTATGTTTATGGTCTCCCATACATTTAGATAAGACAATAAGGCGGCATATTCTTTGTCAAAGAGGGTAGTCCTTAAAGCAATCATAATGTGGGAAATCAAAGAACATGATTATTGTACCTCTTTTGTGAATGTTGTCATGCATGGGGTGGTCCAATCTCGGGTTTTAAAACCCCCCATATACTTCTTGATTTTATGTTCTTATACCCTTTTTATTTAATAAATCATTTTAGGAAAAGGTTCACCTAGATTCTAGACTTTCTCTGGTAATAATCATATCCATGAAAAATTATTTAGATATTTAGGGTAAATTCAATATCAAATGATCATAGGAAATTGAGTATTTAAAGGGCACTAAAAGGAATAAAGGAAGTTAATGTGAATAAAACCCTTCACCAAATAAATCATCAACCATCCAGAGGAATAATAAGGATTGTAATGGCCCAAATTTTTTGAATAATTATTGTTTCCTACAAATTTGTGTTATATTATTTTTTACTTAAAATAAATATAAATATTTAATAATGAAGTGAGAATAATTTGAAATGTGGCCATAAGGTTTCGAACACTATATAGACATTGGTCAGTTATCACCATTTGAAACTATACTCTTTATAATGATTTTAATGATATATTTATAAGTAGAAATGATGAAGGAAAATTAATATAGAAAGATGAGTTGATGGAATTATCTAATATAGTCTTTTAATACAAATACAATTTTTGGATTTGGGGAAGGTGGAAGCATCACTAGGATTATCTCTTGACCAAGTCCAAGTTGAGCTTCAACCTGTTAATTTTGAACAAAATCTTCTATGAGGGGAGTTGATGTTAATGGAAAATTACAACTCTAGAAATTTGATCTGAGCTGCCCCACGAGTCTATCAACTCACACACCCCAACCTTAAGAAGTACATGAGTATTATAAGGGGGTTTGTATCAAGGCCTTAGTTACTTATTAAATAATCCCACTATATAAAAAAATTTGGTGTTCCATCAATTTTGTTTTGAGAATAGTTTTTCTTAAAAATATGACGAATTTTATAAATTTATTTTTCAGATAGAAATTGTATTTTTCAAAAAAGATATAAATATTTATTATAAGATAATATATTATGAATAAAAAATTATTTCAAAGAAGTAGTCTGATTGAATCAAATATATTTGAATTTAAATGATAAAATATTTTTATTTTTTCATGTTATGGAAATTATATTATAAATTATATTATTCATTTTCTATCCGCTATTATTTTTAATCAATAAGGATTTTTATATTTAAAAATTAAATTTTATTATAATTAGATAAATATTATGATAAAATGAACAATGTTTTTGAAATAATCACATTGAAATTAGGTTAGTTTTAATTTATGATACTTTTCTAAAATATTTCTTTTTCGATGAATATTAAAAATATAGTTTTGATTTTTCAGTATGTTCAACGACATAAAAATTATGTAATAAATAATTTAAAATACTGGTCGAATCCTATGGATTAAAATTAAATATTAGGCATCCCATGTGGAAAATATGATGTTCAAATACTAGGGTAAAGACCATGTTTTTTCAAATACCACAACTGAGGTGTCCAAGGAAATCAATAAAAAAAGCCTCACTTTTTCTATACATACCCAAACATTTATCCATTATATTTTATTAAAAATTCATCCTTCATGAAGTTATTGATAGTTTTAACTTTAAAAGAGTCCTACCAAGGTGTCATCAAGACCCCAAGGTCCATGTAATTGAGTTTGAAGAGTTACTCTTCAAGTTAAGGGAAATATCAACTTCTCTTTTTTCCTTTCCAATTCCCTTGTTTATATTGTATATCCTTAAAATTTATATAATATGTTATTTGGTACATATTATTATATCCCTTTTCTATATTAATATCATTTTATGAATTATTAACTCTTTTTACCTCTATTTTTAAGGTGTTCTATAACCATGTTTCATACCCGTTATGCTACCAAATTTTCTTCTAGAAATTTCTCTTTTCTGAAGAAATTCTCTTATTTTATTTTCTAAATACCTAATCCTCTTTATTTTCCAAGGTTATTAATCTATATGTGAAAATTATCTATTATATTCTTGTATTAACATACATGAAACCCAACTTCACTTTTCGTTGGTAAATAATGGCATAAATAGCTTGTCTTTGATAGATTTATTTAAAACCCCATGATTTTGATATGAAACCAGTTTATTTTATTCCCCATGGGTTATTTATGATATGTTTTATTATGATATAATTGTATCAAATTAATTTAAACATATTAATGGTTATCCCATATAGCACTCCAATTCATTGGGTAGAGAATTTAATCAATAGAGATGAAAAGTTTTATGATACCTTGGTGAATAACCTTGGTAATTTTTATGAAAAATCAGTGGAAAATCTTGGTTATATGTTTATTAATGTCTCATTTAAATTTTTTATCTACATTCATTGTTATGATAGATATTATTATTATTATATTCCTAGTTCTCATGCATTTACTATATTCCAAAATATTTTAATGATAATTCTCATGATCACATATAAACGGTTTCCCTTACTTTGCCTTACTCAGCTATATGCTCACCCATTCCATTGATGTATGTACCTGGGTTATGAGATGCAGTAATTATACTTAAGATTATACTATTAAGATAAATTTCATGTTTTTAAAGGAATTTTTTTAGTTTTTATGTATTATGTACCTTATTTCCAAGAATCTAAACATCAGAATATCTTCTGTTTTGTACAATGTAATGAAATGTTTATGTAATAAAAAGGTAGGATTCCAAAATTATGGTATTGATACAAAATAACCCAGGTGAGGTAAAAATAATTGGTTATTTTTATTTATGAATAAAAAATATAAAAAAATATTTTAAAAAAATAATGAGGAAAAAATCTTTTTATTTTGAAAAACCATTTGAAATATCTTTTCTCTGAAAAGGAATCTTCAAAGAAATGAAAGTTGGTAATTATATACTTTATATATGAGGTAAAAATAACATTTAATTTTTCATGGTGAAATGCTAGAAAAAGTAATTTTTTGGAAAGAAACAAGATTATTCCTTTAAAAACATTGGGAAAAGACAAAAATCATATAAAATAATTTATTAAATCATTTTGTATAGGTTAAAAAACATTTTCTAATTTTTTTTAGAAAATAAGATTTTTAGAAGAAAATAGTTTCTCTAACTAAAGAGAGAAATGTACTCATTTTTCTTAAAAATAATATCTAAAATATTTTGAGTGGAAAATAGTGGGAAAATCTTACTAATACATTAAAATTGTGATTAATAAAAAGAGATTAAAATTAAAGTGTTCATTTAATAATTGTCAAATAATTTCCTTGAATGGAAATGAAAGATCATTAAAATTATTTTTTAAAAATATAATATTTAAAAATTCCAAAGTATCCCATACCTATTTGAAACCTTTTAAATCATAATCCTCTGGATGGAATAATATTAAATATTTTTTTTAAAAACCATTAATATTAAAGGATTATTGTTATAATATATCAATAGGGGTAATAGAAACACCACATAAAATACGAATTGGTGAATATGAAATTTATACCACAGATGTAATAAGTGAGAATAAATCCCATTATATTGAATTTAATTTTTGTGAACTGAATTTAACCACACATATAATAGTTTCAAAAGTTTTAATAACTTATTTAAAAACCATATTCATGTTTATAATATCTTATTACCTAATTGATAGCAATCTTTCATTGTTTTTACAACTTCATGTTTTAATTACACAGACCTTGAATTATGTTTTGACTTATTAGTTATTGTTATTCTTACATCTATTATGATTTAATCATCTCAAGAATTAAAAATTAGATGTAAATATATATATTTATTATATAATTATTTATATTAATCTATAATATTTTGAGATAATAAATTAAATTCAACGTCCATGGAGATGGTAGGTTATACGTATGCATGAACACAAATTTTATTTCTTTATCATACTGAAAAAATGACAATGACAATTATATATAAGTATATTATAATTAAATTATAATATATACATAATACAAGTTAAATATATTTATTTAAACATTCCTTTATATATTCCATGTATATGTGAACAAATCACATCGATTTGAGGGGGATGTAGTCCACACTTCCACAAATAATATTATCATATTACGACAAGATTGAAAGCATAATGTTATGTAATATATACAAATTAAATAAGAATAAATAAATTATAAATTTCATATATATCATATATAAACTGATTATACATCATAATGACCACCATGAGAGGCAGTAAAGGAAGAATGAAGAATCATCGTTTCATGAGGTAGAAGTTCGCCATACACATAAATGTAAAGTTAATTACCCATTAGATGGAAGTGTGTGTAAGTGTAGGGAGAACCATTAATATAACAACATATAAGTATATTTAAGATACTAGTTTTATTATATAATCATGTAATTGTAATAAATTATGGGATGGGGAATGAAAATAAAACTAAAGAGCATAAGGGAAGAGGGTACCTCTTCTTCAGGTAATTCATTTTGGTTTGCACTAAAGGGTTTCATAGTTTTTCATTCTTCCCAATGATAAGAATATATGATTAGGGAAGTGTTTTAGAGGACCTATTTTTGTAGATTTTGGTCGGGTCAATTATTCTTCAGATGTGTGAGAAAATTGGAGTCTTAAGTGCCTTTTTATAATGTAGGAGTGAAACTCTTGTATACTTTGGAAAAGAGAATTGCACACATGTTTTTCCTATCTAAATTGGATCCAATAATGTAAAAAATTATATTCAAGGGAGTATAGGGTCTAAATATATAAAACAAATGGATTTTGGCCTTGTTTTAATGTCATTTGGCTCTTATGTTTAAGGTTTAGTCCTTTGATCACCTAATTTTTCTCTTCATCATTGTAATTAATTTTAATCACATTCACTAATATTTTTGGTCAAAAAATATATCAACCATATTATAAATTATAAATATTTCTAGTTACAAATATGTAATCCATATTTAAAATTCCAATCATATAAGTGGTAGAAATTAATTTAAAATTAATCCTACATAAGGGATGCAAATTTAGGTCTTTAAAGTATGAAAATCCAAATGTTTTCTATGTTTTTTTAGAAAATTTGAATGGAAAATTTAATACAATGAACTAAATTTAATTAAATATTAAAATTTATCTTACTAAACATTAAAAAATTTTAAAATATTATTTAACCGTATAAATAAATTACATGAAAAAACAACATTGAGTTATAATTCATAATGGTTTTTAAATAAAATGCGATTTATCAAAATTGTATCTATAAGGCCCTGAACTTAAACCTTACATAATATTGAATTAAATGAATAATTCACATTTGAGGATATTTTCAGGTTTAGAGTTTTAGAGAATTAGGACATAACTATTACCTCTAAAAAGATTACAAAGTAGACACCTCTACTAAATTTCCATAAAATAAAAAACTCTTAAAAAGAAACATGTTTAGTTTCCATGTTTTAGATAGCATGACTTTTCCTTGATCCCATCCATGACCCTATTCCACATTAAGTCCTGTGAAAAACATTTCATAAACTTGGGATGAGCATAAAAAGCTCAGTAAGGGATATAAAAGTATGAAATGAAAACATTAGTCCATGTATGAAATCATACTTTACTCATAAAACATAAGCATTTTAACATGCCTCATCAAATCATGAATAAATCATAGAAATCATAAGACATAAAGGTAACTTGAGGCATTCATAACATTATTACATAGGGAGTAACCCTCATGGTTACGTTTGGAATACCCATCACAGTATATTCCCTAAATCTCTTTGGTGAAACCTTAACGTTTATCTACTTAGTGTTACCCAATGCATTGGGGAGCTATATCGGGCTCACCCACCGTTAGTTTATCACAGAACCACCTGTCTTCATAACAATGCCCAAGTACCATAACATAATCGTATCACATAAAACATGCATAAAGAAAACATAACATTTCCACATTTCAATCACAAGATATCAATACAACACATTGATATAATAAAAACATTATAAAAACCATTTCCAATACCAAAATAAATGAAAATTAAAACATGGTATTTATTTTGCATTTTAAAAAAAAGTTATGGCTTGTAGAGGAAGCCGAAGCTCAAATAATTGTCACGGCGGCGGAGATGTCGTTGTCACCGCATACGTATGAAAAAAAACATTCCCTTTTGTCGTTTAGTAAAGGATTCGTATAAAAAATATTCCTTTTGAATAAGCATAAAAGTCAAAGGGGTTTATACACCATATAAAATAAGGTTTTGTATAAAACAAAATATGCCTCAATGAAAGGAGATTGAGACAAAGTCTCATACCTCGTATCCGACGTGACTCGATTGCTCTTTAATCTCCTGAATGATAAACTTGAGTTAATTTATACTTTCTTAAGAACCTTTTTCAAGATCATTATTCCCTTTATATCACGTATTACCATGTCATGAACACTATGTAATTATTTAAGTTAATAACGGTCGTTTTAACGATCATTGGTACTTGTGTCAAAAATAAACTCTTTATAATTACAAGTTTTTCATGCATCCATTATATCCAAAGTTATATTCAGTATGTAGATATCATATATATAATATATATCTAGTATATACATTCATTTATAATATTACATAACATTTAGAGGTAAGAAATGAAATGCACCATTCATGGAGACGGTAAGCTGTACGTACGCATGAACACTACCTTCATATCTATTTCGTATTTTATGGAATCGAATCATAATAAAATAAAGTTATATTATAATTCCAGTATAATTTCATATATAATATCATTAAATCCATCCTTTATGCATCCCACATATGGAATTAACGAATCAAATCACTTTGAGGGGGCGGTATTCTGCACTTCCTAAAATGAAGATATCGCGTATACCCATAATGGAAGCCATAAAGGTATGAAATAAATGAAAAATACAGAAGCTTAAGGAAAACATAAAAATATTACATATCATATATAAATATAGTGTCATCTTAATGGCCACCTTTGAAGGTGTTAGATGAATATTGAACAATCATCGTTTCATGAGGCAGAAATTCGCCATCCACGGAAACAGTATGCACTTTAACCATTAGATGAAGGTGTGTGTAAGTGTAGATCTAATATGTAACATAAAAAAATCCTAGTATATTTAATATACTGTTTTAGTTACAAAATAAATGAATAAAAATAGTTTAGGGGGTTGGAGAAGCAAAATAAAACATAAGAACACAAGAGAAGACACTACCTTCAAAACAGGTAACTCTTTTTGATTTGAGTTCAAAGGCTTCCTGGGAAAGAATTATTCCCAAAGTGAGGCTTCTAGGAGTACGAGAGGGATGTGGAGAGACAAAATGGGCTGAGGTTGGCCGAGCCAAAGGCTTGAGAGGTGTGGGTAAGGTGGTAGAGGTGGGGGCCTTTTATAAGAGGAGAGGAGGGGCACTCTTGGAAAGTTATAAAAGGTTACTTTAATATAAAATGCTTTTCTGATTTTAATGGTCCCAAAATTATATATTTTGAGGATAAGGTGATAAGAGTTCAAAATAAACCCATCCAATAGGTTTTTGACAAGTGTAGGTTTTAGATTTTACATTATCTTTTCATTTTATTTAAATCGTTAAATAATGAGGTAATCGCTGCATCATCATGGTGTCATAAATAATTTAATTTATTTAATGTCTAAAAATTATAAAAAAAATATCATGATGTAGTAAATATTTTTAGATTTCTAATGAATATTTATAGTAAAAAATATGACTTGTATAACCCCATTTAAAAATTGTTTTAGTAAAAAAACACATTTTTGTGACATTTTTATTTTAACTTTAAATAGAAAGTTATTAATGACATTTTCCTACCAAAGGGGCTCCATGGGGTCCTCAAGTTGACACATGGATTGTATTGGTCTTCAATGAAACATACAATAAGGGCAGGACATGTGTCGAGGTCATTCCATATTATTAAAACATTATTTTTACCATAAATTATATTAATTACCTCTAATCGCGATTAAAAACTTAAAATTACTATTCACCAAAAATTATTTTAATCCCATTGAACCAAATTTTAATTCTTAATTACAACCATGTATGTTGTATTTTTTAAATTAAAAACACATAGGTGGTAAAATTTCATTTAAATGAAAAAATTCAGTTTTTTAAGTACCACTTAGTGGTTTCACTATTCATCAAAAATTGAAGTTTTTCAGAAAAATACCAAAAATTTACCCTCAGCTATATTTGATATTATGAATTCAAAATGATGTCTATTTCACAAAAATTCAAAACATATAAGTTACATTAATTAATTTAATAATTAATTCCCGCTGTCATAACAAATAGCGTGTTTTTATGAAACAATATATATCAAAAGATTGATACTAGTTTAAGTCCAATTTCAAAGTGAAATTAATTCTAAATGACCACTATTGGATTGAATGTTAAAAATATATTATAATTTCACTTAAAAACCAATTCAAAATATAATCTAATCATGTAAATAAATTATATTAAAAAGTGGTTTTGAATTAAAATACAACATTTTTCACTATTCATTAAAAAATGAACTTTATCGAAAAAATTCCAAAAATTTACACAAAGTAGATTTTGATGTCCTGATTCTAAAGAAGAATTTTATTTGGTCCAATAGAATGTATAAGAGTGACCGAAACTATATTTAATGGCGGTTCTCCATCAAAAGGTGATAAGTGGACCTTTAGTGAAAATTTGAGTATATATGCCTAAAATTGAATTCTTTTCGTATTTTAAGCCTTTATCCTTTATTGGATAAATGTAAAAACATTTTACAAACATATATAGTCATATTTTAGTTATTTATATTCATTCCCGCCAATACAACAACTACGTGCTAACTACCATTTAAAATAATATTATTTTATTACTAGTGTGCAACGTAAGATTTCAAAGAAACTCTTTGTTTCGTAACGGGTACGCTATCGAACATAGCAACCCCTTTAAATTAAAATTAATATTTAATTCGTAAATATTAATAAATATGAGAATGTATTATTCTTTATTTACCTCGGATGTTACATCCTTCCCCCCTTTTGGGAATTGCGTCCTCGCAATTTTATTCACTTATCAAAATAAGTGGGGGTATTTATCCCTCATAGCATTTTCAGATTCCCACGTTGCCTCTTCAACCATATGGTTTTTCCACAAAACCTTTACCTAGTGAATTACCTTATTCTGCAACACTTGCTCTCTATGGTCAAGAATCTGGACTGGTTGTTCTTCATAAGAGAGATTCTCCTCCAACTGAACTACCTATAGTCTCAAAACATGAGATGGATCTGGCATATACTTTCTCAACATCAAAACATGAAAAACATTGTGTACCTGAGATAAACTCAGAGGTAAAGCCACTCGGTAAGCAACTGATCCAACTCTCTCCAGAATTTTATATGGTCCAATGAACCTTGGACTCAGCTTTCCTTTCTTACCAAATCGCATCACACTTTTCCATGGTGAAACTTTGAGAAAAACATGATCACCTGCCTCAAAAGATAGATCCTTCCTCATGTTGTCTGCATAACTTTTCTGTCTGCTCTGAGCTGTTATCATGTGTTTCTGAATCAACTGAACTTTTTCTGCCATCTCTTCTACCAATTATGGTCCCATCAGCTTCCTTTCACCCACTTCATCCCAAAAAGATGGAGTTCGACACCGCTTCCCATATAATGCCTCAAACGGTGCCATCTGTATACTGGAATGAAAAATATTATTATACGAAAACTCAACCAAAGAAAGATGTTGGTCCCAACTTCCCTGATAATCCATCGAACAAGCACGTAGCATATCCTTCAACGTCTTAATTGTTCGTTCTGACTTCCCATATGATTGAGGATGAAAAGCTGTACTAAAATTTAATTCAGTACCCAACGACTTCTGAAGGCCTTTCCAAAAGTTAGAAGTAATCCTAGGATCAAGATCAGATAAAATGGATAAAGAAACTACATGAAACCTGACTATCTCTTTAAGATACAATTGAGAAAGTTGATCTAGAGAGAAAGTATCTCGAATAGGAAGGAAATGATAAGATTTAGTCAAGCGATCAACAATAACCCAGATTGCATTATTACCTCGAGATGTCTTCGGTAACCCCACAACAAAGTCCATGGATATATTTTACCATTTCCACTATGGCACTGGTAAAGGATGAAGCATCCCTTTTGGTAACTACCGCTCTGCTTTAACATGCTGACAAGTCAAACACTTCGCAGTAAAATCAGCAATATCTCTTTTCATTCCATCCCACCAGTAATACTCCCACAGATCTCTGTACATCTTAGTACTGCCAGGATGAACTAAAAATGGAGAACTATGAGCTTCAAATAACAACTCTCTCGTCAACTATGAGTCACAAGGCACACACAATCTCTTCCCAAATCTCAAAACACAATCATTATCAATGTTGAATTCAGGCAACTTACCCTTCTGAACCAGTTCTACCTTTTTCTGCAACTCACTGTCTTGCTTCTGTGCTTGCTTGATTCTGTCTGATAGAGAAGATTTCACTGATACCTGAAACAAAACAGAATGACATCTTGCACCAAAAAATTTTATGCCAAAGTTCATCAAATCCTTAACCAAAGGATCACGTTCAAAACGCAACATTGTTAATGAAGCATTACTTTTTCAACTCAAAGCATCAACCACTTTATTTGCTTTTCCCGGATGGTAATGAATTATACAATCATAATCCTTGATTAATTATAGCCATCTACTCTGTTTCATGTTCAATTATTTTTGAGTGAATATATACTTTAAACTTTTGTGATCGGTATATATTTCACACTTTACTCTATACAAATGATGCCTACAAATTTTTAAAGCAAAAACAACAACATCTAATTCCAAATCATGTGTAGGGTAATTTACCTCATGAGTTTTCAACTGAAGTAAAGCATATGAAATTACCTGATCATTCTGTATAAGGACACAACCAAGTCCCTTCAATGAATCATCACTGTATATAACAAACTCACCATTCCTGGAAGGAAGTGCAAAAACTGGAGCATTCACCAATCTTCTTTTCAACTCCTGAAAACAATAATCACATTATTTTGTCCAGATAAACTTTACACCCTTCCGAGTTAGCTTAGTCATTGGACTAGATAACCGTGAAAAATTTTCAACAAACCTTCGGTAGTAACCTGCCAAACCAAGAAAACTACGGATCTCAGTTACATTGGTGGTCTTGGCCATTCTTCAATAACTTTTGTTTTTGCAGGATCCACAGTTATTCCATCTTTAGAAACAATATGACCAAGGAAAGAAATTTGTTGCAACCAAAACTCACACTTGCTGAATTTCTCATACAATTTCTTTTCATTTAAGGTTTTCAAAATAACCCTTAAATGTATTTCATGCTCCTATTTAATTTTAGAAAACACCAAAATATCATCAATGAAAACAACCACAAACTTATCCAAGAACTCATGGAAAATTCTATTCATAAGGTCCATGAATACAGCAGGTGCATTGGTTAGCCCAAAAGGCATTACTACAAATTCATAATGGCCATATCTTGTACGAAACGTGGTCTTAGGAATATCTGCTTCCTTTACCTTCAACTGATGGTACCCCGATCTCAGGTCAATCTTTGAAAAAAACTGAGCTCCCTGGAGCTGAACAAACAAATAATCAATATGAGGCAAAGGATATTTTTTCTTAACAGTGATGTTATTCAAGGCTCTATAATCAATGCAAAGTCTTATTAAACCATATTTCTTTTTAACAAATAAAACAGGATCACCCCATGGTGATGTTCTAGGTCGAATGAAACCTTTCTCTAATAAATCTTGCAATTACTCCTTCAACTCTAAAAGTTCAATATGAGCCATTCGATAAGGGTGTTTTGAAATTGGATTAACATCAGGAACTAAGTCAACAGTAAACTCAACTTCCCGATCTGGTATTATTCCAAGAAAGTCATCAGGAAAAACATAAGGATACTCATTTACCACTAGCACATCATTAATCTAAACAGTTCCTTTGTTTTCAACAATATTTTCATGGTAACATTCATTTCCATCTTTTACAAGTTTCTCAGCCTCTTGATATGTTATCAACTGTAAGGGTTCATTCTTGTACACAAACTGAAGGTCTTTCTGAAAAGAAACATCTTTAGCTCTACAGTTAATCTTAGCATGGTAAATATAGAGCCAATCCATACCCAGGATAACATCAAACTCTACTATAGGTAAAACAATAAGGTTTGCAAGTAGGTTCTTTCCACGGATAAGGATATGAAGATTCTTATAAATTCTTTTTGCCTCAACATTTCCCCCAGGTGTTTTTACAACAAGTTTAGGAGTCATTTCTTGAGACGGTATTCTCATTTTACTAGAAAAGTTTTCAGAGATGAAAGAATGTGTAGACCCCGAATCAAACAACACACTGGAATAATATGAAAAAACAAACAAAGTACCTGATACAACTTCATTTGATGGCCCTAAATCTGCTTAAGTAGTTTCAAAGGATTTCACCACCCCTTTCTGCTTGTAGTCTAACTGCTTCCCATCACTCAAGCTCTTTGTCAGACACTTGTTTGCATAGTGACCCATCTCATTGCACTTAAAACATTTCACTAACTGTAAATCAAATCTGGACTTACCATCACCTTGATCTTTTTCAGTGAAATCACAAGCCTTATGTCCCATCTTACCACATTGGTAGAAATTTCCAGAATTCAGAAGACATTCCGCAGCATGACTTTTACCACATTTATCACAAACTGGAAACTTAGTTTTCTTACCGTCAGACCTTTTTGAAGAGTTATTTTCTTTCTCCTGCCACCTCGGTCTCTTCTTCTGCTGGTTTTTATAGAACACTTGATCATCAACAAACTCCATTTCCACCTTCTCTGCACATCGAACAAGCTTTTCATAACTTTTAAACTCACGAGAAGCTAAATCCCTTCTATATTTTGGCTTTAATCCTGAGTAAAAATGATTGATTTTACTATCAAGGTCTCGGATAAAATTTAGAGCATACCTTTCCAATCGAGTGAACCTTTCTTCATAGGCACCCACTGAGTCTTCCTCTTGCCTCAATTCCAAGAATTGTTTTTCCATCCTGAGTCGAACAACCGTAGGAAAAAAATTCTCAAGAAACATAGCTTTGAAATAATCCCAGTCGAGAGCATCAATCTCATCAACATCCCTGATATTTTTAACCATCTACCACCACTGATCTGCTTCACCCTCCAAACGGTAAATAGAAAGACTAACCTTTTGATTGTCTGAACACCCCATGACATCGAAAATATTCTCCAGTTCTTTAATCCACCCTTCAGCTAGTATAGGTTCAGATGATCCTCTAAATGATGGGGGATGTTGCCTCATGAAATGTTCCACCACTGACATGTTCCTCTGAGGTTGATCTGGCTGGTCTCGTGCATGGATACCACCACCATTTATCGCTTGAGTCAACTGCGCCATTACTGCAATAAACTATTCAGTTCCAATTACGACCATATCAGGATGCTGATTCGGAAGGTTATTTCCTTCTGTATGCCTTCCTAGCACTGCTTCCCTATTTCCTCTGTGGAAAACCATTCTGAACAAACATGTCTTAGATGAAGCAACATGGTAATCTTCAAATGCTATATCATTTCAATTTGACCATAAAAAAATATTTTTGGATAATCATTTAATATAATTCTAACTCTTAAAGTTATCTAAACCGACCTTTGATACCAACTATAAGGCCCCGACCTTAAGCCCTACATAATATTGAATTAAATGAATAATTCACATTTGAGGATCCTTTAAGGTTTAGACTTTTAGAGAATTAGGACATAACTATTACATCTCAAAAGATTACAAAGTATACACCTCTAATATATTTCCATAAAATAAAAAACTCTTAAAAAGAAACATGTCTAGTTTCCATGTTTTAGATAGCATGACTTTTCCTTGATCCCATCCAGGACCCTATTCCACATTAAGTCCTATGAAAAACATTTCAAAAAATTGGGATGAGCATAAAAAGATCAGTAAGGGATATAAAAGTACGAAATGAAAACAATTGTCCATGTATGAAATCATACTTTACTCATAAAACATAAGCATTTTAACATGCCTCATCAAATCATTAATAAATCATAGAAATCATAAGACATAAAGGTAACTTGAGGCATTAATAACATTCTTACATAGGGAGTAACCCTCATGGTTATGATTGGAATACCCATCATAGTATATTCCCTAAATCTCTTCAGAGAAACCTTAGCGTTTAACACCTTTACGTTACCCAATGCATTGGAGAGCTATATCGGGCTCACCCGCCCTTAGTTTATCACGGAACCACCTGTCTTCATAACAATGCCCAAGAACCATAACATAATCGTATCACATAAAACATGCATAAAAGAAACATAAAATTTCCACATTTCAATCACAATATATCAATACAACACGTTGATATAATAAAAACATTATGAAAACCATTTCCAATACCAAAATAAATGAAAAGTAAAACATGGTATTTATTTTTCATTTTAAAAAAAGTTATGGCTTGTAGAGGAAGCTGAAGCTCAAATAATGGTCACGGCGGTGGAGATGTCATTGTCGCCGCATACGTACGACAAAAAAACATTCCCTTTTTCGTTTAGTAAAGGCTTCTTATAGGAAATATTCCTTTTGAATAAACATAAAAGTCAAAGGTGTTTATACACCGTATAAAATAAAGTTGTGTATAAAACAAAATATGCCTCAATGAAAGGAGATTGAGACGAAGTCCCATACCTCGTGTCCGACGTGACTTGATTGCTCTTCAATCTCCAGAATGATAAACTTGAGTTAATTTCTAATTACTTAAGAAACTTTTTCAAGTTCATTATTCCCTTTATATAACTTATTACCATGTCATGAACACTATGTAATTATTTAAGTTAATAACAGTCGTTTTAACGATCATTGGTACTTGAGTCAAAAATAAACTCTTTATAACTACAAGTTGTTCATGTATACATTATATCCAGAGTTATATTCATTATGTAGATATAATATATATCATATATATATCCTGTATATACATGAATTTATAATATTACATAACATTTAGATGTAATAAATGAAATGCACCGTTCATGGAGACGGTAAGCCTTACGTACGCATGAATGCTACTTTCAATTATATTTCATATTTTATGGAATGGAATAATAATTACATAAAGGTATATTATAATTCCAATATAATGTCATATATAATATCATTAACTCTATCCTTTATACGTCCCACATATGGCATTAATGAATCAAATCACTTTGAGGGGGCGGTAGTCCGCACTTCCTAAAATGAAGATATCGCGTATACCCATAAAGGAAGCCATAAAGGTATGCCATAAATAAAAAATACAGAAGATTAAGGAAAACATAAACATATTATATATCATATATAAATATATTTTCATCTTAATGGCAACCTTTGAAGGTGTTAGAAGAATATTGAACAATCATCATTTCGTGAGGCAGAAATTCGCAATCCACGGAAACAGTATGCTCTTTAACCATTAAATGAAGGTGTGTGTAAGTGTAGATCTAATAATTATCATAAAAACAACCTATTATATTAAAGATACTAGTGGTTTTACAAAATAAACGAATAAAAAGAGTTTAGGGGGTTGGAGAAGCAAAATAAAACATAAGAACACAAGAGAAGACACTACCTTCAAAAAGGGTAACTCTTTTTGATTTGAGCTCAATGGCTTCCTTGGAAAGACTTCTGCCCAAAGTGAGGCTTCTAGAAGTAATATAGGGATGTGGAGAGACAAAATGGGTAGGGATTGGCCGAGACAAAGTCTTTAGAGGTGTGGGTAAGGTGGTAGAGGTGGGGGCCTTTTATAAGAGGAGAGGAGGGGCACTCTTGGAAAGTTATAAAAGGTTACTTTAATATAAAATGCTTTTCTGATTTTAATGGTCCCAAAATTATATATTTTGAGGATAAGGTGATAAGAGTTCAAAATAAACCCATCCAATAGGTTTTTGACAAGTGTAGGTTTTAGATTTTACATTATCTTTTCATTTTATTTAAATCGTTAAATAATGAGGTAATCGCTGCATCATCATGGTGTCATAAATAATTTAATTTATTTAATGTCTAAAAATTAGAAAAAAATATCATGATGTATAATTTTTTTTATATTTATAATTAATATTTATAGTAAAAAATATGACTAGTATAACCCCATTTAAAAATTGTTTTAGTAAAACAACACATGTTTGTGACATTTTTATTTTAACATTAAATAAAAAGTTATTAATGACATTTTCCTACCAAAGTGACTCCATGGGGTCTTCAAGTTGACCCATGGATTGTATTGGTCGGCCATGACACATCCAATAAGGTTAGGACTTGTGTCAAGGTTATTCCATATTATTAAAACATTATTTTTACCTTAAATTATACTAATTACCTCTAATCGCGATTAAAAACTTAAAAGTTACTATTCACCAACAAATATTTTAATCCCATTGAACCACATTTTACTTCATAATTAAAAACATGTATGTCGGATTTTTGAAATTCAAAACACAGAGGTGGTAAAATTTCATTTAAATGAAAAAAATCTGTTTTCTTAAGTACCACTTAGTGGTTTAACTATTCATCAAAAATTGATGTTTTTCAGAAAAATACCAAAAATTCACCCTAAGATATATTTGATATTCCGAATTCAAAAATTATGTATATTTAAAAAATTTCAAAACATATAAGTTAAATTAATTAATTTAATATTTAATTCCCATTGTCAGAACAAATAGCGTGTTTTTATGAAACAATATATATCAAAAGATTGACACTAGTTTAAGTCCAATTTCAATGTGAAATTAATTCCAATGACCACTATTGGATTGAATGGTAAAAATATATTCTAATTTCACTTAAAAACCAATTCAAAATATAATCTAATCATGTAAATAAATTATATTAAAAAGTGGTTTTGAATTAAAATACAACATTTTTCACTATTCATTTAAAAAATGAACTTTATCGGAAAAATACAAAAAAATTTACACAAAGTAGATTTTCATGTCCCAATTATAAAGAAGAATTATATTTGGTCCAATATAATGTATAAGAGTGACCAAAACTATATTTAATGATGGTTCTCCATCAAAAGGTGATAAGTGGACCTTTAGTGAAAATTAGAGTATATATGCCTAAAATTGAATTCTGTTCGTATTTTAAGCCTTTATCATTTATTGGATAAATGTAAAAACATTAAAAAAAAATATAATCATATTTTAGTTATTTCTATTCATTACCTCCAATACAATGGCTACGTGTTAAATATCATTTAAAATAATATTATTTTATTACTAGTGTGCAATGTAAGATTTTAAAGAAACTCTTTGTTGCGTATCAGGTATGCTATCGAACATAGAAACCCCTTTAAAGTAAAATTAATATACAATTCGTGAATATTAATAAATATGATAATGTATTATTCTTTATTTACCTGGGATGTTACAGTATCCCCCAATATTGTAAAACTAAGTGCGCAAAAAGGATCTCTATCATGTACTAGGTTATGTTGAGTCATGCTCAACAAACCTTGTCAAAGTTGTTACTCCTAGGTATATCTGTTCTAGGACAACATATAATTGTAGTATCCATATAGGTATATATTTGTATAAAAACAATATAATATCTATCTAACTATAACTTTTGGTTGTTCTTCTATACATGTCCTCAAATTCTACCATTGGGATATGTTCTGTAATCTATGTCTTCTTAAATAAAGTTCCCATGGATGTTACTAAACCTGCTCTGATAAAATATTTTGTGACCCAACCCTATAATCTTGGAGCCGATGTCTACTATCATTATATTAAAATAAAATAAAATTAAATAACATTTTAAATAAGCAAACACTTTAGTAGTCTTTTTAAACCAGATACATATATGAGTCTTGTATTATAAATGAATACACTAATTAAAAAATTATTTTTTTCCTTATATAAAAATTAATAACTCTATTCCATATTTTTTATCCTCACATATCATTATTAGTAAACCTATTGGATTCCTGGGGAAAGGAAACAAAATAAGGGTGATATAAATGCCCAGTAATAGTAATGTACAACTAAATAAATTTTTAATCAATGATAATAGTCAATATTGAAAGGTAAATAACTGAATACACATTAAATTTAAATAATTATAGATGAATAAATAAATTTGGAAAGGTAAGAAACTAAAAACATATGATATTTAATTAATGAACT
Source organism: Viscum album (assembly GCA_963277665.1). Lineage (NCBI taxonomy): Eukaryota > Viridiplantae > Streptophyta > Magnoliopsida > Santalales > Viscaceae > Viscum > Viscum album. The sequence continues at coordinate 1,295,909,920 of OY728140.1, read as the reverse complement.
GAGAATGAAATCCATCCATAGACTTGTCAATGAAAAATATCATGGATAAATAATAACTGAAACAAAATAAAGGTAATGATTAGTTATTGGACATCATGTATTAGGCACATGAAAACCAATACACTCAAGATCAATCCTCAAGATATTTTAAAAATAAATCTAGAAACCCATTTAATTTGAGCAACTTATTTGTGAAATGAGTACATGTTGCTGCATCGAGTGGTTATATACTATCCTAGCCCCACCCTTCATTTCATGTCCAACGAATTCCTCATATTGATATATGAATTTAACTAATAAAAAATATTCCTAACAAAATATCTATATTGACTAAAGGATGCTTATTTTTTAATAATTCCCCAAATAATCAAATAAAATTAAAATTAAACACTATATGAAAATGGTATACAATTCAAGAAATAATCAAATCTATGAAAAATGATATAGATGATTAGGGTAAATTCAATGTTAAATGATCATTGGAAAATGAATATTTCAAGGGGACTAAATGAAATCAATGAGGTGAATGTGAACATTATCTTTAGAAAAATTAGTCATAAACCATCCAGAGGATGAATAATGTTGGAATTAATACAACATATCCCAAGTGAAGTGAAAATAGAGTATTTTTATAATTGATTAATTGAAATATTAGAAAAATATATTTTACTAAAATTTTTGAGGAAGATATACTTTTTTTTGAAATTTTTTTTGAAAAACATTTATTCGAAAATCAATTTTGATAAAATTTTCTTTAAAAAGTATCCCTTTTAGTGTGAAAAGGAATATTCAATGAAATGATGGAGGACAATTCGATATATGTCATACGATTTATAAAGAACATTCATATTTCACGGTAAAATGGATTGAAAAATTACATGTTCAGAAAGAGATAAGAATATTACCATAAAAAAATTGGTGAAACAAAAAAATAGAAAAAATTATTTAATAAATCATTTTTCAAAGGTTTAAAAAATTGTTTGAAAACCATTTTAGAAAATAGGGTTTTTATAGGAAAACAAATTCTCTCACTAAATATAGAAATGAAGTAGGGTTTTATTAAAAAAATTATTTAAAACATCTTGATTACCAAAGAGTAGAAAAATGCTACTAACACTTAAAAAAGTAATGAATAAACAAAGGATTGGAAAATTAAAGATTTCATTTAAAAATTGTCATATCATTTCTTCTAATGGGAATAAATGTTTATTAAAATTATTCTTGAGGAAAATAGTATTTAGACATTCCATAGTGTCTCATACCATATTAAATCAGTTTAAATCTTATGATTCATCATGAAATAAAATAAAATTAATGTTTTGTATACCATGAAAAATATTTTTTAATGATATAATATATAAAAATTGGTAGTTGATACACCACACAAAATAAGTAACTGGGGAATATGACATTTATCACATAGATGTAAAAAGTGAGTTGAATATCCATTACCTTGAATTTACTTTTGTGTGAACGGTATTTAACCTATTGTTTAATGATTTTAAGAGTGTTACTGAAGTACTGAATAACCACATTCATTTTTATAATATCTTATTACCCATTTCATAACAATCTTTCATTATTTGTACTATTTTGGGTGTTAATTACCCAAAATTTCAAGGATGTTGTGACATGTTACTTGTTGTTATTCTTAATCCGATCACAGTTTAATCATCTAAAAGACTTAAACCATGATTAATTATATATATTAATTATATATTTATTTCAAATAATCCTTAATATTTTGAGATTACAAATTAAATGTACAAGTCATGGGGACGGTATGCCATACCTATGCATGAACGATACTTTCATTTATTTGTCATATTAAAAGAATGAAAAAAATTATATATATTTATATTATAATTCTTGTATTATTTCTATATCATATATATTATATAGGATTATTAGAACTCTCCTTTAAAAATTGAATTTATAGTATAAAAAAATTGTCACATACAGTTTTCTATATCTTTTTTTGATCTAGTTTATTAGAAATATAGATCCATTTCAGGGGTTTTGGGTGGGATGAATGTTGAGTTTTTAAGTTATATATATGTATAATTATCCTACTTTGGGTTTCCCATTTTTTGTTAGGGAGTTTTTAGATAAAGGGTGGTTACTTTATGATTTGGGCCAAACCGTGATCCCATTTCCAGATTTAAAAAAAAATTTGTTTCTTTTATAACTCAATTTTTTAACATTTTCACCCATTACACTTCCCACTTTTCCTAAAAGGACTTATTAAAACCACCATATCCTTTTGGACCCCTTATTAATTCATAATAATGGTGAATTTGGGTTATTTATTCAGGTATTTCTCTAATCCATGGGCCCATTTATAGTTATAAAAAAATAATTCATTTCTTTTATATCTAATTGATTTTTTTAATTTTCAGTGATTCCACCTCCCAAGAGAGACAAAGTACCCCATTATAAATCTGATTTTGCATTTTCCCTCTTTGGAACTCATCTTAGTCGCGAATTAGGGAAAAAATTCTCAATTGTTCTGAAATCATACACATTTTCCAGAGGTAATTTGTATCATTTATGAATCATTATATTTGTACTATTTTTTCCAAAATTTTATTTCCTAGTTTATTCTCGAAATTTGGAGTTTCTCCATGAAGTTTCAAGACATTAACATTTCTCTATGTGTTTATATCTAAGAGAAGATGAAAAGCTTTTTAGTTTACAAGGTGAGATTTCTTCTCCTTTATCATTCCTCTTCCTCCTACTTCCCTTATTTCTTGGTTATATCATCTACCCTAGTCAATCTAGACCTTTTTTGTATTATCCAATGATTTTTTTGGGGTTATTGTTCGTTTGGGACTAGTGGTCATAGGTTTAGGGTTCATAAACCCTCAGATGGTGATATCGGGTGTGTGTTTCCATTCCACCAAGGCTTTCAAGTAGGATATCCATTGAACATGCCATTATAATTTAATTTTGATAATTTTTTTGTTTTTAATAACTTATATATATGTTTTTTATTTTATTCAGCCTTTGGATAATTTTATTTGTGTGTAAAATGGTGGTTTAAGCCTTGTTTTGTGAAAAGTACTATTGTTTTGTTATAAAAGTGCACACCAAGTTTTTGTTTGAATGTTCTGTTATCACTCAAACCTTGTTTTTGATGTTGATAACCTGTTTTTTTGGTATTTTGAACTTTTATATGTATCATGAATAAATTTATGGCATGAAAATAGTATTTTATCCCATTTTAAGTGCTTAAAATATGTTATTTTCTTAAAAAGTAGATGTCATGTGTTCGGTAAATTTCCCGGTTAAATTTTATGTGCCTAGTGCGATTTAAAATGAATTGTTTGGATTTATAAATACATTTGTAGCATGGAAAATGTTATTTTGGGTTTTTTTTTGGATTTAAAAAGTATTCTTGGTTTTATAAACAAATGGGTTTTTGGTGGTAAGCATGTTTTGACCCGAGTTTCTAGAAAATGGCTCGTTTGGAATCCTTGTAAAAATGGTTATGATTTTGATGTGTAACCAGAATATTTTAAGGGATTTATGCAATTGTATTTATGTTTAAAATTTTGTGTATACACCACTTTATTAAAATAAAAATTTGTTCTTTTGGAAAAAGTTATTTTTGAGAAACCCTTAAAGGCTTGTTTGGGAACCTTGTGAAAAATGGTGAAATTGTTTCTTTTGAAAACCTCATAAGGATGTTTCTCATGCCATGATTGTATGTATATAATGGATGTGATGTAATTACTATGTAATACTTGGGAACTATTATGAGTGTTTTTTGGGGTGGACTCTTTATGTTCCTTTTCATTAATGATATGAGATCAATCCTTGGAGTGACTTAGGGTGATGTCTATTTTGAATTATTATTATATATATATATGTTGCGATTGGATGCTCGGATGACATCAGTTGGTTCAACCCAATTAGATACGTGAGACATGGTAATCTTAATTATTGAGAGAATATTCAAAGAATTATTGCTGCACTGGTATGTTATGGTACTGACTAGTGACCCATAGTCTTTGGACATATTGGGTTTATTACTATGGGATTTTCCCTCAGCTTCCCTGAGAAAGGATGGCTCAACATATTGATCATTTTGATTTCATCATGTGTGACATGTAAATGGGGATTAGGTCTCATGTATTGGTGTCTTCTGGATTATTCTAGATATCCTTTGTTCACCCATGTCTATTTGGATTTTAGTAACTAGTAGTGATGAATATTATGCTTGTGTGTACATTTACATTACCTTTATTGTTTGATTAATATCATACCTTCTTGTGTATTATTTTTCTTGAAAAGTGGTGGGTTGGTTTTGGTAAGGATTATCAAAACTGTTTTCAAATGAAATTGTTTTATCCTATTGTGAAAATCTAAAAATATAAACATCACTTTCCTCTTTAAAATTTTATTTTCACAAAAGTTAAAAAAATATAGTTTTGGAAATGAATAAAAAAAATGGGTTCTAATTTTTTTGATTAATTAGGTAGAAAACGTTAATTTTATATTTTTTAGTTAAAACATGAAATTTATGTTTCTTTTATTTTAAATAATGTGCATTGGGAATAGATTATCAGGATGGCCTACAAAGTTTTAATACTCACACATATAGTTCTTTTTTGTTTTTATCCCTTTTGCAGGATTCTTCTTGAGTTCAATTTCCGTGAGAGAAATGTGGTCATTCTATTGGAAATTGAATATTGGGGTCACATGGAGTTAGTTGGTCATTAGGTATGGTCGGTTTAGTTGTATCATTTAGTTGTACATCATGTTTTGTTGTATTCATGATGATCATATTAGTTTTTATGAATGTGTATTGGGATGTAATTTTCTTACCTATGTTTGTTTTATTGTTTATATTTGGGAGAAATCATTCCCATTTCTACTATAATGATTCAAAAAACTAGGTGTTTATATTTCATCTATAAAGTTTTATGGCTTTCCAGGGGAGGAAAGCTTTAATGGTGGGGAGAATTGTCACACCTGATTTTTCATGTCTTGGTTTTGATATGGTTTGTTGGAAATCCCAATAATTTTTGGGGGTTTTGGGTAAGATAAATTTTTATTGAAGTTCCTTTTGTGTTAAATAATCAGAATTTGAGTGCCCCATTTCTTGTTTGGGAGTTTTTGGAGAAAGGGAGGTTACGTCATGATTTGGGCCAAGCCAAAAGCCCATTTCCAATTTTTTTTAAAAAGTATTTCTTTTATAAATTATTTTATTTCAAAATTTTTCTTGCATTACACTTTCTACTTGGCCTAAATTGACATATTGAAACCAAATTATTCTTTTTTACCCCTCAATAATTCATAATCATGGTGAATTTGGGTTATTTTTTCAAGTATTGGGCCAGCCTGTGGGCCCATTTCCATGTTTAAAAAAAATAATTTGTTTCTCTTATATATTATTCATTTTTATATAATTTTAGGTGATTACAACTAAAAATAGAGTCCATGAACCATATGAATAACCCCATGTTAAATTTTCCCTATTTGGAGCTCATCTTAGTCACGGATTAGGGCAAACAACCACAATGTTTTTGAAATCGTCCAGATTTTCCAAAGGTAACTTGTCTCATTTTTTAATCATTCAATTTGTACTCTTTTTCCAAAAATATTATTTTCCTAGTTCATCAATACATTAGGAGTCTCTCCATGAGGTTTCAATTTATTTACTTTCCTCTAATGGTGTAGATATAAGGGAAGACAAAGAGTTTTCTAGTTTCAATGGTGATATTTCTTATCCTCTCTCATTCCCCTTCCCCCTTCCAGTATTTGATGGTTTTATCTTCTACCATGGTCATGATAGACCTAGGGTTCTATTATACCATGATTTTGGAAGGTTTTTTTGTTCGTTTGGGCCTGGTGTTCATAGGTTTAGGGTTTATAAACCCTTAGATGGTTATATAGGGTGTATATTTCCATTCCTCCAAGGATTTGAGGTAGGATATCACATGAAAATGCCTTTAAAATTTTTGTTTCATCATTTTATTTCTATTCACAACTAATATATATGTTTAGTATTTTTTAATCCTTTGGATAATTTTTTTGGGGTGTAAAACGGTTGTTTAATCTTTGTTTTGTGAAATGCAATGTTGTTTTGTTATAAAAGTGAAAACCAAGTGTTTGTTTAAATGTACCGTTATCTTTCGCACTTAGTTTTTCATGTTTAGAACATATTTTTGGGTATTTTGAACATGGTATAGTATCTTGAAGAAATTTATGGCATGAAAATGGAATTTTATCCCTTTTCAAGTGCTTAAATAAGTTTGTTTTCTTCAAAAATGCATGCTATGTGTTCGGTAAATTGCCAAATTGGAATTTATGTATCTAGTGAAATTTAAAATTATTTGTTTGTATTTATAAATACATTTTCATCATGAAAAATTGATTTTTTTGGTATTTTTATGGATGTACAAAGTAGGTTTGGTTTTATAAACAAATGGATTTTTGATGGTAAGCATGTTTTGGCCCGAGTTTCCGAAAAATGGACCATTTGGAATCCTTATAAAAATGGTCATTATTTGGATGTGTAAACTGAATTTTTTAAGGGATTTATGAAATTGTTTTTATGCTGAAATTTATGTGTATACAACTATTTATTAAAAGTGAAATTTTCACCTTGGAAAAAGTTATTTTTGAGAAATTCTTAATGGCCTGTTTGGAAACCTCATGAAAAATTATGAAATTGTTTATTATGAAAACCTCATGTGGATGTCTCTCATGCCATGGTTGTATGTATAAAATGAATGGGATGTAATTACTTATGAATCATTGTGATCCATTATGAGAGTTCCTCGGGTTTGACTATTTATATTCCTGTTGATTAATGGCATGAGATCAGTCCTTGGAGTGACTTAGGGTGATGTCTATTGTGAAATATTATTATATATATTTTATGATTGGATACTCAGATGGAATTGGTTGGTTCAACCCCATTAGATACATGAGACATTAGAACCTGGATTATTGAGATAATATTCTAAGAATGATTTCTGTACTAGAAGGATATGGTACTGACCAGTGTCCCATAGTAGGTGGATATATTGGGTTTATTGCTATGGGATTTTCCATCGGCCTGCCTAAGAAAGGATGGACAAGCATATTGAGCATTTTGATTTCATCATGTGAGATATTTCAATGGGTATTAGGTCACATTTATCAGTGTCTTAGGGATTATTCTTGATCTCCTAGGTTCACCCATTTCTATATGGATTTCAGTGGCTTGCACTGATGAATATGATGCTTGTATGTACATTTCCATTTCCCTTACTATGTGATTACTATTGTGCCTTTCATATGTATTACTTTTCTTGGAATGTGGTGGAATGGTTTTGATAAGGATTATGAAAATGGATTGCAAATTAAAGTGTTATATCCTCTTGTGAAAATATGAAAATGTAAACATAACTTTCCCCTTGAAAATTCCAATGACACACTAGTTGAACGAATCTAGGTTTGAAAATTAATTATGGAAATGGGCAGTACTTTGTTTTTAGTAATCATGTAGACAAACATACATTTATATATTGTAGTTAAACATTTAAACGACGTTTTCATTTATTTTAAATAATGTGCATTGGGAATATATTATCAGGCTAGCCTACTGAGTTTCAATACTCATGCCTATAGTTCTTTTTTGTTTTTATCCATTGTGAAGGTTTCATCTTGAGTTAGACCATCTTGAGAGACGTGTGATTGTTGTGTTGTAGAGTGATTAGTGGGGTCACATGGAGTTAGTTGGTCATTAGGTCAAGTTGGTTTAGTTTTATCATTCAGTTGTACTTCTTGTTTTGTTATATTCATTATGATCAGTTCAATTTTTATAAATGCGTATTGGGCTTTCCTTTTATTTGTACTATTTGTTTTATTGTTTATATTTGGGTGAAATAATTCCCTTGTCTACTATAATGATTCCCAATACTAGTTTCCAGACCTTGGGGATCGGGAACACCCTTCAGGACATGCCACAGATTAGTTCGGGTTCCCGGTTTGTGGTTGACCTGGGCTGGTTCATGACACGAATCACATTGCTTTGAGAGGGGCGGTAGTCCACACATCAACAAATGTTGTAATAGTATTCTCACAAGATTAAAAGCATAAATATATTTTCTATATAAAAATTATATAAGCATAAATAAATTATAAATACCATAAATATCATATATAAATATATTTTTTATCATAATTATCACCATGAGAGGGGGTAATGGGAGAATGAACAATCTTCATTTCATGAGGCAGAAGTTCGTCGTACATATAAACGGAAAGTTTATTACCGATTAGATGGAAGTGTGTATATTTTTAGGTAGAAACCTTAATATAAAAACATCTCATTATATTTAGGACACCAATTTTATTATATAATAATGTAATTAAAAGAAATGTAGGGTTGAATAGTGAAAATAAAACTACAGAGCTTGATGGAAGATGTTACCTCTTTTACTGCTAACTGCTTGGTTTGATTTATACCCAAAGAGACGATTTTAAGATGATGTAAGGGATGTTAATGATCTATTTTTTCAGATATTAGTCGATAAAAAATTTCTTGAGATGTTTGAGGAAGTCAGAGGCTTGGGTGCCTTTTTATAGTGGTGGAGGTGTGGCACTCTTGTATATTTAAAAAAAGGGAATTCCACCCAAGATTTTTCCATTGCAAGTGGCCCCAATAGTGAACCACATTATATAAAATGTAGTATTGGGTCAAAATATTTATATCCAATCTCCTTTGGAAAAGTGTCTAGGTTATTTTGGCTCTTATGATTTAGGTTTAGTCCATTATTAAACTAGTTATTCTCTTAATAATTATAATTAATTTTAATCACATTCACTAATATTTTTGGTCAAAACACAATTTAACCATATTATAAATTTTAAATTATTCTAAATACAAATATTTAATCTATTTTTTCAAATTATAATAACATAATTGGCTAAAATTAAATAAAAATTATTCTTGATGTGGGATGAAGATGGAGGTTTTTAAAGTAAAAACATCCAAAACATTAGAAAGATTTTATATACAATTTCAAAGTTAAATTGATTCCAATGACATACATTGGATTAAATAATGAAAATTTATATTATTAAAATTGAATATAAAATTAAAATATTTTTTATCCTTATAAATAAATTAGATGAAAAATCATTCTTTAGTTAAAATTAAGTATTTATACTATATATAAAAAAGTAAAACTTCTTTGAAAAATACAAAAAATTATCCTTAACAAGATGTTTAAGATCTTATTAAAAATATTAAATTTATTTTTACTTATAATATTTAAAAAAGTACAAAAAATTCTATTTAATATATGTCCTCCATTAAAATTCGGCAACAATGCCTTAATAAAAATATAGGTTTTTATGTGTAATGTTGGGTTTTTCTTATCTTATTCTTATAAAATATTTTGGATTAATAAAAAATATCTGATTGAATATAACACACCCAAAAATATTATATTAATATCACTCACTAATTGTAATAAATTTAATTTATTATGATAAAACATAATTGTGATCATAAACATTGTTTTCTATGAAAATATTTATTTATATTCAATTGGTTCTTATATTCAATTCAAATTAACGTGTAACAAATTAATCAATTATATATTTTTATGAAACATAAATTTTCATAAGATAGTTAATACTATTCCTAAATTCTAATTTGACAGATTAGTTATATCTTATTTTATTAAATAATAAAATTTTAATAATATATTGTTGTTTGGTAAAACATAGTCTTGTGTGTAACGCAAGCCATTGAAAAATATCGTTGTTGTGTGCGAAGTACACTAACATAGTGTCTTGAGCATTGGATAATATATAATACATAGAATTTATTTAAAATATTAAATATATTATAAATTATTTGGATATTATATTCTCTTATAAGCTTGGTGTTGTGTGTCATACATTCTATTGAATGCAATGATTCTACTTTTGATTTTTAGGTTGTTACATTATCAATGTTGGGATGTCATTTTGGGTTTTTTTAGTATTTTAATTGAAATTTTTTGAAGGCTTCTTGTAATTTTCATTGATGTCACATGGTTAAAAAAATGTGAAGCCTTTTTCATGGTTTGCGCATGGATTTCAAATGGTTAGAAAAAGTGTGAAACATTTTTCATGGTTTGTGCATGGTTTGCGCATGGTTTCAAAAAGTGTAGAACTTGGGTAGAATGGGTTTCACGGTTTGTGCATGGATACTAGTAACCATGTGACTTGGAATAAGAAACAGTGTGAACGATAATTAATGTTATGAAAATTGTAATTAAATTCTTGAAACACACCTAATTAAATCTAATCTCCTCCCACTTTAACCCAAATCAATTATTTGGAATTTAGAAGAAACATGGAGGAATATTGGCTCCCTAAACCTCATATCTCAACAGATATATTTTCCAATCGAAGAAAATATATTCTCTTTCAGTGAGTTTTCTCCTCTTAATCATTGATCTCCCTTATTCTCTTAATTCATTCTTCCTGGAGTTTATGACAACCATTCATTTTATTTTATATTTATTGATTTATGTGGAATTGTAGATATATTATATTTTCCCTCCTCTTTCGATATCTATATTTCTAGATTCGATGATCTCCATAGGTGGTGAGAAACCTTAGATTTGGTTGGGTTGGATTCAGAATTTTCCAAGAAGGCATTTTTATGATTTTCCACCACTTTTTGATTTTTTGTTGATTGATAATTAAAATATACAAATTTAATGATTTCTAAAACATCTTCTATAAAATTTCCCTATTAAATTCCATGTGAAATATTATTTGACCCTTTTTTCACTGAATTTAATATGGAATGAATTAACTTACTATGATATTGATTTCTCTCACCTCTTTTTGAATTGATAAATGACATGTTTGATTTGATTTATGTTAATAAATATTTTAATGATTTTTTATAGAAATTAAGGGCATTAGCCTGGGTTTGGATTTATTAAATGAAATTCCATGATTTGAATAAAATGAATTGAACTATTTGATGTTTTCTAAATAATATTAAATTCATGAATTTATTAAATGTCCAGGAACCCCCTTTGAATGATTTTAAACTTATTTTGGAACTGGTGTTCTAGGGATATTTGAAATAAAATATTTATATTCATAGAAAGAGGGTGTCAATCCAGGTTTAGAAATATATTCAAACCTTTTAAAATTATAATACATGCTTTGAATACTTTATGGTTTCATTGAAATAAATGATTATTTTAAAGGTCTATTTGGGATTTTTATGATGAATTGAGAAAGGAAGTGGGTATTATTACCCTATTAAAAATTGAATTGAATAAAATATTTTGAATTGATATTGATGATTCTTGATGTCCCAATTGGGACATTATGATAATTCACCCATGTGATCATCCCTTAATTGTAACTAATTTGATTAGTATACATCCCATTGTTGTGGGGATCAAAAAATGGATTATTTACTTTGAGATAGTTTGGGGGTGAGAGTGATATGTGGTTGATAACAATCCCTATGTGATCCTCATAACATGTTTATCTCACAACATTAATTATCTAGTCATGGGAACTTGGATTGTTAGTTAGTATGACCAAGATATATTCTTCACTAGAAAAATCACACCCTTATAGTGGATCCATAGAAAACATGTAATATTTAGGCTATAGACATGAATCCTGGAAAGCGAGTGTGTCTGGAACTGGTTTTCTTTAAATCTGTGAGACTAGTTGCAAGCCTAACAATTTTTCATTCGATTAGAAATTATGAGGTGGAATCACTATCACACATAGGTTGTACCCATGCCATATGTATACTTGATCTCAATGCATGAAAATATTCATTTTCACTATTTGGCACCGAAACTTCTATGCATACTTCATTTATAGTTATTATGAACTATGACTCTATTATACTGACTCCTTTTTTGTCTTTTCATATCAAGTTTATATATTCATCTTTTACCGATTACCTGGATTTATCTTGTGGAATGGTTTTGAAATATTTTCAAGAAAATGTGTTGTTTTTAAATGGTGAAATAACATGTTTTACAGGTTTAGTTTAATATTTTTTTTAATTTTTTAGAACTCTATTTTTAAAATAGTCATATTACTCACAAATTTTTACTCCACTTTTAGCATATTTGATTTACCTTATGTAGTAATTACATAGAATCCTTGGTAGAAACCTAATTGGCTCTTGATCTCACACCCTACTTGTACCATTTAGTGTGTGGAGGTCTTTATTATCTTATAGATGGTGTTTGTGATCTATGCTTCCATTGTGGTTTTGATTTTGGGTGACCAAGGGTGGGTGAATTAGGATATGGTGGGTAGTTGTGGACCACCATAAGGTGGGTTTTGTTGATATATTCCAATATCAATTTTCTTAGTGTTTATTTATACTATGGGATGTATATATTAGTTTATATATATATAGATATCTTATTATTTTTCTAAATTTTAATATTTTATTACAATATATTGTTGTAAAAATTATTCCCTAACATATATTTGTTGATGACCAAGAGCTTATTGCTGACTTGTGGAGATCGAGAATGCTCTTCGGGTTAGTAGAGAATAACACCAGGCACCTTTTTAGATAGTATTCCAAGCTGGTTCATTACAAATACAATCATTGTATTTAATAGTGGTTTTTCTAATATTATATTTTCATTATAATATTCCTCTAATAATTCAGAGAACATTTTAGATTGGTGTTTCATTTGGATTATGATGTTAAATATCATATTTATTTTAAACAATATATATTCTAAAATACTGAGCATTATATATAGTCATAATATAAATAGGTAGCCACATTATAAAGGTTTATGATGACTCTATATAATTATCCTTTTCTGTCTGATCAATAGTATGAAAGTGGGCCAGATCACAACTACTTGATTCATGTCCTACATATGGAGATATACTCCATGATGTTAATTTTCTCCATCTCTAGGTATCCCATAAAAAAAGAACTGTTAAAGTAGTTTTATCTCAAATACCAACCCCAAGTACTACCCATTATCCTTCTACATATCACTGAGTCTGAACCATCACAAAACTCATAGATTTTTGTTGTGTCATATGAAAAGACATATTATGATGTCCCATATGGATGCATAATCGACACTCATTTGGTGATATATCTCCTTGAACCCAGAGATGTTCCTTATTACCTCATGAGAAAAATGTCTTTGATGATCCAATACATGATAAAATCATCGTACATATTCTATAATTTTTTTATTGGGAAACCTCCCGAACCCAATTCTAGCTACATGGAGAAAAACAACCTGTCTCCATTGAAAAAAAGTTTCAACCCATTATTTTACAATATTCAGTTTTCCTATTTTGTATCAATTAAAAATTCATTACCTCTGAGAACGAGTTCAACTAGATGATCTCTACATATATCAATATATCATTCCATAAGGGATCCACGTACCACTGTAGAATGATGAACTCATCTCCCACTAGAATTGGCATAATATGAAATAGATTAGTGAACCTCTATATGTATGTGTTGGGATTCTCATTACATATATACCATAATTAAAAAATTTCCGGATATCTCATAATAATATATTACTTAGTTTCTCAACCTTCCACTACATAAAATCTTAATGTTTCTTATGAATACTTAACAAAATTAGTATTTCTACACTAAAAACTTTACCAATATATATATATATATATAGATATCACAAATAAGGGATTCTGTAATTAGGTACGTAACTTACAAGATTTTACTATTACCTACCACACTCAAGTGACATATCATTTGTAATGTCATTCCAGGCCTAACCATGTGTGGTATGGCACCACAACCATAAACACTATAGATCACATACCTGATATAGATGATTAATGTTTATCCAAAAAAATATTTTTTAGAACCATATATTGGTCTTTAATAATATATTAACATGATGAACACCTTTTAATTTATATAACTTCTACCCTTACAAGGATATTTGAGTATAATTCCACCAATATAATATATAGGAAAACTGTGTTTTCCTATTTTTTAAACTTTAAATAACTAATAGCATTTTATATACAATAGTTTTAAATATGTAATATGAAAAATTGTGTCATGTGTGTTAGATAACAATCATTGTGGAGGTATATTATTGTATAAAACTATGGTTTGAATCCTATAATGTTTCGAAATTATTTTTTTGGGTGTATAGGGAATTTCGAGGATATTCCGATGGCTCAAGACACAAAATAAAGGGGAATCGATCCATCATGTTCATGTCAAACAGTTGGTGCACGATTAATATAAATCAAGAAAAGTGGAATACCAAATCATGTGACATTGTATAATAGAATTTACCATGGTTGGAATAAGGTTTTTTATATCGTTTGCAATTCCCAGGTCACCATGTGACATTGGCCCCTCTTTTGAAGAGGCATGCTCATGACTAGTGTATAATTTGGAAAAGCCTGTGGGAAAACCATGTACCCTATTAAAATGTGAGAAATTACCTCCCCTAGGATTATAAGTTTATCACCTTATTTTCACCCCCATTTTTTCTCCACCAACCCTAGTAATGAAAATAAGAACCCAAATCCTTTTAAGGGTCCACCTCCTTCGATTCTAGGCTGTTCAGAGTGCCATTGGGTACAAATCAAAGATCTAGGTAAGTCTAATTATCCTCTTGCTTCTATTTTACAGATTTGGGTTTTTGGTTTCATTATTATTTTTTATAAGAACTAAAACCCTATTTTTAAAGAATATATTAGGTTATGGCCTCATATGGTTCTCGAATCTAGATCTAAGTATAAGTTTAAGTGAAAAGTCATCTACAGATTTGAGGTAGGTGGCCTACAAGTTATATCTTGTTGTCTTATTGTTGACATGTGCATGTGTGGTTGAATTATTGGTCGTCTATTATTGAGAATTATATTACTTTAAAAATATTTTGTAAAATAGTTTTCTGAATGATGATTTAGACCCCTCATGATCCCCGTGGAATGCATTGGGATTTATTAGACCATTTTGGACCACCCATGGGGTGTGCCAATATTCAAAAATTTAAAAAATGTATTCATAAGAATAAATTTAATTTTTTTATAAATAGGGCCCATGATAAACGTGATGACATGTTAGTTCAAATTATAAAGGGGAAATTATGATATTTTTGTCTATTCATTGGCAATGGAACAAGGGACTGTTTGGAAAAATATGAACAAGGGTTAAATAGAGTAAAGTGAATGTGTCAAATGACTTATGAGTTATTCATTGGACTATGTAAATTTTCTAATTCATGTTAATTTATGAATTTTTTGAAATGGGATAAGGTATCAAAATTGGTGAATAAGATAAATGTTTTAAGGTATGAAATGAAAATGGGTTTAATGGGATATGCTATGTAGATGGTCAATGTGAAAATTGTTTATAGCCTGATGGTGTCTCATGTGTTGAATAAAATTTCAATTATAAACATTATGTGTATTTCTTGTGTGTGATTTTTGATATTATTTATATGGTAAATGGATAAATAAAAACACGCACCTTGATTTTTGGTGTTGGATAATGGACTCAGGTTCCCCACATGGGGTGGGTTAGACTGAGGCTCTATACCCCACCCCTAGAATGCATGGGTTTTGGAGCCAGACTAACGCTCTAGGCCCCTATTAGATGCATTTTATGAGAATACCTTGATTGAGGGCCCAAGGTAAGTGGTATTTTATAGTTTATGAAATTTTATCCCTATAGATATAGGGAACTTGACTTATTCCCTTATGCATAATAATCATACAACATAGGACGTAGTATAAAAGATGTAGATTTCTAACCCATGGAACAAATGATGAAAATGGATAAAGTGAATATTTTTAACTAATGAAACCTAAGTTTTCATTGAGTTACCTTGTAATTTATTTAATAATTTTATGAACTATAAATTTAGAATAGATTTTTTTGATACTATTGGTGGTGGAATACTATGTTTTACTAACACCATGATCAGGCCGCCATTGGGTACCCATGAAGATTTCATGGTTACATTTCAGGAAAAGGGAAAAGGCCCTATGATTTGGAGTTGAGTTAGGCTTGGTATGTGAATGGATGAGGATATGAACTATGATTTAGGACCCATTTGAGAGTTCGGTGGTTGTATTTTTTTTGGTTCTTCTACACTCTTGAAAGTAATAGAATGATATGGAATATTCATTGTTAGTTGTGGTTTGTACCTTGTTTGGGAAATGGTCAGTAATTCATGTTATTGGTTTATTTCTTATTTTTTAATTTATTTCATATGTTTTTTACCATGGGGTACTCTGCTAAAGAGGGTGTAGTCATTTTATGTGATCCATTAGACATTATTTGGTAGTTGACAACAGCTAGCATGTGGGGAGCTGTGCTTGAGGTCATGTTGGGACTTTACTTAGAGCATAAGTTTAATGTCTTACGAGTTTGGGAATTTATAAATTGGTATTTGAGACAAGTTATTATCTAGAAATTACTATTTGGGAGTGGTAGAAATGTTATTAAGAAGTGTCATTCCTTGTAAAGGATCTCGTGTGTAGGAGTATCTAACCAATGTATGAGGAAAAAACCATGTACCCGGGGAGAAAATTGTTGTTCTTAATGTGTGTTGGTATAGTTGAATGTTATTTCAAAATATGTTGATTCAATTTTTATGTTGTGTGACTTTTTTATAGTAATCATATCATTGATATAATGACCTGAGGTTATGAATTCAAACTTCCTATTAGGCACCTACGAATATGGGTGGAATGCATCATGATAGAAACACACCAGATGGGTGTGTGGGAATTTATGGTTGGAATTAATTTCAAATTCTTTAAGAATTAGAAGAAAATAATTTCTAATAAATATTATGAAAATATTTAAATAGAAATAATTTGAAGGACAATTAAAGGTGTGTGCTTCTTGGAGTTTTGTAAATAGGTAGAAACATGGTTGTGGTAGTTTTTAATAGTGTGTGACGACATCTATTAATATAGCTTATAGATGGGTTGATTATTCTTAGTGGAGGTATTTCCTTGTGAAATTTCAGATACCTTATGTTATGTGTTATGTGGTTCATGTTTATCATTGTAGGAAGATTCCACTATGATGTAGTATTCCCATAGGGTGACAAGAGGATATCTATGAGATTTCTTCACCACTAGCGGTGCAAGAAAATCCATTGGTACAAGAGAACTGAGGATGGGAGATGTTCTGTGAGAACATTCTTTATTTTATACAGATGATGTAAAGGGATCAAGGGTATTTCTTTACAAATATGTTTAAGTTGTCTAGGTAGTTTTAGATATAACACCCTCCAATGATTTCAGGGGAAGTTGGACCTGATGCTGCAAAATTTTGGATAGGGTCTGTTCAGAATATTCTTGATCTGTTAGAGACTCCTCCTGATAAGAGAGTCATGCTGGTGGGATATATGTTGGGGGTCAAGAAAATCATTGGTGGGATGTATTGGTTCAGACTCAAGGATGTGTTTCTAGAGAAATTTTATCTAGATACCTTGAAGTAGAGGAAGGTTTCATAGCTCATTAGGATAACCCATGTGAATATGTCATGGATAGATTATATTGGCCTCTTCATGGAATTGTAATGCTTCATCCTGAAATTGGTGGGGGATGAGGAAACTAGGGAGATACTTTTCCAAGATGGACATAGAGATGAGATCATGTCATATGTGAAAACATTCTGTTTAATGAGGGTTTCTAATGTAGTGGATTAGGCCCTAATTTTAGAAGGGAACCTAAAAGAGGATTTTAGTGGTGTTCATTTTGTTATAGTTGGTCAAACCAGTGGTGTAACTTCTAATGGAAAGAATCACAACATTGAGAGATCACACTAGGGTAGTGGTGGAAAGAGTAACCATAAAATGGAAGCATCCCCATAGGGTTGTGACCAAATTTTCTGCTATTAGTGTGGTAGGTCAAGGAACATGTGATAACATAGTCCCGGACCACCATTTTAGTGCTACACATGAGGAAGGATGGGGTATGTGAAGAGATCCTATAAGAACCCTAAAAAAATAGGTACTAAGGGTGGATTGAGGTTGATTTAGAGTTTATGTAGGGGGTCAGTTACCACATATTAGCTAAGAAGATGTATATACACCATTTGTACCATTAAGGGTACTAGATGAGGTACTATAAGAAGAGATCATACATATCTGAATGGTAGTACATCATCAAGAACTCAGACCAAATCCCAAGGTAGATGAAAAAATAAGATTCATGTAGTTCAGTCTACACCTAGAGTCGGAGAGGCTAAACCATCAATAGTTCGACATATGATTCATTTACCCTCTATGCTTGATAATTAATTGTTTGAAAAAATTTATTAATATTATATTTTATCTTCTCATTTTTTGAGTATGTTGAGACTAGTAGTAAAAAATGTGTGTGGTTTCATGTCGATCGATAAAACGTTTGGGGTGTGAGAAGAAAATTATCTGTAGTATAAGGGTTGTTATCTTTAGATTCGTGAGTACCATTTTCTATGGGACTTTAATGTGCTATATATTTTAGGCTATGATATTATTTTATTCATGAATTTGATATAATTATACCATGTTCATATTTTTTGTTACCGTTATAGGGTAACGTTCAAATCTCTTAAGATAGACATATATGTCAATCATGATGAATGGGAAATACAGGAAGACTGAATAGGACAAGTTTTTCTTTAGTTAGGTGAATTCATAGTCCATGTTTCTTGTCTTGTTCTTGATGAAAATGGAGTAGAGTATATTTATATTAATCCGATTTTGGATTAGTTCCAGGATGTTTTTTCAGAGGACTTGTCACTGCTGCCACCCGATATGGATATTGAATTCTTGATAGAGTTTCTGTTGGGAGTTGAACCAATTTACATGTCATGATATAGGATGGAACTAGTAGAACTACAAGATCTTAAATACTAGTTTGAATAACTATAGAATAAGGGTTTTATTTTTACAAGTACATCACCTTAAGGATCTACAATATTTCTTTCCAAGAAGTCAGATGGATTTTGCAGTTATGTGTAGACTATATAATTCTTAATTAGATGATATATAAGAATATATACCATCCTCCTCAAATTGATTAAAATTTTGACCATATAAGAGGTGATTCACTGTACTCCAAGATTGATCTGAGATGATGGTACCATCAACTAAGGGTGATACATGTTTATGTACCATAATAATTTTTTAGGATCATGTATGGGCTTTATGAGTTTTTTATGATGCCATTCGGACAGGACAATGCGTTGAAATTATTTTTTGACATACTAAAATGAATTTTCACCCATAACAAGATAATTTTGTAGTTTTATTTTTTGATGAAATCTTGGTGTTCTCAAAAGACACATTAAGATCATGAAAAACATATTTAAATCATCTGGGGTACACTAAAATGAATAGACTATAGTCTAAGCTACCAAAATGTCAGTTTTGGATCAATATGGTGCATTTAAAGGGTCAAATCATCTTATATAAAGGGTTTTTCAGTAGATCTAAATAATGTGTAGGTATTTGTTTCTTGGGATCGGACCAAGAATATTTTTGAAATCAGAAGATTTCTGGGATGGGAAGGATATTATCAAATTTTCATCAAATACTTTTACCGTTTGGAAGCACCACATTCATGTATGACCAAGAAGGGAGTCAAGATGGAATGGTCTGTAGCATGTGGTAATTCATTCCAAGAGTTAAATAATCCATTGAATAACTCAATAGTTCTCATCTTAGCCAAGCCATCTAAGTGGTATACCTTGTTTTGTGATGCATTTGGTGTTGATTATAGGGTAGTTTTGATGCAGGATGAGTGGATTGCTATATACAGTCATAATAGTCGAGTCCTAATGAAAGAATTTACCATATTTATGATATGGAGTTGTTCATGGTGGTATATTCCTTGGAGTCTTGCGCGGAATACTTGTTGGGAGAGAGGTTTACTATGTACACCGATCATAAAATCCTTAAGTACATTTTCTCTCAATATGATCTGAATATTTGTCTGTATAGATAGTTTGAGTACCTATAGTTATTTGATTCTCAGCTAGCCTAAATTTTGGGAAAAGAGAATTATATTGTAGAAGAATTTATTTAGAAAAATCAGAATCATTCAATTTACTAATCCAGTTACTAATAAGTAATTATAACATTGTTTGTCGAGATGCATCTAGAGGTACATGATGCGCATGGATAGATAACCTATTCATATTTAGTAGTTGAGTCCATGTTTTTTAGAAGGATCATGGATAGGTTGTATGAAGATCCAAAATGTTTGGAATTGGGAGGTAATTTTAATGGTATGGAGTCACCTTCTTATTCGACCATTAGAGATTATGGGATTATTTATGTTCTTGTATGTATTGTTGTGTGAATGTTTATATGAGAATAATTGATGTGGGGGTTTCATGCATCGAAGTGGGTAGTGTATCATATATTGACTAAAATGTATCAATATTTTATGGTAGTGTTGGTGTCTAATGATTAATAAATATGATTTAGGTTTAGTGTAGTGATGCCATACCATCTAGTAGGTGAAGGATGAGCAACGACAACCATGTGTTTTGTTGCATCAATTTTCCATTATAAAATGAAAATGAGATGATGTGATGATGTATTTTATTGTGGGTTTCCTAAGTATGCTTCATAAGAATTATGAGATCAAGTTATTTGTGTATTGATTGAAAAATTTGGATCATTTCCTTTTAATTTGAGAGACTTTCACCATTGACAAGTTGGGTGATTTATTTGTTCGTGAGATAGTGTGGTCTCATGGTGTACCACATACTATATTTTTGGATTGGGATCCAATTTTTACATCACTCTTCTAGAAGGGACTATTAAACGTAGTTGGTAGACATGTTTTTTGATTATGGACTTTCACCACCAAACAGATGGACATTTGGAGCATACGATTCAGGTACTAGAGGATATATTGTGGTCATTTTTCATAGACATTGGTGTATCATTGGAAAAATATCTAGTTCTGGTTGAGTTTTCCTAAAAAAATAGATACTAGGATATGATTTATATGGATTTTTTGAGCAACTCTATCGTAGTAATTTAAGATCAATATTTTTTTGGATGAAGGTTGGTGAACCAGGGTTATTAGGACCGGGTCTTAGGGAGAGGATTTTGAAGTATATGTAGATTATTTGGAAATGAATGGATAAATATTAGAGTAGAAAAAATTCATAAGAAGATCAGCATCATAGAACTCTGGAGTTTATGGTGGTTGATCATGTTTTTTTTGGGTTTCTCCAAGGTTGGGTCACCATTAGATTCAAAAAAGATTAAGTTGGCACCCAGGTGTGTGGGCTCATTAGAGATTGTGGAGTGGATTAGACTGGTGGCGTATTTATTGGAACTCCCATGTAAATATAGTGGTATTAATGATGTTTTTCAGGTATCTTAGCTTCATTATAATCCCATTGACCCATCCCATGTGATTGAAGTTGTGTATGTTGAGATTGAGGCTATTGCATAATTTAAAAAACATCATGTTTGTATTGTGGATCATATTGAGAAAGTGTTGGGAGGAAGGAATGTGACGTTGGTTCATTTCTTTTGCAGTATGATAATGTTTAGGAAGAAAATTTGGAGATAGAGTCAGATATGTGGGAACAATGGCCTGATCTATATTATTTAAAATCTTAGCGATGCATGAAAGTGGGGCTCGAGGATAAGTTGTTATAAGGTGGGGAGGTTGTAAGATCCCAAACATCATGGTGGTATATTCTTCTTTAATTTTTTTATTAATAACATTAAGAGTGGTAATTAAATTTTCACTGGGTGTATGTGGAAGTTCGGGGGTGTTCTGGGGGTTCAAAACATGAAAGAAACGAAAATCGGTCCATCCTGTGTATGTCTCATGGTTGGCGCACAACTAGTGTAAATCATGCCATATGGAAAGACAAACTGTGTGACCTTGGATAAAATAATTTTGCATTGTTGGAAGAATTTTTGTAAAATCTTGAGGGATTCCTAGGTAACCATGTGACCTACACCCCTCTTGGGTAAAGGATGGCACATGGTTGGTACACCCTGCCTCCAACCCAAGTGCCCCACTAAAAAGTTAGAAATTACTACTTTCCCCTCGTGATTTTAAGGGTTTTAGTTGATTATCTCCCCCATTATTCCTCCCCCAGCCCTAGTGATAAACCTAAGAACCAAAAAATTTCCAAGGGTTTATCTCTTTTGATTATAGTATATTTGGAGTGTTTTTGGTTACAGATCGAAGTTACAGGTTAGTCTAATGCTACACTTGCTTCTCTTTTCTAGATTAGGGCTTCTGGTCTCATTGTTCATCTTTTGATTCCTAGAAACCCCATTTTTATAGTGGATCATAGGTTGGGTCTTAAAAGGTTCTTCTAATATGAATATAAGGCTTATGTTATGTGAGTGTTAATCTATGCATTCAGGGTAGGTGGCCTATAAGTTATATCCCGTAGTCTTTTTATCGGCATGACCATGTGTGGTTGAGTTATTGGTCCTCTCTTGTTGTGAATTTGATTGAATTATAAATATTTGGTAAAATGGGATACTAAATTATGATTTAAAAACCTAATGATCCCCGTGGGATGTTTTAGGATTGATTAGACCAATTAGGTCCACCCATAAGATGTGCCAATATTCCTTAATATGGAAGATTGTGATGTTAAGACTATAAATAATTTATGTTGAAATAAATCCCCTGATAAATGTGTTGAAATGTTATTTTGAATTATAAAGTGGAACTAATGATAGTTATTTCTATTCATTAGCAATGGAATTAGGTATTTTTTTTGGAAAAATTTGAAAAAGGATTATGTGCAGTAAAGTGAATGTGTCAAAAGAATTCTGAGTTTGTAATTGAATTTCATAAATGGGAAAGTTCATGTAAATTGATTAATTATGTCAAATGGGATAATGTAAATAAAATATTAAATAATATAAATATGATAATGTATAAAAAGTGAAATGGGTTAAATGGGTAATGTTATGTAAATTGTAAATGTGGTAATTGGTTATGGCTTGATGATGTTCCATGTGTTGAATGAAATGTTAATTATAAATGTCATGTGTATTGGTGATGTGTGATTTGTGACGTGATTTTTGTGGTAAATGGATAAATAATAATGTGAACATGGAATGGTGGTGTTGTATAATGGAATGAGGCTCTTCCCATGGGTCGGGTTGGACTATGGATCTAAACCCATCACCTAGAATGCATGGGTTATGGATCAGACTAAGGCTCTAGTCCCTTATCAGATGAATACGATGAGACTAATTGGACTATAGCTCCAAGGTATGTGTGATGTAATTGTCTATGGAATGTTATCCCTAGTTAGATATATAACTTGTCTTATTCACTTATTCAAGATAATCAACTATCATAGGCCATAATATAATTGATTTAAATGCCCAACACATGGAATAGATTATTAAAATGGATAAAGTGAATATTGTTAACTAATGGAACCTAAGTTTCCTTTGATTTATCCTGTATTTTATTTAATAATCGCATTAATTATCTATTTAGAGTGGATATTTTGTATAATCCATTGGCGATTGCCTATTAAGTTGTTCTCACACCCTGATCGGGCCACCATTGGGTACCCAAATATATTTCATGGTTGCATGTTAGGATAAGGGAAAAGGTACTATATCGGGGAGTTGAGTTGGGCTAAAAATGTTTAGGGATGAGGATCTGATCAAAGATTCAGGAACCTATTTGGGGATTTAGTGGGTTTCTTTATTTTTTTGGTTTCTTATTCACTCCAGTCACTATTATCATGACATGGAATATTCATTGTTGGTTTTGGTTTATACCCTCTTTGAGAAATGGTGTGTAATGAAAGTTTCTAGTTTATTTATTATTGTTTCCTTTATTTCATATGTTATATATTGTAGAATACTATGATAAAAAGTGTATAGTATCCCCATATGATCCATTAAAAATAGACTACTACTCTATAATCTTCGATGTACTGGGAGGCACACTTGAGGTCATGGGGAGAACCGACTTAGAGAACCAATTTACTCTCTAATGGGATGGGTATTCTAAAATGTGATCCTTATAAGTATCAAAATTTGTATTAGTAATAACTCATTATCATCATGAAAATGATTCTAAAACCAAAATCAATAAAATTAGATACAAATTTATCCAATAAAGAAAAAAAATATGACCTGAAATACTCGAATAGATTCCATGTTTTCTTAGATAATTATTCTTTAGCTGATGAAGGTGGTTGAAAGAGGCACAAAATTACATTCATAACAGGTTCTAAATCTTCCACACATCATATATAATTCCCTACCTAGAATCACTATGTTGCGGTTTGAGTGCCATAAGACCTCAATGACATCTCACTATATGATCGTGGTTTCTCACTATCTTTGAGGGGATATTGTATGTCATGGTGAGAATATAACCTTTGAGTAATGTTATTCATACCAGAAATGAAAAAATCATATATCATAACCATGAAAATCATTATATATATAATATCAATATATATGATTCTACATCAAATGATTCCTTCAAACAAGACATACCATTAACCATCCAAAGGGTTGATTATATATATATATAAGATATAATAGAAGGTAAAACATATAGGATACTCAATGAAAAATCAATGTCCAAATAGTATTTATCTCTATATACACACAATTGTACATCATTACATACCACTTCACATCCATGCGATCAATGTGAAAATAAAATGTATGTGATACGCACACAATGAGGTTCTCATATAGTGTGGGAGAATATAACCTTATTTGGGTCACACCAAGAACCCATAATCAACATAGTCATATACTTGTGTATGAACAAAAGATAAATATAGAAACTACCATAAATTTGTCAGGTAATCACATGATGACCAATCATCCATGAAATGAAACTCTAACTAATATGAAAAAATGATGGAAAAAATGTTTGAAAATGATTCAATCTTCTGAAATATCAAATCTATCACTAAGGTTATAATGGTCTAGGTAAATCCCCATGGCTATAATACTCCATCAAAGGTCTCTTTTCAATCTATAATTATTTTTAACATGTCTATCTGCAATCTCAAAAAATCATTTCTGATTAGTAAAATGTGTTTTCATATCCCTACCCTATTACAGGTTAGGCCCAAAGTCCATAAAAACCCATATTGGTCGTAGGTTTGGCCTTAAGGTATCTATATACTATATATTCCTTTGGTAAGGATACAAGATTATCATACCACTAGTGTAAGTTCCATGGGCCAGGACACAATGCTATCACATCCCCTCTAGGATTTTAGGTTAATTGACATCATCTTTTCATGTTGTTCACATTCCATTCCGTGGGAAACCATATAATTATAGTCCACCACTTACGGATATAAGAATATATACCACCAATGGTTTATCAATCACAAATAAATGTGTATAAAATTCAAAGGTACAATATTTCATATCCCCATGAGGAACTGTAGAAATATTCAGATACAAGTTTTCATCATCAAATAAGTTTTAACTAGCTGCAATTGAAAACTGAATTATTCAATAATCATATATGGATCTCACAGGACACATAAACACACACACACAAACAAACTAGGAAGAAAATATAATATAATTTACCCAATGGATTCACTCACCCATACACCCTAATGTATGTAATTAAAAATAAGGACACACATGTAATTCATAGAAACATGTCGATTGATTAAAAATCTATCCAAGGTATCAAAGGGAAACACATATATACAGTGCAAGTCGAAACCACCATGGTTTATGGGCATCTTAAAAAAGGTCTAAGGGTATATTAGGGAAATTAATGCACGTCACATACAAAAATTCTAATGGGAAACATACCGAGGTATATGGGATATAAGGAACTATAGTGGACATAACATCCTCTAATGTGTAAGAAAATTTCATTATTTCACATTAGCTTACCACACTTGTACCTTCATCACCATCATGAAACATGGTTGAAAATTGAAACACTAATCGACCAATATAATATTTTATTCTATCCTAATGTTAATGACTCAATACATATCGTCAAACATATGATGTGATAAAAAACACCTAAAGATTAATAATCAACATTGGTCTATTCTTGTCGGTACTAACACCCAACACCAATACATGATGATGCTACACCATGAATTATTATCCTTACCCATATACCCATATAAAAATTATCATCACCCAACCAAGAACTACTTGGTTCTAGATGACATGTTCTATGGGAATGCTCAAGACCTACACTAAGGTCTCAATCCAAATCATCAATTAATACCAATCAACACTTAAACTCATAATCTATAACACTATGTACATTCTCCTTTCCATACAAAGACACTACCATAACCCACAATCTCGGATTGGGTATCTCATACATCCCCTAAAGAAGTACACTCAATGAAGAAATGGGTAACTCATGCACATTTCATGAATCATGTCATGAATGATCCATTATATTTTATGGACCACTATTAAGGGAAACTCTTTACATTATCATGTCCCTACTAGGGTCTCCCATTTAGTAAACCAGTTTCATCACCTCATAGACCCAAAGTTATCAAATGATACCATAATTCACTATGTACACAAGTTCAATTTTTATCATCCTAGAGACCCAAATACACCTTCCTACTTAGGTGTGGGGTTTTTCAATCCGTACTGATAAAACATGACCCATCCAATATGGGGGCACACAATAAACAAGATAACATATATACAATATATAATCATCTAAATAAATATATCTATAATTTCATATTTTATTTAGTAATGAAGTGGAAAACTACATCAATGATGGAATACATGATCATTGATCCCATGGAAGACTTCTCCACAAGTTGAAAAACATCATCCATGATGCACATAACCACATTAAAGATAGTTGATTCCAATTTCCCCTCCAGAGATCTTCCACCAATGACAGATCTGGAAAATGTTCTAATAAGAACCTTTTTCAATAAATATAAATAGATGATATATAAATAAACTAATAATAATTGATCATATCAAGCCTAAAAATATAGATATAAAAACCATAATCTAGATATATTATTCTATTATATAAAAGTATGGAGGATCTCAAAACGACACATATAAGAATCGGAAAACGAGAACATTCATTGAAATACCCAAATTTGATCTCTATAAATCCTTTAAAAATTATCTAGGAAGAAGTGAAATTATCCTAGAGTGACTTTAGAGTCTATAGGATTGAGTGTATTAGATAATATAAATAATATGAATTGATTTTAGGGGATTTGTAGTTGTTTAATGGTATTTTGGATCATTCAAAACACATTCACATAGTTTGGTCACATGGTTGGAGAAAAAATGTCTAAAAAATGAAATATCATAGGAATTAACTAGTATATCACATGGTTTGGAAAATAATAAATCCACTATGTTTTTTACATAGGAATGAGTTTCAGAATTTCATGGAAATGAATCATGGTAATATTGACCATGATCCCTAACCATCCTCTAACCCATGAGACTCTTCCCATAGCCACACTATTTCCAATAGATTCGACACGACATTGGAAAAACATTATATAATCAAACACCATTAAATTTACTAAATTAATCTTAAAAACAACTAAAAATAAACCAAAACATATTTGGCATAGGCCAAATCTCCAAAAAATTATTTTAAATATTAAATTAATATAACCTAAAGAAGATCTAAAATTTCCCCCAATAATCTATACATGTAATGATGAATGAAATTACATTTTCCGCACAATGAAAATTATCATCCTAAAAAATTATATGAATTCATCAATAAAAATCCTTAGACAATCCTAAAATTTTGAAGGTCACATTCCATAAATTGTTTCCCAACAATATTCCTTTGTCTAATGAAAAATTGTTGACTAGGTATACCAAACCATCCATGGATAATATAATTAAATAATTATATTCACCCAAATAAATGATCTATGATGACTTAACACATGGAGTTATTGTCACATATTCTATGCCCTATTATAGAAAGCAGAACGTGGATCATGGTTTTGAATCCCTAGTAGGGTTACCAACCATCATAACCAACATACATGCTTTATTCAATATAATTGGGGAAAACCAAACCAAATCCCTTCCATATTCACTCCACTTAATCCCAAGTATGATATTTAAAATTGAATTTTCTCTAACAGAACATATTAATATGAAATATAGTATTAATTTCAAAACTATTTCACTATAATAAAATAACCCTAAAACTCTATGCTTTCACTTCAAACATTCAGTGGGAAACATCAACACCATCACAATCCTCTAGAATAAAAATCCTTCAACCATGAATAATTTGATGATCCTAAAAAAATGAGTATCCTTATCACCCTTGACTACAATAATACACTTGTCATCACCAAACTCAATAACTAGACCTGACCAATTACTCATACCTAAGCACTAAATAATAAAAATTCCATCACTCTTATTAACAACTAGGAATGGAATTATCGATATCCAACAATGTGATTAATGTAAATTACATCATTAAGAAAACTATTGTTTCCTCAAAACTATAGGGATTACCCAATGGTATTCATCATTTTCATACTCCAACTGTTATAACAACACTTGTGCATCATTCATAAAAGAGACGCTCTTATGCCTCATCATCTACTAAAAATATCAATAAAGCTTAAACCTTAAAAAAATATACAATAGTACTAAAAAAAACTGATGTTCCCTTGCACAATAAGAAAAATATCATCTCCTAGGAATCTATATGAAAATGTAAGTCTCTTACTCTATGGTTTATCTGAAACCCGAAAAAACATGTGCACAACTGCAATAACAACATTTATATACATAAGGAAAACCTCAACCATCACCCACATATAGTTCACCACACTATTCCTAGTACCCATAAAACCATCAAACAAATGCCAAACCTCCACAAATTATGATTCATACCTCAAGGAGTTTCCTAAATCTATTTTTACAACCCTCGTACACTTATGTTTTATTGTAATTTAAATTTTTTTCCACATATTCTATTTCCAAAAAACCATAATGGAATCACATGACACTAATTGACATACACTATCTGGTAACTAGATAAGACACACAATAGACACAACTCATCACAATTGATGTTTTCCAAAATAAACTGTAGAGAAGGTCCCACAATGTTGATGGTCTCATTTGAGAATTAGAATAATAGATCATATCTAATCAACGAGAAAACTTATCAATCTAAAACTATAGAAACAAAACTCTAGAAGACCATTAGGAAAGATCATAATTTTGATCATTTCCACTCACCCACCTTAGATTCATATGTATATAATGTGGGGAATATTCAAATATAAAGTCATAAATCTCATGCAACTTCTATTCCCTTGAGGGTTTTTTTAATATAGGTAAACACATGATAATACATTGATCAAATCTGAATAATCCCAACCCTTATCAACTTATAAAAAGGAATCAAGTTCCCTAAGAAAATATTGATATTTTACACTCATATAACTTGCTTAAGGGATTGTTTTATCTAATATAGTGATCCACAAATGTATGATACACATGATATAACATAAAAAGATACTGAAGCAAAAATCACAAAATAAAATTACATGTAATGTGCACCATACATTCATAATATAATGAATTATCTTATCCATTGGGATAATGGTCCTAAAACCAAATCAAAAAAATTCAAAACTCCTATAACAAATCATTATTTGGTAACCTATCACTAATAAAAATGAAAAATAAGATTATCTATCCATGATCCTGGTAGATAGAACATTCAACCAGAATAGTGGTCACAAATCACTAGTTCATGGTTTATCACAAGATCTAAAACATTATTTGACACATTGTATACCATATAACAAATAAAGAATAAAACCAAATGTCTAACACAATTTTGTAATGGCCCAAAACAAATAACATTGTATAGGATAAAGTCCCCATTACCTCATGTGTGCCTCCCCACCTAAGTGAGGTTTCAGACTAGAACATATTATATAATATAATCCATGGAGGGAATATACCATCATACCATTGTAATTGATATAGGAGATAAGAAAATCATATCACATACACATAAACGTCAAGAAATATATAATATTAACAAAAAATATTCCATAAAAATGATGTTTTCAAACACGATATACCAAATATTCTCCAATGGTTTAATCATATAAATATATATACTTAAGATAAAACTAATAGTAAAAAATATCATTGATTCATTTAAAATATTATTCCAAACATTTTATATCTCCATTATATAATATGTGATACCACATATTAAAACACTATCCATCATTTTGATCAACCTAAAAAGAATATGAAAGGTACTCAGGATCATCGATGTGTCAGTTAAGGGTATGAGTATTTAATATAAGTACGATATCACTATGTTAACATAGTAAATGAACTCTTATATGTCTATATTAATGGGAGATAAATTAAATAAAATTAAATATATTATTGGCCATATCTTGTGAAAAATATATCCATTAACCAAGACTGTACCTACATCAACACAGTATATGTGGTAATGGTAAAATAGAATACATTAATTGGAAATATTAAAACAACCCTAAATCTCTTTAGGTTTCAGTTCAAGTATATGGGATATAATTCCAAATTACAAGGTATTTTTTCAAACTTAAAGGATTTTGAACATGTCGCATGACTATCCCAAGGAATTGAGTATGATTGGGCCACCTGGTCAATCATGAATCCATAACAGTTTAGTCCTCAAGACCATCAAACCCCACCATGGTCAAAGGTCAGTACTAAATATCTTCATATAATATATGTTCCATGGTTTAGGACACATGGTTTTTATACTCCTTATTATACTTATATATTTTCTACAGGAGGTCCTCATGACCATACTCAGTACTCAACTCCATAGTTATCATCATGACATGCAATACAGACTCCCCTACAAGGGATAACCATATCATGATGGTTCTCCACTTCTAAATTCCCAAATAAATACCAAAAACCTATTTCAATCTCCCATAACATAGTAAACCATAAATTTTTTGAATATTTCATATCATCATGATGGTCAATAATAACATACGTAGAAATGTGATCAACATCAAACATGGTATAACAAGTACAATGAAAAAAAATTATTTAATCATGCATTATACAAGAATATCATTGGAATCAAACTCACACAAGGTATACCATTTGAAATAATGAATCTATTAGACATAAACACACATACACACCTATGAATTCAATAAAAAAAGTAAAATTAGGAAATAAATAGTTGTTAATGTGTTTAATATCCATCCTAGGTCATCAAGAAATATAATCACATTTAATATAGTCATAACCACCATGTTCCATGTGATTATCCATCAATTTTTAATGGAATCTAATGAGTAATAATGAATATCAAATTTACAAAGGCCTAAGGGTAACTCTACCATGGTCTAAGGTTATCTTATTCATAATAGCTTATAGAAATTTACCAATTATAAGGCATGGTCATTCTAAAATGTAATCATAAAACCCAAGTACCTATAATGACATTATGTGACAATGTCAAAAATCGACACACTTTTCACCCACACAAAAATTTTAGTATAATCCTCTACCAATAAATCTAGCCATATATATATATATATATAACCCCTTGAAAAAATACTAGGTATTCCTAATCAATCTCACTTCCTGATTTCTGGAATAGATACCCAACATCAACACATGGTGATGCTATTTCCTGATTTACCACCCCATCCCTTAGACCTAATAGGTAGAGTAATCTCCAATCCAATACTAATTTTATTTAAAATTGAATATCTCAAGGAAGTGATCAAGATATATGGAAATTTTTAATTCTATATAATCAAGGAAGGTTGATCAATGCTCTGATGCAATGCCCTAAAGTTATTATATCTTCTAAAAGTCTTACCTAGGAAATAAATTAATGTATAGACCAAGATTGCCTTCCTCACACATCAAAAATTATGGCTTCTCAAAGACACAATGTATGGTTATTATAATTATAGTAATTATTTATGGAAGGATCTATTATAAGTTAATTCAAATGATATTGGGAACCTCATTAATTTCCCAAGTACCTACCAGAATATCTCTTCAGGTAAACTAGCATTGACTCTTCATGATGTCCTAATTTAAAAGTAAAACTAGAATGAACTCCATCAAAACGTTAACTATTCATGTTTTAGATCCCCAAGATCACCTCATTTCATATCCTCTAGGTATCTTGGTCAATAATCATACTAACCAAAATAAATAAAACATGAGGTCAACCAACCAAGATGATAATATACAATTAATATCTAATTATAAAAGAAACATCGACCATAGAAAAATATATGATTGAGTATCAAAACGGATAGCTACTATAAATAAGTAATCCATGGTCACTGGTCTCACACAAGTCTTCACCAAATGCTGGTAAGCCCTATCCATGTTGTACACATCTTCATCTAAGATCACTCATACTAAAGACTCTTCAAAAGATCAAACATCTATACAAGATCTATAAAATAACCAAATGACTAAAATATAAAATCATATATCCTAATTAAATATATCACTAAAATGGTAAGAACATAAAAAATTAAGTCGAAGACTCTATATTTTAACATCAATGCCAAAACATTTTCTTCTATTTTTGGTTTGAATTGAGGATTTGATATAAATATGATGAATAGAGGACAATCAGGAACATACCCTAAATACCGAATATTAGATATATAATGATCCTCCAAAAATTCTCTACAAATAGGTGTATATTATTTGGTAATACTATATTGTTTTTAGGTTAGACAATATTACATAATTGGAAGAAGAATAATTGAATTTAGAGGGTTAATGGCCATTTATAGTTGTTTGGATTATTAAAAACACGTGCTCATAGTTTTTTTACATAGATAGAAAAACTCTACAATAACCATGTATAGCCCCAAGACATCCAAGAAATCTTGAATTTTTTGGTTTCATATTAAATAAAATCATGAACTAATAGTATTTTTCTACTTGAACATGATTCAAGGTTACCATGGAATGGTCGTATGGTGAGAAAAATTGTGTTCCCTAACCATTTTCCTTCAGATGAGCCTCTAGGGCTAGCCATAATATTTCATAGAGATTAAACATGGTTTATGAAAACTATACTCCAAATATGTTCCATTAAAAAGCCATAAAAAATCCCAAAAACACCATGAAACAACCCGAAACATCTTCTATACAAATCTATGATCCTAAAATCTATTCTAAATGATGAAATTGACGTAAAAAATAATAGATCTAATTTCTCTGAGATTATACACATATATTGTTGTAGTTAATTACACCATAATCATACCACAACCCAAATGGAAAACCATTTTTGACATCCTTGAATTAAAACCACATAGTTATTCCATACTGAAACAACCTATCTCAGGTAATAACATGTACAACCCAAACTCTAAAACCACTTTGTATTGACCCATCACAAAAACACTCATCAAGAAATAGAACTGGGTTCCATTGGACCATAACTATACCTTTAAATATACCAAATTATTTAGATTTATAGTGAGGGAATATGGGGTGATAGCGGGGAGATTATACACTCTAGTGATAGAAAATAACAACTCCATAATAAAAATATTTACATTAAAACACAATACCAGCAAATATGAATATATTTCCACTTATATAAATATTTATCATTCCATTATATTCATACAGAATAAAAAATATCACTAATAGTTCTATCATATATCTACATGTATCTAATAAATTGAAAGTACACATAATTTGATAATGAAGAATCACCAATTTCATTTGAAAATTCCTAAAAAACACCCCCATTCACAACATCTTCCACTATATTAAAGAGGTTCTAGACATTGATCCCTTTCACACATATTTTTAGTGAATTGGGATGTATGTACATATCATGGAGGCCCCATACAGGGTGAGTATGAATTAAGAATTCCACTACTAGTAGTGTTCATAGAATATATCTATATGTATTACTATATATAAAAAACATATTAAACAATAATCCAAAAACATACAAAATACACTCCACTCAATATCAGCCATCCAAAAATGAGTCTATACCTTCCTCATCTAATTCCAATTTCTAATGATAAATCCACAATCGATAATAATAGAGGATCCCATGGCCCTATAAAATATTCCATATAATAGTAAATTATATTTCAAAAATCCCACATTACCATTTTCTATCAATCTAATTCCTCAAGTGAACTTTGAAAAATTAAATCCCAAGACTCTAGGACTTACAAAATCTTTTTCTGACCACTAGCTCAATAACACATGGAATGTAAGTTAGTGAGATACTTATTTATCCATAACCCAGACCCATAAATCCTAATACAAATAGAGAACCTAAATCCCCAATCTATTGGTCCCATCAACCCCAAAATAAGGAATTCTATATTGAGATCGCCTACCATACCTATGGTTAAAACATCCTTTATACAATTAAATCTTAGAAAGGATCCATTAAAACATCTATAGACTGAAAAATATTATGTTTCTCTCTTGGTATACACATTAACTAAGTGTCTGTATTAATCAATACATAATTATTGTAATCATTAACATATTTGGAAATTTTTTAACCTCCATTACCCCTAGGGAAACACATCATCCAACCATAACAGTGATAAACACAATCTGTATCACCATATAAAACAACATATCCCCTATTTTGATGATAATAATCACCAAATGATACATCGATCATAACCGATGTAGTCCATTAGAATTACATCCTTAATTTAATCACCACACTCTATTTGAAACTATTTTCATCAAACCTAACTAGCTAAGGAAACACATATAAAATATGGTGCACCATATAAGGATTAAAACCGACTTTAATATATTATTCAAATCTCATTTACAAAGAGGAAAAATATAAACTCCATGTTATTTCACTTCAATTATAAAATGAAAAACCCAACTCAATCTGTCTCACCAAAAATCAAATAACACAATTATAACACATGAATAATTTATCCATCACCTTCCATGAGTTTTCTAGACTCTATTATTTAAAGATATCAAGCTAATTCAGTATCAATAAAAATGTTCACTTGAAACTTAATTAATCCATAAAAATAGGGTTTTTATCATAAGATAAATAAAAATCAAGATATCCTAGAAACAGATGCACTAGAATGGTTATCCTTAAATAAACATCCATAATACTTTATACGAAATCAAATTCTAAATAGAAATTATAGGATTCTCACTAGTATATTAATAGAAAAATATTGGATGTATTTAAGTTATTTTACATAATGAACAAGTTATGAAAGATCCCTAATTAAAAATAAATTATTTTTTTCTATAATTCATGAAATTTTTTCCAAACCTTATTCATTAAATCCAAAATTTAAAAAAAACAAGAAAAAATAAATCTAACTTCATAGTGAGAAATTGAATGAATAAAACTCACTTCAAAGATATTCTTTCCAAATAAATTTCTAAATTAACTCATCATCATATCACATGGAGTCATTGAGTGAATAATTCACACTTTATAGTGAGTCATTATAGACATAAAAAATTCATAAAAATCACTCAATCACAATTTAAAGTGAGGAAACGAATTAAATCTACTCACATCATATTATTTCATATAATAATTAACTAATTTTATAAAAATGAAACATACTCACTTCATACTGATTCATCGAATGAATTATACTCACTTCATAATGAGAAATTCTAGACATAAACACTTTTTTAAATATGAAATTTGTCACCAAAATACTTAATGGTCCAAACAATAACTTTTTACTAATATTAACATACCCCAACCATTAATAAAAAAAATTTAAACATGATCACCAATGAATTTTTGTCATAAAATATAATCCATTGAGTTTGGGAAAACTCATTTTCTTATTATTCAACCACTATCAACACTTTTGTTACCTCTATGGGGTTTAAAGTCTCAGGGTGCATTTAAGACCCATAAAATTTAACCAATCCCAATACAAAGGACCTTAAAACATGTCATTATTAGATATCATATATAAAAATAGAAATTAATCAACAATTCAAATGGATATATTTTAAGGTTTTTTGGATGGCAATGTTGACCATAATTATGTTGGTGTAATCAAGAATAGTCTCTCTTATAGGGCCTAGAATAGTGTAGTTTATTATGTATTAGGTTATACTTAATTATATTTGATTTGGTATAGATTTATGTTGATAAATATCTTAAACTATAAATCATTGAATGTCGATGGAGTTTTTGGTGGGTGATCAAGTCATTTTTATAGTGTCATTACATTTAGAACACAGATGACATGATATGTTGTATATGTTTTCACCCTAGTATATAGGACCATTTGAGGATTTCATGAAATTCGAAGATGTGTCATGTCTTTATTGATTAACAATGAATTATGTTAATGTTCACACTGTGTTCTATGTATCATACAATTATATGTTTTGAAAGTCCTATATGATGTTTTATTAGGTGATTTAATTGATTTTTAACATGATGCGCAATAACCCAATATTTTAATATATGTTTTACTCTAATTAAATTAGTGAATTTGATAGATTTCACCACGTAAAAATATAGAAATAAATGAAACAGTGATGTATTTAAATAAAATTTAAATATTTATATAAGTTTTTTAATGTGTAGTTATTTAATTGAAAATAATTAATTAGAGTAACTAATTTTAGAAATATTAATAGAAATAAAATGAATGGTAGTTTAAATATGATTGAAAATAATTTAGTTAACTCATAATGATTAATAATATCATATATTTATTATAATATAATTTTCACTATAAATAATATTATTTTGATATGATTTTTAATTTCATGAATAATAGGATTAATGATTACAATTTATGGTTTATATTAATATTTGGTTAAAAAGATATTAAGTAAATGGAATTAAATAATAATAATAACAGTTAATATATAAAATTTTCATTTTTAAATAAAAATATTTGTTCTTATAATTTGTAACTTTCTAAAAACATTTAATTTATATATTTTAGAATTTATAGTTAAAAATTTTTAAATCATTTTTGGATTTGAAATAGAAATATTAGTTTAATATTATTTTGTGGGGTTTTCTTTGCTAAATTTTTAGGTAAATTGAGAAACAACATTGATAATGCTAAAAATAACATTTTTATGATATTATCATAATAAAATAATGGTGTAAATTTCATTGAAACATTTTCCTATATATATGATATTAAATAAAAAAACTTAAAAATGAATTAATGAATTTATAAAAGACATGGATATCATTTTTAATCTCATGTAATATTTCACATTGATTTTTTTTATGTATTGAAATTAAATATTAGTATTTATCCCTTTTAGAAATTAAATATACCAAAATGTATACCATATTTCATTTATAAATTTATATATAAATTATAATGTTCAATAAATGTTTTAGTCAAAATGATGATATTTTTAAGATTAAAGTAAATTAATAGGATAATGGTTATTTTTATAAATTAATTATATTATTAATATTGTGTAATTTTTATGTATATAATAAAATTGATCAAATTTAAATGATGAGTATAATATCATGTTTAAAATTTTATATAATTATATTATCAAAAATTCAATTAGTAGTCCACAATAAACAATATTAAGAATATATAATTGTTAAGTGTAATATTTTTCCAAAAATATTTTTATATATATTGTATTTTATATTAAAAGGTGAGTTTATAATATTTATAAATATAATCACACTAAATAATTATTAATTTTTTTTCCAAATAATAAATAATTTTTAATGGTGGTTAGATTAAATTTTAATTATAAATATAAATATTATAGATGAAAACTAGTTACAAAGGAAAACATTAAAATACAAAATTGTAAGAACAGATCGTGAAAGAAAAGAAACAGGTCTAAAAAATTATGGAATGTCTTGGTTTGGAATTTATAAATTAATTTTACCAAAATGAAATTATTGTTAAGTTTTTTAGTCATTTTCCATGGAATAATATAATGATATCATGGAAGTATACAAAGGTATTCATAAAAGTGCCATTTTCTTCACTTAAAAAAGGGGATCAATTAAATAAATCTAGTGATAAACATATAATCAGAATTTACCTTAAAATAATGGCCAAAATATATAAATTATAATTAATTTTCTCATATTAAAACCCTAATCTAAAGAATTCAAATTAAGACTATCACTTCTAGGGATCTCTCTAAAGGAAGATCATGTCTACAATGTATGTATTACATTCATCATAAAAATTTCTCCTCAATACTTCTATTCAAAATATTTTACATCAAAATAAATATAAATAAATATATTTCATTAATATTCTTCGACTATTATATACTAACGTAATAAAAATTATGTATTCCTCTCCATCCATTGATAAAAACAAAATTTTTTTAGTGTTTAGTGTTGTGTACCTCCTCCCTAGAGAGATTTATTCCATTTTTTATAATAACTGTCATGGTAGTTTTAAATTATGGTGTAGTTGAATAAATATGATAACTATAATTTAAAAATATCTTATTCATTAATTTCTTCTTATTATTTTATAAATGAATGTG
This sequence comes from Viscum album, assembly GCA_963277665.1. Classification (NCBI taxonomy): domain Eukaryota; kingdom Viridiplantae; phylum Streptophyta; class Magnoliopsida; order Santalales; family Viscaceae; genus Viscum; species Viscum album. The sequence goes on along the minus strand of OY728140.1, from coordinate 1,295,871,398 downwards.
TTAGTTGTTTTTTGTGCTGACCACCACCCCCACAAAGTAATGATTTTTGTTTATCATCAAAAAATTTATTATTTATACAAAAATCATAAAATATAATTCACCAAATTTTAAAAAAATAAATAATATAATTATATTTATTATATATATAATATCAAATTTCATAACCATACTCCACATTGAGATATTTCTTGTTCATGTAAGGGTTTTTAACCACCTACTTGAATAATGTTATAAATAAATAGAATATGGGGTTAAGTAATCTATAATTAATTAAACATATAATAATAAGTTTCCTATTATGGCCTCTAATAATCACAATTTTATTATTCAGAAATTTAGGAACATGCAGGAAATGAATCATTAAAAAAGGTATTTATCTCTAAATTTTCTTTTTGAGAAATATTTTCTTTTATTAATATATTTTATTCTAAATGGTGTTTTTTACTTTAAATTTATATATATATATATAATATTATAGAACTTATACATTCATGGTATTTCAAATAAAAACCATGTTATAAGTATTTCAATGGAATTTTATTAGAATGTTTCTTGGCCCAAACATGTTTTCTTCTCAATCACTATCTATTTAAGTCATTCTATAATAATATGCACCAATCTTTATATGTATGATGTATCTACTACCCCTCGATATATAACATCATAAATTATTATAGATCTTGGAATATTTACTTCCAGTTAATCCCTTAATTTTTTTGGTAATCAATTGATTTATTCTATAAAATATAGCGGTCCTATATTATTGAATATTCTTCCATAATTTACAATTTTTTTCCTTGAGGTTTTCATTTTATTTAATATAGTAAACCGTATTTCTATATTTTAAAATTAAAATTTTCATCACATTTTCCATAATGATTATTTTGCTTCTATCTTGAAAATGAAACTCCATTATAAATTATTCACATCCACTTAAATGATAGTTTCCACACCATTAACATAGTTTCCTTTGACAAAAATTTTCATGTTATTAATTGTAAATATAATTATGGGTCAGCATAGGTGAACTCTATAATATCATTATTCCATTTTTAAAAGGAAGTTTAATATAAAAATTTCAATTATGGAATTTAATAATTTTATTCTATAATGGTTTTATTCCATGTTCATTTGGAAGAACTTTCGAACCAACCACATATTATAGAATGTTATTATTTTTATTTTTTATAAAAAATAATCATTAAATTATAATATTTTAAATTTTGTACATATATATATATATATATTACATACATCAATTGTTAAATATCATTATCATTTTTGGTTTTCTACATATTTTTTGTTCACATAAAATTTTATACATTTATATAGACACAATTTAATGGAAACTTCCTATTTCATGTCTCATGTCACGAACCACCCCATCAAATGATTTGGGAAAAATAATATCTTATAAAAAAATTTATATTATGGATAAAAATATTGTTTATATTATCATTTTATATAAACTAATAATCTATTACCTTATCATAGAAGATCCTTTAGTTTTTTCATTAATCTATACCAAAGTAGATAATTTATATTATTTATAATACAGACCATTCCCATGAATTTTGTAAAATTTGGCTCCTCATTCATGACTTATATGGATTTATAAATTTTAATGTTAAATATTATTTATTTCTTATTTATCTTTTGAATCCTTATGATTTATCCTTCATTTTCCACTTGAATCAGATTTATGAAACACATATCATTATCATGTATTTGTTCATGCTTATGATTTATATATGCTTTGTTTTCTTCAGGGGTAATGAATATATATGACGTTTATCTTTATGATTAGTGGAACAATAATTATATATCCCACTAATTAATTGGGAAAGTATTCCATATCATGAGGTACCATGTTGAATAATGTGAGGTTAGCTTAAGTACACTATGTTATGTGATAGGTGGGATAAAGCGGTATATCCCTCCAATTAGTTGCGTAAAAAATTATATCTCATGATTTGTTACGTAAGTAATTACGGTGTGAACCAAATCAATAATGATACTTTTTTTATAATTACAGGATTGAGGATTAAAAAAATCACACCATGGGATATCGTCAACATATTGATGATTTTCCTAGGATTGGCCATTGACATATGTGTATGATGTCATGCCTTATATTGTTTCCAAATATTCTATGATTCCATGATATTGTGATATAATTTACATATATCATGTTTCAATGATTTTGATCATCCTATTTATGAGATAATTTTATGCCTCTTTTCTATCATGTTATGCTTTATTTCCATCTTTATTCCTTTATTGTATCTTATTGCTCGTCCATTTACTTATGTATTTTCCCCATGATAAACATTTTTATTTTAAATGATTTATTGGAGTTAGTTGAACAATGAGAAGTTTTAAATAAAGTTGAGTTTTTTAGACTTATTTTGATGTATTCATATATCTAATCATCCAAATACACTATACCGATAGATAATCAGATGGTATTTATTTAATATATAAATGAATAATTATAAAATAATGATGGTTTAATATTTGTGTCTCTATAGTGAGTATCAATAGATATTCACCTTATTTTGGATAATAGGATGTGATAAAATTATTAAAAACCCTATATGTGAGTCAATGTATATGATAAAATATTTAACTTTTGGTAAATTATAATTTATGTGGTTTTCATAGAAATTAAAATGTTGTTTGTATATGTGCATATGGATGTAGTTGTGGGATTAGTTCACTTTTTCGTACACTTTCCTATCGGGGAGTTCCTCATCGTGCTCATGTTTTGGGATGATCAGTTGGATGGTTCTCTTTTTTCCCCCACATTCTCTCCTTCCAAAGGTGGGTAGAATCTGTCACCTCTTGAGTGAAGTTTTCTCCTTGATTGAAATGGGATGATGGGACGTCAGTTCCTCCTTTCTTGGATTCATCCTTGAAACTCATTTCTTATTCCTGGTCTCCCATATAGATTAAAATGTTTGTTTGTGAAACTCATCATAGTTACATCTCTTTATGAAAATCAGTTAGTTACACTACTTCTATTAAGACAGTCCATAGGTTCAAGTCGGTGCAGTAACTTTCAGTCAGTATAGTAGTCACGTTGGGCATCACTAACATGTATGGACACAGAAACACTAGTAAATATGAATTTTTCCTTATGATAGGGCTTCTCAAGGGTGTGTAATCATGAGGCATCCCACATCAAGTGTGGGGAATTCTATACCGGAGGAATGTCTCTGAGGTTTTCCTTAGCTTTCCATGTTTAAAATGGGGTATGTCGCAAGTATATCATCTTGAGGAGATAGATTAGAATAATTCGAGCACTGATAAAAGTGGATCAAATAGGCACAACCCTAGGAGGGAGCACCTGGTTGTTTTATCGAATGGACAGATCAGATTTCCCAAAGTGGACATAACAAGGATGATGTGTCCCAAAAAGGTAATATTTCACACAATGAAGGCTAATCTGGACACCACAAAGGGAATATCAGTGAGGGAGGACCCCCACATAGGCGGAAGACCACGTTTTACAATTGGATGGGATTGAACCTTGTGGATGTTCTTACGTACCCCGGTTAAAATATAGGGATCAAAAAACACATATTTCCAATGGGTGAGGCATGGAATCAGGTTGTACACTAAGGACAATGACCCATAGATATGATGGGGATTATGCATGGTAAGAATCCTAGGTGCTACAAAGAGCAATGGGATGGATGGAATGATTCCATCGAGGCATGGAAGCCTAGGTAAAACCAGGATGGGTTTAGATGAAGTTTTGATGGGAGATGATGTGATGGAACTGATGTGGAGATAATGATTTTGGGATTGAACATCGAGGATGTTTCCTATAAATCCTAGCTGGTTGGGAATCAAAGTCCATGTGATTATAGAATTATGTGATGAGTCACCTGAGGAGGTTTCTCGCGAGAATGGACGCATGTATGGGGACCCAAAAGAAGTTTAACCTCTATGGTAGGGCATAATCTTCCCTAAACACAAAGGTTCGATGAAGAGACTAAGATGGTACATGGATTATGGTCTTCAACACGGGGAAGGCTTCCAATGTACCTTGATCATAAATGGAAAATCTCAAAGTACATGTAGTTTAAGTATGAGGCACAAAATCTAGGTTTATGCAAAGGAAATTGAACAAGAGATATGATGAGGCTGATGCATGGTTAACTACCCATAATAATAGGGAAACTCTTGGTTGGATGAGTATGATGAAGTGCATGGGTCTTTAGAATGATTAGATTCATGAAGAAATGGGACATGTGGTTTGGTTGAATACAAAAGATGATGACCCGAATGGATTTATAGAAACCCCTTAAAAAGGATGATCTGGGGGTTGTTTCCTAAAAAGAGAAGATTTCACATCATGAGGGTTCATACTAAGGAGGGAAAACCGATGTCTACCATTGATCGGGGTTGAAACTCATAAAGGTTTCCTACATACCCTATATATTAGACAAAGATCAAAACCCACATAGTTCTGTTAGGAGATACAATTTTACATCATACAGGACAAGGGTGAATCTCTGTGAAATGGTCAGGATATAGGGATGATGGGCTTGAACCTTAAAGTGGATTCTTAAGTACCTTATATTAGAGACAGAGATTAAAGTCTATGTAGTTCAGCTAGAGAGAGGGTATGGGGTTTATGCATGGATAGTATACCAAAGAGAATTCCATGGTCTCTAATTACTCTAAGCCCATGTGATTCATTATCGGTATGAGAAACAAGAGTTTATAACAGACATGATGATCATGTCATGAAATGTGAAACCACGAGGGATGGTGTGGTGCATATGTATGGTTAACATCTAAGGGAGATGGATATTGTGATTTACTCTAGGGGGAAGCCCAAGGAGGATGTCCAGATGTATGAGGAGGATGTTGTTAGTGTACAGGGATCACCCTATCATGTTGGGTTGAGGATTACACAAAGATTTCAAGAGGTTCACATGGAGATAAAGTGCAGAGGGAGAGGGGGTGTGAGAGGGCACTAGTTCCCATCCCCTTCATGGTCCTCCCAGGCCTATCCATCATGCGGTGGTCATAGTTTAATGTCATTTGTTGAGGACATGGGTGATTGGCCATTCAAAATCCTGCAGCTCAGATGAAGAGGACTCACTCCTCACCCCTTTGACATGTATAACCGGTGGCATTTAACCCTTTGTGAAGGGATGACACCAGGAATGCCATGGGTCAACGAGGGCATATGAGTGGTCAACTGAGGTGTACATGTAAGTGTAGCTATGTAAAGAAGCAATATATGTTAGTATACCTATGTGTAGAATGTAGGTCATCACAACATGGATCACCCCTCGTGGGAATAGGAAACACTATGAGCAATCCTGGAGGTCCAAACAGAAGAGGTGCAGGAAAGATATGGGTTTTCAAAAAAGATGTGGTCGAACATGGTTACTTAGGGTTAGGAAAGCACAGGGAGATTATTAGAAGAGGTGCACACAATATTGAAGACATGCACCCAAGATGAGGGTGTATAGGAAAAAGTTACACTAGATAAGGGAAACCTTTCACAAAGAATGATATTTTATGAGAAATTTCCTTGGATTAAAATTAAATGGGTGAGAGTCAAGACCATGTGTGCCTAAATTAAGGAGTACCCATGGGATACCATTCATCTATGATCCAGTAACTTGAAATCATGTCTTTGAAATGGTTGCATCAGGGTAGTCTCACATACACGAGAGCGATGACTCTTCTTCTGGAGAGTTTTTTGAAGGGAGGGGTGGGGGTAAAATTCTATTTATAGGGGAAAATTTTGGTGATGGAGTATAAAGAGGTTGGGGCAGAAGTCGGAATTTGACGTCATATTGGGGACACATGATGCTTTCATGCATATTTCATTATTGCATGTAGCTATCGTTTTTTAGTTCATATGATTTTGGCCATTTTCAAGATCCTGGATTGAAAGAATCCATTTGACATCATATAGGGCGTGCAATAGTCTTTCACATGGATTTAATTATTGCACCAAACCTTCAAATCTTTTTCACACCTCTCTTGGGATCCTCAGTATCATCTGCTAATCCAAAATATGCCTTTGGTCTGTTCAAATATGCCATTTTATGGACTCAATCAAAATTTGGTACCAACAAATTCCCTTAAGAATCAGAGCTGAATGGTAATGATAAGGTCAAGATTCAAAGGTAACACCAAATATAATAGTGTATTTGTGGTGGTTTGCACAAAAGGCTGATCATCCAAGGAAAACTGTTGCGCATGCATGGAAGACCCAATCCCTGCCTATAAATTGGGGGCCCAAGGTTCCACAACTTTAAATTCCTACATGACATGTGTTTTTATCCTGTGCATGAAAGGATATCTATTCTACGAGATTGATCTTGAATTCAGTCGATGCCTTATGCACAAATTGTATTTCATTCTCTCTATAGTAAGATATTTTAAACCTCTAAATTAGACAGAATTCATGTGAACCTTTCATCCAACTTGCTTGGAACCACCTGTCTTGCACACCAAACCTCTATCTTTCTCATAGGACCATTTGTGTGTTGGGACTTAATCATGATGGCCGCCAATTATATTAATGTGGAGATGGAGGCTGCTGAAGCTACTCATAGGGACTAAATGATTGAGAACCTAAAAATTATTTATGCGATAAAGGTTGTATCTGACAAATAGATTCTATTAGGCCTACTAACCTAGGATCAGAAGGATTATGTCCAGAGTGATATCCTCCCGGTATAGAACTTCGGTCCTCTAAATAATGTGCTGATTCTAGGCTTTGAGAACAACATGCCATGGTCTTGGGTGATGCCTATGGATAGCCTCCCATGGTAAAACATCACAAACAATTTTCACACTACCAGGGAAACCCACGATATACATATTTACGTTCTAAATTTGAAAACTAGGATAATCATGGGAGGCATGCCATCCATTGAAGAATTTTTCGCTCAATATGAGATCAACTTTAGGAGCTGCATCATCGATGAGACTAAGGTTCGGAACTAAGATTGTGACTTGTTATATAAAAAATTTTACAAGTGAGTGGGAATGGGCATATAGGGTACACCAAGCATGTGGGATTCTTTGAGAATATCTATAATATATCGGGTTGTTTGAGGTTGTGTGGACATCAGAATTTCATTTCTACCATCAATAATACATTGTAACAGAGCTCTTCATTTGGTGATCCCCTGACACACACACATTCTACTCCACCATGGGGAGGTCGATATCAGCCTTTGGGACATACACTACGTTGAAGGAATCCCATTGGAAGGGTACCAATATGATGAGTTCCTTACAATAGAGTCTGTTTGGGGAGACATGACACATACACCCATTCTAAAATGGCACCAGTTGGATTTGGTGAAGGAGAAGCTGGGAATCAAGTACATTCTAAAGCACATCCCTTGTTGAGAATGGTTTAGTCTATTTCTAAAGAAAGTAATGATAGTGAAAATACCAAGATGAGGGAAGCAGTTCACAGATGCATACCAAAGGGGTAAGAGAGTATCATACTAGATCGTCCTGGATGTAGTTGAATACAAATCATGGGGATTTAGTGTAAAAAAATGCTAGGATCCGAACGTTCGATATGCCGGGTTCCTTGCTAAATTTCTGAGTGGGTGGATACTTCCAAAAAGGGACACAATAATGGAGGTCCGCCTAGGGACATTGGTGATGGAGGGGGTCATGGAAACCTTTTATAGGGTGAATCTCATAGTGATTTTATTGGCTAGGTTGTAAAACATTATGGGGGAACATCTCAAGAGGGAGTTTTACTAGGAGAATATGTCGACCATTTCAGATCCTTCATGGCTAGGTTGTATCTCACTATGGTGGATATGACTTCCAAAATTCCACCCCCTATAAGAGATATCCTACAACCATCTCTACTAAATATTGCTAGAATTCATCCATTGACTCTTAATGGGTATGGTATCCAACTCAATATTGGAATCCATGAAAATTTTTACTTTCACCCAGTTTAGAACCCAGCTGGACAGATGGTGGATGATAGGTGAGGCCCACTAGAGTAGAGGGAATATCTAAAAAGTATTAGGGATAGATTTTTGGTAGCCAAAATTGAAGCAAAGATCTTCTGCAAACCCTATGTGCCTTCATGGTTTTATAAATAGTTTTGGTTCATGCAACAGATGCCAAAGAAAGTGTGCATAAAATCCAAGGAGGAGTAGCATCCTTTCACCAATCAACAATTTTTTACCATGTTTACAACTAATGGAATTTGTGAAGTAATTACTTTTCCTTCTGCTGATGTCGAAATTGGCCTATCAAGAGAGTATTCTAACCATTGGGTGACAGCCTATACAGAGTTGAATATTTAGAAACACATTAGGAAAATAAATGTGGTTAATGTAGAGTCTAGGTGACAATGAAGTAGGCGAGGTGCTGGTGGGGGAGCAGGATCAGTAGCAAGCCATGAGGCTGGGACAACACAAGCTGGAACCTCAACAGAAAAATCATCTCATGGTGCGGTCATGCCTCCACCCTCTAAAGAGAGTTGGTCTCGTGGGTTCACTACCAAAAAACTGGGCAAAGCCAGCGCCACCCCTTTATCAGCACTAATGAAAAAGCACTGATAAAGGGGGGTACCTTTATCAGTGCTAAAAAAACACTGATAAAGGGTGCCTTTATCAGCCCTAAAAAAGTGCTGCTAAAAGTACCCCTTTATAAGCACTTTTTTAGCACTGATAATGCCCCCCCCCTTTGTCAGCGCTTTTTTTAGAACTGATAAAGGGACCCCCTTTATCAGGGCTTGTTTTAGTAGCGCTAATAAGGGGGGGGGGGGGGCTTTATCAGCGCTTTTAAAAAAAGCGCTGATAAAGGGTTTAACTTCAAAAAAAATTTAATTAAAAATAATATATTAATATATAAATATATCAATATAGTTATATTGATATAAATATATTATATAATTTTTAAATATATTTTAGATAAGTATAAATATATATTTACACTTATTATACTTAATATATAAAATATTTAGTGAAAATGGCATATAAAAAAATTAAAAAAATATTTTTAATTAATAATTTGATAATTATTATGGAGTAATAGTCATTTAATAACTATTTTAAGACTAATAAAAACAAATAAAATAAAAAAAGATCCAAAATATGTTGAAAACACAACTCAAACTTCAAACGACCATAACTTTTGATCCGGGTGTCCGTTTGATCTCTACCACATATCAAATCGAAGCCTGTGACGAGATCTACATCTCTGTGACCTATATATGGTGACCATTAATAATGATAGACTAGTATTAAAAGTTACATGGAATATAAAACATGGGTGATACTTTCAAGGTGGAATCCGCACATAATAAGTACCAATGAGAATCTGTAAATGGTATGGTTGTGCCCTGGTTCATTCAAAAAAGAACTTAAGGGATAATAATAGGATGTATGGTTAGTTTTGAAGGGTTGTATAATTTGGATGTTTGACCAGCCAGTATGGAATGCGTTTAGTGGAGGCCTCAATGTTGATTTTAGGAAGACATGGAAAGGGTGACTGAAGTGTGAATTTTTATTTGTAAATGTTAAACCCATGGTTTGGATGGTCATTTGGCTAGAATAATTTATTAATGGTTTGTTTTTTTAATGATATATAGATAATTTCTTGAGCATGATGGGGAAAATAGACCAGGAGGAAGGGTAAGGTGAGTAAGTAGGTGTTGGGCTAGACCAGGTGGATTTTGGCTTGTGTAATATAAGGATAGTTTTAATGTGTGTTCGTAGGAAAGTGTGAGAGAATTAGGGATTTGTGTGGTCCAAATGTGGTCACATTATGGTAATGAATGGTTCCATTCAGGATGGGTGAACATGTGTCTTAGGATAAACATCTTTCATTCTCTGTGGAACTGAAGTGGGAAGCATGGATATGAAGGAGACCTCGGTATCTGATTGGTGTAATGGACCATTGATTATCTATTATAAACATCTAGGGTTGTGATTAAAGTGATCGAGTGCTATGTTTGAATTAGATCCAAGGAAATTTTGATTCATGTATGCTTGTTGGAAGGTCGTGAAGGGATGATGATTCACGTTCGACAATCACGAATGAGCGGTGGTGGTTAATTGCTGATGAGATGTGTGTGGGAAGGGAAACATGTGACTTTATCATGTTATGGTTTTCCATAGTCTTAGGTGACACTAGTGAACATATAATTCATGGTGGTGTTCATTTAATAATTCTTAGTGTACATTGGGCTAGTGTCGTTAATTACCATTATCTTAACATCAACTTGTGTATGCTGAGAAAGCTCTAAATTTATGCATAGCGACTTCAGTACACATGGTTGTATATGAAAAATCATATATATTATTCTTCTAGGGTGGTATATTGATATTTATGGTGGTATTTATAATATATATTCTCTATGAGATAGTTTCTCGAGATGGATTGGGTGTCATCGAATGATGTGTGTACGATTATCAGAAACTGAAAACGTGTATTGGGTGAGGTTTGTTTTATTGTCTTGGAAAAAACTAGAAGGCCATATCCATTTTTTGGTTTCAACTTATTATCAATAATGATCCATGGTGGTTTTATATCCTTGAGAAAAGCGATGCTAACAACACTCCTAAGGTGGGGAGTGAGGAGTCAATCTTGGGGGGGTGGAGTATGGTGTGGAGTTGATGTGGTGGCACTAGGATTCCAATGTGAAATATGAGAGGTGCACATTGGGTTTCATAGAAATGATAAAGTGGGCCTTGGGAATTATGTTTTAATTATCCAGGCATGTTCTTGGGGCTCAGGGTGGTTCTAAATGAAAATCAATATGCATGTGTTAAAACCATTGAAGGAAGTGGTAAGACATGACAATGATTTGTAGGGAGGTAGGTTGGGTTCTAGAACCTCATAGGAGGTCGATCAGTGACATTGGTAGGTGTGTTTAGGTGAACCTGGAGTGACCTTATATAAGGACCCAGTCGTAACATACATAGATATTACACATATTCTGTGAAATACTTAAACCATTATACAAATAGATTCCCAAAAATTGAATTAGATTATTCCATTTAGAAACATGAAAACATAAACACCAGTACATAAGAAATCTATTTCATCTCCAACATGGTTCTTAATGAATATCACCACTCTTAGAAATATCATACCTAATACATATCCTCATAACTTATGGAAGGAAACCAAAAATGGGGTGATCATAGATGCTTCTTAAGGGTTAAAAAGGAAGGCATTAAAACATAAACATGAGAATAAGGTTATATGAAAGAGATAATAACATTAGAAGATTATACACTACATATCAATGATCATAAACACGAATCTTGTAATAAAGCATAGAACTTCAAAATATGTGAATCATTAGAAAATAAATAACATAATACATGAAATCATTGCATAGTAATAAAACATGTAATTGTTCCAAACACATAAAAATTGAAGAAATTATTTATATGATACCAACCAAGAACTTCATAACCTATTAGGCTTGGCCTAATAATCTGTGTAACATCATAGATCTTAGGATTCTTTCATGTTTACCAGATTATTTCGGGCTTGGGATGTAATCTCATGTACCCTCTTGTTTTGGGATTGGGATGTCCTCTTGTGTACCCTCTTATTTCGGGCATGGGATGTCCTCCCGTGTACCCTCTTGTTTTTGTCTTGGGATTCCCCCACCCACCATGTTCCATATGATATCATAAAAAATTTATCATTACATAATTAATTTGAGGGAGATATTCATCCCAATGATATCATAATAACATAATTCATACATGTGCCAAAAAATTGAACATTCATCATATCATGACTTATAAAAAGTGATAGGTTTTATGAACATCAAATTGTTACCCATGAAATGAAATGGGTTTCATTAACATTTCACAACATCATAACCTATTAAATCAGATGGTTTCATAATCACATTATGAAAGCATAACATATTAATCAAAGTGGGTTTTTAATTCATAAAAACCATGTAACAGGAATGAGTTTCAAAATAATATAACTTTTAAAAGAGGAATGAGTTTCATAAACATAATGAAATCAAGAAATATAACATTTAGAGAAACAATATGAATGGAATCCCTGGATCATCTCCTAGAAGGGCATGAGTAACATAAAAATATATTATCTTAGATATAAATAATTAGAAACTATATTTATAATACATTTCTTTATGAAAACATTGATTCTTGTTAGAAATTTTTTTAAAACATAAACCATTTAGAAAACCATTTTCATTACAAGTGCATTGAAAATATAGAAATAAGATTTGAAATCATTCTGAAACCATTTTCAATTTAAAACTAATATAACAAGCTTGAAATTTTTTTTTAAAACCATTTTCCTCAAAAACATAGAAAATAATCATAAAAACGTTTTTAAGAAGCACTTTCTAAGAGAAATACATTGAAAACATATAAATAAATCGTAGAAAGGTTTTAAAAAACATTTAATTAACATTTAAATTAAAAAAAATATTAAAAATTAACCTTTTAAAAATTCATAGGAAGCTTAAAATAAATTATGGTGGATACATCCATAAATGTCATATGAGATAAAAATAAAATTTCTTTTTCATGGTAGAAAGGTTAAGAATTTTTTTTGATAAAGTGATAAGAAGTTTCCTTTGAAAAAATATATAATCGACAAAACGGGTAAAATTTTATTTTAAATATAATAGTATAATATTAAAATATTATTTGAAACCCTTTTTATAAAAAATGTTTTTTAAAGAATAGAAATTTTTGACCGAAGAGAGGGTAATGTCGGGCTTTCTTAAAAACACATTATTAACTATATTATAAGCCAGAGAATTAAACAAATTGTGTCAATACAGTAATATATCATGAGCTTCCATAGTATAAAAAAAATCATGTGAGTTCTTAAGATATTTATCATAATATTTCATCAAAGTAATCATAAACACAAACAATCTGAAAAAACGATGCGATTGTTTCAAAAAACTCTTACCCCTTGGTAACTTTGAAACATACTCCCGATGTAAAAAAATGAATTTACATGAGACTTAAAATATAATTAAAATAATTATATTCATTATAAAACATTCTAATGTTAGTATATACACCTAATATAAAAATATTGGTTCATAACATGGCATGTGTCTCGAAGAAGGAACATTGAGACAAAATTACTCAACTAGTTTGGTAATTTTTGAAACATAAACCCCATGAAGTAAAGATCATAAAATGGTTATGTAAATGCCCATAAATTTAATTATAATAACCTTATAATATATCCATGGTATGTATAGAAACTACACCAAATGTTTGGGTTTTTAATAAAGCACGTATCTCATGGAAATAAAAAGTGAGATAAAATTTCATTACCTTATTTCTTAACTATTGTAATACTCATAAAAACATACAATATAATTAATATATGTTTATTATAAATCTATCAAAAAACCATATTATTATATATAATACCATATATGGTTTTATTATGAATTTATATCACCATGTTGTAAACTATTCAATGTTAAGGTTTTACTTCAGATAATATCCGCTTTGTTCTTCGCATGTGTCTAAATTTGTTATATCTTTGGTCTTTATACTTATATAATGATTTAAATTAATTAAACTATTACATAAATATATTTTATATTAATTATATTTATATTATAATTATATATATATATATATATTATAGAAGTATGAAATGGAATACACTATTCATGGACACAGTACTCCATACGTAAGATAGAAGGTTTTTTTTGTTTTATTATTGTGTTGAAAGAAAGAATGAAAATTAAATATATTTATGTTTGTATATATGTATATAATATAATTATATTAACGTTATTATTTCATATATATCATAAATTTTCTCTAAAAATATTCTCAATTCATTTCATGTAGTGTGTGAACGAATCACATCACTTTGAGGGGTTGGATGTCCACACTTCTTCAAACGAAATTATCATATTTACACCAAATTGAAATTAAAAATATATAAATTTTAAAATTATTAAATAAGATTAAATAAATAATAAATCTAATATATAAAATATATAAATATTGTATCCATCATAATTTCCACCAAGATAGGTGGAAAATTAGGAACATAAAATCATTGTTTTGTGAGGCGGTAGTTCACTATAGACGTAAATAGTATGTTTGTTACCCATTAGATTGAAGTGTGTGTAACTGTTGGTAGAAAAATTTTAATTAAAACATAATATTATATTAAGGATAATGTTTTTTATAAAATCATAGAATAATATTATTTTAGAGGGGGTGGAAGATAGAAATAACATAAAAGAACATGATGGAGATTGTCACCTCTTATTTTGGTAAAATATTTTGGTTTTCATAGAAGGGATTCCTAAATTTTTATCTACCAAAATTTTGGATTCAAGGAAGTAGGGAGGGATTTTTGATTCTATATTAGTGGATTTTGGTCAATCCAATGTTTCTTGAGATATGTGAGCAAGTGGGATATGTGGTGGCCTTTCATAGGGATCGAAAAGGAATCATCTGGTATTTTTGAAAATAAGTTAGGTATACCCAAGTTTTTACCCAAACAAGACTTCCAAAATCAACCCAAATCAAGAAAAGAAGGTTCATGGCCAAATAATGGAAACAATTTGTGTTTTATAGTTGGATAGGTTATTTGGGCCCTTATTTTTAAGGATTATTCACTTGTTAAACTTAATTTTACTATAATTGTTATAATTAATGTTAATAACATTTACTAATATTTTTTGTTAAAAAATATGATGAACTTATTTTATATTACAAATTATTTTGATTCCAAATATGGAATTCAATTTTCTAAATTCCAATCATAAAATTGGTATAATTTTTTTTAAAATTCAATCCCGCTAACGAGACGACACTGTGAGTTTTTAAAGTAAAAACATCCAAAATATTGCTATGTTTTTATAGTCTATTTCAAAGTGAAATTAATTAAAATGAACTGAATTGGAAAAATAAGAAATATTTTATAAAATTAAACATTAAAAAGAAGTAAAATTTTATTTACCCTTATAAATAAATTAGTTGGAAAATCAATTTAGAATGAAAATTCAATATTTCTTACCATTCATAAAAAATGAAACCTTACAGAAAAAAAGAAAAAATTTTCCCTAAATTATTTTTTATGTTTCAGTTTAAAATATGAACTTTATTTTAAAATATATTATCTCTAAAAGTATTAAAAAATTAGTTTTAAAATATGTTCACCATTAAAATATGGTAAAAATTTCATAATAATAAATATAGTATTTTATGCATAAAATTGAGTTACTTTTTAACATAATCCTATCAAATATATTGGATGGATACCAAAAATATTTTATTGAATAAATAATATAGATATTAAATAAATATTTCTCACTAATTTAAATTAATATAATTTATTTGGATGAAATATATTTGGGAGCTTAAAAATAGTTTTATATAAAAACATTCCCTTTATATTCAATTGGTTCTTATATTCATTTCAAATTAATTTGTGACTAATGAATTCAACAATGTATTTATATAAGAGAGTTAATAGTATTAATAACCATCAACATAATGGACTGGTTAGATATTATTATATTAAATTATAATTTTTTAATAATATATTATAGTTTAGTAGCACTCGGTCTTGTGTGTCACACAAGACATTAAGGAAATTCAATCTGTAATGTAATGTATGTTAACCTCTTTGTTCCATGTAGAGAATGTCTAAATTAATGTTCTATATAGTTCATGATAACTTGGTGTGGCATATAACAAAATACAAACATAATTATTTAATATAAAATACTTTTTTCGGCATTGTATGAAATAAAAAATATCAAAAATATTAAATTAATTTAGAAATAAAATATTTCACAAAATATTGTGGTGTTACAACTTAGGTGTGCAAGAATATTTTCCTAGTAAGGTATTGTTGTCATGATGGAAAAGCTAAGAATTTCTATGATGAGTCCATCGGGAGAATATAGATTCGACTAGGAGCAAAGGATGAGTATGTTGACTTGTAAACAACCATCAGGGGATGTTTTTGGGTGGAAAGTAAATTTAAACATTTGTAAATTGGTTTTTAATAGAACCTAATTTTATTTAGTCTATGTGTGGATTAGGGTAATTCTTATTTTTTTAGTATGGATGTGTGTATTAGAGACTGATGATGGTTTAGGGGGTAGTGGATACCATTGTAGTGGATTTTTACCAGAATTCAGGGAATGACCCCAATAGTTGCGTTGGATGTTAGTGATTGGCCTTAAATGAATAGTCTCCATATGAAGGTGAAGTGGTTTCCGTGTCAACAATGGAAGATGTTTGTACCTATAAAACCTTGTTATGGTGTTTCAATTTGATAAGGTAAATGGATAAAATGTGGTATGATGTGACCCACCTATGATTGATGTTCATAGTGACAAGAACTTTCTAGAAATGAAGTCGTATATAAGAGTGGTCAAGTTGTTCCGAGTATGTAAATTTATCAGTGGGGATTTTCTTTTATGTGGTCCTGATGGAAAGGATAGATTCGAATAATAAGTGAATTCTTTTTAGAAGTTTGGGTGGTGTGTGTGGGGAAATACATCAAGTATGTTTTGAAATCCAAGTTGACGTTATGTCGGTCCTTTTTCATTAATAGATGTTCCAACCACTGGAATGTAGTGGGGGTGAGGTGATGTGTATGGTGGGGATCACTATAGTGTGATTGTGGTCTTTTGATTATATGACTAGCGTTTTATGTTGAAGGGACACATGTAAGTACCATTTTTGTGATTTGGCCTTGATAACGAGTGTTGACTTGAGCTTGAACTATTGATAGCCCTGAGTGTTTTGGTTGTGTTTTTGGTGTTTGATTATGGAATTGGAAAATCAGGAATACATTTATCGATCAACATAGTTCAAGAAATGTGGTTAGGAAAATCATGTGTTTATTCATGTTTCACCAATGTTGGCTCACCTTTATATTCAAAAACATGGATTGTTGGTGATATGTATGTGGGTCCATTTGAGATTGTGGAGAGGATAGAACCAGTGGTGTACAGATTGTCTCTTCCACAATGATATGCTGGTTTGAAAAATTTTATTCATTAGTCACAAATTCAATGGTATCACACTGACCCATATCATGTGATTTATGTTGAGGAATTTTATATTGAAGCTAATTCATCTTTTTAGGAGCATCTAGTTTGAATTTTTGATCATAGTGAGAAAGTATTGTGAGGTACGATTGTTCTTTGGTTCGATTTTCATTTCATCATAGTAATGTTTCGGAAGAAACCTTAGAGATAAAGACGAATATATAGGACCAGTGTTCCGATATATTTACTTCAAAATCTTAGTGATGCTTGGATACGTAGCTCGAGGATGGGATGTTATTAGGTGTGGAATTTGTATGATCCCAGACTTCATGAATGTTTGTTATTAGTTTATATTTTGGGTTGAATCCATTAAATATAGATTAATATATATTTACAATGAATATTTGGAAACTTGGGGTGTTCTAGGGGTTTGGTAATAGAGATAAAGAGAATTGGGCCATCATGTGTATGTTGCATGGTTAGTGCACAATAAGAGGTAATCACCTGCAGGGGGAGGCCAAACCGTGTGACATCTGATAGAGGCATTTCGAACGGTTGGGGAAAGATTGGTAAAACCGTATGAGATCCCTATAAAACCATGAAAACTGGACCCCTGTTAGATTGATTCATGCATAAGGTTGGCGTACAGTTTGTAAAATCATGCGGCCAAAATATTCTCCCCATTTAATGTAGAATTATACCCTTTTCCCCCACATTATTTATTGAACCATCAGCTAATTTTCTTCCACATTCTTCCTCCTATAGATCTTGTGACGAAACAAAATCATGAATCTTCCCAATGATAAATCTCCTTCAATTATAAGATATTTAGAGTGAAATTGGTTTCAAATTAAAGCTTCGGTTGTATATCATCTTGAGTTTTTTTAAAAGGAAACACTATGTTTGATAACATAAACAATACACAACATCAAGCATAAATGAACAACAAAATATTATTATTTAATATGGTAGTTATCACACAACCATTAGAATAGAATAAGTGAACAACATTAAATGAATTATGAAAATATGATTTACAAATGTATGTGTAATAAATTCTTTGGTGGAAAATTAATTATAAATTAATGTGAAACCCTTTTTAAAATAAATGGAAATGATTTTATAATAAGATATATAAATGAAAATAAGCGTGTTTATAAAATAATAAAATCACTATTAGTGGATTTTATTGATTATATATATATATATAAAATATTCAATATAATGTTTAAAATTTATGTTATATATTTTCTATACATGATTTAAGACAAATCCAATTTTACGAAAAAAAGAAGTATTTATAAAAAACGACAGTTTTACAACCATTTGATGTAAAACCCATTTTAAATATAGTTTTTTCACTTTTAAAAATTTTATTTGATAAAATACACATCTAATTAAGAATTTAAGTATCAAAATTTACATTGGTTTAAGTTTTTTTTTGTCAGAACATACATATTTTGATGAATAATGAATAATACAAAATATTAGTTCAAAAATGTTTTTTAATAAAAATTATTTATAATGTTAAATTATCTTTATAATTAATTTTAATTTATAATTTAATATATTTTTTCATTTAATCCAATTTATATCATCGAAATAAATTTCTAGTTGATATTGGATATAAAAACATTATGAATATTTGAACATTTTTACTTTAAAAACAATTTTCATTTTCTGTCAACAACATTAAATAAAAATTAATTTTAAAAAACTATATGACTTTTATTTTGAAAAACATACATACAAGGGTTTAATTAGTATAAAATTTGTTATCTTATAGGGAAAAATTAATTTTTGGTGAATAGTATCTTTAGTATTTTTACAATGGATAAGGGTAAATTGAGTAATTGAGGGTAAAACAAACATTTTAAAATTACACTAAAACATTTAAAACATTTATTGGATAAGTTATATTAGAAAAAGAATCATCCTTGGGCAGATTTAGTAATATCTTTGAGCCAGTTGGATAAATTTAGGTTATTTATAGTATTTTATTCTATTAAAACTCCTTTCTATAACACTTTTTTTTAATTAAGAAAAATATTTTTAAAATGGTTTTATATAAGTGATATGGTCAACTTTAAGTAGAATTTATAAATTTAATATTGTTATCTATATCATGGTAATTTATTTATAATATTTAGTAAATAAACAATTAATTTATATTGTGACACAACAATGATGTCATAATTGATTTGTTAAAGGAAGAATCAAATAAAATATATTAATAATATTAAAATAAATATTTTATGAAATATTTTATTCCATAGATGATATTTATTGATGATATAGACATTTTAGTATTGGTTTAAGTTTTTTTTCAAGGAATCAAGTTGTTATGATAGTTTTACATAGTAAAATAATGAATAGTATCAAAATTGACATTTATGATATATTAAAATAATAATAATTTATTAAATGATATAAATTAATAAAAATATAAAATTCATCCAAATTATTTTAATAATTGTAAAAACTTCACTAATGATTGATTTACTGGTATTTTTAATTTTATTGTAATTATATTAACCCATAATTTATAAATCATATGATATCATAATAATAGTTAAAGGGCTTAAATAAGGGTAAAAAATAATAAAAAAATTCAAATAAATTATTAGAATAATAGGATTAGATCTTTATTAAATTAGTATATATTTATATTTTTTAGTGGAAACTTTTCCATGAAAACAAATTATATTTTATTAAATGTCCAAGATAGTTACAAAACATCACTATATTTTATTTAATATCTTTTATGTGTTCGTATAGGGAAAATGTCAATATATTAACGTCCATAATTGAATAAATTGAAAAAAATAAAATTAGTTACATTGTAGGAATTTATTTTTTATTTTTAGAAATCATATAATTACCTTAAATTATTCTTCAATGCTAAAAAATATATATTTAACTGACCTAAAAAAAATAATTGATATTAAAATTTTAATTTAATTTTATTATGATGAGTTAGTGTACATAATGAGTTTAATAGATCTATAAGATATATTATATATGTTTTAAAGTATTATATTTGAATTCACACTTTTTTATGTATATTAAGTAAAAATAAATGAATAGTATTATATTTTATAATAGTGATATCATATTGAATTAATTTGTTATTAATCTATTTAGAAATAAAAAATATTAAATAATCACAAGAGGATATTATTTTTCCTCAAATATATTCTTACTTATATTTATGGTCCATTTGTGAGTATTTTGGTCTAGAATCGTTTTATTATATTTTAATACTTTGAAAAATTCAAAGAGTGCCCATTCCCTCTCATATAAAAGTGCTCCCATTCTTCTCATTTATACACACTTCACAACCTATTTGGTTTAGAACATATCTACCCAAATCCATTTATATAATCCCGCCCCCAATTTTATAGGCCTTATTATAGGAATAACACCCTCTTTAGAGGTATTAATGTGTCAATTAAAGGTGATTATCCGAGGAAGAGATATATTTTTAATCAAGTATTTCTATTTTATTTATTATTCCACTTCCTTAAAATATTCATCAAACATGATGATATAATAAATCCACTATACTTAATATATTGATATATTTTTATTTTAATATCATCACCTCAATCCATATCCACTTCCATCAATTGGGAAATGAATTTATCATTTGTGCATATGTGTGAACTATTACCTCCAAGAACCGATATAATTCATTTTAAATTACGATCTCTATAGAATGGTAATAAAGATTGAATAAATATTTATATATGATATTAATGTCATATTTATAATTATAAGAAAATAATATATCAATTACGTTTTACATTCCATGCACATAAAAATAATAACTTTGTTCGCGTGTAGATGTAAACTATCATCTCCATGAAGCAATGTTATTAATTTTTAGTCACTACATCACATGGATGATATATACAATTTTATTTAAATGATAAATATTATTTTAATGATATTATTATATTTCTGTAATGGTAAAATAATACTAATCTTCTTTCCATTTTGATCATTGAAAAAATGGAAACGTTACTCATCTGTACGAATGACTTATCATCTCCATGATTGTAACACAATTCATTTTTAACTTCCATATATAATGAATGGATTAAAAAGTATAATATATGTATAAAATTTATATTTATTTAATGTATATTATTCTGTATATGATGGAGAAATGACCTCTTTGACCATATTTGACTTACCAAAGTCATTTTTTACTCAAGTACGGAATATCATAAAAAATATCAATACGAAGATAAATGATTAATTAGTTGTTATAACATGATAATAGGAGATTTATAATTGATGATATACATTACAAAATTTATCAATAATGTAAATAATTAACCTATATTTATTATCTATTAAGATAAAGAGTATACTTGACAAGTCAGACTCAAGGTAAATGACTTCTTTTCAATCTATTTTCATTAAGGAAAATTTTAATGTTATAGACCACTATCTTTTAAGAGGTGTATAAATAACCCCATTTATTTTTAATTTCATCAAAATTATTTCAAAAGGAATATTTTTATATATAGTGTTTTACATTATCAAAAGAGGACAAAAGGTTTTTTCTTTTTTAACATATGAGACAATAGTTAATTCTCTGCTACCATAACCATTATTTGAAATTTTGTTTCCCCTACAAGCCATATTATTTTTAAAAGAAAAAGAAATATCCTATTCAATTTTTTGGGTATTTTGTTATTTAAATTGGTATTTAAAATGGAATTATTTTTTCAATATCTTGAAATTATTTATTTTTATTGAAAATGAAATTTTATGAGTGAAAAGTTGAAAATTGAAATCTTTTATATGTTATGATTATATAGTTGAACTTGGTAATTTGAATGGCGTTTATGTGATAAACCAATTATAGGTGGTTCTATGATAAATAAAACATGTAATTTTACAATATAAACTACAATGAATTGGGTATGGAAGTCTTTTGTATGGTTATTCCATTTGTAAGAGTGACATGTATAGAAGTTGATCATATGGTTATTCTATTCGTAAGAGTGACATTGATGGAAGTCGGTTGTATCATTATTCTATTTTTAGATAATTATGTATGAATTTACCTAATTTTATATTATATGTTTTTATGTGTTATCTTGAAAACCTTTTAATTTTCAAAAGGTAATAAAATAATCTTTTTTAAATGATGATCTATTTCTGGGGAAAAGGTGAGTTTTAATGAAATGTTTTATAGGGTTTCACTGAACTAATGTTTTTTATTTATATCCCTTACTAATATTCTTTTATCATAAAAAGTTTTAAAATGTTTTTGACATTTCATAAGACTGTTAAGGGAAAATAATATTTCATGACGAAAGAGTAAAAGATGTTTCTTGAAAATAAATCATGTTTTATTTTAAATGGGGTTCCATTGGTTAAAAAATAGATACTGAGTATAATATTGCACATTTAATGTATGGTTTTATTTTTTATTATTTTGTCTTAATTATGTAAAAATTTAAACTATAATGATCATATAATCTGAATTCTAGTTCAAAAACACAAAAATTAGTTATATTTAAGGTTGGGTCCTTGTAGTTGGTATGAGATTATAGATTAGACAACATTGGAGATTATGATATTTCCATAAGTGTTATGGATATCATCATGGGATTATAATTATAATGTTGGTTCTGTGATTAATTCCTTAGAAACCCCTTTTGGGATTTATGTTATGAAAATTTATGGTGAATAACATTATTTTTTTGAGACCGTTATTTTTTAGGTATTTATGGGTCATTAGTTTTGGGAAGCAAAATGAAAGGTATAAGATGAAATTTAAGGTTAAAACATGTTACATTTATTTTTTATGATGTTTTTGAAATTTTTAGATTTTTATAATGGTTATATTAATCTTGTTTTAGAAAAAGCAAAACCTGCATGGTGGGTGAGAACCTGTCATGTTTGGCAAGGCCTCAAGGGTCGAACCCACAACTGACGAGCGAGAAGGGTGCATCACCTACCACTGGCCTACATCAATTCCTGGTTATTATGAATTTTTATTTTTAGTTAATTTATTTTATGTATAAATAATAACTTTATATTTTGAATATATGTTTTATTGAATAGATAACCTTGATATTAAATAATGATTTTGTGATTATGTGATCAATGTTATTTTAGAAGACATTCACTTTTTGGGAATCTTATATGATCATGGTAAATAGAATAAAGAGGTATTTTATTTGTATAATAAGGGATGAATTATATTTTTTAAGAATATATAATTTAATTGTGGACTTATGGTGATTTAGGTGATTCTTGGAAATGGTTAGCATATCTTGAAGATTACTCAGGAAATTAAATTGTAGTATTAGACTTCTAGAGTAATTGATTTTATTTATAGATAATTATTAAAATTCATCTTGGAAGTCTATATGATCAAATAATTCATGATTTTGGGATTTAATCATAGTTTGAATTATTTTTAAGGATTTTGTGTACACTTATTTATCAAATTAAATTTTTGGAACTTTGGAAATTTCTGCTGAATTTTGCAGATTGAGGAAGTTTTTCATCATCTAAGGTTTAATAATTTTGAGGAATTACGTTATCTTTTCTTGATAATTTTGGTTTTGGTTAATGTATAATAGAATGGGGAATATATATTTAATATTTTTAGGAATATTTGATTCTCTAGAAGTGGATTATAGTTCTACAGGCATGAAAAATTCATCATAAATACATATCATTTGGTGAAAAAGTTGAGTTTGAGTTTGAAATTGAGGAAACTCTTCATTTCAAGTATGTATGTTTCCTTATGATTATAGTATAAGTAATACAATAATTCTTCTACTCTATTTATTATATCTTTAAAACAAAACCATTATCTATTTAATTTTCTTACGATGAAATAAAAAACCATTTTATCCCATCACAAATTTATACTTTTGTGATAGATAAACTTATAATTACCATGTTCTCTATCACTCTCCAACAAAATTTTATAGTAACTTTTTCTTTCATATCTATGTTTTCCTACATCTAAACACATGTATATCATATCTCAATTGACCATCATACTTAGACTTCTTTATTTTAAAGTGGTGGTTTTATTAATCCTTTTTCCAATAGGGGATTTCAATAATGTTATTTTGAATAGTATAACCATAGTTTTCAATTCTGAGTTAAAATTTTTAGAACACAATTTATTAGGTGGTTAATGTTACATCTTTAGTTGTTTTAAAAGGAAACTTTATGTTTGATATCATACATGACACACCACATCATGATTAAATGAACCAAAATATACTATTATTTAATATGGTTGTTATCACATAGCCATTAGAATATAGTGAATGAACAATATTAAAAAAATTATAAAAATATGGTTTACACATGTACACATAATTATTTTATGACAAATTAATTATAAATAAATCTAAAACCCTTTTTAAAATAAAGGAAATGTTTTTCTGAAAAACTATTTAAATGAAAATAAGTGTTTTTATAAAATAATAAAATAACTCATGTTGGATTATATTAATGATATATATATATATATATATAATATGAAATATAATGTTTCAAATTAATCTTATATGTTTTATAGATATGATATAAGATCAAACCCAATTTTATGAATAATAGAAGTGTCGGTCAAAGAGGTATTTTTACCACCTTTTGATTGAGAACCCTTTTTAAATATAATTATTTTTACTATTATAAATTATATTTGAAAAAATAAAATTCTTATTTAAATATTTAGTATATAAATTTAGTTGTGTTTATTTTTTGGTATTTTTATGAGAACTTTCATATTTTTATTAATAGTGGATAATACAAAATATTAGAAACTTCTTTTTAGTAAAATTTATTTGTATATTTAAATTATGATATTTATTCATTTTAATGTCTAATTAAATCATGTTTTTTATAATTTAATCTAATTTGGGTAATTATAATAAATTTCACATTGAAATTGGATATAAAAACATTATAAACTTTTGAATGTTTTAACTTTTAAAACATGTTTTTTTATCTGTCAACGAGATTAATTTTAAATTTATTTTTACCAATTATGTGACTTTAATTATTAAAAATGTTCATAAATGTAAGTAATTAGTATTAATTTCTTGGTATAATAGTAACAAATTAATTATTGATGAATAATAACTTTACTTTTGTTTTTCCATGATTACGGGTAAATCGTGTAATTAATGATAGAAAACATATTATAAAATTACCCTAAAACTTGTCCAAATTTTATTTGATAATTTAAATTCGACCAAAATCATCCTTGGGACGATTTAGTAAGATCATTAAGCCACTATTATGACATTAGTACATTTATAGTATTTTATTCAAAGGAAACCCATTTTTGTCACACTTTTCTTTTTAACAAGTAAAACTTTTTTAATACATGGTTATATAAGTGATATGGTAAAATATAAATAGTATTTAGAAATACTAAATGTTTATATATATAATGATAATTTATTTATAATTATTCAAAAATAAATAAATAAATTAAATTGTGAAACAAAGATAATGGAGCAATTGATTTGTTAAAGGAAGAATCAAATAAATGATATTATTAATATTAAAAAAAATATAATTTGAAATATTTAATGACAAAAATAAATTTTATGGATTATATTGACATTTTAGGGATGGTTTATATTTTTTTTATATTTAATAATTTTGTTATGATATTTTTTAAAATTCCAATAGTGAACATTGTCAAAATTGACATTTATGATATTTTAAAATAAATAATATTTTATTAAATAATATAAAATTATAATAACATAAAATATAATCAACTAATTGTGTTAATTCTAAAAATTTCATCAATGAGTGATTTAGTGGTCTTATGAATCTTATACTAATTATATAAACCCATAATCTATAAATTGTATGATATAATTGTAATAGTTAGAGTTAAATAAGTGTTCGAACAAAAATATGAGGATTAAAAAAATAATAAAAAATGTAAAATAAATTATTATAATAATATGACTTGAACTTCATCACATTATGATCGATATTTAGTTTTTTAATTCACACATTTCCATGAAAATATATAATATATTTTATAATGAACAAGATTGTTACAAAACATCAATCTCTTTTATTTAATATCTTTCATGTGTTCAAATACGGAATAATAAATATACAAATGAACCAAAATGTCTAAATTAATAAAATGAATTTATTTTAATTATAAAAATTTATTTCTAATTTTTATAAGTCATATAATTACATTAAATTATTCTTCAATGCTATAAAATATTTATCTAATTAACCAACTAACAAAGTAATTGATCTTAAAAAATCAATATAAATATATTTTGGATTATTTAATTTAGATAAAGAATTTAATATATCTATAACATATATTATATATGTTTGAAATCATTATATTCTAAGTCCCACTTTGACTTGATACATTTTAAGTCTAATTAAATGAATAGTATCAAATTTGAATGTAATGATATCTTATTGAATTAATTTATTATTTAATTAATTAAAAGTCAAAAAATTTAAAATTATCACAATGGGATAGTATATGGTCTAAAATATCTTATAAATTTTATTTATGTTCCTTTTTTTCAGTATTTGGATATATAATATTCTTATTATAGTTTAATACATTGAAAAATTCCAAGGGTGCCCCTTCCCTCTCAAATAAAAGTGCTCACATTCTTATCATTTATACCCGATTAAAACCCTATTTTGATCATACAATATCTTTTAATGTTCCTTCTTATAATCCCTCCCTGTATTTTAGAGGAATTAGTTTTGGCATTTTACCCTCTTTATAGGTGTTAAGGTTTTAATCAATGGAGATCATCCGAGGAAGAGGTATCATTTTTAATCAAGTATTTTAGATTTATTTATTCTTCCACGTAATTATAATATTATTCAAAAATGATGATATAATAAATACAACGTCTTTTTTAGTTTAATATCTTCCCCTCAATACTTCTCCACGTTTATAAAATTGGAATTGAATTAATCCTTTTTTCATATGTGTGAACTATCACCTCCATGAATTGATATAATTTATTTTCCATTACCATATTTCAATAATGGTTATAATGATGGAATTAAAATTTATATATGATATTCATGATATTTTTATAATTATAATATAATAATAAGTGAATTATGTTCTTAGTTTTCATGCACATAAAAATGATAACGCCGTTCATGCACACGTGTGAACTATCACCTCCACGAAGCTATGTGACTCATTTTTCATCACCACATCACTTGGATGATATATACAAGTATATATAAATTATTAATATGATATTAATTATATTATTATCTTTATCTATTGATAAAATTATAATCTCTTTCTTTTGATATTGATCATTGAAAAATTGAAACGTTACTCATGCGTAAGTATGGCTTTCCCTCTCCATGATTGTAACAAAATTAATTTTTCATATCCATATTTAATGAAGGGATTTAAAATTATAATTTATTTATAAAAGTTACAATTATTTGATGAATATTTTTCTGGATATTATATAATTATGGCCTATTCGACCGTATTCGACTTACCAAATTCATTTTTTACTCAAGTACCAAATATCATCGAAACATTCGACATGAAAATAAATAATTATGTAATTGTTATTACATGATAATAAGTTATGTAAAAGAAAAATTAAACATTAAATTGTTTATCAATAAAGAAAATAAATAACCTATTTTTATTATCCAAGAATATAATGAGTGTACGTGATGAGTGAGACTCAAGGAAAGGGACTTCCTATCAATATCCGTTCATTGAGTCATATTTTGATGTTATACACCACGTTATTTCAGATGTGTATAAATAACCCAGTTGAATTTTAATTTAATTAAAAGGTTTTCAAATGGAATATTTATATATGGAGTGTTTTAGTTTCATTAAAAATGAAAAATATAATGTTGTTTTTTAATAGATATAGTGACAATGAAATCTCCACCACCATGATAGTTATTTGATATTTCAATTTGTATACAATCATTAATGTTTTTAAAATAAAAATAAATTACTTATTCTATTTCTTTTGGGTATTTTGGCATTAAAAATGGTTTTTAAACTAGAATGAGTATTTCAATATCTTGAAATGTTTTATTTTTTTATTTCAATTTAAATCTAATTGGTGAAATGATGAAAAATGAAATCTTTTAGGTGTTATTATTATATAATGGTTCACGGATATTTGATGGGTGGTTATAAGATAAACCAAGGATAGGTGGTTCCATGATAAACCAATGTTGTGTGGTTATTTTATAACCTCAAATGCATTTCTTATGGAATTCTGTTGTATGGACATTCCATTTATAAGAGTGACATGTATGGTAGTCAATCGTATGGTTCTTCCATTTGTAAGAGTAATATGTATGGAATTAGACTGTATGATTATTCCATTTTAGTATAAATATGTCAAAAGTTTAATACTTTTATATAAAATGTTTTTTATTAGTTTTCTTGATAAGTATTTTTTTTTAAAAAGGTAATATAATGATATTTTTTAAATGATGATCTATTTTTCATGGTAAAATTGTATGTTTTAAGGATATGTTTTATGGTTTTTCACTCGAATAATGGTTTTCTTTATTTATTTCCCTTGCTAATATTTTTTTCTCATCCTAGGTTTTAATTTTTTATTCAAATGTCTCAATATTTGAAAAGGGAATATAATATTTATTGATGAAATAATTGAAAATGTTTCCTAAAAATAAATCATGATTTATTTTAAATGGGATTCCTTTTATGGACAAAATTGGTACTAATTATATGTTCCTGCATGTAATGTATGGGTCTAATTTGTAATATGTTTTCCTAATTATGTAAAATAGTAAACATAATAGATCCTATAATGTGATTTATAGTCAAAAACACTATAATAATTTATGTTTAAGGCTGGGTTCGTACAAGGTGATTCAAATCCTTCTCTTGATTCTCCTCTCAGAATTTGGGCTTGTGGTTTTTTATTCATCTTCTAAAGTCAAAAATATATATTTTTCTAGTGGATTTAGAAATGGTCTTCAAAGTGTTCATTAATCTAGATCTAAGGATAAGATTAAGCGAGTTTTCATCTATAGATTCGAGGAAAATAGTCTATTTGTTATTTCAGATAGTCTATAAGTTTATTTTTTAAGAGAGGTTGTGCTTTTGCTTCCATTTTTTGTGATGTTCATAACTTTAGTGATATTGGGTAAAATGGTTGAAAAAAATATTAATTTAACCCCTCATGATCCTCTTGGGATTCATTGAGGGTGATTAAATTAGTTTAGGGCCACCCATGGGGTTCACCAATATTCCTGAACATGGAAGAGTGTAATGTTAAGAATAGATTTGAATTTTGATAAAAATATCCCATGATGAAAATGTTGATATTATGTATTGAGATAAAAATGGATTATTGATAGTTTTGTCTAGACTTTAATAATGGCATAAGTTAGTTTTTGGAATTATGTGAAAATTATTTAAATAAATTAATGTTAATGTATCTAATGAATATGAATTATAATAGAAATGTATAAATGGATTAAAGAATAAGAAATGATTAATGTTCTAAATGGGTTAATTCATGGAAATTAAGGGATATTTCAAATGGGATAATGTATGTGAATTGTTGATTATGCTAAATAGGTTAAGGTATAAAAATATAAATGGTTTAATTGGGCTATTCTAAGAAAATGTTAAATGTGAGAATGGTTTATGGCTTGATGTTTATTTATATTTTTAATAATTAATAAATGGTATTGTTTTGTGTATTTATTTTGGGTGTTTGTGATATGGTATATGTAGTAAATGGATAAGTAATCATGTCTATATGGCTTCATTGTTGTTGGTTATTGTACTTGAGAATCTATGGTCATAGGTCATGTTGGAATAAGGCACTAAACCGCACCCCTATAATTCAAAGTTTATGGAATGGGATTAAGGAATTATTCCCCTAACAGTTTCATTTTATGAGACTTCCTAGACTGAGTCTCCAAGGTAATTGTGATGTATTTCTTTTATAAAATGTTTATACCTAGTGAGATAAGAAACCCAACTTATTCTCTTATGTATAGTAATTGGTCAGCTTAAGCTGAAGTGTAAGTGATATAAATGCATAACCCATGGATTAAGTGATGAAAATGGAATAAGTGATAATAATGAATTAAGTGGTATAAATGGAAATAATGAGGTAAAGGGTGAAAGTGATAATTATTAACTAATGAAAACTATATTGTCTTCCATTTATCATGATACTCATTTTTTAATTTCATATAAAAACTATTTAGATTGGATATTTAATAGATAACATTAGTAGTGGCCTACTGAGTTGTATACACACCGTATATGGGTATTCATTGTGTACTCGAGTATATTTTATAGTTGTAGGATAGGAAAATAGAAATGTCCCTATGCTTGAGAGTTGAGCTGGGCTCGGAATGTGAATGGATGGGGATCCACACTTGGAGTATGGACCCTTTTTGTGGTTTCTTACAATGGAATTTATTTTTGGGTTTCATCACTTTGGAACTATTACCACAACTTAGAATTTTTATTATTTGTTGCGATTTTCACCTTGTTTGGGGAATTGGTCAGTAAATCATGTTTGTGATTTATTGTTTTTTGTTCCTTTTATATCACATGATATATTTTTTGGATTACTCTATTATAGAGGGTAACATCTCCCCAAATGATCCATTATACCCTCTCCACTAGTCAGATACCCCTAGCCCATGAAAAGGTGTATTTGAGTTCATCTGATGACCTGACTTGGGGAACCAGTTTGGTGGATTCCTGGTCTAGGATGTTACAATTGGAAATTCAAAAATAATAGAAGATAGTGAAAATTATTATGGAGAAGTAGATGGAAAAGTTAATATATAGGTAGAAAAATTATTTTTTCTTAAAGAGATAGATTCATAGAGGGCCAACAAAAGAAATCTAATATAGTGGTTCGTGAATCCAAACTCTATATGGGGAAAAGGTTGAAAATAATTTGAGATAATGGTATAAATCAAGAATCTCAATCTATAAAGTTAATAAAATCATATAAATTAGTTTACTTGATGTAAAAAATTTAATAATATAATAGTGTTGTTGATGGTTTAAAATATATTTTAGAGCATATAGTCGAACATAAAAAAGAGAATAAGGAGGATATTATCATCTTTTGATGAAAATTGGAATATAAAGATAAATAATTAACTCCTAACAGGAAATCAAGAAAGTAGTTTATAATGATTATAGATATAGTTAAAGGGGATCGTAGGTGTCCAATAAAACATGAAACAAAATTTCAATTGAATTAAATGATTCATTAGAACAACAATGATAAAATGTTTTTTGATAGAAATTCTAAATTAATACTCTTTGAATCTAGGAAAAATCAAAAAAATGTGATGATGACTATATAAATGGGTACGATTTAGAATATTTAGGGAAGCCAAAGGATATTCTGTTATACATAAATGATACATAGAGTTTCACTATAATTTCGTTGCTATTGTAAAGGAAATATTGAAAATTCCCAAAATGTACATTCCATTGCCAATAGGTATTGAAGGGATCAAGGGAAAATAGTGTTATCCAAACCGAGTTTTATACTTTATGAATTCTTTTGATGGTCGATGTTTTTGGTGTGGAGGATTTGGAAATATGTCTTGATATTACTGATGTATAGTAAAGTAGAATGTGTTGATACAAACTCTAAGTGGACATATAATGTAGCATAAAATTCATCAAGTGATCTAAAAATAAAAAATTCATTTAAAATAATGAATTATGATATTTTTCCATAATACTCTAAATATTATAATTAATGTTAATAAAACATCAGGTGTGAAGTTAAATAGCAGTATCAAAAAAGAAACAAGAAGAGATTGAACAAATTATCTAAATTCACTTTAATGAAATAGATTTTACTAGTTTTTGTATCCATGAAAGTGGGTGAAAATTCTCTATGAATTTGGGTAAGTATATTATCCTAGAAATTAAAAATTAAAGAAAAGGTTTCATCAGATTTGAAAATTATAAATGACTAAATATTACTGGCCCTATGAATTTTTTTTTGGATGTAGTGATATGAGATGAGATTATGTCTTGGTTGTTAAGGGCATTATCCATAAAAAATTATGTCTTAGTGAACTATGTGGCTCATGATATTCTATAATGTTTACCAATAATCATTGAATAATTAATGTAAATTATTGTGAAATTTTTTTATGGGGAATCATATGAATGGTAACCTCTACCTATTCAGTGGAGAATAAAATATATGCTTTATATCAAGGAAAAAAAGAATTTTTTTAGAATAAATGGATTATCCATTTAATTCAATTAGTCTTACAAGATCTTATAAAATTCTATTTTTCATGAGATCTAACTATGATATAAAATGACTACACAAACACATAAAATGATTTTCTTTATAATAATATTACTTGAAAAACAAATAAGGTAAAATAAAAAAGGTCATTAAGAGTTTATGAATGGGTATATATTAATTTTGGTGCACCTATATCACTGAAACATACTGATGGGAATATATATTAATTATTATTCTTTGATGATTATAGTATGGTTAAAGGAATTTTGGTCATCCCCTACAAGTACAAGGTGTTCGATTACATAACACAATATAAGTGGGAAGTTAAAAATATACTCGGTGATAAAATTCTAAAATTCCAAACTAATAATGGAATGTATTATACTAAAAATAAGGTTTTTAATTATCTTAACATAGGATAATTCACCAGATTTTATCCATTATAACTCATGCTCAAAAATGGTGTGGCAGATAGGTTGAATCGTGTCATAAACAAGATGGCCAAAATGATGCTTATTGAAAAATACCTACTAGAAAATTTATAAAAGGAATCAATCAAGAAATAATTCTACATATCTATGATAGATTTTTTGTTTCTAAAATAAGAGTTGACTTCATACGAGCTATAAAATGGAATGAAAGGAACATATAATAATTTTGATTCATTGAATGTATGTGATTCAATATAAATAAGGATAAGTAATGGAATTTTGAATCCCATAGAGAATAAGGGATATTTGTTATGTACTCAAGAAAAGTTAAACCATATAAACTCTTCCATAAGTGAATATGGAATTTTTTTGAGTGAAATGATGATATCGTTTGTGTTACTGTTTTGGAAGAGAATATTTATAATTGATATTTAATGTTTACTAAAAGAGTTGAATATTAATTAAGAAACTTATTAAATAATGTCCATTTTTCTTTATGACTTTATTTTAGTAATTCCTTGAAGTAAATATTAATTTGAAAAGGGAAAAAAGTTCCCTACTATGATGTGAACCTTGAAAATTCATATTGATATTCTTAATCATTTTTCTATGATTGAAAAAATTCATATTATAGGACATATAATATATTGGTCTTCAGGTGTGAGTACTCTTAATAATAAGAGAATTTATCTTAATAATTTCACACTTAGTAATCTCCATGATGAGTGATTATGATAACTAACTAGAATTTATAAATTCTACTAGTTTAAATTTCATCAGATATTCATATTAGTGATCATGTTTAATGATATTTAGGCATTAAGATTTTTATTAATTCATGTCATGACTTACAAACCTATATGTATTATCATAGACCATGAAAAGATAGATCATGGAAAATTTTAGTTCGTTGAGTGAAACAAGAATAACGTGTCATTAATTAATTTGTGATGAAATGACTTTCACTTCAATATTTATGGAAGTTATTATCATACCCCTTTGATAAAAATGAAACATCGACAGTAAAATCCATGTCCCTGGTGTTATAGTTATTTCATCTCATATTGTCAAAGTAAGATGTATCAATCATGTAGGTTGATGAAATGGTTGTGCAACCTACATGATGATATATCATGAAAATGGGATTATATTACACAGTGAGCATTTGTATATGGTTTTTGTCATTTTGAGATAATTTCTCCCTCTATGGGTTCCTTGAATTATTTCTACATTATAATATTGGACTTTAGGTAATCCCACCTATTAACACTGAGGAAGAGGCCTAAAATGTCCAACATAAATTTTTTTCTTTTATTTGAGTAAAATATTCTTTATATTTAACAATTGGAATAAATTTTATTCTTTAGAACGGGAAGTAATTTTTATTCAAAATATATTAAATGATTACAAAGAATAAATAACTCATTATTTTCAATGTAATTATTTAATTATGTTAACATATAATAATTATTTCATCATATTATTTGAACTATAATAAATATCTATTTATTCATTTATTAAATTATATATTTAGTCGTGAAAATATTAAATAAATATTTATTCTTTAGAATATGAATAGAAAATTTATTTATTGCATGAATAATATTTAATTAACTATTTATTATAGATTTTAATAAATTTTTATGAGGATGAAAATTATAATTATATAAAGAATTTTTTTTATTTACAAGAATTTAAAATAAATTTATATCGTAGAGTAGGTTAGCGAATTCCAAAAAATATAATATTTTTATTTTTATTTATTTTCATGATTTTCTTTTTGCATTTAATATATTTTTTATGTGCTATGAAAAATTTATTAAATATTAAACTTTAACCCAATGTCTATAAATAGGCTTATATTTCAATAAGAGTAAGGATAAATTTTTTGTTCAATAGTTCCTCTTAATACCTTAGTCCTGCTATCTCCCTTTAAGGACTGAGATGATCAATAATGTTTCCTTATATCTCAAACAGACGTGAATTGATCAAGGAGAATAATGAAATATAATCAATCAAGTGTGCTTTCAAAAAATAGTTCATTGATGTTGTTCATAGATTGAAGGAGCACGTGTAAATCACCATCATAGGGTTTCCTCTTTAGGAACATTCATTTAAATGAAGAGGAATTGACCAGGTTAGAATAATCAACATAATGAATGATGAAATATATCAATACTAGGGATATATGCCTCATTTATTTAAAATTAAGTATAAAATTTAGAGATTAGGTCCCCTCTATTGGTTATTCTCTGAAAACAAATTCATTAATCGCGACATTCATGTCATGTACATTTTGAATGATCTATTGAATCCAATAAAATATGAGTTGTCCATTAGCACAATAGGGTATTCCTTTTTCTAGAACCATTAATGTTTATCTGAGTGGTCACATTCAATTTATAATTATTTTGATATTTCTTGACCATTTATATATTTAAATGTTAGTTTTTATTTTAATAAATTCATTCTTATAATCAAATAATCAATAAAAATCCTTCCTCCTTTCATTTATCACTAATTTAATATGTATATGGTTAATTTATATTTAAATATCATCTAATGAAACCATTTATAGGTGCTGAGAAGTTTTGTTTCACAACATATGATTATATGGAATATAGCCAATGTACATATCAATAATCCTATCACTAAACTAGAAGACACCAAAAATTAATTCATAACATCATAAAATAAACGTTAATATTTTTATTTGCTACTCAACATGTTTACTAAGATAATATAGAACATGAAATTTGGTAGTGAGATCCATGTAACTAGGTAACACACCATGTAGTCCATGTGTTTTAATAAAGTAAAATTCTTAGTCAAATACAAATTGAGTAATATATAAAACGCATTCTGGGGTCAAAAACTATGTAATAAAAAGGTTATACTATTTGTACCAATTTTACATGCCATGTACCCCACACATTTTCCTTAAATAAAACACACGGAGTCCCTTGTCATGTATCATAAACCTATGGTGTAATGACCCTGACCCGAGTAACCCAGAATCAATGTATACTTTATTAAATTGGGATATGTTACAATTAATTACATCATAAAGGATCTAATAGTTTAGTGTTCTTAGTAACTAGACACCTAAATGTTTTTTATTTTACATTTTAAAACAAAAAATCACAACATTTTTTTTCAAGAATATCGTTATTCCTTATATAATATCATTTCATAACATTTATAGTAAACCTATTGTATTCCTAGTAAAAGAAGATAAATAAAGGTGATCTAATATTGGTAGTATGTGTTACAAAAATAGGATGTTATCGTGAGTAAATGAATAATAATAAATAAAGCATAATCAATATAGAAAGGTGAATATCTGATCACACATTCCATTTTATCAATAACTTGATTATCCTGATTAGACAAGGAATCATAAATAGTTAAGGGTATATATATGAAAACACATTACATTTAATAAATAACATAACAATCATGATTATATAAGGGAAAATAAATATGGAAAGGTAAATAATTGAACACATATTCCACTTAAATAACATGACTATCATGTATAGAAAAAGAATAATAAATATTTTTATATATATATTTATTTAATTATTTAAAAATAAATGTATAATAAATGGGACCAATAAACAAAAAAGGGAATCACACATAAAAGGTATAACTATAGAGGCTTAAATTTGTGCAGGCCTAGAGCATCCCCTCTAATCAAGTTCACCCCTTAAATAGGGATGGAGTGCACCTCTGTGGAAAGAAAAATTTAAAGAACTTACACCGCCATAGAGTCCATATCATCCACGACCTACTTTCTATCCCTCTAAGTGTGCATAAAGACAGTGTATTTTCTGATTTGAATCTTGCACAACCTCAGGAAATAAGTTACTAACTAGGAAATCATACACATACCATTAATGTAGTCCATAAGGATGAGGGATTCAGTTTCAATGTCATCCAGATAAATATCTTGATGATCGCAAGGTTGGAGTCCTGTAAACATATCCATAGCCTCACCCAAGAGAGAATGACCTATACCAAAGTGGGATGCATAAGAATGGATGACACTACCTCTGAGATCCTATAACACACCTCCACATTTCATTTCATACAATGAACATGAGAAATCAACGTCGAGCTTAATCCCATGTGGATGAGGAAACCATCATACCCAATGACTTTGATTTGTAGAGTGAAAATCAGGAGAGCGTTCCTGAAGAGATATGAGAGGTGGAATCATGCCATTTTTTGCATCAGTAAATCAAATCATAGAGAAGGAATATAGCCATGGACAGTAAGGACCTACCTATGAATCAGATCCCCTTATACTTTGATTTATTTCGAGCGATATAAATACACCATCGCCCTATGTCAAGAATAATGGTGTGGGAATTCCTCTTTGGACCACCTTATCCAACACCCTGAAACCACCGTTTGAGAAAGGGAATGTCTCTCAATGCCTCAATTGAAAACCCCATGAAGCCTTCGAAGGCCCACCACACCTACCACACCCAGTCACTGCTAAAGAAGAGGTAGGTTGAGCTCTCCACCCTAGGACCCTACAACACTAGCATTGAAAGGAAAAGATAATACTAGAGTGTTTAAAATTCTTTTTCATAGTTAGTTCCCCATTCCAGATGCGACAAATGAGAAAGTTGTTTTTTGAAGGGACATATTTTACCCACACAGGAAAGCCCCAGGGGGCCTATTGGGTCACAATAATAGACACGCTCTGGTAATCCATAGATGAAAATTTAACCAAAGATGATGTAGTAAAAACACATTGATAAGGTTAATTCTAGTGGTCGATCATATCAAAGGATAAATGTGGTTTATAATCCTGAACAACATAGATGAACTTTTGGTACCTACTCTCCTCCATGAGAGTGATATGGGTAACCGAGCAGCCAGGGAAACCAAGAGTAGTACCATCCCAATTATGGTTCCAAAATGAAATTTATTTAGCCCCCAATATCCATCTAGTGTGAGTTTGAAGGGGTTATATTTGAGAGATAATAGGAGATCAAAGCGACATATAGAGTCTATTGGAACAGTTTCCCCCTCCACTAATCTGAGTATCAATGAAATTACCCAATAGTGTGCGAGCCACAATAACCAATCAAGACAATTTCTACCGCATGCCAAGAAACTTGTCAAAAATGCTATTTATACCAATCCCACCACCCCTTCTACAATATACTTTCAAGCATGTTCCATGATGCCCCGTGTTACCTCCTCTCCTCATGTGTATACCCTATGAAAGAGGAATGTATAGAGACAAGATTAGAAATCACAAACTTTGGAACCATGGAGTCTGCAAGTGCATGCAATGGAATGGAATCTAAGACACTATTTTCAAAGGTGATTATACCACCAATTTATTGGGAGATATT
Organism: Viscum album; assembly: GCA_963277665.1. Taxonomy (NCBI): domain Eukaryota; kingdom Viridiplantae; phylum Streptophyta; class Magnoliopsida; order Santalales; family Viscaceae; genus Viscum; species Viscum album. The sequence goes on along the minus strand of OY728140.1, from coordinate 1,295,833,264 downwards.
TTTCCAATTTAGTGTTCTTCCAATAATTTTTCTAATTATGTTTTCAATATGAAGAATTCACATCCTTCTAGGGTAAAATGGTGCACCGAGGTACTCCATAGGAAAAGAACCATGATGAATGTGAGGCCTCGTGCTCTGAGAAACCAACCGGTTATCAATCATCTCTTAGGGACATATAAGGTTATCTTATTGTAAATAATGACATAGACCCTCCATTATAAATAATTTACATGCACCTTTTTCAACTCATAAATAGACTACATACCTGCATTCATAATGATAATGGATTCATTTGCAAAACTCAAATGGAATATTCTAAATGGGATGGAGTTGCAAAGAAAAGAAATAATGGATCCTTATGAAATAACCATGTTGATGAGGCATCTGAGAAAATACAGAGAGATAATAAAGGGGATCAGCGATAAAGGACCCCCTACCACAACCTTTGAATAGCCTGGAAAACCCCATATTTCTAACCCATCAAGTGGAAAAACATCCACGAAGTACTAAAACACCAAAAGAGTTTATCAACATACCAAGTAGAAAAACACATACCTAATAAGACCTTGATGATTAAATACCACTCCACCCTATCATAGGCCTCATCTATGGTCAACATAACCACTAAGATAACACCATTGACTATAGCATTGATGTCATTGGTGACTCCTGAGACAACTCAATAGACCCTCAGATGAATCTTCAGTTAATTAAGACATGCTACTCAAGTGAGTTCCAATGATGTGGGTGATGGATGAGTCTACTATTAATTATAGAGTTAAGGATCTTGTATGCGAAGTTGAACATGATCACAGGGCGGTAATGCTGGAGGAGAAATGGATCCTTGATCTTGGGAATAAGAATCATGGCGGTGGCACTAGAAGTACAAGGATGGGCACTTCCAAAATTGAAATCTTGGATGGAAAGAACAAAATCTTCCTTAACCATACTCCGGGAGGCTCAGATTAGGTAACTCAAAAACATATCTGAGCCTAGGGTTTTGTTAGAATTCAGGTTAATCATATCCCATAAGAATTATTATTCAAGAGGTATGAACTCAATAAGTGCATTGTAATGCTTGGACAACACCCTAGGGATGACGTCTACAATTTCTTCATTTCCTTGTGGCAAACCTTAGGTCATCCAAGAGTTTGGTCCTACAAGAAAGCTCTGGATGAAGGCCTCTTCTAGACCTCTAATAGTGTCTTGGTCATCTGTGAAGGAACCATCCTCCATCCATAAATTGGGTCTAGAATACCTCCAATTTTCTGAGATTCATGAATGAAAAAATGAAATGTTATGGTCAACCTCATGAATCTATCTCACTCTAGATTCATAACGGGCATGGAGTTCTTCCCTTAAATTCATTTCAACCATTTGTTCCTTCTACTTGGATATCACCCCAAACGATTCCCCATTCCAATACACTTCCAAACTAGACTCCAAACATTCAATATCCATCATGATCCCATCCACATCACATGTCAGAGGATGATTATTGCTAAACCACAATCGAATATCCTCCCAGAGATGCATTAATTTGTTTTTTGTAATCTTTACCATGCATTCCAATGCATGTTTTTATTCAACGAGGAACCCCAAGTGTCATGATAATCGTGATACATGATCCATAAGTGGGAGAAATACATTATAAATCTTCTACCCAAGCATGGAAGGATATCTATTAGGATGGGTGTGTGTTTAGATATGATACGGGCTAGGTGAGCGACCTTCATGTTTTAAAAAGTAGAGATGGAATGATCATTATCCAGACAACAATCCATCCAACACCAAGTGTGGTGAGAACGTCTCTGTTTATTTCACCAAGTTAAATTCCTCCCTAAAAAACCCATATCAAATTTTCCTTTTCAAGACATGAAATGGTTGAACTCCATGTTGGCTCAGTGATGAAACGATCCCCTTCCCTTCTTCTAATAAGTATCTACCACCAAATTAAACATTAAGTTAAATTCCTTGATTTTATAAATAATAATCAATGTGGTAAGGTAAATAATTAAACACACATTACATTTAATCAATAAACTTACTATAATGATTAAATAAGGAATAATAAACTTGAAAAGGTAAATATCAGAACACACATTGCATTTAATCAATAAAGAGAGAATAAAAAGACATCCAAAGATAATATTATTTCAAAAATACCATATATAATAATAACTGTATTCTTAATTATATAAATTATTAATTATTGATCTTCAAGATCTTATGAATCATGAAAACACTATTGTCGAGACCTTTCACAACATAGTTTAAAAATGATGGGTATGTATACACTAGGAATATAGTTAACTAAGTTTACCCAATTTATTTGTCTCAGGAATCTATAGATGCATGAAGGGAATATCTATAACTGGGCCCCTCCCTATTCTGTATTTCTAAACTATTGCTCACATATTGAATTATTGATTTAATTCCTGAATATATAATTCTTTTCGTCAAATATCTATTTTGAGTAACAGATAAGGAATTATGAATATTTCCCAACTCAATCAAATAATGCACAGTGAAAAAAATCCTATGTATAAATGATATAAGTATTAATTAATAATCATATCCATTGTAAATTATATGGATATTTATAGGAAATTTAATTTCTAATGACCATAAGAAAGTGAATATTTCAAGGGAAAGTTAATGACTATGATATGAATAAGTGAATGCCAATATTTTCCTTGGTGAAAATTATCATATAACATCCATATAAAGAATAAGTATAGTTCAATAAAACATATCCCATAGTGAAGTATATTTAAAATAAAGGGTTGTTATCATTGCTTAATAAAAATACCATAAAGAGATCATTAAAATAATTCTTGAGGAAAATAGTCTTTGAACATTAAAAATGTTTTTGAAACTAAATCTTCATAAAAAACATACAACAATGTTCATAGAAAATAACCGTTAATACTTATATTTTAAGATTTATAAAATTGATTGGTCATAATGGTTGGAAATTTTGTACTTTTCCTACACATTAAAACAAAAATAAATTCACATTTTTGGAAAAATATGATTTATAAAAATCCAATAATGGATATAAATGTATTTCATAAATCATTTGGAAAAATTTAAAAACAATTTTTAAATTATTTTTAAAAAACATGGTTTTGGAAGAAAATTTATTCCCAATTGAAGAGATAATTGAAGTCGAATTTTATTAAAAACATTTCATCAATAATTTTAAAAAAACTAGAAAAATAGAACTATTTCTTCAAAAATTAGTAAATAATAATAGGTGAATAAAATGAACAGCGTTTGTTAGACAATGATCAAAAATTTTATTTCAATAGAAAATCATGAATAAATTATATTGACTAAAATGATATTGTGAAATAAACCATTAAAAATATCATAATGTTGAAGTGAGAATTAACCAAAATACCAATTATATGTATCAAATGTAAATACATATAAAACTATTGTATATAAAACATAATAGAATCAAATTTAGATACACAATTAACATAATATTATCAAATACAATGAAGAATTAGTATAACCCAATGAAAATAAATCGAGTTATGAAATTATTTACCACTTGGTAACAATTATGTTAAGTCCAATAAGATAAAATAATTCAAATTATAACTTTTAATTTCATGAATTATTAATTATTTATAATATTACAGGTAAAATTGAAATCATATACACTATGTAAATTAAATTAGGAGCATTACAATACAATATTCCTTAATATAGGGAAATTGAGATGAAGTCCTTTGTCTCACACTTTCATTTATTGAATCTTCTTTAACATCATGTATGGTTATTTTAAATATGTTATTAACTTACTAAAAAACCATATTCATATTGATAATATCATTTATGTTCATTTTATAACATTTTATCACTCATTAATTAATAAAATTTCATTATTATTATTATTTCGAGTAAAAATTTCCAGGTTTTCTCAAGCATGTTTTAATGTAAACATTCACTGTCTTGAGAATATTATATAGTTACATCATCTAAATAATTTTATTAATTCTAAAAATTTTATTTTTTATAATTATCTAATGATTTATAATAATTATAGAAATTTTAACATGGATAATGATCGCATCACTTCATAGAGACATTAGACCGTACGTACGCATGATAAATGATATCATTCCTTAAACACGTGAAATGACTGGTAATTGGTTGATAAATTAATATTTAATAATCAATATTGTAAAATAACAAGTATGTAAATAAAAATATATTTTCATATCTATGTCTATTTGTGAATTAGATAGTGTTTAAGAGGCTTAAAATGAGAATAAATCTAATCTAAAGCATAGAATACTCTAATATTTTTAAAAGATTGTTTTACCGCCATTTGATGGAAAACCATTTTTAAATATAACTTTTGAATCTTTTATAAGCTCTATATGTCAAAAGAATATTATTCTTTAGAATTGGGACATTGAAATTTACATTGGATAAATTTTTGGTATTTTTCTGACAATGTTCATTTTTTAATGAATAGTGAAAAATAATGCATTTTACTTCAAAACTTTTTTTCATCTAATTTAATAATATGGTTATATTATCTTTTTAATTGGTTTTAAAGTGTAATTAGAATATTTTTTTACCATTTAATACAATGGTGGTCATTAGAATTAATTTCACTTGGAAATTGGACATAAACAATTGTCAATCTTTTGATAGATATTGTTTCTTAAAAACACGCTATTTGTTTTGACAATGGGGATTATTTTCAAATTAATTAAAAAATTTTTTATCTTTGGTATTTGGTAAAATTTATTCCATATTTGGAATCATAAGGTCCAAATTATGTAATTAAGAATCTTGTTTTTGGACATTATGAATAATTATCTTTAATTATCGTGATTAATTAGTAATCGGGTAGTTAATGGTAATAAAATAATATCATAATAAAATAAAATGACCCCAAAATATGTCCAAATACTCTTGTTTGAGTCATGGCCGACCATGGGAATATTTTTACCAAACTTGAGGGCCCATGGAGTCACATGGGTGTGATAGTGACATTTATGAAATTATTCTTAAAAAGAAGAGAAATATAACAAAGGTTTATCTATCCTAAGTAAAAAATTTTTAATTTTGTTTACATAAATGATATAATAGACTATAAATAGTCATTGTAATGTTAAAACTGTTTCCTACATCATGGTATTTTTTTTATAATTTTTAGACATTAAATAAATAAATTTATTTATGACACCATAATGATGCAGTGATTACCTCACTAAGGAACAATTTAAATAAAATGAAAATATAAGGTAAAATATAAGACTTATACTTGTAAAAAACCTATTCTATGGGTGTATTTGTAACCCTTATCACCTTATCCTCAATATATATCATTTTGGGACCATTAAAATCCGAAAACCATTATATAATAAAGTAACATTTCAAGACTTTCCAAAAGTGACCCTCCTCCCTCTTATAAAAGGCCCCAAACTCTACCCCCTTACCCACACCTCTAAATCCCTTGGCTCATACATCCTATACTCATATTATCTCTCCAAATCCCTCTATTACTCATAGAATCCTCACTATGGGAATAATTCCTTCAATGGAATCCTTTTTCTCAAATCAAAAAGAGTTACCCGATTTTGAGGTAATGTCTTCTCTCATGTTTCTTCCTTTTATTTTCCTTTTTCACACACCACTATCTTCTTATTATTTGATCTTATAATAACAACAGTATCATAAATATACTAGGATTTTGTTATGAAAGGGATTCTACCAACACATACACACACCTCCACTTAATGGTTATAGAACTTACTGTTTCCATGGATGGCGAATTAATGCCTCATGAAACGATGATTGTTCAATATTCTTTTAACACCTTTCATGGTGGTCATTATGATGGAAAAATATTTATATATGATATATATTATATTTATTTCCTCTCTATGCTCATGTATTTTATATTTAAAACATACATTTTTGCTTTGCATGTTGTGCAAATGCAATAATTTCAAATGAGGAAGTGTGGACAACCGCCCCCTCAAGTGATGAGACTCGTTCATGCCAAACATGGAATTTATAAATAATGTAATTAATGAAGTTATGTTACCTATATAAAACATGTATTATACTGTAATTATAATATATCTATGTCTCATTTAGTTTTAAAGTGCATTAATATGACAAAAAATGAAAGTAGCGTTCCTGCGTTCGTACGACCTACCGTCTCCATGAACGGTACATTTAATTTATTATCTTCAGACATTATGGAATATTATTTAATACATATATACTGGATATATATGATATTTAAATCATGAACACCATTCCAGAGATGATTTACTTATAACTACATGGACAATTCTCTTCAAACAAGTTTATTTTTTTAACTCATGTACTGAACATCGACAAAGCGTATGATATGAACTCACATAATTATCTAATTATTATAACATGATAATATGTGATTTTAATTTAATAATAAACTTTAAAGGAATCCCTTAACCAGTTATAAATTGACCTAAGTTTATTATTTAGGAATATAAAGAATGAATGAGAACAAGTCGGACTTGAGGTAAGGGACTTCTTCTCAATCTCCATTCGTTGAGCCATACTTCAATTTATATACGACCTTATTTTATTATTTGTATAATAAACCATTTTGAATTTTAATTTCATTCAAAATAAATCTTTTTACATGAATCGTTTTACTTAATGGCCAAAGGAATGTTTTTTTCTTGCATATACAGTGACGACAACTTCTCTGCTACCGTTACCATTATTTGATTTTCGGCTTCCTATACAAGCCTTAACTTTTTAAATGAAAAATAAATACCATTTTTTACTTTTGTTTTACTATGGTATTGAAAATGGTTTTTATAATGGTTTGATTATATCAATGTGTTGTATTGATATCTTGTGATTGAATTATGGAAATGTTAAGTTTCCTTTATGCATGTTTTATGTGATATGATTATGTTATGGTTCTTGGGCATTGTTTATGATGTCAGGTGGTTCCATGATAAAATAAGGGAGGGTGAGCCCAAGATAGCTCTCCAATGCATTGGGTAACGCAAAGGAGTTAAACACTAAGGTTTCTCTAAATAGATTTAGGGAATATACTGTGGTGGGTATTCCAAATGTAACCATGAGGGTTAATCCCTACTGAAGAATGTTATGAATGCCTCAAGTTACCTTTATGTATTATGATTTCTATGAGTTATTCATAAATCTTATGATTTTCAAGAGGTATGTTAAATTTCTTATGTTTTATGAGTAATGTATGATTTCATTGATTCTTTTGTATACATGGACTAATATTTTATTTCCATAATTTTATATCCCTTACTAATCTTTTTATGCTCATCCCTTGTTTTTGAAATGTTTTTTCACAGGTCGAGGGAAAAGTACATGATGTGATGATAGTGTTGAGGAAGTGTCAAGAAAGAAACCATGTTTTATTTTAAATATTTTTCCTTTGGTGTAAAAAATGAATATTGTATTTGATGTAACCACCTTGTTTAAATGTGGAATGTAATACATGATTTATGATCTAATTCTCTAAAACTCTAAAACTTGAAAAGATCCTCAATGTGAATTCTTGAAATAACCCAATATTATGTAATGTTTAAGGCTGGGGCCTTATAGTTGGTATCATAGGTCAGTTTAGATAACTTTAGGAGTTATAATTCTATTAAATGATTATCCAAAAATATTTTTTACACATTATGGTCAAATTGAAATTATATAGCATTTGAAGATTACGATGTTGCTTTATCTATGACATGTATGTTCAGACTGGTTTTTTGGAGAGGAAATAGGGAAGCAGTTCTAGAAAGGCATATAGAAGGAAATGACCTTCCAAATCAGCATCCTGAGATGGTCAGAATTGGAACTTAATAGTCTGTTGTAGAAATGGCACAGTTGACTCAAGCAATAAATAGTGGTGGTATCCATGCATGAGATTAACTAGATCAACCGCAGAGGAACATGTCAGTGGTGGAACATTTCATGAGGCAATGTCCCCCATCATTCATAAGATCATATGACTCTGTGCTATGTGAAGGGTGGATTAAAGCACTAGAGAAGATTTTCGTTGTCATGGGGTGTTCAGAAAATCAAAAGGTTAGTCTTGCTATTTACCATTTAGAGGGTGAAGCATATCAGTGGTGGTCGATGGTTAAAAATATCAGGGACGCTGATGATATTTATGGTCTTGACTGGGATGAATTCAAAGGTATGTTTCTTGAAAAATAATTTCATAAGGCTGTTTAACATAAGATGGAAAAATAATTCTTGGAATTGAGGAAAGAGGACGACTCAGTGGCTTCTTATGAAGAAAAGTTCACTCAATTGGAAAGGTATGCACAAAATTTTATCCAAGACCTTGATAGTAAAACCAATCGTTTTTACTCAAGATTAAATCCAAAATATTGGAGGGAATTAGCTTCTCGTGATTTCAAAATTTATGAAAATCTAGTTAGATGTGCTGAGAAGGTGGAAATGGATTTTTCCGATGATCAAGTGTTCTATGACAACCAAAAGAAGAAGAGACTGAGGTGGCAGGAGAAAGGGAAGAATCCTACAAAAATTTTTGATGGTAAGAAAACTAAGTTTGCAGTTTGTGATAAATGTGGTAAAAGGCATGCTGGGGAATGAATTTTGAATTCTGGAAAGTTATTCTGATGTGGTATAATGGGACATAAGGCTCGTGATTGCACTAGAAAAGATCAGGGTAATGGTAAGACCAAATTTTATTTACAATTATTGAAATGTTTCAAGTTCAATGAGATGGGTCATTATGAAAACTAGTGTTCAAAAAAGAGCTCTAATGATGGTAAGCAGTCATACTACAAGCAGAAAGGTGTGGTGAAATACTTTGAAACTAGTTCAGTAGATGTTGGGCCATAAAATGAAGTGGTATCAGGTAATTTTTTTAGATTATGCCAATGTGTTGTTTGATTCATGGTCTACACATTGTTTCATCTCTGAAAAATTTTCTAGTAAATTGGGAATTCCATCTCAAGAAATGACTCCTAAACTTTTGGTAAAAACACCTGGGGGGAATGTTAAGGAAAAAATAATTTATAAGAATATTTCTATCCTTATCCGTGGAAAGAACCTACTTGAAAAACTTATTGTTTTACCTATAGTAGATATTGATGTTATCCTAGGTATGGATTAGCTCTCTATTTACCATGCTAAGATTGAATGTTGAGCTAAAGAAGTTTCTTTTCAGAAATACTTTCTGTTTGTGTACAAGAATGAACCCTTACTTTTTATAACATATCAGGATGCAGAGAAACTTGTAAAAGATGGAAATGAATGTTACTTTGAAAATATTGTTGAAAACAAAGGAACCGTTCAGATTAATGATGTGCTAGTGGTAAATGAATATCCTAATTTTTTTCTTGATGAGTTTCCTAGAATAATACCAGATCGAGAAGTTGAATTTACTGTTGACCTAGTTCCTGATTCTAAGCTAATTACAAAACCCCCTTATCGAATGGCTCAAATTGAACTTTTAGAGTTGAAGCAGAAATTGCATGATTTATTAGAGAAAGGTTTCATTCGACCTAGAAAATCAAAATGGGGTACTCCAGTCTTATTTTTTTAAAATAAAGATGGTTCAATGAGACTTTTTATTTATTATAGATCCTTGAATAACATCACTGTTAAGAACAAATATCCTTTTCCTCATATCGATGATTTGTTTGATTAGCTCCAGGGAGCTTAGTACTTTTCAAATATTGACTTGAGATCAGGGTACCATCAGGTGAAGGTAAAGGAAGAAGATATTACAAAGACCGTGTTTCGTACAAGATATGGCCATTATGAATTTGTAGTTATTCCTTTTGGGTTAACCAATGCACCTACAACATTCATGGACCTTATGAATAGAATTTTCCATGAGTTCTTGGATAAGTTTGTGGTTGTTTTCATTGATGATATTTTGTTGTTTTCTAAAAGTAAAGAGGATCATGAAATTCATTTAAGGTTTATTTTGAAAACCATAAAAGAAAATAAATTGTATGGGAAATTCAGGAAGTGTGAGTTTTGGTTGAAAAAATTTCTTTCCCTGGTCACATTGTTTCTAAAGATGGAATAACTATTGATCCTGTAAAAACAAAGGTTGTTGAAGAATGGACAAGACCCACAAATGTAACCGAGATTCGTAGTTTTCTTGCTTTGGCAGGATATTACCGAAGGTTTTTTAAAACCTTTTCATGGATGTCCATCCCATTGACAAAGCTAACTCGGAATGGCGTTAAGTTTATATAGACAAAAGAATGTGATGATTTTTTTCAGGAATTGAAAAGAATATTGGTGAATGCTCCAGTATTGGCCCTACCATTCAAGAATGGTGAGTTAGTTTTCTACAGTGATGCTTCATTGAAAGGACTTGGTTACGTCCTAATAAATAATGATCAGGTAATTGCGTATGCTTCACGTCAGTTGATAAATCGTGAGATAAATTACCCTACACTTGATTTGGAATTAGCTACTGTTGTTTTCGCTTTAAAATTTGGAGGCATCATTTGTATGGTGTAAAGTGTGAAATATATACTGATCACAAAAGTTTAAAGTATATATTCACTCAGAAATAATTGAACATGAGACATAGGAGATGGATAGAATTAATCAAGGATTATGATTTCACGATTCACTACCACCCATGAAAATAAAATAAAGTGGAAGATGCTTTGAGTCGAAAAGTAATTCTTCATTAACCATGTTACATTTGGAACATGATACTTTGGTTAAAAATTTTATGAATTTTGGCTTGGAAGTTGTTGGTGCGGGAAATTATTATATTTTGTTACAGGTATCAGTGAAATCTTTTATATCAGACAGAATTAAGCAAGCATAGAAGCAAGACAGTGAGTGGCAGAAAAAGGTAGAGTTGGTTTAGAAGGGTATTTCACCTAAATTTAACATTGATAGTGATTGTGTTTTGATATTTGGGAGAGATTTTGGGTGCCTTGTGATTCACAGTTGAAGAGAGATTTGTTATGTGAAACTCATAGTTCTCCATTTTCAGTTCATACAGGCAGTACTAAGATGTACAGAGATCTTCGGAAGTATTACTAGTGGGATGGAATGAAAAGAGATATTGATGATTTTACTGTGAAGTGTTTGACTTGTCAAAAGGTTTAAGCATAGCGGCAGTTACCTAAAGGGATGCTTTAGCCTTTACCAGTGCCATAATGGAAATGGGAGAATATATCCATGAACTTCATTGTGGGATTACCGAATACACCTCGAGGTAATAATGCAATCTGGGTTATTGTTGATCGCTTGACTAAATCTTCTCATTTCCTTTCTATATGAGATACTTTTTCTCTAGATCAACTATCTCGATTGTATATTAAATATATAGTTAGGTTACACGGAGTTCCACTATCCATTTTATCTGATCATGATCCCAGGTTCACTTCTAACTTTTTTAATGGCCATAATAAGTCATTGGGTACTAAATTAAATTCTAGTATAGCTTTTTATCCTCAATTAGATGGGCAGTCAGAATGAACAATTCAGAATTTGGAGGATATGCTATGTGCTTGTTCGATGGATTATCAGGGAAGTTGGGACCAATGTCTTTCATTGGTTGAGTTTTCTTATAATATCAGTTTTCATTCCAGTATACAGATGGAACCATTTGAGGCATTATATAGGAAGCAGTGTCGAACTCCAGCTTTTTGGGATGAAGTAGTGAAAGGAATTTAATGGGACCAGAATTGGTAGAAGAGATGGAAAAAAAGTTCAGTTGATACAAAAACACATGAGAACAGCTTAGACCAGGCAGAAAAGTTATGAGGACAACAGGACGAAGGATCTCTCTTTTGAGGTAGGTGATCATGTTTTCCTCAAAGTTTCACCATGGAAAAGTGTGATGCGATTTGGTAAGAAAGGAATGTTGAGTCCAAGGTTCATTGGACCATATGAAATTCTAGATAGAGTTGGATAAGTTGCATAATGAGTGGCTTTACCTCTGATTTTATCTCAGGTATATAATGTTTTTCATGTTTCAAAGTTAAGGAAGTACATGCCAGATCCATCTCATGTTTTGAGTCCAGAGGTAGTTCAGCTGGAATAGAATCTGTCTTTTGAGGAACAACCGGTCTAGATTCTTGACCACATGGAGAAAGTGTTGCGGAATAAGGTGATTCATCAAGTAAAGGTTCTATGGAAAAACTATATAGTTGAATAGGCAACATGGGAATATGAAAATGCAATGAGGGATAAATACCCCCACTTATTCGATAAGTAAATAAATTGTAGGAATGCAATTTCCTAAAGCGGGGAAGGATGTAACATCCCATGTAAGTATAGAATAATGTATTTTCATATCTATTTCTATTTATTAATTATATAGTGTTTTAGTGGTTTAAAATGAGAATAAATATAATCTTAAGCATAGAATACTCTAATATTTTTAAAATATTGTTTTACCACCTTTTGTTGGAAACCATTTTTAAATAAAACTTTTGATAATTTTATAAGATATAATTTTCAAAATAATCTTATTCTTTAGAATTGAGACATTGAAATTTAATTTGGATAAATATTTGGTATTTTTATCACAATGTTCATTTTTTTAATGAATTGTGAAAAATACTGCATTTTACTTCAAAACTACTTTTTCATATAATTTAATTATATGGTTAGATTATATTTTTTATTGGTTTTAAATTTTAATTAGAATATATTTTTACCATTTAATACAATGGTGGTCATTATTATTAATTTCACTTTGAAATTGGACATAAACAATTGTCAATGTTTTGATAGATATTGTTTCTTAAAAACACGCTATTTATTTTGACAATGAGAATTATTTTTAAATTAATTACTGCAATTTATGTTTTTGGAATTCGGTAAAATGGATTCCATATTTGGAATCAAATGTTCCAAATTATGTAATTAAGAATCTTTTGTTTTTGGACATTATGAATAGTTATGATAGTAATTATCTTTAATTATCATGATTAATTAGTAATCGGGTAGTTAAGGGTAATAAAATAATATCATAATAATTTAAAATGACCCCAAATATGTTCAAATCATCTTTTTTGAGTCATGGAAGACCATGGAAAGATTTTTACCAAACTTTAGGGCCCATGGAGTCACATGGGTGTGATAGTGACATTTATGAAAATATTTTTTAAAAGAAGAGAAATATAACAAAGGTTTGTATATCCTAAGTAAAAAAATTTTAATTTTGTTCACATAAATGATCTCTCAGACTATAAATAGTTATTGGAAATATAAAAATATTTCCTAAATCATGATATTTTTTTTAAAATTTATAGACATTAAAAAAATAAATTTTTTTTATGACACTATTATGATTCAGTGATTACCTCATTAATGAATGATTTAAATAAAATGAAAAGATAAGGTAACATATAAGACTTACAGTTGTCAAAAACCTATTGGATGGGTCGATTTCATACCCTTATCACCATATCCTCAAAATATATCATTGTGGGACCTTTAAAATCCGATAATCATTCTATAATAATGTAACATTTTAGGACTTTCCAAAAGTGACCCTCCTCCCTCTTATAAAAGTCTCCCACCTCTACCCCCTTACACACACCTATCAAGCCCTTAGCTCATCCAAAATCTGATCATATTATCTCTCCACATCTCTCTTTTACTCCTAGAAGCCCCACGTTGGGTAGAATTCTTTCCAAGGAAGCCTTTGGCTCAAATCAAAAAAAGTTACTCGATTTAGAGGTAATGTCTTCTCTCGAGTTTCTTCCTTTTATTTTTGATTCTTCACTCACCACTATCTTCTTCTTATTTGATCCCATAATAATACCAGTATCATTAATATAAAATTATTTTTTATGATAATGATTCTACCTACACTTACACACACCTCTGTCTAATGGTTATAGAACATAATGTTTCTGTGGATGGCGAATTACTGCCTCACGAAACAATGATTGTTCAATCGTCTTTTAACACCTTTCATGATGGAAATTATGATGGAAAAATATTTATATATGATATGTATTATATTTTTTTTCTCCTCTATGCTCCACTATTTTGTATTTAAAACATACCTTTATGCTTTTCATGTTGTGCAAATGTGAAAATTTCATATGAGGAAGTGTGGACAACCGCCCCCTCAAGTGATGGGACTCGTTCATGCCAAACATGGAATTTATAAAGAATATAATTAATGAAATTATGTTAACTATATAAAATATATATTATACTGGAATTATAATATATCTATGTCTCACTTATTTTTAATTTCCATTAATATGACAAAAAATGATAGTAGCGTTCATGCGTACGTACGGCCTACCGTCTCCATGAACGGTACATTTAATTTCTTATCTCCAAACATTATGGAATATTATTAAATACATATATAATCTATATATATGATATTTAAATCATGAACACCATTCCAAAGATGATGTACATATAACTACATGGACAATTCTCTTTAAACAAGTTTATTTTTTTGGACTCATGTACCGAACATCGACAAAACATATGATATGAACTCACATAATTAACTAATTTTTATAACATGATAATATGTTATATTAATTGAATAATAAACATTAAATAAAGTCCTTAAGAAATTAAAAATTGACCTTAGTTTATTATTCAGGAATATAAAGAACGAATGAGAACAAGTTGGACTTGAGGTAAGGGACTTCGTCTCAATCTCCTTTCGTTGAGGCATAATTCAATTTATATAAGACCTTCTTTTATTAGTTTTATAATAAACTCTTTTGACATTCAATTTCATTAAAAAGTAATATTTTTACATGAAGCGTTTTACTAAATGAAAAAAGGAGTGTTTTTATCCTATGTATGTGGCGACAACGACTACTCTGCCGCCGTGACCATTATTTGAGTTTTAGTTTCCTCTACAAGCCGTAACTTTTTAAATAAAAAATAAATACCATGTTTTACTTTTCTTTTAATTTGTTATTGAAAATGATTTTGATAATGGTTTGATTATATCAATGTGTTGTATTGATATCCTGTGATTGAAATATGGAAATGTTATGTTTCCTTTATGGATGTTTTATGTGATATGATGATGTTATGGTTCTTAGGGATTGTTTATGAAGTTGGGTGTTTCCGTGATAAACTAAGGGCAGGTGAGTCTGAGATAGATCTCCAATGCATTGGGTAATGCAAAGGAGTTAAACGCTAAGGTTTCATTGAAATGATTTAGGGAATATACTGTGATGTGTATTCAAATGTAACCATGAGGGTTACACCCTACATAAGAATGTTATGAATGCCTCAAGTTGTCTTTATGTCTTATGATTTCTATGAGTTATTCATAAATATTATGATTTTCATGAGGTATATTAAAGTGATTATGTTTTATGAGTAAAGTATGATTTCATTGATTCTTATGTATACATGGACTAATGTTATATTTATGTATTTTTATATCTCTTTCTGATCTTTTTATGCTCATCCCATGTTTTTGAAATGTTTTTCACAGGTCAAGTGAAAAGTACATGATGTGATGATAGTGTCAAGGAAGTGTCAAGAAAGAAACCATGTTTTTTTAAATATGTTTCCTTTGGTGGAAAAAATGAATATTTTCTTTGATGTAACCACCTTGTGTAAATGTGGAATGTAATGAAATATTTATGATCTAATTCTCTAAAACTATAAACCTGAAAAGATCCTCAATGTGAATTATTGAAATAACACAAGATTAATTAATTTTTAAGGTAGGGGACTTATAAATATCATGTCATACATATCCCAAATATTAATTAAATATATCAATAAATATATCTAGGTGAATCATATGTGAAAAACATGTCACATCATTTCATAAGGCAATATGCCTCTGAACACACGAGTGACACTATTTCATTTTAAACATCATGGAAAGTAAGAAGAAAAATGTCATCTAATAATTAAAGAAGTATAATAATATTATAAATATAATATAAATGTGATAAATTAATCATTATATCCATCCATGAAATTTGTTAGTGGAAAATGAGTTGCATAGGTTCATGAGATGGTAGTCCGCATTAAACATGATCGATGGTTTTTTCCCATTTAATTGAATATGTGATGGATTTAGGTAATTACCTTATCATAACAACATCTTAGTATATGGAAGGTAAATAGGATAATATATAATCATGGTATAATAATATTTTAAGGGTGTGGAATAATAAACAAAATAAAATCACTTGTGTTTGAATAGTACCGCTTCATTTTAAATCAAATTTATGTGGAAATGAAAACCATCATAAGATGGTTTCTTAATCAGAAAAATAGAACTAGGATGTTGTTAATGGATTATGGAATTAATTTTGTTAGGTCATGGATGAACAAAATTACTTTTTATGTTTGAATAGTGGAGGATATAGGGTATCCTTTTATAAGTGGGGGAGAGGACACACATGCAATTATTGAAAAGAGTCAATACAACCATATTTTAATCATTCCCCAACCCTAAAAAATGTTATATTATAAAAAATAATAGTTTATTCAGTAAGAATATATCTATTAAATGGGTTTTGAACTTCAATATAGGTAAATTAGACCAATATGATTTTAGTCAAACCCCAAGTAAATTTGTTTTCACCTTAACGACGGTAATTAATTTTAATTATTTTTACTATTCATATTGGGAAATAAAATTTGACGATATTAGATAATATTGATTATCATGATTCCAAATAACCAATACATTTTAAAAAAATCAATTCAATGAATTGGAAGAACCCAATTTAAAACTATACCCGTACCCATGATGAATAAGCTGGTTTCGAAAGTGAAAATTCACATAAGTGTAGAATGTTTTAATATAAAAATTTTATATGAAATTAATTAAAATTATATAATTTTATTAAATTTTAATATAATTTTACTAATTTTACTTTAAAATAAATTTAAAATATAATTTAACATTGTAAAATATTTAATCAAAAATGCAGTTTTCAATAAAAATCAGTATTTTTCACTACTCTTCAAAAAATGAAACATTTCAAAAAAATCCCCAAAAAACCTTTGTATAACTTTGATATAATTATTTATAAAATTAAATCAATTTTATAAATCAAATTTAAAAAAAATTGGTAAAAAATTAAATTATGTGCACAAGGAATAATTAAACAACCTTTTAGAAAAATATATTATTTTAATAAAATATCATTTTTTTAAACAATTATTATTATAATTTTTAGAAATATATAAATATAATTTAAATATTTTAGTAATTACTATTCTTATATCCAATTTAATATTTAGGTTACAATGTTATGCTATATTATTTTTTACTTTCACTTGGGGTTCCATTTTCTGTTAGCTATCGAAGGGATCAAATTTATTTAAACAGAAATATATTATAATTCCCTTGAATGTTAAAGTATTTTATAAGATATATTGAATTTGTAATATATCCTATATAACCTAATGTTACACTTTCAAAATCTTAAGGTGTT
Source organism: Viscum album (assembly GCA_963277665.1). Lineage (NCBI taxonomy): Eukaryota > Viridiplantae > Streptophyta > Magnoliopsida > Santalales > Viscaceae > Viscum > Viscum album. The sequence goes on along the minus strand of OY728140.1, from coordinate 1,295,815,832 downwards.
ACATTTTACCCCCTTAAATAAATAATATTCTCATAATTTAATCTGGATCACGAAAATCAAGGGTTTCACATTTGAAAATACATTTTATATAAATCTACATCATAAAAGGGTTACTAAAACATTATATTAATAATAGAGAAAGGTAATTACCATGATTATCATGAATAACATATAATATGTTTTCAATTAGGATATGAATAGCGTAATGTAATGATTTGGGCATAGAAGAAAAGAATAATTTCCAAATAATGATGGAATGTGACAGAGGTCATTTATTATATGAATGTGAATGATAAATTAAAAGTTATCTAACTCAAAACCATATATATGTGATTAATTTAAAGACTATTTGATTCATCAATTATGAATTTAACTGGATACATTTTTTGTGTTATGTTTTCATTTCCTAATATTGGGGAATTCCTTTACCATAATGGCTATTAACATGAGAAAATATACTTACTTGATATATTTGTATTTCATAACAACAATTTCATCCCATTGTTATACATTGGTCAAATTCCAATTCATATCATACTATAAAAAGTTAATTTAGGATAATGAATTTTTTGATCCATGAATCACAAAAATCAACTATTAATGGATCCTAAAATACTAAATAGAGAGTCATGGCCTTCCATCGATTTCTAAATATTTTTCTAAAACTACTATGGTTAGAATAACTTATCTGATATAATACATTAGTATTTAAACCCAATCTGTAACACCACTAGTTCAACATTAATATTTATATGTAAAATAATTTTAGTAAGAAAAATGATATATTAACTATACCACCACATAATTTAATGGTAGGCGAAACACCCTTTTCATCTTTTATTTATGGGTTCAATCTCTACACCATTTCAAGACACAATGTGTTTTCACCCAAAATTTGGGTTTTACTTTTTTCTAATATGATATTTATATAATTAATATATCATACCCAATGTTTAATAACCATTAATTATTTTAACATAAAAGAAAATATAAAACATAAAGGTTACCAGTAAATATAACCTTATACACACAAAATAATGGGAACTTTTATTAAATAACTTTTTCACTAAAACATATAAACAAATAATTGGTTTTATTTCTATAAATTTCTATCACAATATCATAACTCATAGTTCACTCCAATAAAATAAAATATAAAACTTTGTTTTTAAGACATTGAACTTATGATAAATCATAAAATCATAAACCCATGATTTTGTTCATCATTATTAAGCTAAAAAAGACATTGATGTTTCTAAAATTTAACACTCTACTCATATATTTCATTTATCTATTAACTACAATAACATTAGTAAAATTAATTCATCAATTTAATTCATCATTTCAAATAAATAACTACTTTAATAATTTTATTACTACATATTTCCTCACATGGCCTAGGGGTTAAAATTTAGAAAATGGAATTGACTCAGATAATTCCTAAGTTCCCCATATTTAAGACAACAAAATATAAATGGTTCCCTATGATTAAATATATTTCCTTACGTTAAAATCATAAATTTTCCTCATCAATTAATAACATTATTTCCTTCTTTTCAATGCATTAAGAATTTTACAATTCCTCAAACACACTTTACTACGTGTCTCTTTCAACACTTCTGACATTATGGTAATATATACATTATTCTTCTATGGTCTCCATCACTCAAGATCTTAGTGAACCACATAATTATCTTTTTTTGAGTTTGGTATTTTGTTACAATATAAGGAGTTAATCATATTATGGGATAATTGATTATTCAAAGTCAAAATATCTTTCACTCATGTCATCATCCCATTTGATTTCTTAATGTATTCTTTCAAATTCAATGTTTTCATGATTAATTTGAGTTTTATATTAAAACCAAAAATTATAGTGTGAGAAACAATAATAAATGTTGGAAAACCATATAATCATTTATTGGTTGACTAAATCATGACACCTTGTTTTCAATGTAAGACATGTTAGGCTTAACATTATTCATTCATATTCGTCATATATTCATATCCCCAACAATGGGTTGTAATGAAAATGTGAATTATTTAAATTATATACCTTAGGGTTATCAAATAAGGATCACAGTAAGACTCATTTTTTGTGTACTAGGTAAAACTCATGTCAAGTACAATGTGCCTTTTTCAGAGATATTAACCCCAGGTCCATCTGTTGCAGAACCATTTCCACTTTTAGTATCTAGATTTGTATTTACATATAGTAATAAACAAATTATACCTAGCCTAACTAGGTATTTATATGTTATTTTATAATTATTCTTAATGTTAGTCATAAGGTTATTATACCTAACATATTTTTTCGTAAATCTAGTTCCGATGATTTCTACTAAACATCCTATGATACAAAATATAATGATCCAATCCCCAACATACAAGAGCCTGTTTCCACATTAATACATTAGCATAACCTAAAACAAATCATGTCTCAATGTACTGAATAGTTTATTAGTCTTGGTAACTATATGAATACATGATTCAAAAATTACATTTGAAATCAAAAATTACAACATACTTTTTTTTCGATAATATCAATATTCCCTATAAAATATTCCATCATATAATTCATAGTATAATTCCTAGATTCCTGGGAAATAAAAAAAATTGGGTTATCTATAATGCTTAGTATGATTTATGTAAAGTGGAATCTATCATTTGTAAATGAATAATAATCAACAAAGCATAATCAACATGATACTGTTAATATATGAACACACATTCTATTCAATTAAAAACATGACTATCCTAATTTTATAGGGTATAATAACCGTGGAATGATAAATATATTAACACACATTCCATTTAATCAGTTACTTGACTATTATGATGTGTTAAGAAATAATCAATTATGAATGGTAAATAACTAAACTCACATTCCATTTAAATAGAATGAATATCATTAATAGATATAGAATAATAAATATGAAGAGGTAAATAACTGAACACGTATTAAATTTATTAAATATGTTTATTATTAGGATTAGATCAAGAATAATCAATATGGTATGGTAAATAACTGAACACACATTCCATTTAATCAATAACTTGACTATAATGATTTGATAGGGAATAATCAATATTAAAAGGTAACTATCTGATCACACATTCCATTTAATCGATAAAATAAGAATGAAAATGAATCCAAATATTGTATTATTTTTGTAATCACATGGATAAAAATAACTGAATTTATAATGAAAGAAATTATTAATTATTGTATGTAATGATCTCTAGTTTCATGACACCTAAAATTTAATGATAGTTCACAAGACTGTTTAAAACTCATGCCTTTAGAATACACCAGAAACATATTTTACTAAGTCTATACAACAGATTCATCTCATGAAACTACTATAGAATCATCGGGACATCTATAACTAGGTCCCAACTGTATCTTCATGTCCAAATAATTCCTCATATATCGAATAAATGACTTCATTCATGAATAAATGTGCTTTATCATTAAATATATATATTGTTAAAATAATATATATTTATCTATATTTCCACATTTAGTAGAATAACATTCTATGTAAAATAATCTACATAGAAATGAAATATGGTTTATCAAATATTCATATCTAAGTTAAATTATTTAAATATTTAATGGAAATGTTTTGTCCAATGATCATAGGATAGTGAATACTTCAAGAGAATGTTAGTGAATTCAAAAATAATCCTGAAATAGAATGTCCATACTTTACATAGTCAAAATTATCATAAATCATCCATAAAAATAATAAATGTATTATCAATACAACATATCCCTAATGTATTATAAGTAAAATAAAGTGTTTTTTCACTGATAATCAGAAACACGCTAAAAAGATATTTTAAAATATTCTTGTGGAAAATATACTTTTAATTTTCAAAATCGTTTAAAAACTAAATGTTCATAAGATTCTTAAAAATACTTATCTCTGAAATTAACCGCTGAAAATTTTAATGTAATACTTAAATCATGGAGTGGTCATGGTATCCAAAAATTATATACATGCCATACACATTAAAATAAATATTCATTTCACATTTTCAATAAAATCCAATATGGAATTATTTTGAAAATGAATTATAGATTACATTAAATCTATTTCGTAAAATTAATAATATTATTAAACATGTCTTTCATTAATCATTTGGATAATTTTAAAAACATTTTATAGAAAACATGTTTTTTATGAATAATGTTTTTTGACCAATGACAGAAATGAAGTCAAAATTTGTTTAAAAAATGTTCCCAAACATTTTAACTACCAAATACTAGAAAAATGGTACAACTTATTTAATAATTCATGACTAACCAAACGATATCAAAATTTATGGGGTTTATTATACAATGATCAAATAATTTCCTTCAATTGAAATTCAAGCACAAATAATCCAGATTAAAATGATATCGTAAAATAAATCCTTAATAGATCATAACATTAAAGTTAGAATTGACTAATGAATTGATAATGGGTATCAAATGTAAATCATGCTTAAATAATGTGGATATAAAACATAGTATAGAAAAATTTCAATATACACATAATCTTAAAATATCTTTGTCAATAAGGAAGTAATTTAATCCAATTAAATGAAATTGAGTTGTGAAATTCTTGGACATAAAATAAAATTTATGTCATATACCTTTGGGTGAAATAATTATAATGGTAACCTAAAATACCCTAAATAAGAACTAAATCATGATATTAAATTTAAAATTAAAAGTATATACACCATATTAAATATATTAGGTGTATCACAATACAATAAGCCTTAATTGAGTGAAATTCAGATGATGTCCCTTACCTCATGATTACATTTTTTTGAAAACACTTTAACCTCATGTATAGTGGTTTAATATCATTAACATATACCAAAACTATATTAATAAATATAATTTCATATATAATCCTTTAATAACATCTTATCAATTTTTTGTTAAAAGAATTTAATTATTACTACTTTTTCGAGTGATAAATGCCTTGTTTTCTAATGTATTTTTTAAAAAGAAAGTTCATTTTCTTGAGATTATTATATATTTAAATAATACAAAAAATAAAATTTATGTAATAATTTTTTTTAATTATATAAAATTTTCGATTCATTATTTAAATTTGATCATGGAGAATGGATCACATTACTTCATGGAGACGGTTGGTCTTATGTACGCACAAGCGACGACATCATTCCCTTAACCATTGAAAGGTTACAGAATTGGTTGATACATTAATATTCTATATTCAATTATATTTCAAATATATAACTTATATTAATTATACTTTCCCATATTACTTTCCATGTAAAGCGTAAGTTAAAAACGAATCAAAACACTTTGTGAGGTGGTAGTCCACCGTACACACGTGTGACATTATTATATTTTAAAAGAAATAAAATGTAAGAACGTTTATGTGATTTCAAAATTCCATAAGTATAATAATATCATAAATATAATAAAAATGTGTTAAATACATCATAACATCCATCCTTGGAATGCACTGATGGAAAACGAATTACATCGTTTCGCATGGCGATAGTCCACCACAGACATGATTGACAGTTTTGTTCTTATTTTTATGGAAGATGAGATTAATATCGGTCATTATCTTTATATAATAACATATAAGTATATTTAATTATATAATCATGTTTTAATAATATTTTTAGGAGGTGGAAGAAGAAACAAAATAAAATTTTTTGTTGAAGAATGTTATATCTTCTTTAGAAAACATCATTACATATTCACAAAAAGACTTCATAGGTTAGATTTATTATAAAAACGTTATCTGGGAAGTTTTAGTAGGATAAATGAAGTTTTTTTCAAGTATTTTAATAACTAAATAGATTTGGATTTGTGGATATGTTTGTTGAGGGGTTTCGTTTTATAAATGGGCGAGAGGACACACATGTTTTTTTAAAACAGATCAATCACATGTATGTTTATATCAATAAAAATACACTAAAATGGATAATTATAAAACATAAAAGGGGATAATATATAAATATGTTCATTAAATGGGTTTTATACATGTTATATGGTCATTATAAACCTTATCATTTTATTTTAATCCCCTCATAAACCATTTTTACCATAACTCCAACAGTTAATTTTTACTTTTTTTTGTCTTTATCATGGTAAAAATTTAAATTTAAATTATTATATAATATATATTTTTTTATTTTGAATAAATAATAAAATAATCCAATTTTTGTAACACCCCTATATTTTATAGTACGTTATTTCTTCAATGCAATTCAATAACATGCACTGCATGCAACACCGAGTTCTAGCGCACCACGACTTACCAAACTGGCTGTTAAAAAAAGGTTATGAATATAATTATATGAATTTTGAATTTTATATATTCCATATAAATTTTAACATCCAAATTTAGTGTTTCTTAGACATAATATTAGAACAAATTCATTTTTTTTCTAATAATGTAATTATTTTTCAGAAAATGCAATTTTACAGCCTTTTTATATAGAACCTTTTTAAAATTCAATATTTGACACTTTTATATACTCAATTTGATAAAATAAACTTCTTATTTGGAATCGGGACATACAAATTTAGTATCGTTAAATTTTCGGTGTTTTTCTAATAACTTTCATATTTGGGTGAATAATGAAAAATAATAAATTTTAATTGAAAACAACTTTTTTAATCAAAAGATTTTATAACGATAAATTAAACATATTAATAGTTTTAAATTATAATTAGATTATATTTTTATCATTTAATACAATGTAGGTAATTATAAGTAATTTCAAATTTAAATTTTACATAAACAAATGTCAATCTTTTGATAGTTTTTACTTTTTAAAAACCAACTTTTTAGTTTTGACAATGAGAATTAATTTTAAATTAATTAATGAAACTTATATATTTTTAATTTTGTAAAATAGAATTCATTTTTTAATTTTTATTATCAAAATAAGCTTTGGTTGATTTTTTTGTATTTTTTTCAAAACATTCAATTTTTGATGAATAGTGAAAAACAGTGCGTTATTATTTAAAACTGAAATTTTATTTAAATAATAATTTAATTTATTTAAATTTATATTAAGTAAAATTAGTTATATAATACCTATATATGTTCAATTTAATTCATTGGTGTCATTTAATAATAAAATTAGATGTATAAAATTTTATTGAAATTTTTAACGTTTTTTACCACATTCTAGGATCATTTGCAAATTTGCACAAAACATATTTTTATGACTTCTATGAGTTTAATTTCAAAAAACTGAGATACATGGTCTAAATAATTAAGTAAAAATGTTTATCAATAAGATGAAAATAATTTTTGGTGAATATTAAATTTTGACTATTATTTACCATAGTTAAAAGTAAGTAGGGTAATTAAAGGTAAAATTGATATTATAATTACCCTAACACATGACCTAATTCAATTTGATAAGTTTAATTCGACCCAAAATAAACATAGGAATAAAATTTGATCCTTTAGGTCCACTTGGATTAGATTAGGACATTTGTTATTATTTTATTTAAAGAAGAGTAAAAAGTGTTAAATTCAATGTTTTTAAAATAAACCATTTTTAATATAGAGTTATACATAAGATAAATTCAACTATAAATATTTATTATAAAGATTAAAATATTTCCTTAATAATTGTTTTTTATTTATAGTTTTTTTTTAAATTAAATCATTAAATATATTTATGACACAATGATGATGTTGTAATTACCTTCTTAATGAAATATTAAAATAGTTTATATTATTAATATTAAAATAAATATAATTTAAAAGTTGTGATGCCATAAAATTTTTTATAGGTTTATATGACATGTTATTGTTGATTAGAGTTTTTTTTGATGTGATAAGTTTGTTATGACTTTCACAAAAACAAAATACCAAATAGTGTCAGAATTGACATAAAATACTTTTTAAAACCAATACTATATTATTGGTTGATATAATATTTCTAAAAATATAAGGTTAGACCATAGGGATTATAAAATATTATATATTTCATCAATGAACCACTTGAGGTTATCTTGGAGGTTTATAGTATGTTTATTAACCATATAGTGTAAGAATACAAGAAGACACGGTAAAAGTTAAACTATTTAATGAATAGTTAAATCTTTAAGATAAGATTAATATTGTGACCTAAACTAGTATAGAACCTATTGGATAAGAGGATATCTACCCATACCTAACTTATCTTTGAAATAAATCAATTTTTATCGATTATAATATGAAAATTATTTTATAATAAAATAATATTTCATGTTTTTTCAAAGGTGCCTCACACCCCTCTAATAAAATGGAAATTCACCTTCTCTCAAAATAACACCTCCTTATGCATTTTTCTTGGCCAACCCCAGCCCAAATATCCTCTCAACATCCCTCAAATCATCCTAGAGTCCTTAATTGGATCATAAATCCAACCTAAAGATCCCTTTTGGTCAACTCAAAAGGAAACACCCGAAGAAGAGGTAATAATTTCACCACCCTCTTCCAAGTTATTTTCTTCTTCCACTTCCTATTTGGTTATTGTTTCCATACCAAAATAATAACTCCAGTAGATCCTACATACTGTTATGTTATTATAAATATGGTAAAACCATATTCTTTATTCTATCCATCATAAAATTGACAAAGTCCTCATACGTGCATATGTACGACTTACCATCTCCACGTCGTGGTGTAGTTTGTTATTCAAACACTTAATTATTTTGATGGGTATAATAATGAGTATAACTGATATAAATAATAAATATAACATGTTATGGTTATGTCAATATGATATAATATCCAATTATATATGATTTCACTGTCAAATGAATGATATTCTCGCTCGTGCGTATGTACGGTTTACCGTCTCCACGACGTGATGAGATGTCATTCCCCATCGTAACCATTCAAGACTAATTTTTATTTGATGATTAAAAATAATTTTTAAATAATTGATATAATTCTGGATATGAATAAGATACATCCTATCCATAACAAATATGACTTGCGTAACAAATCATATAAATTAAAACGAATCAGTTAACACACGAAATGATGATATTACTAAAATATCATTAACAATACTATATTAGAAGATCATATACGATATCATATTAATATATATGGTTCTTGTATAATTTAATAAAAATTATTTCACCATTATATAAGAGGTTATCCTACCCTCGACCAAGGAATTGTACAGGGCAAGGGTTAATTCTTCAATCTCAATATTATTCGAGTTTGTTTATGGGTATGTTTTTTCTGGGACGTATTCATTATCTATGTCTATGTTTCATAAAAGAGTTTTCAATAGGATTATTTTTAAGTGACTCTTTTATTAAAATTTCATTTTAAATGTTTTCCAGATTCATTCTTCTAGAACATTCTCATTAATTTCCATGATTTCAAAACAATTTTAAGGATTTATTTATATGGACATGAATGTTTTAAAATGTTAATTTATTTCGAAAGTTTCAAAGAGGAACGAGACACTTTGATTCAAAACTATCTTTTAAATGGCTTCCTTTATAAATTGTTTGAGTTTTAAATGATTTCATAAAAAAGGGATATTTTTCTCAAATATTTTTACTGATCATTTTCAACTATTTCAACATCCTTTATGGGATATTATTCTTGATCAAAGTTGATTTACTATAATAATATCTTCCATATTGTATTGAATGAGATATGATGTGTTTTAATGTGGATGCCATATTTTTATTCCATTCCTTGTTTATGTTTAATGTATTGACATTTCATATTCTATTTTTAATATAAATATTTATTTTATGATTCAACCTTTTCATATGAGGAATGAATTTGACTTAATAAGTGACAGGTGGAGGCCGCTATAGCTCCTCAATGCATCGGTAGGTCTCATGAGACAAATGTGTCTTGGAAAAAAGCCTTGAAAAAATCTTATTTGTTTTCATAGAACAAGGCCTTGACAATGTGGTTATGAAGTCTGGAATTATGCATTTCATCATTATGAAATTGGCTAGTGATATTACATGTGATTATTTGACTAGTATAATTTCTATGTGAATAAGTAAATGGTATTATTTGATTTATCTTTGAAATATTATGATGAAGTTTTTTTTAAAAGGCTTGGGTTTTAGTCTTATACATTTCCTTAAATGTTTATGATTATTTATGAAACTTTCTGCTATATTGTTATCTTTTCTAAGAATCTGATCTCATCCATTTCTTATGGTTTATTTTCCCATGATTCCAAGAAGATTATTATAATTGATTAGTAGGGTTATGCTGGGAGATTATTGTAGTTCTCAAAATATTATTTATATTGTTATTTATTTTCTAATGTGTATGGTAACATTCATGTATGTAATATATTTTCCAAGACTACTTAACTGGTCAGTCTTTCAGGACATGATTCCTTGTAATCATGCCAATGTATTAAAATAATGCACTAGCTCAGGGATTCAGGGGTCGGGGCATTAAAGTTGGTATCAAAGGAAGTTTAGTACGAACCATTGAAACTAGATTTAGATAAACATTGATTAGATCACATTTCCCTAAGATAGAATTTGTGGATTAGTATAGAACAACTTCTTATAATTTTGGTAATATAGAGATTTTGTGTATTTTAAATGTAATACATTTCTTTCTGGATATGAGCAGGTAGAGGAAGCTCTGGAACAGATGTACCTAGGAGTGAAAACTCTGACAAAGAGTTTCAGGCTTGACCCTGGGTATCCTGGTACACCACAATGGGCCTTGCTGCACTCTTGGTTGCGACACTCCTAGGGGATATGCTTAGGATAATTTACATTTTCATTACAAGCCATCATGAAGGATTCAAGAGTATATACTATCTCAACGAAAAAATTTTATTATTATAGATTATATACATAATTATTTCAACTTACGTTAGGTATTTTAAATGTTTGGAATTATTCATTGAAATTCATAAACTATCCTAGTGTATTCCATTGTTTATAAATAGTGCCTAGTAGAAGGAATGCGAACTCCAACAATATGCACGATCCAATGATTAAGAAGTGTAATATATTTCATTTTATTAATCCAAAATTTAGAAGGGAAATAGTCTCCCATGTATTCTCATCATATTTATAAATAATATCACGTGTTAATAAGGTAAATAAAGAATCATCTTAGTCCTATGGATTTGAAGGGAAGTAAGAGAAGAAAAAGGATGGAAGAGAAAAATATAGATAAAGGGAAGAGGGGAAAGAAGGATTTTCCCATATCTAATAATTGTGGAAAGAATCTTCTTTGGTAAATTCATGAAGGGAATGAGAGTATGTAATAAGTGTGGATAAAAAGGACACCAAGTACATGATTGCAAGGGTAAGAAATAGGTGTCAAAGGTACAATGCTTCATCTATAAGGAGTTTGGACACTACGTGAATCAATTTCCAAATCATCAGAGTATTCCCCAAATGATGTTATTGGAAAATAATAAAGTTATTATACTACCACAGATGAAAAGTAGTTACTAGTGTTATTATGTTGTTATTAAATAATTATTTCATTTGAGTGTTATAACAATGATGTACTGGTTATATTAACTATGGACATAAAAAGGATTTTACTACAGTACTATTTCATTGAGTATTTGAGATTACATAGTTCTAAGAAAAGATAATCAATTGTATGTTAAACTTTTTTAGAAAATACATGGTAGAAGGAATTATAAACATTAATATTGTTTTGATACTAAGGTAGTGATTTTGGAATAATATATGATTCCTTTGGATAAATTATTATCAATATTCTAGACTACTTTGAAACTAATTATTTTTTTGTTTATTCCATTTTTGTTGGAGTATATAAATTTTTTGGATATATGGAGTATATAAATTATTCTATAAAGAATAAGGGAGCATGAATGTAATAAATAAGGTTTTATGGTATTTTAGGGTGTTACCATGTTTAAAAAATTCATGATGTAGGTATTCACACGTAATTATGTGGTAAAAAAGATCTTCATTGTGTTTACATTCCTTATAAATTTTGGACTATGAGGTTGGAAAAATGTATTTTGGATAAGTATAAAGGTTGTAATGGATTAAGTTTGAAATTGGATAGCATTCTTATGGTCAAATCATTTCTTAAGATTATTTTTTGATTGTTATAAAAAGGACAACCCGGAGGTTGGGCGACAACCTGTGCTGTCCAGCAAGGCCGCAAGACATAAACCCGCAACCGAAGGGTGACAAGGGTTCATCACCTACCACTAGCCTACGTGATGTCTGGGTTTGTGTAATATATTTTTTTAATAGTCTGAAAATGGATTATAAATTCATTATTTTTAGAAACCTGTATGATTATGATAAATAGAATATTTTTTAATCTATTATCTTTTGTAGTGAAAGATGAGTTTGTGGTAGGAATTAGTTGAAGGGTGAAACTATACATGTCATGTATATTTTTTACTATTATTATATGAATAAATTAATTCTTATAAATTAGTTAATGGATCTCAAAACCAAAAATGTGTTATCCTAATAACTTATGTTCTGTTGTAGTGATTATATTTTAAATCATCAATGATTGATGGATTAGAGGCCCTCAATTTTAAACTTGTTTGTGATTGATGACCTCAATCACCCATATAAATATTTACTTTTTCCTCCAATTATGTGTCTCTAATTTCCACCAATTTTCTCCTAATTGATATCATAATTTGGTGGTGAATTTTTCATTTCCGTTTCCCTCTTACTAAGACTAAATTTTATTATACCAATTTCTGATGTGGGTTTTCCACAAAGGTATTTTTATATTTTTAACCTTTTATTTTCGATGAACAATTTCAAATATAAATTACTAAATTTATTGAAGGAGGGTATAATGTAACACCCCATGATTTCATAGTACGTTATTTATTCAAAGTAATTCAACAACTTGCACTACACGCAACACATAGTTCGAGTGCACCACCACTTACCAAACTAGCTGTTCAAAAGTGGTTATGAATATTTTTATCTTCATTTTGAACTTAATACATTCTATATAAATTTTAACATCCATATTATGTGTTTCATAGACATAATATAAGAATAAATTCATTTTTTTTAGATAAAGGAAGGATTTTTCAGAAAATGCAATTTTATTTCCTTTTAATGGTGAACCTTTTTAAAATCTAATATTTGAAATTTTTATATATTAAATTTCACAAAAAAATATTCTTCATTATAATTGGGACAAATAAATTTAGTTTTGATAAATTTTTGGTGTTTTTATGATAACTTTACTATTTGGGTGAAAAATGATAAATAATAAAGTTTAATTGAAAACAACTTTTTAATCAATATAATTTACAATGTTCAGTTATACATTTTAATGTTTTGGAGTTATAATTAGATTATATTTTTATAATTTAATAAAATGTTTTTAATTATATTTAATTTCACATTTAAATTTGACACAAACACTTTTCAATCGTTTGACAGTTTTTACTTTTTTAAAAACCTGCTTTTTGGTTTTGACAACGGGAATTAATTTTAAATTAATTAATACAACTTATATGTTTTGAATTTGGTAAAATATAATTCATTTTTAAATTTTCAATATCAACATTATCTTAGGGTGAATTTTTTGTATTTCTCAGAAAACATTCTAATTTTGATGAATAGTGAAAAACACTACGTTATTATTTAAAACTGAATTTTTATTTAAATAACTATTTATTTTATTTAAATTTATTTTAAGTAAAAATAGATATATAATACCTATATAAGTTCAATGTGATTTATTAGAGTCATTTTATAATAAAATTATATGTATAAATTTTTATTGAACTTTTTAATGTTTTTTTACCCACATTCTACGGGAATTTGAAAATTTTCATAAAATATAATTTTAAATATTATATGAGTTGAATATAATAAATCTTAGGGACACATTTTATATAAATAATGAAAATGTGGTTCAATTAGATGAAAATAATTTTTTTTGAATAGTAATTTTGACTTTTATTTACCACGGTTAAAAGTAAATAGGGTAATTAATAGTAAAAATGATATTATAATTACCCTAATGCATGTCGTAATACTATTGTATATGTTTAATTCCACCCAAAATAATCTTAGGAATAAAATATTATCCCTTGGGTACACTTGCATTAGATTGGGACATTTACTATTATTTTATTTAAGGAAGAGTTAAAAGTTGTAAATTCAATGTTTATTAATTAAACCATTTTTAATATAGGGATATAAATAATATTAATTTGAATATAAATACTCATTATAAATATAAAAATATTTCCTAAATAATGGTATTTAATTTACAGTTTTTAGATATTAAATAAGTTCATTTATTTATGACACAATGATGATATAGTAATTACCTTCTTAATGAAATATTAAAATAGTTTATATTATAAATATTAAAATAAATGTAATATAAATTTTTTGATGCCATACATGAATTTATATGTTAATATGAAATGTTATTGTTGATTAGATAAATTTTATTTGAATTTTTAAGGGTGTTATGTCTTCCACAAAAACAAAATACCAAATAGTGTCAATATTGACATAAATTAATTGTTAAAACAAATACAATATTATTGGTTGATATATTATTGCTGAAAATATAACGTTCTGAAAAAGGGCTTAATTAATATTATATATGTCATTAGTGAACCATATGAGGGTCTCTATGAATTTTAGAGTAATTTTATTAACCATATAGTGTAAGAATACAAGAAGACACTGTAAAAGTTAAACTATTTAACTAATAGTTAAATCTAAATGATAAGGTTAATATGGTGACCTGAACTTGTCTAAAACCTATTGGTAAAGGGGATATATACCCATACCCACCTTATATTTTAAATAAATCAATTTGGACACATTATAAACCGAAAATTATTTTCAAATAAAATAATATTTCAAGATTTTCATAAGGTGCCCCTCACCCCTCTTATAAAAGGGAACTTTACCTTCTCTCAAAATCACACCTCCAAAGCCATTTGGCTCGGCTAATCCTGACCCAAATATCCTTCCAACATCCATCAAATAAACCTAGAGTCCATACATAGATCATAAATCCAACCTATAGATCCCTTTTGATCAACTCAAAAGGAAACACCCGAAAAAGAGGTAATAATTTCACCACCATCTTTCAAATTTTTTATTCTTACACTTCCTGTTTATTTGTTCTTTCCATACCAAAAAAATAAATCCAGTAACTCCTACATATTTTTATGACATTATAAATATGGTACAACCATATTCGTTATTTTATCCATCCTATAAATGACAATATCACCATACGTGCGTATGTACGACTTACCGTCTCCATGTCATGGTGTAGTTTGTTATTCAAACACTTCATTATATGGATAGGTATAAAAATGATTATAAATGATGTAAATAATAAATATAAAATTTTAATTATTCTTTATATATGATATACCATCCAATTATAAACGCTTTCTCCATCAAAAGAATGATATTGTCACTCATGCGTACGTACAGCTTACCATCTCCATGACGCGATGAGATGTCATTCCCCATCGTAACCATTAAAGAATAATTTTAATTTGATAATTAAAAATAATTTTTGAAGACTTTATATCATTATGGATAAAAAAAACATTATATCCATAACAAACATGCCTTGTGTAACAAAGCATATAAAGGAAAATGAATCAGTTAACACCTAAAAAGATGATATTACTGAAATATCATTAAGAAAGAAATATTAGAAGATCTTATAAAATATTATATTAATTTATACGGTACTTTTATAATGTAATAACAATTATTTCACCATTATACAGGTGGTTAACCTACCCTCAACCAAGGAAAAGTACAAGAGAAGGGATCATTCATCAATCTCATTATCATTCGAGATTTGTTTAGGGGTATGTTTTTACTGGGAAATATTTATTATCCATGTCCATGTCTTATAAAAGAGTTTTCAAAGGGATTATTTTTAAGGGACTATTTTATTAAAACATATTTTTAAATGTTTTAATGATTTATTTTTCTAAACATTTCTCATTAATGTTCATGTTTTTAAAATGTGTTTAAGGATTTATTTATATGACATGAATGTTTTAAAATGATAATTCCTTTAAAAAGTTTCAAACTTGTATGGGACACATTGATTCAAAAATATCTTTTAAATGACATAATTTATAAATTGGGTTACTTTTAAATAACTTCATGAAAAAGGGATATTTCTCTCAAATATTTTTAGTCAGCATTTTCAACTATGTAAACATTTTTTAAGGTATTTTATTCATGATCAAGGTTGGTTTATTATAATAAAATCTTACATGTTGTATTAAATGAGTTGTGATATGTTTTACTGTGTATGTGCTATTTTTATATCATTCATGGTTTATGGTTAACATATAAAAATTCTGTATGCTAGTTATAATACTAATGTTTATGTTATGTTTAAACTCTTTCATATTAGGAAAGCATTAGACTTAGAAAGTGATTGGTGGAGACCGCTAAGATCCTCTATGCATCAGTAGGTATCTTGAGACAAACTAGTGCCTTGACATAAGGCCTTGAAAAAATCTTATTTATAGTCCCGGCACAAGGCCCTGACTATGTGGTTATGAAGTCTAGCATTTTTCATTCCATTAATATGAAATTGGCTATTGATATTACATGTGATTATTGGACTTATATAATATCCACGTGAATAAGTAAATAGAATTATTTGATTAACCTTTATAATATTATGATGAATTTTAAGTTTAAAAGGATTGTGTTTTAGTCTTATACAATTCCTCAAATTTTTATTCTTATTTATGAATGTTTCTGCTAAATTTTGTTCCTTACTAAGCATCTCATATCACCCCTTTCTTATGTTTTATTTTCCCAGGATTCCAATAAGTGTATTATGATTAGTATTCAGGGTTAAGTTAGGGGATTAATGAAATTCTCAAAGGATCATTAATGTTGTTATTTATTTTGTAATGTGTAATGTATCATTCATGTATGTAATCTATTTTCCAAGACTACTAAACAGATCGGTCTTTCATGAATTTATTCCTTGTAATCATTCCAATGTATTAAAATAATGCATCGACTCTGGGCTTCGGGGGTCAGGGCATTACAAATTCATTTTAAATAATTATCACAAATCCCATTTAAAATTTTCCCTGTAGACTTGACAAAATATTAAGTTTCTAAATAGAAAATTCGCTTAAGTGTAATGGTTTTCATATCCAATTTCAATATGAAATTTATTTCAATAACCTAAATTAGATAAATTTTAATATAATTAAACTAATATTAAATAAAAAATTATTTAATATATAATTTTCAATTATAAATTATTTAAACAAAAATACAGTTTTTAATAAAAATCTATATTTTTAACTATTCATAATAAAAATAGATATTTTAGAAAAATTCCTAAAATTATAATTAAGATATTTTTGATATAATTATTTTAAAAATTCTGTTCATTTTATCATATACAATATCTAAATATAAAAAAAAAATTTAAAATATTTTTCAATGGGAGACTAAACTACCTTTTAGGAAAATATAGTTTTTCAAGAAACCTTTCCTTTTCTTATAAACGATTATTAGTTAGTTTCTAATCAATTTATAAACATAATTCCCCTAAATTATTTTTTTATATTTACAAAATCCAATTTAATGGTTATGATATAAAGTTATACTCTGTTAGGTTTCATTTAGTATAAAGGTTTCATGATTTATAATTTAACTAAGGGATAGAATTTATTTAAAAAGAAATATATCATAATGTCTAGGGATGTTATTTTATCATCTATGATGAGTGTATAAAGTAATATATTCTATAAAACAAAATTTTATTATTTTAAAACATGAGGGTGTTACATATATTAAAAAATATGCACAATATAAATATGGATTAACATGATGTGTGTCCAATAATTTTACACCGAAATTTAAAATAAAATTTATTTCTACATTTTCCCTCAATAATATTTATTTTGTGTTTCATTTATTGACATTCAAACACTATGTTAGAGGTTATATATATATATATATTAAATACTTAATTAAAATCTTCATAGATTTTTGAACTGTATACTATTTAGAGTCATAATATGTCGACTACTCCAGTATCCTTATAGGAATTATATGAAAAATTAGTTAAAATGGGTTCGTTGTGTCCTTAATGTACCTCTATAGACCATTTATTTACAAAAACATGTATGATATTTGCTTCATGATATAAAGTATAATATATCAATACCTGTTGAGTAGTTTAGATGGGTACTTATTGAGTTTCTTCCAATTACAATTTGTGTACATCCCATGTGGGTGAAGTAAAAAACAATTACAAGGTTTGAACTCTCATCGAGTTCATTCAAGATAGATCCAAGTTAAAAAAAAGGTTATTTGAAGGATATATTTATGAATTAGGTCCCAAGACAAGACTATCCCAAGGATTTTGTCATTTTGGTACACTGGGTTTTTTTCTTAATAAAATATTATTTATTAAATATCATGATCTTTCCCTAATTTAATTGTTTTGTTTAATCCAAATACATGAATTATTTTATGAATTTAAGATTGTAATCACATAAACAAATTAATTAACAAGAAAATATAGAATAAAAAAACTATTATGCATAAATATTTTATCGATTCGCTGTTAATCACTTAAGTAAAATAAAATTAATATTAAAAGGAATTTTCATAGAAAAATTGGAATGATAAAAAAAATAACTCAAATAAATATTAATTCATTACGGCTTCTATACTTAGAATTAAGATGAACTTGTAGTTAAATTTTAGTTTAGCCTCCATCCTATGAACTTTTAATTATTGGGAAGTCTTAACCAATATTGTTGGCCTATTTAACCAAATATGTATTGTGTTTAATGTACATAGTCTTCCTAATAAAAAATAGGAGGCATGTGTTATAGAAATATGATTCAGGATTATTAGATTGTGTAGTCCACTCAATGGTTCAAGGATCATCCAGTATGCTGTTATCAAGACCTCCTACCAAAATACATTATTATAATTTCATGGCCTCTATTTGGATTAAGAGAACTAAAATAGGGATTATTTCCACTAGAATTTCCTTAAGACAAGAAATTATATATTCAATGGTTAGGGGAGATAATACGTGATTAAATAGAGATATACTGAATTAAATTAATTATTATGTTTCACATAATTTTTAATCAAGTGAAATTTTAATAATATGAGTTTTTATTATTATATAACATTGAAATGTTTTTCATCCCATTCATTATAATGATATTTTCTGGATAATGATAATATTATTACTTTTAGTATATTATAGGAATGGTTTGAATAACTATAGTTATTCTTGTTCTATGAACGAAATTAAAATTCTTTAGAATACCCAATCCTTGATCCCTCCAAAAAGGATGTGAATTATGGAAGGTTAACTATATATGATAAACCCTTGAACCTTTCACTATATTTTTACGGTGTAATGTTGTCATCTATATCCAAAAAACTCATGAAGTCATGTGAGAACAGTGATTCGTATAACATAGAATCTCTATTATCTTTATCGAAGAGAGATGGGAAAATATGATTTGAGATATCCACGGTACTATTTTTGGGGAATATTATAGAAGGTGCATGATTTAAGGATCACATAGTCAATATCATTCGAATCATTGAGAATCTTGAGGTTATAGGGATTATTTTTCCTAAATAACAATGTAAAAATCTTATTAATTCATCATTCCCATGGAACACCACTGGTATTATTTTAAATTTCAATAAGAACAACCTAGAAAAGTCTCTCCTTGATCTTCTCACTCTACTTCTCTAAGTTGTTTAGGATATGAAGTGTGAAATACCTTATTTTCTTCTGGTGTATAAATAAAAATGTAGATGAAGAACTTTCTGAGTAATTCCATGTCTAAATCATCTTCACAAATCCATTAAAATATGAAAAGGATCAATGGAAAAGCAAGGAATATTTTGTTTTTTGTTATTCATGTTCCAAAAAAGGGGAAATAAAATAAAAAAACCACTTTGTATGGGGAATATTCAAGTGTATGATTTAACAAGTAAAAATTATATTTTTCTAATTTTTTCATTAGATATTGTATGTGGTGGTGATCACATGTAAATTCAAATATCGTAATCAAGTATATTATGAAAGATTTACCCATGTGATTGTAACATCCTTTTTACTATTTTCATGGTTTTTAAACCACTATTTAGATCATGCATCAGTTGGGTTTCGTTTAAGGGTGATTCATGTGAAATTTTAAAAAACATCAAGGTCTTTTGGGCTATGCATGATTGGCGCATGGTTTACCAAAACCACGTTCATGCTAGTGGAAACCATGAAAACCAAAGCAATGATGGTTTTCAGGGTTGGAACATGGTTTGAAAAATCGTGATCCCAATAAGTAGAAACTATTAAACCCCCATCTGTAGGGGTTCACAACTGGGGTGCACAATTTTTTTAACCATGCAGTCCTGGTGAGGAACCTGTGCACATAAGAATTTTTTATCTTAAATTTATTTTCTAATATCACAAAACCCTTTTTAGGTTCCCTGTGGGATTGTATGACCCAATAGTGTTTTATTTTTCCTAATAGAATCCTAGGAGGTGATTTTTTTCCTCTACACCCTCTAGAAGTGAATTGATGCTAGGATAATGACATTCGATCTCTTCTCGAGAGGTTTCCTCTTCTCAATCTCTTTGTTTCGCTCTCCCCTAATTCCTTCACAGGGTTTTTAGATCTCTATTTTATAATAGGCTATAATATATTTTGTTTCATATATTTAATCTAGTTTTGATTCTTGAATCCTTGTTGTTATCATTCTTTATTGGTGTTTCCCGATTAAGGGATTGTGTTTCAAGATCCTATGATGACTAGGTAGGTGGTTTCATTTATGAAGGCCAATTTGATTAACCGTAAATTTCTTGATTTAAATTTAGTTGATTGATTTAAATTTAATTTCTTTATTTCAATGAAATTTATTTCAATTGGTTTACTAAAAACACAATTCCATTGAATTGTGTGGTTGGCATGAAATTGGGAAACCACTCAATTAAATTGAATTACAAAGCGCCGTGAAGTTGGATAAAAAATTGTGAAAATAAAACTATGGTATTTTAATAGTTAAATTGATTTGATGAAATTGATTTCAAAATGGTATGTGAGAAAATGGATTAAAATGTGTTTGATTGAAACCCAATTATTTTATCTTTGAAAAAATCATTATTTGACTAAAAATGTGTGTGTTTGTTTTTCAATGTAAAATTGACATATTTGAAATAAGGGAATGGGCTGAATTCTATTTTAAATAGTTTTAAAATAAAATTCCCATCATTAATTGTTATGAGAGAAGATGAAGGTCTAAGTAGTAAGTGTGTTTTTTGGGACAAGCACACTAGCATTGGTATTCCATATAAACAGATTGATAGTTCACAACTCTAAAATAAATTGTTTGGAACATTTTAATTCTATGTAGGTTGTTTATGAGTCATCTTTGACCAATGATAAAGGGATGTGTGTACACATGTCCATTATCATTATAAATGTGTGTGAGGATCCCATAACGTAGAACTATTGTTCCATTTGGAAGATAACCATATTGCTAGTTTTTTTATATTTTTAATATATTACATTATTGTTTGTAAACTATTTTACATTTTCTTTATAGATTTATATAATATAAATCATATAAAATGTTCTTTAATACATTTTTAAAGTATTTTCGTCCCTTATAAACATAAATAATGATTTATTTTAAATATTATATTGAAATTTCATGTCTTTTTATTTAAAACTTTTATGATTTGTTTTTATTTGTAAATATTGGAATCCTGTTATGGAATCCTTGGTGAGACCCTATTGGTATATTTGGCTCACACCTTACTTGCACCTTTAGGTTTTTGTTTATTGTCTTATTTTAGGTTTGAGCAGGGATAAAGCGCCACTTGTAGGATATAGTAAATGTTGATTCTTTATCTTAGAGAGTTGTTTTCATTAGAAATTGGGTTGTAATCTTATTTTTTCTAGTAATTTGTTGTATACTTTAGTTTTTTTTTTACCTGTTTGACTTTTTGTATAGTTCTCTGAGTGGTGTTTTTCTTGTATGAATACTGTCTTATTCTTCTTGCTTCTATAGTGATTGTGGAATATTTATTCCCACATTCCTATATTATGATTCCATGTTTTAGTCACCAACCTATGGGGATCAGAAGCTTCCTTCGGGATATGTCAGGACTGACTCGGTTATTTGGTCACTAGGGTACCGTGGTTGGTTTGTGAAAATGTAGTATCATAGGTGCAGGTTAAGAATCTTTCCTTGTGTTAGTATGAATTAGTGCATTTTTGTTGGTACTTAGGATGAAGTTGTGATTATGTGTCTAGCTATATCTCACCGTAATGTTCCTTATGTCACTAGGGGTGGTTTAGTAATGATGTCTTGAGGATTGGTTCTTGTATTTTCCATTATTTTTATTTGGATAGTAAGAAATTGAAATCATATGGTTTCATATGTTGGTATGGATTTTATTTACCGCTCAGTTTGGATGTTCATGTAATGTCTTAAATGTTTTTTTTTCTGATGTTGTGTAGTATCATTTGACCAAGAATACATGTGAATCAGATCTAGGAGGGAACTATTGATGAACACAAATGAATAAATCATCTAGTGAAACCATGTTTGGTTGAGGTGATTATATGTATTTTCCAAGATCTAGGAAATACACCGCCACTATATCATGATCATGCTCCACCTATGTAACCTTATTGGGATGATTTATGGAATCATTATTAGGAGTTTCTTTAGAAAAAGGCACTAATTTTCAAAGGCTCTAATAATCCTCAGGAGGTTGAGGATTGGTTGATCATGATAGAATGATTGTTTGGTCTCTTGGGGACACCTCATGAAATCAATGTGATGATTTACACATTCATGTTTGGGGTGGACCAAGTTGGAGATAGTGGGAAATGATGGTGATGATGAATAAACACAAAGGATTAGGTTAAACACATTTCAATGTTACTTTCACTAACCAATTTTATATAGATTCGATGTTTTTTCAATGCTATAGAGTTTTTTCAAACACAATCTTGTTGAAAGAATCATGTTGTAATATAAAAATCATTTTGATTATATTTTTTAGTTTACACCTAATATTATATTGAATGATAAGTTGAAGATACAATGGTTCAAATTGGGACTTCATTTTGATATTGGTTATTAGGCTTTCTTTCTAAATGTTTCTTCATATGCTGATGTTATTGTTAGAGTGATGTTGGTTGAAATGGACATGGTTAGAAAGAAAGTGTTGGAGGGAGTTATTTTTTATCCTAGTGGTTCTATGAGTTCCTCTATAAGGGACCTGAATCCGGATGTTTCTCATGGTATTTCTCAATAGAAGTCTTTTTCTAGACCTCCTAGAGTGCCTAGAATAGGCCCTTTGATTTGATACCAATGTGGTAATATGGGGCATTCTAAGGGGGTTTTCAGTGAGGTTACCAAGATATTTGGCTCCTATGGATGCTCAAGTCACTTTCAGATGTTATGAAATGTGTATTGCACTCCTCATAGTGGCACAAGTTCACTAATACCTTCAAAAAATATGGTGAAATTATATTCTATGCATACAAAGGGGTTCCAACCAAATATATCCAAAATAAAGGTTGTTCACATAGTGGAAGATTTTCCAGAGGAACTGGATATGTGTCTAGTGACTCTGAGAGGCACCATCAATATATATTCATCATTAGTGATAACTTTTTTTGATACTGGTGCACCCCCTTCATTTCATTCAACCCACATTTTTAATTTTCTAAATCTTTCTATGTAGATTTTTTTTGTGGTGGATATTACTACACCCCATGGGATTAAGAGAGAGTAGTGTCTTCATTATACTTATTTTTTTTCCTATATCACATTTCAATATTTCCTGGAGTTTTGTGGTTCTTGAAATTAAACTGCATGAAATCAAATTTAGGATGGATTGGTTCATTACCAGTAAATCTCTGATTAATAGTTATCTTCAATGAGTCTCCTTTACTGAACATGATGGGTTGAGACATGTCATTCAAGTTGAATGGTACCCATGGTCGAGAATATCGAATCATTATTATCCATATTTGGAGAAAATAATATCTTTGTTATCCTTTTTTCTAGAGATAAAATAATTCATTGATGATCTCCCTCTAATTTTTGTCAACTTTCATGATGTTTTCCCTTTTTAATTATGATCTTTACCACTAGTAATATGGGAAGATATTTCTATCAACATAGTTCTTGGTATTCAAAAAGTGTATATTTCTTTGTACCTCAGGTCACCAGTTAAGATGAATGATTTGAAGACTTAGTTGTATGATCTTATTGAGAAATGATTTATATGATTGACTATGTCATATTGGGTGGCACCAGTTCTCTTTTCTAATAAATCTGATGGATCCCTCACATTATTATTTATTATTGAAAAATAAATCAATTTAATGTAAATAAAAATTATTTTTTTCAACATATTAATGATATGTTTGATCATTTAAAAGGGGAAAATTTTATATCCAGGATTGACCTTATATTTGGTTACCATCAGTTGAGAATAAGAGGAACGAACATTCAGAAAACTACTTTAGAAGTAGGTATAACCATTATGAGTGCATCTACATGATTTTTGTTCAAATAATTCTTTTTTATGTCTTTGTAGATTTGATAAAAATTAATTTCCATTACTATTTTGATAATTTCATGGGGATCCTTGTGGATGACATACTTGTTTACTATAAATCCAAAGAGGATCATGGGAATTATTTGAGAGCAGTTCATGAATTGTTGAGAAATCACCGAATTTATGGAAATCATTTAATATGTGATTTATGGATTTGGGATGTGATTTTCTTGGGACATGTGGTGTTAAACCATTTTATTTCTATTAATCCTAAAAAAGTGAAAGCATTTATGACATGGTAGAAACCAAAAAATGTTTTCTAGATTTAGAGCTTCTCGAGTTTAGCTAGATTTTATCATCATTTCATTAAGGAATTATCAAATTTGGATTCTCTAATAACTTCTTACACTTGTAAGGATAATTTTTCATGGAAGGACAAATTTCATTGTTCTTTGGTTGATATGAAATGTCTTTTAACTACTACACTAGTGTTGGATCTACCAGAGTTTGGGATGGGCTATGTGTTCTACTTTGATGAATCGAGTTTAGGTTTGTGATTTGTTATTATTCAAAGTGATCATGTATTTGGATATAGATCATGTCATATTAGGATACATTAGAATAATTATTTGACATATTACCTTGAATGTGTACTTATGATGCGTGTAATTATTAATTGGCGTCATTACATTTTTTAGGAAATATTTACCTTGTTTTCTGACCATAAAATCTTGAGTCATGTCTTCTCTTAAAAATATTTAAATATACTATAGAGGTATTGGGTGGAATACCTGAAATATTTTGACTTTGAAATTGCCTACACCCTACGAAAATGAGATTACATCATGGTTGGTTTATGTAGGAAACTTCCAACACATGTTGTGAATTAATCATCAGAATAATGGAACATCATGGAACCTTTTTCACAGACGTATATTGGAATTTATGAATCAGGGGGAGGTTTCCATGGCTAATGTATAGTTTAAATTCACTCTTCTTGAGATGATTATTCATGAATAGTTTCATGATGTTGATTTTTGAGGTATTAGAGATTCTCATTATAGTGGAGAGACCGTACTTGACTTTTCATTCTCAGCCAAAAGGAATTATAATCATTTGAAATCTAATTATTGTGCATTTAGTAGTGATAAAATATATAATGGTGTATTTCCTTAACTCATAGTGGTTTGTGGTCTATATAAATTATAATATGTTCTATGACATGCGGTGAAAATTATAGTGGTCTGGTATGAGATTGGGATTTTCTATATTTTTCTCTTGTTGTTATGTATGTATAAAGGACAAGGTAGAGCACCAAAGAATTTTGAGTTTACTTTAACCACTTTCAATATCGACTTTAAAGTATGATGATATCTTTATAGAAGTTCTATTTGGGTTTTCACATACCCATAGAAGGAATAATGTGATTTGGGTTTTGATCGATAGGCTGACTAAATTGGATTACTTTATACCAATTTTTTATACAAAAAAAGATCCGTAATTGGAAAATCTCTTTGTAAAAGAGATTGTTCATTTTTAAATATTTTCATTTATTAAAATCTTTGATAGAGATCCTTGGTTTACTTCTAATTTATATATACGCCTTTAGGAGGCACTGTGATATCAGGTTCATTTGAGCATGGAATACCATCCATAGTTTGATGGCTTGGAAAAAAATATCTATAATTATTCGTAAGGATATGCTTTGTGCTTGAATTCATGAATTTATTGGTGTTTAGGATGACAATATATGACATGTTGAGTTTTCTTACAGAAATATTCACAAGTTTTTGAAGATAATATCCCCCCTTTTAGGGCTTGTATGGCTAGACTTGTAAATATATATTGTGTTGGTTGAAGATTGTTGAAGGCTACTTGGATAGACCCAACTCGGTTCAAGATAAGATGATAAATATTTAGCTGACTCATTAGATAATGTTGATAGTACATATCTTGTATAAATATTATTTTGATCTTCATCATATACTGTAGGAATTATCAGTTGGTGATAAGTTGTTCTTGAAATTTTCACCTCAGTTGGGCCATCAATGGATCAAGAGGCATGGGAAAATTGATCCTCATTTTTTGGAACCTTTAAGGGTTATTGAGTAGGTAAGAAAAGTGGATTACCATTTAGAATATCCACCACATCTGACATTGATACATACTATTTCCAATGTATCTCACCTCCCAAAGAATCTCTCTAATCCATACCATTTTCTTAGTTGGTGTGATCTTGATATCAATCCTAATAAATTTTGGAATGACAATCCAGTCAGAATAGTTTATTATAAAACCAATTTACTTAATGGGATGAAGATAACTTTGGTTCAATTAATATGGAAGCATGGTTTTGATTCTAATGAGACATGGGAGATGGAGGTACTAATTACTGTGTAGTGGCCTCATCATTTTGACATAGAGGCCTCTTAGTTGAAATCTAGAGTAATGCATGTTTCTATGGTAGGGAGGTTGTTGAATCCTATTTCTTTTTAAGTTATTTAGAAACACCAATTTTGATCATGATTTGGTTGGGTTTTATTTATGGGATATTCGGGTAAAATTTGGAAAATTTGGAAATGATTTTGGGTAGGGCATGGCTGGCGCATGGTTTTCCCAAATAGTGCACCCTTCTAGTGCAAACCATGAAAACCCAGGGAGTGAGGGTTTTCCTGGTTAGCACATTGTTTTAAAAACCATGTTCCCACTAGGAAGAAATAGTGAAACCCTCATCAATAGGGGAACCCAGATATGGAACATGGTTTTACTAACATTATGGCCCAACCTAGAAAACAGTGTGTACACTATTTTTTAATCTAAAATTTATTTTTTAAAATCCCAAAACACTATTTTTAGGTTATCTATAGGCTAGTATAACCCCATTACATTTTACTCTTCATTAGAGGCTCCCAAGAGGTTATTTTTCCCATATACACACCTTAGTATGAAAATCAAAGCTATGAAAATGATGTTCGATATCTTCCTTGTAGGACTTCTCTTCCCATTTTCAATGTTATTCCATATAATCTTTCCTCATTAGGGTTTTTTAGATCTTCATTTTTTATAGGATTTAGTTCCTACAACTTGAGATCATGAATATAAGATTAATTCTCAAATCTTAGTTTCTTATGTTCTTCATTGGATGTTCTTGATTATGGATTTGATTCTCAAGATCCTATGATCCTAAGGTAGATGGTTCTATTTATAATAACCAAATTATTTAACCCTAAATTTCTTTATTTAAATTCAATTTTTTTGATTTAAATTTAATTTCTAAATTTTAATGAAATTGGTTTTAATAGGTTTATTAAAATCCCAATTCTGTGGAAATTGGTATTGAAAATTGGATTTGGCATGAAATTTGTAAAAAACCCCACTCCCATTGAATTGTGGTGTTTGTTAAAATGGATTGAATATTTTGAAATTTAAATTTTTGAAATAAATTTTAGAATTTTAATTGTTTGACATGATGAAATTAATTTCAAGATGGTATTTGAGAAAATGACTAATTTGTTTTGATATAAACCAATTGGTTTATCTTGGAAAAAGAATGATTTGACTAAAAACAAATATATTAGGTTTTAAATGGAAAATTTTAATATTTTAAATGGTATAATGGGATGAATTTTAATTTAAAATGTTTTAAAATATTGTTTCCATCATGATTGTTGTTAGATAAAATCTAAGCCTAGGTAGTTAGTATGTTATTTTAGAGAAATATGCCAGGATGGGAATACCCTAGAAAGGGTTTGATTCTTTACAAATATAACATAAACTATTTGAAAATTTTATTTCATGGTAGGATCTCGAGGATTTATCTTTGACTAGTTCCAGTGGGATGTGTGTACACATTTCTATTATCATTATATAAGTGAGAGAGGATCCAATAAATTGTAATTATCCTACATTTTGGAAGAGGGCTATATTGTTCATTTGTTTATATTATAAATATATACTATTGTTTATTGTAAACTATTTACCATGATCCTTTTTATTTATATAAAATGTTTTATATAAAATTTTTATTAATCCATTTGTCTAAAGTATTTCAATCCATTCTAAATGTAAATCATTATTTGTTTTAAATATTATTTTGAAAAGAAATCTCTATTTATTTAAAAATTAAAATAATTATTTGGTTAATTAAATTTTTTCATCCTATTATAGAATCCTTGGGGTGACCCTTAGCTCACATCCTACTTGTTCCTTTGGGTGTCTGTAGATTATATTCTTATAGGTTCTACCAAGGTTAAAGCACCACATAGAGGTGGTAGTAGTTGTTGATCTTGGGATCAGAGAGTTGTGTCTGTTGGGCCTTTTGTTTTTATGTTGTTTTTCTAGTACATTGTGGTGTGCATTGGGTTTTCTTTCCTATTTACCTTCTTGTATAGTTATCCCATCAGAGTGTTTCTTGTATGCATACAAACTTCTTCTTCTTTTTTTCATTGTGTTTGTAAAAATTTCAATATAGCTTCCATATTATACGATTCCAGGTGCTAGCGTCCTACCCCAAGGGATTATGAACTCCTTTTCAAGCTATGTCACCAACATTGTAATTAGGTTTCTAGGGATTGAAATCTGGTTCATGACAGTGAGGATGACCTATGAGCAACCAATAGATCCAAACATTCAACTATATCTTTTTAAAATTACCACATCACTTTTCCAACAATAATGATCGTGGTTGTAATATAATGTAATTATGTGCCTTATACTACCAAAAAAACATCATATTTTCATCTAAATATGATATATATGGATTAATTTTATAATTTGGGAATTAATATTTCTTCTTTTCCAATGTTATAATATTTTATTTTAAGAAAAATTTAAATATTTTTTCTAAATGTTGATTTACAGTACCCCTATAATGGATTTCAATAATAAAAGGTATTTCACATTAATCATTGCATATCCAACTATGGAATAACTGGCTAGGATATGTAAAAAATATTGACTAGAGTACACCAAGAAGGATATATGGATTTATTAAAATTAGAACCACATAGTGTATTCCATGCATGTTGTCAAGGAAAAATTATTAAAGACCTATTAATTAGAGAATGTGAAAGGGCCACTAAGATGCATAATTTTGTTAACACCAATGTGTGGGGTCCGTTTTCAGTTGAATATAATGGTGGTAACACATACATTATAACATTAATAGATTAATTTAGTAGATATGGATATGTTAACATAATGAGTTATAATTTCGATTTCATTAATTGATTAAAAAAATATATGATTGTAGTTGAGATCCAGATTGTAGGAATATTTGGAAACATTACTAAGACTATGGTAGAGAACATATTAATAAAGAATAAAGAATTCAAAAATTATTTATTTAAGTAGGGGAATATATACAAAATCAGTCCTCCTGATACACTATAATGGAATAGTTTAAGTGAAATAATGATCAACACCTTGTTAGAAAAATTGAAATCAATGATGAATCATACAATACCTCAGTTATCATTTTCAAAAATACATTACGGATAGTTTTACAAATTATAAACTGATTTCCAAGAAATGTAGAGAATGGTATTAAATTTAAACATTCCCATAGAAATAAACATGTGTAGTTATATTTACAAGATTGGTTTTGTGATTTTTTTGTAAGGCAATTTTTAGAAACAAACTTCCACTCTGAGGTATTAAGTGTATAAATAAATGATACCATAAGAAAATAAGGGGATACTACCTATACCACTCTTATGATGTTAAGGGTGTAGTAGAAAGATACCCAATTTTTTTTGAGGTAGATCATATATCTAAATGTGATTGTGGGAGTGAAATAGACATTAATGATTCCTAAGATCATGATACGTAAGAGTTCGAATAAGAAATGATTCAACAAAGCCTTGGAAAATTGGTTGTTCTAATTAAATAATTACTATATAGGTTTACAAACAATGTTATTTTAATAGAACAATATGGTGTTAAATTCACTAAAGATGGTAAATAATTAATAGTTGTTAATAAGGATCATGTTTCCTATAAAAAAATCAGTAAGTGAAACACAAAACACCAAATTGAAAAATGATTTGAATTATAAAAAAATTGGTGTGTGTTTTGGTAGAAACTATATTGGATACAATGATATTTAGTAGTAATTGGGTATTAAAGAAGAAACTAGACATCTATGGAAATGTTATTACTTATATGGAAATACTAGTTGGAAAAATGTTTAAAATTTACTAAGGAATATAATATGAAGATATTATTTAAGATGTTTATATGATAAAATAAATTAGAATAATACATAGTATATAATTTTATCTTGACCAAGAGAATTGGTAGATAGATTTAAAAATAGTTTTCCTTAATAAGAGTTTTCAAGAAATTTTCTATTTTACAAAACTATAAGGGTCTGTGATTCCAAAAGATTCCAACAAGGTATGAAAGTTGAAAATATCGATTAATGGGTTGATGTAAGAATCTTGGTCATGGAAATTTTTTTTATGAATCCATAATGAAATTCGGATTCATAAATAATGAATACCTTCATTATATCTATAAGTGGTTTAATAAGAGTGATGTTTTCTTATGAATGATTTTTTTATGACATAATTAATTTTATAAACTAAATACCATTATTATTGTTTTTTATGTCCTAATTAGGAACAATATTCTCCCTATTGAATATAGGAAAATAAATATACATTCTGAGAATCATGATTCTTTATCATAGATCTAAGTAGTTTTTTGGACTAAGTAAAATTATTTACATTTACACGATACTAACGAAATCATGTATTGAATAATTCAAGAAGATAGTATTTGAAATTTCACATGAAATATATATTTCCCCAAAAGGGTGTCCTTGGAAACATGTGGAATGATAGTTGATGGAATAGATCCCATATGAATCAAGGATTGAATCATCCATGTATGTTTTTCTATATATATGTCGCGATGTCAGATACTCTATAATCATGGTCAAAATATATCAGGATATATTAGTTTACCACTACTGGATAGAATTCAAGACAATCTTTATGTTACTAAGGCATACTAAGGATATGTTTCTATTATATATTGGAGATTATAAATCCACCGTTAGGGTATATGTTGATTCTAGTTTATAAATATTTATTGATGATTTGAAATCATAGTTGGGAAGCATATTCAGTCTCTAAGGGTGTGTTTTGTTATGGAAGAGCTAAAAATGAAATGGTTACTGATTATATAGTGTATTCATAGTACATTGTTGCTTTTAAGGTATGAAAATAATCTATTTAGATTCGAAAAATCATATGTTATCTTGATTTAATGTGTAACAATACATATCATATCACACTTATTATGGTAATACTATAATGGTGTCTCTTGTAAAGGAGCCAAAGTAACATTAGTTAATAAATCACATACTTCAGAATATTATTTCTTGATTGATTTTTATTAGATAAATGATGTCAATGTGAAAAGAAATTATATAGATTAAAACATATCCCCATAACTATATCATTAGCTCAGCAGATACATGATATTAATTTGAGATAATGTAGACTTAAAGTCATTAGTAGTTGGATCTTGTCAAAGTGGGAGTCTATTAGAGATGGTTTCCTATAAATAACACTTTTTAATTTAGATTTTGATTATATTAAAAGATTAAATATTAATTAAATAATTAATTAAATATTTTTAATTGTTCCCTATGACTTTAATGTAATAATTTTCAAGATTATATATCATATTTAAAAGTTCATAGTTGTTCCCTAATATGATATAAAACATGAAATGAAGTAAAATTAACTTTTTCTTAAACCATGTTCTATTTTCAAAGAAAATTCTATGAATGGACCCATAATATGTTTTCTATCAGGTGAGAGTACTCATAATTAAATGAACATTCATATCCGGATGATCATGTATAGTAGTCACTGAGATGGTAGATTATAAGAACATACCCACATTCATGAATTATTCATGCTTATGTGACATTAGATAATCCAGTCTATGAACATTTTTAATGGTCCTTAATCCTAAATATATTGATTTATTCTTGTCTTGAATTATTCACTTAGATGTATTTTCATAAACAATGATGATATAGATTAAGGTAAAGATGGGTATATTGGGCGCATCATGAATGATTCATTATTAATGAATAATTTGATAAAATATTTTTTCATTCCATTATAATTCAATATGGTATCTCATACCTTTCATTGAAATGGAACTATCACATTAAATTAAATGGCCATGGTTAATAATGAGTTTATTTCAGATATTTAAACAAAGACATATAAAAAATATAGGTTGATTACATGGGTGTGAAGCCCCGTTGATAAGATATTATGAGAAAATGGATTATATTTTATACTGAGAATTCATATGTGGTTGTTGTCATTAAAAAATATTTGCTTCCATTATTGGTTCCTAAACTAATTACTTGATAGTAATCTTTCACTTTAGGAAACCCATTTTATTCCACTTAGAAAGAGGCCTAGATGGTCACAAATGAAGTTCTACCTTTCATCTATGATTTTGATTGTTTATACGTAACAAATGGAATATGTATTTTTATCTAGAAAGGGAAGTAATATTTATTCAAGATTTATTAAATGATCACAATTAATAAATAAATATTTTTTTCAAGGTAATTGTTTAATTATTTGAATATATAATATTTACCTATCTCTTTTTATTCACACTATAATAAATATTAATTTATTAATAAAATTTTTAATTACCTGAATATTAAATAAATAATTATACCATGCACTGTGAGTAGGATAATTATTTATTTATATAATGAATAATAATTATTTAAATATTTATTGAAAAATTGATTAAATGTTTATAAGGATATGCGAACCATTTTTTTCTAGTGATGAATAATTATTTACCATGTTATAAAATAATGTTTTATGATAGCTTAGTTAGTACACATCATTAAATAAAATATTATTTGTATTTTATTTCATGTCATGGGATTCCATTCGGATTTAATATATTATTAACGAACATTATGTAATTAATTATATATCAAACCCTAACCCTAGGTCTATAAATAAACCTCTATATCAATTAGTGAAAGGTTAGTAATTGTGTAAAATAATATCCTCCCAAAATAACTCTTATTTCTTCCTCTAAAGACTAAGAAGAATTAAAATTATTCCTTAAATTACAAAGGAATGAGTAGTGATCAAGGTGAATTGTTATAGATGATCAATCAGTGATGCTAGGACCCAATGTTTCATAAGTGTTGTTCATAGATCAGGGATGCATGTTTGGATCACTACTAGTGGGGCTATACATTGGTTCATCACTATAAAATGAAGATACACATATTATGTTAGAATTATCAACATCAGTAACATCAAAATATTCCAATACATATATAATCATTCTTATTATGTTTTTAATTAATAATAAACTAATGTGTAAAAATTGTCTCTCTTGGTTTTGAAAAAAATAATAATTATTCATTGTAAAACATTTTAACGGTTGTGTTGTTTCTATCATGTATATCGGAAATGATGAAGATATGATCATTTAAAGGGTAGTTTATGTGACCAAAATAGACTCAAAATTAGATTCGAATGATGAGAAAAAATTGGACTTGTATCTAGGCATGTGGTTGTGAAAAATTTTTAAATTGATCTACATAACATTATTAGTGGTCAAACAACACATATGTTAATGAGGAGAAAGACGTATCTACAAAAAATACACTATATATAGAGGCAAAATGGTTATAAGAAGATCTAAGATATGAGTACAGGGTTCATGCAATGAATGGGAAGTTAACAAAAACAATAAATATTAATCATGGATGATTATTTCATGTTTGGTAGATAATCAAATCATCTGGACAAAATGATCCTTCCATAAAAAAATAAATAAATAGTGTATTTTTATTTGATTCAAATCCCGACTAGTGTTCAAGGGATACACTCAAATTGAGGGAATTTATGTAGATGATACATTTTCCCCATTTTCAAGGCTTAAAATAATTCAAATTTTTTATCTATAGTAATGATAATAAAATTAAATATTTTATATATGGACATCAAGTCAACATTTATAAATTGATTTCTAAAAGATCATATGTACATTCCATAATCAGTTAGTTTTATTTTCAATGAAAATGAGAGAAATATATTTTGATTGAATAAGTATATATATAGATAGAGGTAGGCACAAAGATAATGAAATTAATGAAATATTTTGTACTTGAAGATCCTTAGTTTAAAGCATATTGGTGTTAATTATAATATCGATGTAAACAATGCGAGTAATCAAATAATGATGTTTCTAGTTTACATGGATGAAATAATCATTTATTAAGAAAAAAATGAACAATGTATACAGATTATAGATTTCATGATGTGCTAATTTTTAAAAGTTAATGAATAGTGAGATAAAGAAATTTATTGTACTACATGTGATATAAGGAAGGCATGATGTATTCCTTTTTAAATATTAATATGATTAGAATATTTTGAGAAGATTACTATTGTAAAATTCTAAGAATAGGAAACAAATTATTTTCTGGATGATGTTTTCAAGTGATGGGTAGAAAAACGAAATTAATTTCAATGAATATAGACAGATCATTATAATTCCATTATAAGTAACTATGTCACAAATTAACATTGGTTTTTCCATATTTTAGATGGAATGATATCAATGTAATCACGTTAAAATCCACTAACATCAAGGGAAAATAATTACTCATATATAAAATCGATTTTGGATTTATATTTACTATAAAATATATAATCATATAATTATATATTGAGTTATACTAATGAAAATTAATTTGCTTCAACAGATGATAGAATATCACCATCATGTAGTGCATTCTATCCTCGTGGACTATTTTTTTGCTTTTTAAGAAAGAATATTTTTATTTCTTTGAGAAACAAAATATATGAATACATTTCCTATACTAAATATTGAATATAGTTTTACAAGATGAAGTTGTATCTTGAAGACATGGGGGTCTGAAGTGAAATCTATAATTAAAAAAATATGACAATTTATGTTTTGTGATTACTATAAAAATTAATTTTCACCACTCACGGAAAATAAACATTGATATCATGTATCATTATAATAAGAATAATGTGGAGCATGGGCTTGTGAATATAGATATATTCATGCAGAACTATAGGTTATAGACATTATAATAGAGGTATTATTCAATGATCCATTGGAATGACCTCTAATGTATCTTAATGTTTAGTTGAACCCCCACACTATAATAATGTGAATTTGGGAACCCCTCTCTTCAAGGTATGGTGTTTTTTAATATGTGTTGATATGTATTGTATATAATGTTTTAGACCATGTAGGAGTGACCTTTGGGTTCACTATCATAGAGGGAATAGGTTTAATCATTCGAGGAGGAGATTCTAATTGGGGTACAAATGAAATGGGGAGGGTATTTTTGTAACTTTGATGATATTAAAGTAGTTCATTTAATAATGATTAATCAGTAAAGGAGTTTTTTATTCTAGATGTTTATGGTGTATTCTATAAATATTTTTTATTCTCATGTTCTTAATATTATGTAATAGTTGGATCAATATTTGATAAAAGATGGCAATGGTTATTATCTTTGATGATCAATTGGCATCGAAAAAGTCAATTCAAGTGTTATAGATAAACAAGTGGCTCACTGATAAAAGTTGCACACTACTATTGTTTCTCACACCAATATTTAATTATGTGGGCTATTAGTACATGTTAAGTAATTATTTAATAAATTTTTAGTGTCACCTACTGTTAATGGTGGTTAAAGAAAATGCTGTCTACATTTTTTCCAACAGATGATTTGAATAAGTTTTTATATGTTTTCACCAAATCCAAAGGGGGGATTGTTAGGAAAAATAACTCTCATTATTTTTGTTTTTTTTGTTTTTTGAAAAATATATCTAAATAGATTAATATATATTTCTATTAAAGGAATAATATTGTTTAATACAAATAGATTTTATGAAATATTATTTTCAAATAAATTTAATTTCTTCTATATTATGCATAAAAAAATCATTTTTTAATAAAACACAAAATATTATTCTATTAAAAAATATCAAATAAATTGGACGTCGTGAATAATATTAACTAAATTATGAAAATAATATGGTTTAAATATTTATAAATTAAATTAATTGTTTATCAATTATCAAGAAATGCAAATTAAAAACATTTGAAAGTAATAGAACTATTTAAAGAAAAACAATTTTTATGAAAACAATATGTTATTACCATAATAAATTAAATTAATTTTTAATAATGAATAAATAAAATTATGTTCATATATTATATATTAAATAATATTTTTTATCATTCATATAATATGTTTCTATTAATGGGATAAGAATACATCCAATTTCATATTTAAAAACTGATTTTGTTTCAAAAAAACAATTTTATTATATTTTATCCAGTTGTTTTAAAATTATTTTTTTCCTATTTTATAAATTTTATTTAATAGAAACTTTATTTTTTAATATAAAAGTCCAAATTATCATAGAGTTAATTTTTAAGGATTTTATTGAATTATTATTATTTTGATAAATAGTGAACAATGTTTATTTTTATTATAAACTATATTTTCATTTAAAGAATTTACAAAGTTACAAATTATTTTAAAAATGTTTTAAAATTATTTTCATGTAAATTATATTATTAATTCCACGTATTTAATTTTCATCAACTACATGTTGAAATTTTATAGAAAACTTTTCATACTTATGAAAACATTTTCCTTGGAAAACCACTTTTTTATCGCTTCTAACAAATTAATATAAAATTTATTTTTTTTTCAATTATATGATTTGAATTAGATAAAATATATTCCATTATTGGATATATAATAATTAATTTTATTTAATTAGGATAAATAATTTGTTCAAAATGAATTGTAAAAACTGCAGAATTTAATTACTACGTTCAAGTCTGGGGAAACATAAAAAATATTTGTTAAAATTACCTACAAACATTCCTATATAACATTATATGGACCTATTACAAAATTATATAATATAAGGTTCTATAATAATCTATTTTATTTCATTTTTATTTAATGGA
Source organism: Viscum album (assembly GCA_963277665.1). NCBI lineage: Eukaryota > Viridiplantae > Streptophyta > Magnoliopsida > Santalales > Viscaceae > Viscum > Viscum album. The sequence continues at coordinate 1,295,778,195 of OY728140.1, read as the reverse complement.
ATATATATTCCATTGTTTTAAAACTCTAAAACATTACAAGTATCCCACTCACCTCAATTATAAAAGGGCACCCCCCTCATCACCTCTTTAGACTTATAGAACATTTTGGTTCATCCAATACCCACCCAAACATCTTAATTAATTCACTTACATAATTTTTATTACTTTATATATTATAAAGACTTCCTAGGAAGGATTTTTGTGCAATGTAATGAGGTTTTTAGAAGAAGAGGTATTGTTTTTAACCTGGATTTTTTATTTTATTAATTATTTCATATCCATAAAATGTTAATCCACTCTAGTAAAATAATATCCCCATTATCTAAAATTATACGTTATTATGTTATTGAAATAACCCATATCCATTTTCTCCATCTTCAAATTGGAAATAAAACAGTCGATCATGGGTATGATGAACAACAACATCGTGAACTGATATAATTTGTTTTCCATCACTGCATCTCATCGATAGATATAATAATGGATAATAAATATATATATATATGTTTGTTTTTGTGTGTGATAATTATTGAATATTTACTTTTTTTAATTATAATATCATATTTACCTTCTTAACATCCAATCCGTTGAAAAATGATGACATCACTCACGCGTATGTGTGGACTACCGTCTCCATGATTTGATGTGATATGTTCCCCATTTTATATTTACATGGTTGGTAATAAGGATATATATAATGAATATATATTATATATATTATTTATAATTATTCTATAATGTTTAACTAATATTTACCATTCATTCATTCCATCCATTGTAAAATAGAAATAGTGTTCATGCGTAAGTATGGTCTACCATATCCATAAAATGTGTAATATATTTTTCTATATCTACCATTTATATATGACTATAAATATGAATATAATTAATTTTTATGATTTTTATATCATTATTCACATTATTTACGTGATTTAACGGTAATAAAAGTACAACGACCAAAACTAGATAACCAAAATAGATATGAAAAACTAAGCAATTGTCGCTCAAAACAACGATTTTAATATGAATACAGGTGTGATAAAATGGTATATGAAAAATCATAAATTTTGTGATATATATATGATAAATTTTCAATAATATATTTATAATAAACTGATATTTATTATAAAGGAGGTTAAAATGTGTACAATGGAAGTAGAATGTTGAGGTAAGGGATATTTTCAACATTTTATTTCTATGAGACACATGGATTATTAAAAACATGTTTCATTTGTGTAGTGAATAAAATTCCCATAAATTTATATTATTATTATTATTATGAATATTATGGGATATAAATTTCTATATATCGTTCTTTATTTCATGGGTATTACGATTCAACATTTATCGATGTGGTAAGAGTTTTATGATATAATCTCATTTATTGTAAGGGATGTTTTTTTATTATGATTTGGATGATGAAATATGATGATATATATATAAATAAACTCATAAAGATTATTATCCTCTTGTAATTCATTTAAATTTCATTATTTATTATCATTTACCCTCTTTATGTACATATTATACCAAAAATTATTTTTAATGAAAATAAATGTTATCTCTCTTCAGTCAATAATCATTTCTTTTTCTATGTCCATGTTTTTTAAGAAATATTTTAAATAATTTTTCTAATTTTATCTAGTTATTGATTAAATTCATTTTACACTTGTATAAATTTTTAATAAATGGATCAAAATGAATCCTTTTATCATTTCCCTACAAGCAAGAATTATTAATTATTTTATGATTACTTTATTTGTTCACAAGGATATATTCAAACAAAATTTTACCTTTAATATTTATGAATTTTTTAGATTTTATTTTTTTTAATGTGGAAAATGTATTTTACTTATGTTCTTTTAATGATCATTTAATGGTATTTAAATTCATCAATGATAACAACATGTGATTCTACTTATATTATACTAGGGATATAATCTGTTGTTTCCATCCCTCTTATTTTTCAATATGGTTAGTTTTTAATATGGAAATATGTTAATAAAACCTATTACATTCCTAAGGGATATTAAATTATGAAATTATTAAAAAAATTAATCTCATTTAATTTAGAAAGGACATGCTATGATGAAATTTTTATGAAACCCATTTAATTTTCATGGGTTATGATATGGTGAATTAGTTTTGTTCTATTGGACCACATATACATGATTTCAAATATATGATGGGTGGGCATAGAATTATGTACCCCTCCAATTAATTAGGTAATTATTATTGTTTAATAAGCTTGAAGAATATATGGTAGTATATCCCATTACCAAATGATGGTACATGGGAGGTTATCCCAAGCTTGATGTAAGAACATGGGTGGTCATCCCAATACTAACATGTTATGAATGTCTTGGTGGGTATCCCTGATGTAAGATTTTTTATTACTATTTGAATACATTATATATATGTATTATGGTAGTATTATGATCGTAAGGATTATGTTAATTTATTACATTATAATTCATTTCATGAATTGTAAATTTTTATTCCATGACTCATGTTTATATTCAATGATAAGAAGGGTATGATTTTAAAATTTTATTCCCATGTTCTCATACCCTTATGAGAATGTTTTTTGACATCTAACTTACTTAACCTTAATCCTCATAAGATCTCACCCTTTTGTTATGTTTCATTTCACCATGTTTTAAATAAAGTTATTATATATGACATATCAAAGAAGGGTTTTGGTTATGTTTATCTTTTCATGAGATGATGTAGATAACTTATGAAAAAGTTTTCAATGTATCCAAATTTCCTAATAAATCTGACTGATAGATTTCTGGGGTGGATTATTATATTACATAATGATTATTAATCTATTAAAATGAAATATTTATGTATGAGTTTATATTTTTTGTATCATAAAAAGTTTTAGTTAACCTTTGGAAACATGAATGAGAATAATTCAATGAGATCCATTAGGATAATCCTAAGTATAGGATAAAATACAATGTTATGGTAGATAAAATATTGTTTTTCCCTAGAAAAAAACCTTTCTAGATACTACATGTGGATTTGGTTCTGGTAAAATTATATATAAGGGTAATAACTGCCAAATGTATGCACTGGTAATTGACTAAATTGTCACCTACTGTAAGATAAAGGGTATTTACTACACATCTAGTTTCAAAATATCTAGGTATATGCTTGGGATTATTAATTTTTTTTACAAAACATTTTAATGGATTTGAAGAGATGATTAACACGAAATACCTTGTTTATAACTATTGGGTCATGTATTAAAAATAATTTTTCATTATTTATAAAAACTATAAATTATTATATATCTTTTCACTATGATTAATGTTTGTGATTGTTTGTTTTTATTAATGCATAGAAGCAAAATGATCCTTGTTAATACTAAATAAAAAAGAAAATATGATGATTTTCCTCCTCAGAATTTTTTTGGGAGATAGAATAAAATATCTCATTATTATGACCACACAACATTATCATGCTATGAATCTGGCTGGACATACAAATGAGAGAAGGAATGAAGAACATTTTATTGAGTCCTTCATGAGGTATATTTCAACTTCTTTTATTTGATCCACTAATCCAACAGTCATGGAGAAATGGATAAGTATATAGAAAAATTATTTTTTATTCCACAATGATCAGAACAAGTAAAAATTATTTTTTATATAAAATTTGTAAAAAGATTCATATTAATGATGGGATATTATTAATAATATAAGGTAATACGAAGAAATTTAAACAATGGTATTGGTGAGTGTAAAATATGTGTTTAGAAGTACTTTTTTCATATTCATTATTTGAAAATGGGTGAAGGAATTATGTAAGCTAATACGGAAGGATGATAAATTAATTGGAACCTTTTAGGAATCATTTAGGATACTTTCATGGTACGATTGTTTTTCATTATCATCCAACCTAAAATAAAATTTTATCTATTCATTTGTGTATTAAGACCAAGTCTATACAAGAAGTTATCCATAAGGGACTTCAATAGCTAGGATGAAATCATTTTATGTCCTATCAATGTTAAAAATAATATTGGAGTTAATAAAAAATATCATGATTTTGATAAGAAAATAATTATGTTATATAAAGGAAAAAATTTAAACCATAGAGATAATAATATTGTCTTTTCTTCATGATGGAAGTGTAGAAGTAGATATGTTGTAAATTCCATTTAGGGGACTAGTAAATGATTTATCTGTCAAAAGTGGGATAATCAATTTTCTGAATAATGAATTTATAGGAATAATTTAGCAAATAATTTCATCTGAACCTTTCACTACATTTTCAAAAATCATCCCATCGATATTTTTGATGTGGTATACAATAATTATGTTGTGAATGTTTCATATACCATCCATTCAAAAAAAATAATGTCTTATTTGATGTTGGATCTACTCTATCATTTATATCTGTGGAATTTTTTTATCGGTTTCAAAATGAAACCTCAATTATTATATGTTGAATTATTAGTAAAAACTGTAATTTTATGACGGTCACATATTAATTAAATTTTTCATATATAATTGATGTATTTGGAAGTATGCTTCTTTAAAATCTCATTATTCATAGTGTGGTTGAATTTTATTTTTTCATAATAATGGATTAGATTTATATAAATAAATATAAAATCAATTTTCAAGGAAAGAAATTCATGTTTGATATTCCAATCCAACATATGATCATCTATTATTGAAAAGATAAATATTAACATCAAAGGGAAATCACATCCATTGTGCGGGTCCTGAATCCTATTCAAAAGACATTTTTATCTCAGTTGGTTTGGGAGAAACTTTACATCAATGATATTACAACAATACATGAGTTTATCTATGTAATTCATGAATATTCACAGTATTCCAATTAATCATGAGGTTGATTTCTCAATAGAACTCATATCTGTACCTATACCTATTTCAAAGACTCCATAGAGAATGTTCCTGATTGAGTTGCTTGAATTAAATAAGATACTATATAAGAATCATGAAAAGGTATTTATTCATCCTATTGTGTCACCTGGGGGATCACCCATTAATTTTTTTAATAATAAATATGGGTCAATGTTAATCTATATTGATTAATGGAAACTGAACCAGACTAAAATTAATAACAAGTATCATCTACCTCATATTGATGGATTTATTGATCAACTATACATAGCTTAATAATTGTCCTAGATTACATTTATTTTAAATATCAATAATTGAGGGTCAATATGTAAGATACACCCAAGATATCTTTTTTTACAAGGTAGGGAAACCATGAATATATAATAATTCAATTTGCTCATAATAATTCCCCCTTATATCTTCACAGACTTAAAGAGTATTGTCTTTAGAGATTACATTGTTCAATTTATCATAATATTTATTGTTGATATTCCTATATTTTCAATAATAAATTTAGATCTTTAAGTTCACATTATAATTTTATTAATACCCTATTTAAGGGTAGATTTTATGAACTATTTACAATGGCTGAATTCTTGTAAAAAATATTTTCATTTTTGGGTCATATAACATCAGAAGAGGGTATAACGATGGATCCTCCAAAGATTGAAGTTATTAAATATAACATATACCAACCACTATAACTTAGATCTAAATTTTCCTTTGTTTTTTCTAGTCATTATAGGCACTTTTTTGTTAACTTATCCTGATTATCTAATCCACTCAACAAGTTATCTCGAAAGGGGGAGAAGTTCCTTTAGATACATGAATGTGAATAAAATGACATGGAACTGAAGATTTGGTTAGTCATTACAAATATGATTACCATACCCAATAGTGGATACTGGTTTATAATCTATAGTTACTTTAGAATAACATATTAGGATATTTTATTATGTATAATTATTTTTTAATATCTTATGCCTCACAAAAATTGAATTTTTATGAGGAAAATTACCAAACACGGGATTTGGAGTTGGGTTTGGTAAATTTATCATTAATTATATAGATAGATTATTATTAGGGAGAAAAATGTGATATATATACTGATCATAAAATGTTAATGTATATAATCACAATGAAATATTTTAATATGAACTATAGAACATGGTTGGAGATAATTAAATATTATTACTAAACAATACATTACCAACCTAGTTATGAGAAAAAGGTCTAAGATGCTTTGAGTCAAAAGTACAATGATTCTTATCCAATATGTGGATCACAAAATATCCAATATTTATTGATTTTAAAGGGATGTATCCTAAAATCATGATTGTATGGGAGATATTTTGTATTTTTAAAATATGTGGTCGACCATTTGTCTAAGTGAAATTTAAATAGTTGAGGAAGGAATATATTGAACTATAGAAGAAGTTAAAAAATGTTCTTGAGTTTAACCTTCATTATGATGGAATGAAAAGGTTATGGAATAGTCTATGTGTTCCTTCTATACCATATTTAATAGATGTGTTAGATGATGCTCATAGTTCTTCATTCTCTATTAATCCAAAAAGTATAAATGTGAAAAGATAATGGAAAGAATATATCTGGTGGGAAAAATCAAGATATATATTTCTATGTATGTATTTAAATGCTCAGTATGGGATCATGTTATGTCTAAGAGACAAGTTTATAAGAGTATGCTACAACTATTACCAATACTAGAATATAAATGGGAAAAACTCACCATGTAATTTTTATTTGGACTCCCCAAAATTTCTAATGTCCATAATACTATTTGGGTTGTATTATATCAACTTTAAATTTTAGAACACTTCATTAACATTAGATAATAATTCCATCATAATATTTTTTCTAGGTAATAAATTAAGAAAGTGGCATGGTTGCAGAGTATACTATATTCTATTGTATTTTAGCATGATTTAATGTTTACCTAGATATTCTAGAAATTTCATTACCATGTTCAGGATATGATGTTATATATATTCACTTCGTAATATCCTAAGATAAATTTATAGTGTGATATGATCATACAATCCCTAGGGGAAATGTTTTTATCTTTTTCTATAGATTTTAAAGGTGGTTGGGATCTTCATCTTCAACTAGTTGAGTTTTTTATAACACTTTATTTAACTCAAGCATTCCAATGGATCAAAATGAATACCTTTATGAAAATATGTGTAGAAATCCAACATGATAGGATTAATTTGGATAAATAAATCTATTAGTACCCTATCCACCTAAATAAATTTTAGATAATTTTATATCTGTTCAACATCACATATAGGTGGCTTAGTGTCAACAGAAAAGTTATTCTAAAAATTATCCTTAGGATCTAGAATTTATTATGGGTTCAATTTTTTTGCTAATTTCCTTATGGAATAATGTTATGATATTAGGATTGAATGAAATTTTAATCCCTAGTTATATTTTCCATTTTTAGATTATTGATCAATAAGGGCCTATAGTTTATCATTTGTGCTCTAACAGAACCTTTTCAAGTTCAAGATTTGATACTTGTATATCATTTTATGAAATATATAACTGGTCCTTCAAATGAAATGAACTAAAATATCATACAACTATATAACTATCTCTCTAATTTGGAATAACTTATATAGATTCTGGAGTGTATATATATAATGTTCTATAAAACAAGACCACTCACATGGTCACTGTTGTTTAGCGAAATAACCAATTTGAGGATGTTACATGGGAACCTAAAGAAATTTTGAGGAAGAAGTATCCTTAGTTGTTTGTATCAGAGGAAGGTAATTTGAGGGGAAATATTATTTTTATGTGGGTTATAATGTAACACCCTGGTATTTTATGAAATGGTTTGTAACATCTCGACATAGGATCCAATAAATAGTTCCCCAATATAGTGGGAAACATATAATCAAGTGTATCTGCCCATAAATCGTAGGTTTTTTACTAGAAGTGATGTTCCAGGGTGGTATAGTGGGGAGACTATACCCACATAACTAGAGTATCAAAATAATTTAATGAATGAATAAATAGTGGAATTATAATATCAACCAATGGTTTAAAATTAAAGATCCTAATGATTATAATAAATAGGATTCTGACAGTAGAGTCTAGTATCATGTAAAAATGATGTGATTAATATTATATAAAAAATATTGTAGGAAGACATGGAAGCAAGAATCTAGTACAATAAATGTATCAAAATAATAAAAATACCAAAAGGCTACCTTCAAATGAATCATGATTCATAGCTTAGTCCTTTCATACCATTCTATAATTAAGCAAGAGTTAGAAACTTGTTGATTTACCCCATCTCTACCTACATATATGAAGTCTATTTGGGTAATAATTGTTGATACAAACTTGGGGTGAGATAGACTCAGTATGACACCCCCAACTATGTCTATAAAAAATCCATCATGTGAAAATAAGCTATGGCTATCTTCATGTATAAATAGTATGCAATAATAAATGAAAAATATAATTAGTCTAGGGGAAAAATGTATAAGAATAATTATATAGCATATGATAATGATTATATATATATATAACTTATCAGCATTAAGTAGTAACTAGCCTGGAATAAGCCACAAACGATAATAGTAATGGAAAAACATGGGCCATGTACCAAGGTGGAGAACTAGGGAAAATTATATCCAGAGATTTATAAGTGTAGATAAGTCTTATGTTCCATACCTCGATTATCTGCATCGGTTCCATATAGTTGATAAATAGGTGTCATACCTTTATTAATATTCAGTGACCCACTACCAATCAATAGGTTACGAACCTTAAATATTATTCAAAAAAATAACATCAATCAGTAGGTTCCATACCATAAATTACCGTCAATTTCTTAATATCAATTAATAGGTTCCATACCTTAAAAATAGTCAGTGTTATACCATCAATCAATATGTGACATACCTTAAATAACAGTTAGTTCTAAAATGATAAGTAAAAAGTTCTATACCATAATAACCATTAGTTGGTCCCATAACAATATTTCTAAAATCAATAAAATAATATAATAAAATATGTGGTCTATGTTAGTTTCTATACAATTGTACAATTATAATTTATTCAATAGTTAAATCATTTTAACTTAATTTAATAACATGGAAAGGATGCATAATACTATAAAAATAACACATTTAATTTATAGAGGGAAAAAATAGAAGGATGGAGATCTCACACACTCAAAGGGTGGTGTAAATTAGGTTAGATATAAGAAACAAACCACATGGGTGGCTCATTTTGAGGATAACAACCCTCATCCATGAATAAGTGATACACAAAAAACCTGAATTACATGAAATAATTAATTTAATGATCTCCATTTAATTTTGAAAAAAAATCAAAAAATAATGGAAAGTGGTGAAATAGTGATATTCCAAAACATAGAATAAAATTATGTAAATGTCATAGGCTGCCTACCTTATGACTATGGTATAACACTCATCCAATATCGACTTTTGATTCAGCCTAAAATGTGAGAAAATGGTAGAGTAGGGGAAAACCCTAAAAATAGAGCATAAGATATCACACCGAAATAAAAAAATGGGTGGTAATATAAATGAGAATTTTAATGAATCAAATTATATCTCTTAATGATAGTATCCAATGAGATGAACAATGGATCAATCAAATTTTGATGGAAGAATAACTCCCATGGAATAACGTCAGGAGTGAGAAAGAGCTCCCAAGGGTGAGAGCTATAATGTGTCAAAGGAGACTGAAGATATGGGTGAGATCATAAAGTGAAAGAGTTTGAAAAAGTAATTTCACCTAATTCTAAATAGGTTCATGGTATGGCCACGTTATTGGTAAACCAGGAGCCAACTATGTGCCAACTAGAGGCCAACATGATTGGGGAGCACAATTTGTCTTACCATATTCTACCCATATGACCACCTCTAATGAGGGAAAAAATCCCACTTGGGATATAGTATAAGGTTATATAAACTATGTGTTTCCAATAAACACCCCTCAATGGAGGTATGTATCTCCCCACATGATTTTAACAAACCATGTGTTCTGGACTACTTGGTTTATACTAACCATACATCCTTGGTATTACCTCCAAATGTCACAAATATGAACATTGAAAAATCCCTATAAACCCCCATTTTCTCTATAACCTCATTAGGAATTTATAATACGATAGAACCATGTAATGAAATAAAAAAAGGTTTCATACCTTATATAAAAGACACGATCTTACCATCTCCCCATTTTAAGTTATTTATCCATGAGTTGTCCATCAAAGGGTAGTACAACATTATCTAAGAATAACCATCGGGCACATACATCAGCCTCTTTCTCCAAGGTCACTTTTTATTTATGGTAATTATTCCATTTCACCAATAGAAAATGAACTAATCTACCTTAGTGATTCTTTATTCTCTGGTCCACAATATAGATAGGATGCTCCTCAAAAGATGAATCTACTCAAGTTCATCCTTAGTAGGCTGAATTATATGAGATGGATTTGAATATTATCATTGATATTGTGAATCATGGGTGATTTCATGAATTTAACAATACCTATAAAGTAAAAAGACATATAGTATACAGTACCAAATATCTCAATGATCTCAAAACAAACAAAAAATTAGGTGACAACTTGAATTGCCTCTGTATTTTTCTATTCCAAAAACACATTAATACTCGCAAGAAAACATGATCCTAGACCTCAAACTTCTGAAGTTTTCAATGGTGATCGACATAAATTTTTTTTCTTGACTAAGTAGTATAAATTAACTTTCTTATCATCTTCACCAGCTCTGAAGTCTCCTGTATGAGATGAGAACCTAGTAGCACGACTTCCCATGCCTCTAACTAGGACATAGGTAAATTTAATGGCATAACCTATAAGGCCTCATTTAGATCCATATGAATTTATTTCTGAAATATATTTTCATAGGAAAAATCTACATGGGGTATATATTTCTCCCAAAGACTCTCTAAATCATTTATTCATGCTATGAGAATTTTCTCCAACACTTTTATAGTCTATTCTGTTTGGCCATCAGTCTAAGGGTGAAAATCTTTTCTCTGAAGAACCTTTATACCAAAAGCTCTCTATAAACCATCCTATAACATAAATGATAAACTTGTTTCTCTATCTAAAATTATAGAATAAAGTACCCCTTTAAATTTTATATTCTAATGGACATAAAGTATCCCAAAATCATCCACTAAGAAGGTCTTATTTATAGGTAAAAAGTGCATAACCTTTGGGAATCTATCAACAATCACCCATAATGCATCACTGCCTCTAGGGGATTATATTAACCAATTCATAAAATCCATCATTAAATCATCCAATTTCTACTCAGTGATGATAAATGACTGGAAAAATATTGTTGGTTTCTGGTGTTCTGCCTTCACATAATGACAGGTTGAACACCTATTAATAATACCGACAATATCCCTTCTCAAAATTTCCACAAATACTAGTGATGTAGATCAAGATACATATTTACAGGGATGATATTAAATTCTTATTTAGATGAATGATGCTCTTGCATCAATTCCTCTCAGAGGTCTATTGGTACTGAGACACATACCTGAATACAGAAGATCGATTCCTTATCAATGATCATTCCTGATGGGAAATCCTCAAGTGAAATAATTTCCTTTAACAATATTCCTTCAAGATATAATAATTTTGATATCTTCACTATCCCCCTAAGTAAATATATAACTAATAATGATATAAGTATAGACTATCCATAATGGTCATAAACCACTAAGCGGATATTATAAAGAAAAGCCACAATCATTCAATTACTAGTGGTCTGCTAAACTGCATATGATTGAGTCCTTCAGCTCAAATAATCTAGTACAACATTTAACTTCCAAGATGTGTAGGAAAGATAAAAATCAAAGGAATATAGGTATTGAACCCACCATATTTGACTAAGGTTAACATCAAATTGGGTAAATATATTCTTGAGGATTATGTTTTCCATAAACCCCACAAAAAATATCCCATAAAATAATGTCCCAATAAATGTACAGAATAAACTATGACTGTCATATCAATATCGTACATTATGTAATTACAATTAGGTTGTCTCAAATGATGAGACCCATAAACTATATAATTATTATCCTACATTATAAATACTCCTAGAATGAAACCCAATACATCATAATTGACTACATAGATTCTTCCTTGATCTAGAAAAATCAGAATCATCACTTAATATAGATTCCATTTCATCTCTTAAATGTATATCTCATAACCTTATGATCATAAAAATTTCACACCCTTCTTAGTTAATCTCTTAAGTTGTTCTTATAGACATGATAATTATAGAATAAATCATGTGTAATAACCTTTTATCCCTGATAAACTACATGTATCAAATATATTCTTGGGATTACCCCAGGTAACTAAAACTCTCACCTTCCCTAGGTAAACTGATGCTCCCACCACTATGATAATATAACCCATTAAGTGATCCTTATCATTAAAAAAGTGGAATTTAATGAGAACAACCCACAGAAAGTTCACTCTTAGTGAATTTAGAATGATCTTATGATTTTTCTAATGGTCATATAATGTATGAAATTACACTAAGATATCATTTATGAATACTTCCAGAAAAGAATCCAAAAAATGGGTGGAGTCCCCGATTCAATATATCATTTAAAACGATCAGTGAATTAGTGATATTTAACAACATAACTAGACACTCTTAAATAACATACCTAATAAGGAACAATGTAGAATTATATTTGAAGGTCTAAAACATACTTTGTGACAGCCTATGCTCAAATAAATCATGGTGAAAACTTGAGCTCCTTGAAGGGGACCAAATACATCATGTATACAAGGAAAATGATGTCAGTTCTTTATTTTATGCTTATTAAACTTCTATTAATCCGTACAAATCATAATCGGTATGTTCGCATTATTGGAGAAAAACCCGATGAACCCCTGGAGAATTTCGGGGATATATAAAACCATTAGCTTCTAAGTTCTTCACCATTATCTTGATCTCATTAAACTTAGTTGTGGATATATTATAAACATTAATGGACATTGGTGCAACTCCTGATACCATATCAATTGAGAACTCCACCATTCTCTTAAGAAGTAAAATAAAAATGTCTTTATGGAATACACCCATAAAATGATCAATTATTGGAAATAAATAAGCTTGATATATTTTATGATCATGCATATAAAGGTTATAAACATGGATTTTCATGCCACTCAACCCACAATGCTCTATTCCGGCTCTACCTACATAAAAATTCCATTCAAAAATGTGAATATAAGTAAAACCCTATTAGAGTGTATATTAAATCATATGATGATAAAATCTATGTAGGAATGATAAGGTATCAGTTATTCCATCCCATGGATGACATCAAATATCGTCATCTCATTGATAAAAAACTTTAATAAGAATTGATATCCACCAATTACAGAGGGGAATTTCACATTCAAATACACTCTTGAAATGTGAAACCAAAAGAGTTTCAATGGTCATCACACTATACAGGTACTGAATTTCAAGCACGAGGCTTTCCATAATAGCCATAAAGGAAAAATAATTTAAATACACTATGTCAAAAAAATAGATACCAAGTTCGAAGCTACTAAAATCACACCTCGAACTATATATGGTATGTGGACCTTATCCCTTAGCACATGACACACTACATAAACCTATCCCATTCCACAGATGTAAGATACAACATTACCACCCTGATATGGCTAGATCTATTGACACTGCAAAACTATTGTCTATATGTCCTGGACATGACGACATCCTCAACTTAACGAACTGGTAGTACTCATAATCCCTTCATGATTCAAAGATGATGATGCATCTCTAGGACATGGAGTTTTTGTTGATCATATCTCACTGAAAAGGGTATGAAATTTTCTTTAAAATCAATTTAAATGGCCCATCCTATTACATGGTTGTCACCTAATAGGGGAACTATCTTTCATGTTCCCCTATTTCCTGAACCGATATAATTCTATAAGCACACCAGTACATGCACTCTGATAGGTACTTCTTGCATGAGAGGTCATGAAGAGATACTTCCTAACACTGGATACTGCACTACTAGGTTGAGAAATTGAACAAATTTTTCAGAACCTCCAGATACCCTCATGTAATATAGAGTAATAATATCAAAATTCAAAATGTAAAACACTGTATTCAACTGGAATACATTCACCAAACAATGAATAATATTTCTGATCTAATCCTCAAAACCCCTCTTTTTTCTCTATCTCATTAGTGGTATAGATAGGCTCAACATTATAATGTTCTGTTAAATGAGTTGATTATTTAATGATGGACATAGAAACATACAACAAGTTCATAAATTCCCTAGCATGATCATCCTTCAATGTCTCATGGATGAAGTAGTCATAAAATATGGATTTAAAATTCATATAATTCACTTCTTATTACTGACCATCCAAGTTTAGAATATCCCACAAAAATTTTCAAGATCCTCAATGAATATATATTGTGAGCTTCACTATCCTCTCATGATGTTTATCAATGTTCGTGAATATCTAAAAGAATGTCTCAAGCTCTATATATACATCTAGGGGCTACCATACTCTAAAAATGTTGGTGGAAGTTGTTGTTAAAAATACTAAGCCAACTCCCCAATAGAAGGGGAAAGTCATGAAGCTCCATGTATAGTCTATATAATCCATAGAAACTCACCTCGAAATAAGTTATAAATTCTCATATATGGGAAATAATTTGGTTCTATTGGTGTTACTAATGAACATAACACTAGTGGCTCATGTCCCACCACCACATTAGAAGGTTCATCACCACTCTCCTAGCCCAAGACTCAAATATGTTGTGGTCGAATATCTATACAAATTCAACCCACACACAAAATATTGAAAATTAAAATGGTAAAGACCATAGTAATAATAATAAAAAGTTAAAATCCATACTACATAAGATTCATACCCGATTCTTACCACTATGTCTAGGTCTTGGTGATATGAATGATCATATAGAACACAAGTGACTTTTCCCACTACTAAGGTCAGGTGTGAGTAATTCTTTCTGTTTCATTATAAGGATCCCAATATAGGGACTTTCAATTGCATAATATAGAGTAATACAACCTTTAATTTTCTAATGGAATCCCCATATAATATAAATCTCATTAGAATTAATGATTTTACAATTGATGCATTTAGATAATAGACTAGTGATCTGAAATACCATTCCATATTTATATAAGTATCTTCTTTAAAATTATAATTAGTATTTTATATGACTAAATCTAAACCTTTAAAATCAATAATAAAATTTCACTAGTAATATAGTATGATTTAATCTAAATGACTCACCATTTAAAATTTATAGAGGTATATAAAGTCTTTAGATTAAAAATGGAATTCACATATCCAAATTCATCTAATGTGACAGCTTATGAAACCTCTGTTACATAACTCAAACATGATATAATTTGTTAGATAATGTTAGATAACCAACCAATACATGTAAAAACAATTTATGATGATTAAAATACATTAATAACCCATTATATAATTTCCTTTTTCAATAAAATCATTAGTTTCATAATAAGTTAATCATTAGAGGAACATAAAACCAATATCTTGCTGTCAAGAAATGAAATCAACATGGAATGGAATAAATCCTGACATATTAGCCATATAAGGTGTATTAAATGATGAATGAGTAATTATTACTTTTTTTATAAATTTAAGATAAGTTTTAATCCAACATTATAATTATAATAACATCACAGATCATGTGTGTCACCTAGTGGTGAAAAAAAAACTAACATTTTTTTGTGTGACATATCACTGATAGTAAAATAGAAAAAAGGGATTGGGGAAAAGGTATATACCACTGAACATAATCATATGATAGAACACTTTTCTAGTATTATATTCCAAATTTACCTAGAATGGGAGAAAATGATAGAATATATGAATTACTTGAAAATAGGGCATAAGATCTCACAAAACAATTCCATAGGAGGAAATATATGTGACATAAAGAAGAAAGAATATAAGAGATATTACTGAGACGAATCCAGTGATATGAATAGTGTGTTAATAGAACATCATATGAATAATTTTTCTCGAGGAATAGTTTTAGGAATTAGATTGAGTTCAAAAGGTTGATACCTGATATGCATGGGAGGATAAAGTGGAGGTGTGGTGAGATCCTAAAGTTAAGGAGCAGAAAAATAAATTCTCCCAATTTTAAAGTGGGGCATGGTTTAACCACATTGTTTTTAAAATCCTGTGAAAACCATTTTCTAGCTACTATATATGTAATGTGGCCCCACACGGTATGGGATCATGGTTTGTTTAGCCATCTTGTATTCTTACATCCCCGTCTTCCTATGGAAGACACCTCACACTGGATATAGTTCATGGTTATGAAAACCATGAACATTATGTTCTCTCCCTTATGTGGAGGCTCGTAGCACCCTATATGATTTAGAAAAACCATACAACCAAGGCATAAAAGTTTCTATTAACCGCGTGGCCTTGCTATTTTCTCTAAATGTTAGGGCTCTAGGCTCCAAAATATTCATGGGTGCCCTCATTTTCACCACAACCCCTTTAGGAAATTTTAAAAGGATAAAACCAAGGAAACAAATTAAAGACAAATTATTTTGACATCATGTTAAATTTGGGATCTTATATATATATTTTAAAAAAAATTAATTTCTTCGATAGCTTGTTATATACGCAATATTGTGTTTTAACAAGTCATAGAACAATGTTCCATTATAACATAGCTGCTAAATTTGTAGTTATGAATATGAAAACATACATTACTAAAATTATATTTTTTATATATCTATAACTAAAATTCATTGGTCATTAATTCATTAGAAAAAATATTTTAAAGTAAAAGAAATTTTTTTCTAAAAATATGATTTTATGCGGGCAATGTATTTCTATATTAATAAATTAAATTAGTATATATTGGAGAGTTATATTAATGAAATTTAAATATTATAAATTAAATAAAATATTTTTTTCATTTATATAATATTTTTATTGGAATGTGATAAGAATAGATCATGTTTTACACTTAGAACAATTTTTTTTCTAAAATGGTCGTTTCGTAGCATTTTCTGCACATATTTTAATATTAAATTTTTAATCATTTATAAAAGTTATATTAATGAAATTTTTTAATTTTTTAAATAATCATTCCCAAAATTTCTTATACTATTGGATTGAAAATTATTTGGAAAGATTAATTTTGCAATGAATAGTTATTTTTTTTAAAACACACATTTTTGGTTAAAGCATTTACAAAGATCTGAAAATTTATATAATACTTTAAAAAGTAATATTAGTTTAATAATATTATTATTAATCCAATTTATTCCATTATAGGTAGTTTAATTTATAATTTTTATATAAATAATTTTTATACTCAAGAAATCATTTTCTCTGGAAAATTGTTTTTCCATCACACCTACAGGTTTAATTTTAATTTAAATTATGTAACATTTTGTTTATTAAATTTAATAAAATAGTTTTAATAGTTTTAATATAAATTATAATAATTAGTTAATATTCCAAAATTATATTTTTTCACATTGAATTCTAAAAATAACAAGATATAATTGATGCAGTTAAGGTGAAAAAAAGATTAATCGGGGTTTATTTAAATAGATAAGTGTTAAAATTACTTTTAAACTTGTCAATATAAAATTTTATAGGAATATATCTATCTTATTACTTCTTGTTATTTTATAATGATCTATTTTGGATCCTTGTGTCCAATAAAGTGACAAGGAAATAGTGTAAAACATTAAAAAAGAACAAGTGTCCTGACTGAAACCATCATTGAACCTAGTCAAAGTTTAAAATTTATTATCCTAATAACTATAGTATATGTGGAAGGCAGGGTCAAACCCACATAGAGGGAAATTTTGACCACTCTTCTTCTACAAACTAGAAAAAAGACCATACTATTATCAGCATTGGGGTTGAGCTTATGTTTTTCTACTTCTATTTTAATTTTATTTATTATGTGGCACAAATAAAACATCACAATCATTTTGAGTTTTATGTTCTAAACTATATCAAAGCAAGAAACGTGATAAAAGCAGTAAGTAACAGAGAAATAATATGCTGATAAGTGAAAAATCTATGGGAATATGTATAGGGAAATTATCAACTCTCTTGGTTTTGAAAACATTCCTTCTCACAATAGTGATTACAACACCACTGAAAAGGAGTGATTTATTTCCCTCACCAGGAGATAAATCACTAAAGCTAAAAAGTCCTGGACTTCACCACTCCTAGATTAATCAACTTGAGAATTATTATTTGAAAAATATTACAGAACAAACTCACATTATGTAATGTAGTCTTGTATTTCAATTAAAATGTAAAAGAAAATTAATCCACAATCAAAATCACTGAATTATTGTGGAGTTTTCAGATTAAGTTCAGGTGGTACATTGCAATAGAATGCAATCAGAACTGATCTCGCCAATCAATTCCAATCATAATCAAAATGATAGTGACAAGAGAAAAATAAGATAACCATTAGATTCAATTTTATACCCCTAAATGGAAGTATTTAACCTAACATTATCTCTGTTATATAAACTAAAACCATCCAATTGCAAAATAAGAGAATTGAAAGATAAAAAAGGAAGAAAACTCACTCTGATAGCTTGAATTTCTGCTACTCCAGGCCCTTGGAACTATAGGGAATGGCTTTCTGAGAAATCCTCCAAAGTTCACCTCCAGGTTCTTGCTCTGCTCCTGAGTAAAAGATTCAATGAATCCCCCATATTTTTTTATCAAATTCTATTGCATCTTATTTATAATACCCTCTGTCATCTACTGCATGTCACCATTCAATTTTCAACAACTTGGACTCATGTTTTTCTATTTCAATGCACGCCAAACTAATTTTTCTCAGTAACTACTCCCACTGAGTTAGTTGTGTGAATCTGGACGTATACACGTCTCTTGAATGGACCTGAAAAATAAAAAACAAAATAAAACAACAAAAACATGAATAAAGTTAATTAATATTTTATTTTTTAAAGACTAACATTATAATACTTATTGAAAATTAACTAAAGTAAATTAAAAAAATTATCATAATTGATAATTATTATTAAATATTATTATTATAATAAATTCATTAATGAAGTAAAATTATTAAGTATTAAATTTATTGTTAAATTATTAAATTGTTTTTTGTATTATTAACAATTAGTTAGTAAAAATTAATTGAATTGTTAAATTAGATTAAGATTAATTACTTTATTAATTTAAATATTATATTTATACTATTAGAGAAAAAAAAGTTTTAAGTATTTATATCCATTAATATTCAATTTAATTTACAAATTATTATTATTTTGTAATTTAATTTTATAAAATCTTATTAATTTGTCTAAATATACGATTTTATAAATTATGTAATTATTATTATAAAGACTATTTCGTATTATATTATATTTATTTGATTAATTTATTATTTATTATTATTATCGTTTTCTTTATCTTTTTTTTTATTTTTTTATTTACTCTCCCCCAAATTCAGCACAAAGGGGGGAAATATTTCTTGGAACCTTCTCTAGGAAGTAAGTCTGTGACTCCTTGCTTCATCTTCCTCCATCACCGGCGTTGCCTAATCCACCCCGAAACTTAGCTTTAGTGACACCGATTTCAGCTCTAGTGGGTGGTGGCTTTGGATAAGAGGTGCATCTTTGATAGCGGATCTCATCGGCTTTGTCTCCAGAGGAAATACTCTTCAGCTTTGCCTCCTCATCCTCAAACTGGCCTCGACAAGGTGAAATAAACCTAGAGATTCTACAGTCGGTGATACTCCTCTTCATCCATCGATGGTATTCGGGGTTGTTTCCAGGTCCAGTGAAGACATGTGATTAGGGTAGAATTGGTTCCTTGAAATTGGAAATCTGGTTTGTGGAATGTTGATGCCCTTATTTTTGGTTGAGTCTAAATCTATTCCTCTAAACTCAAATGATACTTCAAAAAAACATTGAGAACAATGTTGGTTTGATGACAAGCTGAGGGAGACGGTGACAATGGTGATGTGGTTCTATAGTTGCGTTGAAAGGGAAACGGTGTGAGAAAAGTTGCAATGTTGGTGCATGGGAAAAAGTGCCAATATTTAACTTGGAAATGGTATGAGACTCACTGTGAGATAGTGAAATAAGTTACGGTGGAAGGTCAGAAGCCGTGAGGTAGTAAAAATGGATTATGGTGCCACCGTGAATTAAACTATGGAAAGAAAGGAGACACTGTAAAGGGAATATGGTGTATGGAGTAAAACTGAGTCACTATGAAATGGACATGCTGTGTGATGGCACCGTAAAGTGAATTAGTTGATGTGGCACTGCGACAAGGTTGAAACTATGAACCTGCCAAATAAACAGAGTAAATAAAATTAATTACAACTTAAATAAAATATAAACAAAATAATTAACAAAAACTATTAAAATAATTGAAATTTTAAATACAACATAAACTATAATAAATTTATGAAACCTATTAATCATAAGTTAAATTATTATTATATTCTAAAATAAAATGATTTAATTTAATCAATTATAAAAAAATTTAAACTATTTATAATAGCTACTTTAACAAACTAAATTATTTAAGTAACAAGTTACTTAATTTGTTATTATATGCCTAAGTTAATTTAATAAATTATATTAAATAGTTTTTAAAAAAAGAATGTTAATAAACTCATGTCTATAATGAAGGAATTCTTATAAGACAGCTAAAAATTATGTTATTATAAATTATTAAATATTTAATACAAGAAAAGATAAATCATCACCATATTATTTAATGAACAGAATCAGAATTAATCAATCAATTAATTATTACTTAACTATTAAATAAGCAGACAAAATCATCAAAGTAAATAAAAAGTTATTAGTCTATAAAATTAAAGTAAGAGATAAATTAATTATTTTAAATCTTAAAAAAATAATTAATTATAAAAAATAATTAATTATTAAAATTAATAATCAAAATACAAAAGTGTTAAAATTAAATAGAATGTAAAAAAATAACCAATTAAATCATTAAACATTAATTAAAAAGATGTGGCAATCATGTGTTTTTAAGGCCACATCAAATTCCCCCACACATAATCATTGTTTGTCCTCAAACAATCTCATGTTTTATTATCTTTGAAAACAAAAGTATGATATTCACAATTTTTCTCAAAATGTAACATGTCCAGAAATTTGTAACAAAGGACAAAAACTTTTCATTAGGCTTAGAAAATAAGTTGCTCATATAAATCTTTCCTAGAACAAATTCTCACAGGTAGTCTTGAAAACTATGAATCATCAAGCAATAAAGATTTCATGCCTCATATGTGATACTTCTTAGTGACTAACATTAATCCAAACATAAGTTCAATGTCAAATGGTGAAAAGATGTAAAATTTATATGAAATTAAGAACATCACAGTAGGAACTTTATAGTTTGACCTTTTAACCTAGGTTCCAAAAATAAAATATTTCTTTTGAATCATCCTAATGATACAACCTAAATAACTCCCATATAAACCAATTGACCCCTTCTTCATCCGGTGATCATCATTCCCCTCACCTTAATGAACTCATTTTTGACCCTAGAGACCTTATTTTATTTTTCCCATGTCAAGTATCATTGTGCTAAGAACTGTTCAATGCACTTATTAAATGTGTACATAGGTCTTATAGTAAACAGAAACAAACCCTGCATCTAGGGTCTCAGAGATTCAACATGGGACCTGAGATTCCCAAACTACTCTAGTTTCAAAATATTTCTATGGAAACCATTTACATTGGCTCATTAAGGTGATTCCTTTTATAATTAAAGGAAAAGAAGAAGAATGAAGCCCCTAAGAAAGAGTAAAACTTCTAGTTCCAGCAGCAATGATCATAACTACACAAACATGTAACCCAAATCACTTTCAAAGATAGTCCCTAAACCAAGATATCCATTCAATCAGTAATCAAAACCACTCATCAATCATTCAATATCATTAATTTCAAATAGAAAACAAATCTTAACTACCATAATGGTACATGTCCTAAGGAAAGGCACAATTGAGTACAATGTAAAACCTAAAATTATGCAAGAATTTTGAAAAAATTTACCCATTTTTTTGAAAAAAATAATGAAGGGATGTGGGAATTCATGAGCGTACATTAAATCACAATTAACTATAGTAAATAATTTACCCCCTCCCCCACACTTAAAACCCAAATTTGTCCCCAAATTTGACTTCTAAATATGGATAAGAACAATTTGACAGTTAAAGTTCAAAACAAATTTTCAATAGAGCAGATTTATGACATGTATAAAGGTCACATTAAAGTACACAAATATTTTTTTCTACAATGAATAACTTAAAAATAGGTTCATTAGAAATTTCATGCATTAAAATTTATGTTCAGTGAAAAATATTTCATTAAAGTACAAAACGAGAATATAACTTGTGAGTGTTGAGTGAATTTTTGGTAAGCATGTTCAGAACTATGATTTAGATGGTTATTCAATTCAGCATTAGAAGTTCATGCTAAACAAACCATCCATAATTAGATTTAAAAGACTAGCAACATGTACCCCCCAAAGTTAGATTCAAGTAGTTGATGCTTTTAATAATAATGAAATTCAGATTTAAGTAGTGAAGTACATGCATAACTTTTAAAATTCAACTCAGTGAAACATAACACAATTTCATTCCAATTCAAGTAGAATTTTAAACATATGTAGAATTTTTATAACAAAACATGAAGCCGAATTTATCCATTACGTCAATAGGATCAAAGAAATAAATGTAGCAATTATGAGTTGAGTACTTCCCGGAATATATTATTCAATTTCCCTTGAGTATATGAATTCCACTTTTTAAATGACAACACAAAATCTTCATGATAATAGTGAAACAGAAAAAATAGGCAAAGAGAAATAAGTAAGAAGGAATTCCCAAAAACAAAGCACCAAATTAGCACATTATTCAAGGGTAAAAATGAAACATAGTAAAGACAAAAAGAACCAAGGTTTTTCTCCCATGCAGTGCTATGTTTTTAAGTCATCAGCTAGACTTTATTCAAGATCAGTTTCCAAGAACAGTGAAGGAAGACAAGACCTTTAAATGTGCCTCAAAATAATGTTTCAATATCTGCCCATTAACTAACATGGGTTGGTTTTCTTCACCTACAATTTCAACAACTCCATTCTTTAGAACTCTTACAACAGTAAAAGTTCCAGAAAACTTGGGATTCATCTTCCCAGGAAAGAGTTTGATTTTAGTTTTAAAAAGAAGGAACTTCTACCCAGGTTTGAATTCATTGGTTTGAATGATAGAATCATGAAATATTTTAGTCCTCTCTTTATAATTTCTTGAATTATCATAACTCTCTCTCCTAATTTCATCAATTTACTCATCTCAAGTAATATCCTCTCACCAACACTATTAAAATTAATGTATAGAGCCTTAACTTCCCTATAAGATTTATGTTGCAACTCCACAGGTAAATGACAACATTTTTCAAACAACAATCTCTAAGGACACATAACTATTATGGTACAGAAAGGAGTTCTATATTCCCATAAAGCTTCATTCAATTTAAGAGACCCGTCTTTCCTATAATTTGAAATAGTTTTCCCAAGTTTTTTTAGTTCTCTTTTTGAAATTTCCACCTGTCCACTAGACTATGGATTATAAGGAGTATTGGTTTTATGAACACACCCTTATTTATTCATCAAAGATTTAAAATTTTAATTCTTAAATTGTGTTCCATTATCAGTTATAAAATCTCTTGGGACTGAAATCTAGAAAATATGTTATTTTTAACAAATTTTATTACAGAGTTGGCTTGATTTTTGGGAAGTGCCCCTGCCTCATCCCATTTCAAAACAGAGTCAACATCAATAAGAATATACTCATTCCCATGAGATTATGGAAATGGAACCATGAAATCTAAACCCCAAACATCAAAAATCTCAACTTCTAGAATTCCTTTTAAGGGTAACTCCTGCTGCTGAATAACATTTCATAGCCTCTGACACCTACCACATCCAACCACAAATCTTCTAGGATCCCAAACAATAGTGGGCCAATAGAAACCAGAATTTAAGACTTTTTGAGAAGTTCTTTCACCACAATGGGGACCTCCCCAAGGTGAGGAGTGCCAACTTTCTAAGATAGGAAACATATCTTCCTTAGGAATACTACTCCTATGGGTACCATCAAACATCTCTTAAACAGCAGGGGTTCATCTCAAAGATAGTACTTAATTTCAGAAATGAATTTTTTTTGGTTATTAGACATATTTTTTGGAAAGACACCTACTTCAAATAAGTTGGAAAAACCTGAAAACCAAGAAGACTTCCTAATAGACATAGTAAGCATCTTATCATTAGGAAATTAAGAGTTTATATCTCTATAATCTTCAGATTGAGTAAGAGAAAGAGGACACCTTGATAAGTGTTCAACAACTAAATTTTTAGCTCCCTGTTTATCCTTAATTTCTAAATAAAACTCTTATAATAATAGGATCCATCTGATCAGCCTAGGATTAGTTTCCTTCTTAGAAAAAGAGTACATTAAATCAGAATGATCAGTGAAAATGATAACTTTTGAACCTAATAAGTACTTTCTAAACTTTTCTAGAGCAAAAACAACATTTAGAAATTCTTTTTCAGTGGTGGTATAATTTTTTTGGGCATCATCGAGAAATATGATAGCATAATACACCACATGCAGTTTCTTATATTTCCTCTATCCAAGGACATCACCTACAACCATATCACTAGCACCACACATATGTTCAAAAGGTAATTTTTAATCAGGTTCAGTGATAATTTTTGATGTAGTGAGTTTCTCATTAAGAAGATTAAATGATTTCAAATAGTTTTCATCGAAATTGAAAGGTGCATCCTTAACCAGAAAAGAACACAAGGGATTATTTATTTTGGAAGAGTCTTTTATGAATCTTCGATAGAAACCAGAATTCCCTAGGAAACATCTAACTCCTTTAAAATTTACAGGAGGAGGCAGTTTTTGAATAACATCAATTTTAGAAGTATCAACTTACAGACCTCTCTTGGACACTTTATGACCAAGCACTATACCTTATGTGACCAAGAATGGACACTTCTCCTAATTAAGAACAAAGTTGGTTTCAATGCATCTTTCCAAGTCTAACTCAATATTTCCAAGACAAGTATAAAAAGTACTACCCACAATGGAGAAATCATCCATGAAAACCTCAATAATTCTCTCAATCACATCTGAAATGATAGCCATCATACACCTTTGAAAGGTGGATGGACCTCCACAAAATCCAAAGGGAATCCACCAGTTGGAAAATGTCCTAAAGGGGCATGTTAAATTGTTCTTTTCCTGATCCTCTAGAGGAACAAGAATTTGGTTGTAACTAGAATACCCATACGAAAAGAAGAAAAAATCATTTCCAGTAAGACTCTCAAGTATTTGATCCAATAAGGTCATTGGATAATGATCCTTCCTAGTTTATTCATTCAGCATCCTTTAATCTATACAGACTCTCCATTTTTTGGCTTTCTTAACATGGAATTATTCATTTTTTTTCATTTTTAACTATAGTGAAACCTCCCTTCATAGAGAAAACCTAGACAGGGATGACCCATGAACTCTCAGAAATGGGATATATCATTCCAGTGTCTAGCAGTTTGATCACTTCCTCTCTCACGACTTCCTTCATGTTTGGATTTAATATTTTTTGACACTCTACCCTAGGATTATGGTCAGACTCCATAAGTATTTTATTCTTGGAAAATGAGGGAATAATACCCTTGATATCATCTATGGTCTAGCCTATGGAAGATTTAAACTAATTCAAAACATTTAACAACATTCCTCATGGTTTTCATTCAGTTCAACAGAAATTATTACAGGAAAAGTGGAGTTCTCACCCAGAAATGAATATTTAAGATGACCAGGGATTGGTTTCAGATCAATAGTGGGAGGTTCTACACTAGAAGGAAGATTCCTAGGCCTGGGAGGTCCAAGATCTTCAATATATCTCTTGTAAAGATTTTGAAATGAGGAAATATATTCAATTTTATGTTCAGATTCAGAACAAACAGTGCTACTGACCAACGTGAGTAGCACACTGTCTAGATTTTCCAGATCAGATTTTAACAAGTTAATTAGAGTAGAATCATCAATTTGTCTTAAAAAATATCCTTTAATATCATCAAAGTTTTCAGAAGGGTTGTTGTTAATAGACACACCATCAAATTCACTCAAAAATCTCCTAAGTTAATAAAAGGGGACTGTTCTATAGCAGAAACTGAATAGTTGTCCAGTTCTAGAATATTTTCCAGATTAAGTATTCGAGCAGTATTTTCAACTTATAAGACAGAATCAATATAATTTTTAGATTCAAAATTATTTTCTTCAACAAAGGATTGATTTTCGGATTTTTCAATATTTTTAGTTGAGTTCTCATCTTCTAAAGACACTATCATTGAACAGATTTTAGAAAACATTAGTCCTTTAACATTTTTAAACACATTTAACTCTTCTTGTTGTTCTCCAATTTTAAAAATTAATTTACCCTTAGAAACATCAATAACAGCACCAGCTGTAGCAAAGAAGGGCAAACCCAAGATGATGGGAACCTCTTGATCACATTCCATATCAAAGACTAAAAATTCTGCAGGCAAAAAAATCTTCCCAACCCCAACAAGAAAATCATCTACCATACCCATAGGATGAGTGAACGATCTATCATCCCACTGTAGTATGAATGTGGTGCGTTGAGGGTCACCCAACCTCAACTGTTGAAATATTGAGTACAGAAGCAGATTAATGCTAGCACCTAAATCACACAAACAGTTTAGCGGATCAGAGTTTCATAAGGTACAAGGAATGAAAAAGAAACTTGGGTCTTTAAATTTGGGTGGGATTTTATTTTGGATTGCAGCACTTCACTCTTCAGTGAGGCTATAAGTAGAAAATTCATCCAAAGTTTTTTATTTGAAACGGTTTATTTAATAGATTTCAAGTAATATGGGATTTGAATTAAGACTTGAATGAAAGGAATTTTTATTTGAAGTTTGGAAAGGAGACCAAGGAATTGAGGAAGTCCAGCCTTGGTGTTAGATTGAGGTTTTAGCTTCTCAGGAAAAGGGATGGGTGGGGAAAAAATTTAAGGAAATTAGGTATATACCTCACCTATTCGTCAACCTTTTCTTTTACTTTATTATTTTGATTCTTGGACGAACATTCATCTTGAGTTACAGATGAAAAATTCAGATTTTGATCATTTTCATGACTTTTCTATGAATTTCTAGCATGTGTACAAAGCCAATTCTTATTTTGAGTTTGAAACAGATTTTCATTTTGGGAAATTTCATGGTCTTTTTCAGCTATAATATGAGTATTAATCCCACTTCAAGATACAATAGCCGTAGAATTTTCTCTAGATTTAAGTTTAGTGGTACTTGGAAGTATACCTTTTTCATTAGATGAAAAATCTCTAGAAAGTTGACCAAGTTGTGTTTCCATGTTCAGTATTCTAACATCAGTTTGCATTTTATCAGACTCATATTGATTTTGATGTTTGGACAACTAATTCTTGTATATTTCTTCTTGAGAGTTGATTTTCTTCCAAATTATATCAATATTAGATGAAATGTGACTATCATTGTTTCCTTGTACATTTGAAGCCTCACCCCTTTGTTGATTTTGAAAATTTGGTCTTCTTTTATTAGAGTAATTAGGGGAAGTAGATTTTTTAATTAAGCCTTTATCTTTCCAGGATAGATTAGGGTGGTTCCTATAGCCTTGATTGTAATTATTTGAAAAGGTATCTTCTTTATAAGGCATCCTTGGACCATAGTTAACAATGTTTTAATTCTATTGTTGTTGTGATGGAATATGAAAATTAGGATGGAAGTTTTAAGTATGCCCAAACATACCAAACTAGACACACTGTTCCCTTAATGATTTGTTGGTGTTTTGACATCCAAGTTGGTAAACAGTTTGCTTTGAATTCTGGTTCATTAATGACTGAAGTTGGTTGAATATTTAAACAGGATGAGCTTAAGTTTCATTCATTGAACCAATTTTTTGGTTAACATTTCTATTGACTCTTTTTCTTCTTGAATTTTTATATTGTGAATTCAGTGTAAGGGTATTAAAAATTTGTTTATGTTCTTCAACTGACTTATCATTTTAATTACCCCCAATAGCTTGGTCAACTAGATTATGTCCAGATGAAGAAATCCCTTCATAGAATGTATCCATGATAAGGTGAGATGAGAGTTGATGATTCGGACACTGCCTAAGCAGATCCCAAAATCTATCACATGCTTCATGAAAAGAATCTCTATACTCTTGATAAAAAATATTTATTTTTGTTCTCAGTTCACCTTTTTATCATTGTAGATAAAATTTCATAATGAAAGAGTTGTATACTTGATCCCTGTTTTCGAAAATGATCTCATATAGACTAAGAAACAAATTTATAGCATTCCCTTTAAGGCAAAAGGGAATTAATCTCATTCTATGGTCATTTTCTGTGATTCCTAGAATAGGTAATTACTACACAGTATTATAGAAGTATCCAATGAAGGAGACGTGGTCCCCATTACAGATCCAATTAAAATAAGGCAACAGAGAAATGTGTGACTGTTTCATTTCATTTTTTTTGCCTCTAGGATATAACCTAATGGATGAAAGATTTATTGAAACTTGAGAGAGTTGTAATTCTCTCATCCTAGGCATTTCATTTTCTTCTAAGAGTCATGGATGATTTTAAAAGTTGTTATCAGGAACTCTATTTTTTATGTTCTCCATTTCAATCATTTTATTCTTTCTTTGAGCAGTGAGATGTTTATCTATTTCTATGTTCAGTTTCTCTAATATAACATCAGAGTTTATTTTGCTCATAAAAACAGCAACATTTAGTACTCAATAGTAACAATTCAATAAGATGTGAAACAACTTTTTTTTATAATTTTGAAATTTTTTCAATTTTTTAAATATCTTTATATATCTGTTTTTATATCTTTTTTTAGAGTAATGGCTCGTGGATTCCCCAGAAACAGTGAAAAATACATGACCTAAACAATCATTGAATCTGGTCAATTTTTAAAATTTATAATCATACTAACTACAGTTTATGTGAAAATCATGGTTGAACCCACAGAGAAGGAAATTTTGACCACTCTTATTCTAAAAAATAAAAAAAGACCCCACTATTTTCATTAGAGGGGTTGAGTTTTTGTTATTCTACATTTTTATAATTTTTTTATTATGAGGCACAAATGAAACATCACAATATTTTTGAGTTTTTTGTTCTTAACTATATCGAATCAAGAAACAGGATAAAAACAATACGTAATGGAGAAATAATTTTCTAATAAGTTAAAAATCTAGAGAAATATGTCCCGGGAAAATATCAACTCTACTAGGTTTGAATAAGTTCCTTCTCAAAATAATTATTACACTTATACCACTGAAAAGGACTAATTTATTTCCCTCATGAGGAGATAAATCACTCAAGCTGACAAGTCCTATAATTTTTCACTTCTAGATTAATCAACATGAGAATTCTAGTTTGAAAAAGATTACAGAACAAACACATCGTATGTTCTTTAGTATTTTATTTAAATTTAAATGTAAACTAAAATTAATCCACAATCAAACTCAATGAATAAATGTCGAGTTTTGAGATTAAGTGTTGGTGGTATATTGAAATTGAATGCAATCAGAATGAATCTCACTAATAAATTCCAATCATAAACAAAATGATAGTGAGAAGCAAAAAAGAAGTTAACCAGTAGATTCGATTTTAAACCCCGAACTGGAAGTATTTTACCTAATATTATCTCTATTTCGTAAACTAAAACCATCCAATTACAAAATAATAGAATTGAAAGAAAACAGAGGAAGAAAACTCCCTTTGCTAGCTTGAATTGCTGGTACTCTAGGCCCTCAGGTCTCTAGGGAATGGATTTATAAGAAGTGCTCAATGGTTCACCTCCAGGTTCTTGCTCAGCTTCTATGTGAATGATTGAATGAATTCCCTGAATTTTTTTTTGTCAAATTCTACTGTATCTCGGTTTTTATTCCCTCCATCATTTACTTCATTTCACCACTAAATTTTCACCGACTTGGACTTGTCTTTTTTTTGTTTCAAGGAACATCACACTAATTTTTCTCAGTAACTAACTCCCATAGAGTTAGTTGTATGAATCTAGAAGTATACACGTCTCTTGAATGAACCTGAAAAATTAAAAAAAAAATAAAACAATTAAAACACGAAGAAATTTAATTAATATTTTATTTTTTAAAGACTAAAGTTATAAAACTTATTGAAAATTAACTAAAGTTAATTAATAAATATCATAATTGATAATTATTACTAAATATTAATATTATAATTAATATATTAAATATGTAAAAATATCAAGTATTTAATTTATTATTAAATTATATTTAGTATTATTAACATTTAGTAAGTAAAACTTAATTGAATTCTTAAATTAGATTAATATTAATTAATTTATTAATTTAATTATTATATTTATACTGTTAGAGAAAAGAAGTGATAAGTATTTATATTCATTAATATCCAACTTAATTTTGAAATTATTATTGTTTATAATTTAATTTTATAAAATCTTATTAATTTTTCTAATATCCTATTTTATAACATATATAGTTATTATTATAAATATTATTTTTTATTATATTATATTTATTTGATTAAATTATTAATTATTATTATTATCTTTCTCTTTATCTATTCTTTTTATTTTTTATTTACTCCCCCCCAAATTTGTCACAAAGGGGGGAATGATTTCTCGGATCCTTCTCCAAGAAGGATGTCCTTGACTACCTATTTCATCTTCCTCCATCATCGGCGTTGCCTTATCCACCCAACAACTGAGCTTCAGCGACGTCGATTTCAGCTCCAGCGGGTGGTGCCTTTGGATAAGAGGTGCGACTTTGACATCAGATCTCCTCAGCATCGTCTCCGGAGGAACTCCTCTTTGGCTTCACCTCCTCATCCTCTAACCGTCCTCGACAAGGTGAAATCAAACCAGAGATTCTGCAGCATGCGATACTCCTCTTCTTCCATTGAAGGTATTAGGGTTTATTCCAGGTCCAGTGAAGAAATTCGATTAGGGTAGAATTGGTTCTTTGAAATTTGAAATCTTGTTTGTGGAATGTTATTGCACATAATTTCTAGTTGTGTCTGCATCTGTTCTTCTGATCTCAAATGATAATTCAAAAAAAAAAGTTGAGAACAGTGTCAGTGTGATGACAAGATGAGGGAGATGGTGCTAATGGTGATGCGGTGCTACAGTTGCGTAGAAAGTGAAACAGTGAAAAGAAAGATGCAATATTGGTGCGTGGAAAATGTTTCCACTGTTTCTCCTAGAAATTGTGTGAAACTCACTGTGAGATAGTGAAATAAGTTACATTATAAGCGCAGAGGTGGCGAGATAGTAAAAAAGGGATTACTGTGCCACTATGAATGAAACAGTGGAAAGAAAGGAGACACCATAATGGGAATATGGTGTAAGGAGTAAAACGGTGTCACCGTGAAATGGACACAGTGTGTGATGGCACTGTAAAATGAATTGGTTGATGTGGCACCGTGACAAGGTTGAAACCGTGAACCTGCAAAATAAACATAGTAAATAAAAAAAATTAAAACTGACATAAAATATAAACAAAACAATTAATAAAATCTAAAACATAATTCAAACAATTGAAAATTAAAATACAACAAAAACATTAATAAATTTATGAAACCTATTAAACATAAGTAAAATTATTAATATATTTCAAAATAAAATGATTTAATTTAATCAATTATAAAACAAAGTTAAACTATTTAAAATAGATACTTTAGAAAACTAAATTATTTAAGTAACAAGTTAGTTAATTTTTTTTATATACTTATGTTAATTTAAGAAATTAGTTTAAAGTGTTTTAATAAAAAAAGGATGTCAATAAATGTAAGTTTATAATTAATGAATTATTATAAGCTAGCTAAAAATTATGTTAATCTAAATTATTAAATATTTGATACAAGAAAAGATAAATCATCACTATATTACTTAATGAACAGAATCATAATTAATCAATCAATTAATTAATTCTTAACTATTAGATAAGCAGACAAAATCATCAAAGTAAATAAAAAGTTATTAGTCTATAAAATTAAAGTAAGAGATAAATTAGTTATTTTAAAGAATAAAATACACGATTAATTATAAAAATTAATTAATTATTAAAATTAATATTAAAAATATAAAAGTGTTAATATTTTATAAAAAGTAAAAAAAACTACCAATTAAATCATTCAAAATTAATGGAAAGGATGTTGAAAAACATGTGTTTTAAGGCCACATCATGTCCCACTCACCTCAATTATAAAATGAATTCCCTATCCTATCATATATACACATAAAAATAATTTTATTTCTTTCATTACATGAAAAAATATATTATTTACTACCATTACCATTTTATTGATTATTTTTATTGATTATAAATCCCACCTTGGAATTCTTTCTGTGCAAACCAAAATAGGTTATCGAAAGAAGAAATATTGTTCCTAACCAATAATTTTTGTTTTATTTATTCTTAAAACACCTTCAAATATTCTACAATTATTATTAAATAATTACACAATTTTATTTAATATACATAGATTTTATTATACTATCCTCATAAACTATATCCATCTCCTCATCCATTAAATGGGAAATAGAACTTCTGATCTTGTGTATGGTGGATTACCACCTCACTAATTGATGTAATTAATTTTCTATAATTACCTATCATGTATGGATATAATGATATTTTTTAAATATATTCATTAGTTATAATATCATATCAAACTTATTACATTCCAATCTAGTGATAAATGATAATGTCACTCATGTGTACGTGTGCACTACCACCTCCATGAAGTGATGGGTTACATTTGTCATTTAATTTTGACATGGATTATAATAAGAATATATTTAAAATATATATATTAAATTTATGATATAAAAATTATTATTGGAATATTAATTAATATTTACCATTCTTTCATTCCTTTCAACAAAATGTAAACAACATACATCAATACATACAGCCTACCATCTGCATGAATGATGTAATTATTTTTTTATATATCAATATTATATGTATGACTATAAATATTTATATAATAAATATATAAAATATTAATATCATTACTGAAATTATTTATTTTATGGAACTATAATAAAATTACAAGGAAAAAACTACTTAACAAAAAATTATTCCAGAAAAATTAAAAAATTATCACCTCGAGCAACGTTTTTTAATAAATTACTAAAAAACAGGTGATAAAAGGGTAAAATCATATAGTATAAGGTATGAAATATATGATTATTTTTATAAAATTTAGTAACAATGAAACTATATTTATTATACTGGATGTCTGAAATTTTATAATGGGTTTTGAGAATTAATGTTAAATATTTCCCTCTCAATTTTATTTCTAGAGGACATAATTTATTTTCAGCATGTGTTTATTTTTTTGAGGTGTAATTTGAGACATGAATTTATTTTATTAATCTTATTATGAATATTATTAGACATTCATATCCATATATGATTCTTTCTTTTAGGGGGACTATAATTCAAAATTCACCAAAGTGGTAACGATTTTATGTTATTATCTCATTGTTAGTTGGGGTTGTTTTTGAATATGTTTATAACAATGAAATCTTATTATCTATCTCTTAATAAACTCATTAAATTTAATATAAAGTTATTATTTATATTAATAATATAATTTTATTTCATTTTATTTCATTATGTACTCCTGTGACCAAAATTATTTTCTTATGGAAAACAGACATTATCACTCTTCGGTCAAAAAATCATTCTTCTTCCATGTCCATCTTTTCTACAAATTTTTTAATTTTTTTTAAATTATATAATATTTTTATAAATTAATTTTTACCCTTTTTAATGTTTAAAAATATAGTTCAAAATGAATCTTCTTTTTTTTCCTTTGAATGAGGTTCTTTTGACTTTTTAGATAAAATGTTGAAGGGAAGTTTGTTTTAAAGTGCATGACATGAGATTTTTCCCATTGTCATAATCAATAAATGATTTAACATTTAATTTATGTATTTAAAATTTTATTTAAAAATAAAATGTCTCATTTAATATAGTGGATATTTTTAGATTTTAAATATATTTTTTGTAAGTGTAAAGTGAATTTTCTTTAAGAATGATTCTAGTGATATTTTAATGGTATTTCTTTTCAGAAATGATAATACCCTTGATTTTATTAATATTATATTGCGTATATGATCCAAAATTAATATAAATATTATTTATTCGTATGGTTTATGATATTTATGACAATATTTTTATTAATAACATTTAATTTTCATGGGTTATGCTATGAGAAAATGATAAAATGTGTATGAAATCTGTCTCTTTTCCATGGGTCATGTTATAAAAAAAATGTTTAGTAAGACCATTTATTTTTATTTGGTTATGACATGATAAATGTTTTATGATATTTTGGAATAAGTATCTATGAATTTAATGATATGATGGTTGGGCCTGAAAGTTTATATCCCTTTGATGCAGTGGGTTTTGATAAATGTTATATGAGCTCAAAGTGTAAATGAGAGATTATCCAAAGACCAACAGAGGGTACACTATAGGTTATTACAAGACCAAAATAGGGTATAAATTAGATTATACCAAGGATAAAATAACGTACAGTAGTGTTTATGCCAATCTTGAATTATGTTCATGGGTGGATACCCCAATCCTAACATATTATGAATATCTTATTGTGTATCCTTGAAATAATTTTTTCTAGCTTTTTTGTATGCCAAACATTTGAACTTTATTTTAATATGATGAAATAATTCATTATTTTAATTAATTTTGTTATTATAAATTCTTTAATGGATAATGTTTTTTATTTACAAAATGAAATGTATGGTTTTAAAATGTTATCCACAAGTTAATGTACAATAATATTGTTGTTATGTTGATATCCCCCTTCTGTACCCTTAATAAGAATTTGAACTCTTGTGTTTGTGGTTTTTCCTTTACCCAATTAGTGAAGAATGTTATTATATATGATATATTTAATAAGGTTTATGTTTATGAAGAATATAGTGGTAGATGTTGTTGTTCACCAATGATCCCATTGTACATGTATCTAATTTTTAATAAGATCTAGACCGATACCAGTCTCTCATTGATCTTTTTGATATGTAATAAATATATATATGTATATATATATTATTTTGTGATATCTAAGTATGATAATTATATGTCGCAATTGTTTTAATGTAGGTGGAACTTATGTTTTTTTCCAAATTTCAATGCATGAAATTTTTTATTTGTATTGTGGAAAAGTGAGGATTCCCACATTGAAAAATTTATAGAATATATAAAAGCTATGAGAAACCAAAATGGATGTTAGTGGTCATTATCAATCAAAAAATAAATAATGTAGTTACAATATTGTGGTCTTTCAAACTATATGTGATTTTCATAGTAAGAGAAATTTTCCAAAGGCAATGGGATATCATAAGAATTTTTTTCAAAAATAAGTATGTATTGGAGGTTCATCAATTTAAGATAAAATGTATTGATTTTGATTCCATTATAATGGGTTATTTTAATTTAGAGAATCTAGTTATTAATATCCCTCTATTATGAATGTTATGCGTTATGTTACTCTCATAAATGGTCATGTAAACGATGAAGAATGTTTTCTAAAAGGGACTAAATATAATTGTGATATTATGGGTTTTCAGTATTATTTAACAATATAAATAAACTCTAATAAATATATTCTATATATAAAATCTCATTAAATATCATCATCATATGATAAATTTATCTAATTGAAAAAGTTTTCCGTCAAGGAGTTGAGTTCATGAAAGAGTTGAGTCCATTAAGGATGTTGAGTTTGTGAAGGAGTTATAGTTTTAAATGCACTTTAGCATGAAAATGATAGGTTATCCAAGAGTATTAATCCATATTTAAATAAAAGGAAATCAGAAATAACTCATTAAATGTGTTTAACATGTATTTAACTTAAGGATTAAAGATGTTCTCTAAGGAATATGAACAATTCATAAAAGTATTTTCTGCATTAAAAACGATATACGGTTGAGAAGTTTTCATATCATGAGTGTAAAAAATCTTTTTAGAGCACTAAAATATAAATTAACTTATTATTATTTGATTATGATAAATAATAAAGTCTTTTATATTTTTCTTTTATTTACCTCCATTGAGAGAGTAGTGATATTTAACAGTGTGAATGGTTTTAAACCAGGAGGGTTAGTGAGTATGCTCCAAAAATTATAATATTATTGTGCTATAGTGTATTTGGTATGATGTAAAACATCCTAGGTATACTCTTTTGAAATTAATAGTTATCTTATAACCCTTAAAAATTTATGTATCTCATCCATGTTATTAATTCATCTCAAATATTTTTATCAGAAGGGGAGAGATATGTGTTTTATTTAATAAAAGAACAAGATCCAAGCATGGGAGTGTTTCAATATTTTACAACCTTTGTCACCCCCATATATTATTTAACCTAGTAGGACCAATAAGAAACTTGAATACATTTTAAATAAGGATCATATTTTAAATTTTTTATTATGGAAAATCCTTGAGATAGATAAATATAATTGAGGTTGAATGTTTATATTCTTAAATAACCTATCACATGAAAATGTGTGGGATGAACCCTCACTATGATTTTTATTATGTTTTTAAATGGGTAGATAATGTGTATTTTATTTTTTGAAGGGGTATTGTTTTTTAGGAGTGTTAATACTTATCTATTTGTTAATATGCGGTAGTTGTTATATCCAAAATGGGGAGAAAATGTGACTGAGGTAAATAATTGAGTGAGAGAACATATAATTAATTTGGTCAAATATTTGTTATCACTAAGAGATTAAATTATATTAGTAACATTAATATATATGGTAGTGTAATATCAAGACACTCTTCATTTGATAAATCCTCTTATTTAATTATTTTGATGCACATTTTTTGAGTAGAGAAGAGTGAACATGAAAAGTTTGAATAGAATTGATAAAAAATAAAATGGGGGGATTGGAGAGACCATTGGAATTATTGAATGGTTTCCTTTTTTATAAAAATTATACGAGAATCATTCAATCCTAATGATACATTTTAAGAAGTGTTGAGGATTTTTTTGAGAAGACTATAATAGACTTTATATTATTGGAAGAAATTAGGGAATCATTTGAAATAATTAAGAAATTATATGATTAGGGCTATACAAATTTATATGTCATATAATTTAAAAATGGTTTGTCCAAAAAAGAAGTTGTAGCTATCATCTATAATCTAGTGTAATTAATCGGCAAAGGCATGACTGAATAGTAATATTCATTCTTCCATTATTAATGATCATTTTAAATTTTAATTGGTATTCATGATTTATTTAAGGGTGATCTGAACATTGAAAGGGTTTTATATAACTTATAAAAAATATATTATAGGGTCTATAAGGGTAATTTAAAACATATATAATGGTTATTTTATATTCATTAAGGGTTATTCTCACTGTAGAATCATATTTTTGAAAATAAAGAATTTTCCTAATGGTTGTGTGAAAATCAAAAGGGTCATTAATAACTCTATAATGGGAATTAAGGATCTTATAATCATCATTTTTAACATCTAGAATAGCCATTTTTTACTACATAATTCTTATTCTGAGTGTTAAATGAAAATTTAACCACTGATTAATTTAAATAAAGATTATTCAGGTATTCATAAGATTTATTTAGTTAAGGTATATATAATATTGTGAAGTGTCATATATTGTAAATAAATAGAAAATGAATGTTAGCATTATTGGAACTCTATAAGATACCTTTTATGGAATGATATAGTTAATACATGTAGTATTGTATGACTCAGATTCCTTATAAAATGTTGAGATTGTTTTAACAATTAAAAACATGTTATTTTTAGAATAAATAAACTAAATAATAAATCAAATATTATGATGTCAATAATGATCTTCAAATGATAAAAAATTAAAAATTATATTTGAGATTCATGTTGAATATACTTATAAAATTAAAATGGGATAATTCTATGAAGATCTGAAATTTAAGAAAATATTAATGTCATGACCCATCCCTCGGGGCCCGTTCCATGACTACCCCAAGACCGCCTTCCATAGGATAGGGGCTGGAGAGTCGCACCGAAAGGCGTAATCCCTAAAACAGGGAAGGCATTTCCTTTATAACCTGTAATCACACGCAACCAAGCACACAACAAGATACAAACACAAGTAAACTAAATAGTAAATAGAGTGAGTACAGTAAGTATAAGGGGCCAAAATACAAGCCCAACTGGAAATTACACAAAATTGAATTTACATGTAAAATGGAGCAAAAATTAACACAACTGATGGGTTATCCTCCAAGGTTCCTACCTAAAGGGTAGGTATAGATCACCTCCTCAGTACTCCACAATCATCCATCTCCTCTGTGTACCAACTCTTCGTAATGTCCTCCTCCTGGAACTATCTAGTCCTCGTACCCTCAGTCTCGATCAATGTTGTCCATCTTATGCACCAAACAGAACAAGGTGCAGGCATAGCCCATGCAGGGGTGAGTATAACGATACTCAGTAGGGACCCTGAGACCCTCAGGGTCTCACAAAATCCTCAAAGAATAAACCTCAAAGAATAAAGTCAACTATCAACCCTACCAAGGTAGATGACCATACATATACCTAAGTTATCAAGTATACCCATCTCAATCATGAGGAATCCTAGGGTCCAACCCAAAACCAAAAGCTCAACTCTTCCACAAAGGAAGGAAAACCACAAAGGGAAGTACCACATAGGTACGCCACACATAAGAATACCACCAAGGTATTACCACAAAGGAAAGTACCACATAGTTACGAACTCATCTCAAAATAGATATAACGTAAGTAGAGTAGTATAGATGATTAGATGTAACTACTGAATCATCTTTCTCTATTAATAGGCATACCCACATAGGATCTCTCGGTGCTGACCCATACATGATCACTGGGTGCTAACCCACACAGAATCCCTCGGTGCTAACCCACACAGGATCCCTCAGTGCTGACCCACACATGATATCTAGGTTCTGACCCACACAGGATCGATTTGTGCTAACCCACATAGGATCACTCTTCAATCTTCACATCACAGCCAGCTACAGGGTTCCGTCACTATGATCGCTTGTCTTCAAGAGGGTCCTATCCACAAGCCACTGTTGGATACTCCAACTGCCATAGAGTATCAAAAATAATTATCTCAAAGTACCTACACGTAATAGGGGTCTCAACGTGACAAACAGTGGGTTAATTGGATGCCTGATCAGTGAGTTATTAGAATTTTAGTCCCGAGGGGCTGGTTGAATTTGTGCTCGATCCAACCCAACCATTCCCTAACATCATCCAAATCTCTAGTGGGGTATACCAAAGGGACAGTCTCAGTCCATATATCTGGGCACCGCAGATTCTTTGTCAAACAGATGCCTGGTGCCAATGATATGGACGAAGATGCGCAAATGGGTCGAAGTGGGTCTGGGTCCGGTCCGACCCGGTCGGACTGACCCAGCTCGACCCGGCCTGGGCTGACCCATTTTGGTCGACTCATCCCGACCCACTGGGTCCGGCCCGAACTACGTTGGGCGGCCCAACCTGGGAAACAGCCCGCGTGGCGGCAGAGTCCCTGAGCGGCGGAGGCTGCGGGACAGCGAGGTCAGCGCGGGGGTCGCGGAACCGCGAGGGGGTCGTAGTGGCCGCTGGAGGTTGTGGTCAGCGTGAGGCCACAGGGTAGCTTAGAGGGCCACAGCCGGCATGACTAGGCCATGGGGCAGCGCGGCAGGCCGTGGGCGGCGGGGCGCCATGGGGCGCAGATGTCGTGGTTGGCGGGGGCCACGGGGCGGTGTCGTTGCCTTCATCGTGGTTCTTGAGTTCCACTGGTTCCAACCACTGGCACCGGTCGCTGCCTTCTTCCATTTCAATTAACACACCAATGAAGCAGAACAACAGAGGGTTCGGGCCATGTTTGGTTAGCCCACACCCTTCGCGTTAGAGCGGTAGCAAGCGATTCAACAAAATCAGGAGTCAAGAACGAAAAAATATACAATTTAATAATAATCGTGGATCAACTCATTTTGGTTGATCCACATTCACCATGCTTTACAGTAACGAGAATATTAATCGAGACAATTCAATAATTCAATAATTACCCCCTACCTCGTTTGATTCGTCGACAAAAGTCGCGTGGATATAGATGACATTGTTGGGGATAGATGGACATCGGGGATGTTTGCGTTCCCTTGATCGTCGGTTCTTTGATGTTGAAGAGGTTCCTCATTAACGTATGTCCCAAGGAAGAAGTTGAAGTCGAAGTCGGCATTCTTCATTGTCGTTCTTTGTTGGAGTGCTTTTCTCCGAAGGCTACTTACTCCCCAATCCCACCAAAATGAAGGGATATCGAAAATAATAGATTATGCTATCTATTAATTTGTTGGAATAAATTAAAATTATCATAATTAATTATTTGATTGGTTGGGTAAATTAATTAAGGGGAGGGTTGGCACAATTACGTGGGGGAGCTTAATATGTTTCTCACACTTAAGAGGGGAGTTCAAGAGGTTTAAGTCTCAGGTGGTCCCTGCCACCATAATCCACATGGGAGGTTAGGTTCAGGTAGTCCCCACCACCATAACCTATGTTGAAAGGTTTTAGTTTAGGTGGTCCCCACATATCAATATCCACATGGGAGAACCTATAGAAAATGAAAATAAAATGTTACACAACTTTTATTTTATTTTATTCTTTAAAAAACCCAAAAATTATCTTTCACTCTCAACCAATTTCCATCGAGGTGAAAGTATCCTTGAGAGAATACTAACTATGAGGGTTAAAAGGTGCCCTCATATTTCAATTTCGATCACTAGTTCAAAAGATAAAAAACCCCGCTTGTCTGTTTACTTAAAGTACCCAAAAATGTTCAGAAATTCATTATGGGAACTATGGGCCTCAGAATCACATGCCCTCAATTTTCGCGGACTCGTAAAATTACCATTTAATTAAAAAATATACATGGAAATTCTGGGTCTTTACATTCTCTCCACCTTAGGGATTTATGTCCCTGTAAGGCACAACTCAAACTAAGGGAACAAGTGGGGGTAATGAGCACGCATCTGAGCCTCCCACTCCCATGTGCTCTCCTGGAGGTTCCCGTGCTTCCATCGAATGCAAAACAGAGGTATCGACCATCCATGAAGGACCCAATCCTATCAATCCTCAATCTCTACTGGAACCTCTGTAAAAGTCTCCCCATCGTCGACGTTCAAGTCGCCATGGTCGATGATGTGAGAAGGGTCATGCATGTATATCCTCAACTGGGATAAGTGGAAGACTCCATGCACCTGGTCCAACTAAGGGGGAATAGCTAAGCAGTAAGCCACATCCCCAACTCTGCTGAGGACCAGAAATGGTCCGATGAACCTTAGAGATAACTTTCTACCTTGTCTAAATCTCCACAATCCTCTTCGAGGTGAGACTTGTAGAAAGATGTGGTCACTATCCTCTAACTCTAGAGATCTCAATCTCTTATCGGCTTATGACTTTTTCCTACTCTGTTAAGTCTTCATCCACTCCTGGTTGATATTCACTTTCTCTTTGGTAGCCCATACCATCTCTGGTCCCACTAGTGTTTTATCCCCTAGGTCAGTTCCACGTAAAGGTGAATTTCAAGGTCGCCGTACAACGCCTCGAAAGTTTTCCTACCAATGGTGGAGTGATAGATATTGTTATATGAAAAC
The DNA here is from genome assembly GCA_963277665.1 of Viscum album. NCBI lineage: Eukaryota > Viridiplantae > Streptophyta > Magnoliopsida > Santalales > Viscaceae > Viscum > Viscum album. The sequence continues at coordinate 1,295,736,372 of OY728140.1, read as the reverse complement.
TCTACCAAAGGAAAGTGATCCTCCCAACTGAGACCGAAGTCAAGGACATAAGCACGAAAAATTTCCTCGAGGGTCTGAATGGTCCGCCTAGTCTGGACATCCTTCTGAGGATAGAAGGCAGTGCTCAGACAAATATGTGTCCCAAATGCCTCCTGAAACACCTTATATAGCTAGGAAGTATAACGCGCATCAGGATCGGAGACAATCGTCGAGGGTAATCCATGTAGCCGCAAAATCTCTTGCATACAGAGGCATCCCAAGATCTCTACTGAACCCTTCTCTCTGATAGGTAGAAAGTGGTCCGACTTGGGGAGTCAGTTGATGATCACCTAGTTTGATTCATGACCTCTGGACGTACGTGGAATTCCTGTAATGAATTCCATGGATATCTCATCCCACTTCTACTCTGGAACCTCTAAAGGCTGAACCAAGCCTACAGGTACCTGATGCTCCGACTTAACTTGCTGACAAGTGAGGCATCTAGAAACAAACTATGCTATTGATTTCTTAATTCCCAAACACCAGTGCTATCGTTAGAGATCCTAGTACATCATTTCCACTCTTGGATGAACTGCTAGAGGGGATATGTGGAACTCCATCAACACTTCCTCAGTGACTTTGGTTCCATGGTACATCCTCTAAAGAGGATGATGTCCTCCCCACATTCAAAAAATCTATCAGGTGGATATCCTATGGATATCTGACCATGTCGTGTCTCGCAGTCAGTGTCCCCACGTTGTGTCTCCCTGACTCAGTGATGAAGTGGCGGAGTTATTGTAAGAGACTGAAGAAATGATTCTCCATCTCTATCCCCAAAGGGTACCTGCAAAGCGGCCAGCTGCTCCGTCACCTCGCCTAGAAACTGTATATTAGACCTTCTGCTGAGTGCATCTGCTATAACGTTCCCCTTCTTAGGAGTATAGACTATATCAAAGTCATAGTCCTAGTGGAACTCAATCCAACATCGTTATATCTGGTTCAGTACCTTCTGAGAGAATATATACGTGAGACTCTTGAGATCCGATTAGACTATAAAATATTCTCCCATCAGAAAGTGGCTCCACATCTTCAAGGCAAAGACCATTGCTACTAACTCCAAGTCATGGGTAGCATAGTTATGCTCATGTTGTCTCAGCTACCGAGAACCATATATGACAACTACTCGCTCCTGCATTAGGACACATACAAAACTGGTCCCTGATGCGTTGTAGTAGACTACGTACCCTACTCCCTCCTCTGGAAGCCTCAAGAAGGGGGAAATAGTTAGCCTCTGCCTCTACTTCATAAAACTCTGCTGGCATCTCTCCAACCACATGAATGGTTTCTCCTTCTCCATCAAGGATGATAGTGGTGCTGCAACTTTGGAGAAATCTGGTACAAATCTCCGATAGTTTCTAGCCAAAACCAAGAAACTTCATACATCTGTCACACTCCTGGGTGGCTCCTAAGAAAGTACTGCCTCAATCTTAGCTAGATCCACTACAACTCCAGCCTCCAATATGACATGTCCCAGAAAGTGAACCTCTCAGATCCAGAACTGACACTTCGAGAGCTTACCATAAATCCGTTTCCCTCGAAGTGTGTCCAAAACTACCTGCAAATTATAGGCATGCTCCTCCTGAGTATCTGATTATATCAGAATGTCGTCGATGAAGACTAAAACAAAGCGATCAAGGTATGGCTGAAGGATCTTGTTTGCGAGTCCCATGAACACTACTGGAGTGTTGGTTACACATAATGTAATAACCAAGAACCTATAATGGTCGTACCGAAATCTGATATCCATATTCTTCACATTCTCATCTTGTACTATAAGCTGGTGATAGACTCATTAGAGGTTTATCTTCGAGAAAAACCATGATCCATTCAGCTGATCAAAGAGGTTGTCAATCCTCGGAAGTGGGTACTTGTTCTTCAGTGTCACCTAGTTCAGGCACCGATAGTCAACAAAAATCCTCAAGCTCCTATCTTCCTTCATGGAAAACAAAATCGAGGTTGACCAAGGTGAAACATTGGGTCAAATGAATACCTTATCCTATAAGTCTTCTAGCTGTAACCACTCCTCACGAAGCTCTGTGGGAGCCATCTAATACGCTGGTGTAGATATCGGTGTCGTCCTGGAGTACAAGTCAATGTAAAATTCCACCTCTCTATGAGGAGGTTGAACCAGAACATCATTACGAAAGACATCCGCATATTGGTCCACCACTATAGGATAATTCAGACTCTCCACATCACCCGCTCTAAGGGTAAGGCTATCCAACTTATGAGGGATCAACTACACCCTCCTCTGGGTAAGTCCATCCTGCGCTGTATAGGATCCCTTCTAGTCGGTGAACATAACCCTGGTTCCATCTGTGTGGACACACCGTACTTTGCACCTAATACAGTCAATCTGATCATGGACTGTAGATAACGAGTCCACACCCAAAATGATGTTGTAAGGACTTGATGTCGGTACTATGAGATCCCAGACGAAGCTCTCGCCTCTTATAGTAAGCTCACATTGTTGGAACCAATACGTAATCGTCAAATCAGCTCTTGTAGGAGTCTCTAGATGTAAGGATCGAGTCAATAGCTATGTCGGAATCTACGAGCTCTAAATGAGGGTAGAGGACATAAAATAATGACTAAAAACTGTGTCTATAAGTACTGCAGCTAAGGTGAAGTAGATACAGATTGTACCTCATATCATCTACGGAGCGCCGTGATCATATGCCTTAGCTTCCAGGAGCTGAGCTCGCCCCTATCCACCTACTCCCTGCAGTCTGGGTGGACCTCCTGATGGGGGTTCCGGTAAAATCTCGAATCATCGCCCACCACCAGCTACCCTGTTAGCTCCTATCCCACGTCCACCTGCTCCCTGCGGACCTCCTCGGTCAAACCTCTGACTCTTCTTGGCGGTCCTTTGACCATCTGATGATCATCCGTACGATGGGTCAGACATTCATGAGCCATGTGACCTTACCCACCGCATGCGTAAGACTGCCCGCTCCTAGCATGACTGGATCTATCTTGTGTTCCCCACACAATCGACCCTGAATCCTATGGTCATACACCTATAGGTCTTGTCCTCTTGGACCTCTGTTTCATCTGTCTGGTTCCATCTACATAAGACTCTGCTACATGATGACTGGTGGTGTGTCTCACTATTAGTGACTGCTTTGCAAGAAAAATCTCCAGTAAGATGGCTCCCTCTAACGAATGAAAGTACCACACAGGTATGAACACATCTCACACCTGGTATAACTTAAGTACAACACTAGAGATGATTTGATGTAACTACTGAACCATATTACTCTGTTAAAAGGCAGACCCAAACAAGATTGCTTGGTGTTGACCCACACAAGATCGATCGGTGATGAAGCACACAAGATCTCTAGGTTCTAACCCACACAGGATCACTCGGTGATAACTCACACAGGATCACTCTTCATTATTCACGTCACAGCTAGCTACAGGATTCCCTCACTATGCTCGCATGTCTCTAAGAGGGTCTATTCCACAAGCCATTGGTCGATACTCCAATGGCCACTATGTCTCATGAAGAAGTATTTAAAAGGACCTCCATGTCATAGGGGTCTCAACACAAAGATGGTGTGGTAATTGAATGTCCAGTCTGTGAGTTAATAGCCTTTTAGTCCCGAGGGCCCTGTTGATTTCATGCTCGATCCAACCCGAACATTCCCGAACATTATCCAACTCCCTAGTAGGGTTTACCAAAGGGACCATATCGCTCGAAGGTTCTTGGTGATGCAGACGGTTTGTCAAACGAACGCCCGGTGCCAAAGATATGGTCGAAGATGAGTAAATGGGTCAAAGTGGGTCCGGGTCCTGTCCAACCCGGTCGGACCGACCCGGCCCGACCCGGCCTGACCAGCTGGGTCTGGCCCGACCTGCTGGGTCCGGCCCGGCCCGCTCTGGCCGGATCAGCCTGGGAAATGGCACATGGCACAGCAGAGGCTGCGGAGACCCCGAGTGGCATGAGGCCGCGAGACCGTGAGGGCAGTGTGGGGACTGCGAAACCGCGAGGGGGTCACGGTGAACGCGGGTGGCCGCGGGTGGCACGAGGCGGAAGTGGTCGCAGGGCAGCACCATTGCCTTCATCTCCTTCATTTATATTCTTGAGTTCCACCGGAGCCATTCACCGACATCAGTTGCTGCCTTCTTCCATTGCGAAGAACACACCAAAGAAGCAGAACAACAGAGGGGTTGGGCCATGTTTGTTTGGCCCGCACCCTCTGCGTTAGAGCGGTAGCAAGTAACTCAACAAAATCCGGAGTCATGAATGAAAAACTCTAAAATTTAATACAGATCATTGATCAACTTGTTTTGGTTGATCCATATACTCCAAGCTTTCCATGGATGAGGAAATTAATCGAGAGAATTCATGAATTCAATAATAACCCCCTACCTCGTTTTATTCATCGACAGAGGTCACAGGGAAAGAGATGATGTTTTTGGGGATATACGGATGTCGGTGGCGTCAGTGTTCCCTCTATAGTCGATTTGTTGACATTGAAGACATTCCTCGTCAACGAATGTCCCGAGGAAGAAGTCGAAGTTGAAGTCGAAGTTCTTCATTGGAGTTCTTCGATGGAGAGGTTTTCTCCCAAGGCTCCTTCCTCCCGAATCCCACCAAATTAAAGGGACAACCAAAATAATAGATTATGCTATGCATTAAGTTGTTGGAATAAATAAAAATTATCTTAATTAATTATTTTATGGCTTGGATTAATTAATTAAGTGGAGCGTTGGCACAATTAAGTGGGGGAGCTCAAGAGGATTCTCACACTTAAGAGGGGAGTTCAAGAGGTTTATGTCTCGGGTGGTCCCCACCACCATAACCCACATGGGTTGTTAGGGTCTGGTGGTCCCCACCACCATAAACAATGTTGAGAGGTTTTAGTTTAGGTGGTCCCCACCTATCAACATCCACATGTGAGATCCTAAAGAAAAATAAATAAAATGTTACACAACCATTATTTTATTTTATTATTTCACAAATAAAACCCAAAAATCATCTTTCACTCTCGACCAACTGTCATTGAAGTGAAAGTATCCCAAAGAGAATATCAGTGCTGCGAGTTCAACGGTGCCCTCATATTTTAATTCTAAGCACTGGTTCAAAATTTACAAAAAACCTGCTCCTATGTTTACTGAACGTACAAAAAAAAAGTTCAAAAATTCATTCCGGGCACTCCGGGCCTCAGAATCATGCATCGTCAATTTTTGAAGACTCATAAAATTCCCGTTTAATTAAAAGAAAATTACATAGAAATTTTGGGTCTCTACAGTTAAACTATATATTTTTTTATGCCAGATGAGTTATCAATGAGCATCCTCCTATGTAGAAATTCCTAAATCTATAATTAAATTTAATGAAGATGATAAAATTTTTTGATCATGTAAAATGTATATAGGATATCACTAAATTAAGAATCTATTACTTACATATCTATATATTTTTTAATTATTTGATATAGTGATCATTAATGAAGAAGTATATGAGGATTCCTTTCAGAAGTTGAAATATGAAGGATGGTACTACAAGAATTTAATTGGAGAAAATTATTAAATGAAAAAAATAATATTCAAATATCATGGGAGAACCCCATGTGTTCATCTTATTGAGGAAACACATCATTGATTTCCATTTACAATTTGGATGTGGGATATATATATATATATAACATCAAACGGAATCAAATTATAGAAAATTTTTAAATATAGAAAATTGAGCATGGTTGATTAAGGAGAGAAGGCTGTAAGAGAATTTGGATTAATAATGTATGTATAAAAAAAGATAAACAAAAATAAGGAATGAAAGGATGAAATTTTAACACCTTGTGACTTTAAAAGAACACTTTGTTTGAACGAGTATACAATACGCATAACCGAGAATAAAAAACCATTAACGATTATTTTTTAAATATGCATATTAAAACATAGTCGTTGAATTAACTGGTATGAATTATGATAACTATATTATGAAAATGTGTATAATGGTTTTATATATTGTTTTTTAATAATACATAACTACCTAATTTTATTTAAAATCAATTTATACATCAAAAATAAAATTTCCTCAGAAATGATTTTATTGTGAATTTTGTGTCTGGGAATTTTATTTAATTTCTTACCAATTTCAAAATTTTATTATATAAATGTAATTTAACTTTTGAAATCAGACAATCAATGTTAACTTGGGTTTAAATTTCATGATGTTTCTAAAAATATTGATGTTAAAATTATCAATTGTCCAATAATGTAATTTTTTAATTAAAAATTCACCACAATATTTTTAAGTTTAAAATAAGTTAATATCAATATAATATAGTTGTGATTAATTTAATAATTATATATGAATCAAAATTATTCATTATTTTAGTATAAAAATATTTTTTTACTTAATTTTTTTTTTCAAAAAATCATATTTTCATCGTGCTTTTCTACATAATTAAAAAAATGAAATTATGCCAATTATAGATATTTAATTTTTTAAAATTTATTACATAACTGGAATTTTTATAATTGATATTTTTTTATAAATCAATATTAAATTATTAATAATTATTAATAAAAATTGTAAATATTTATCATCACAGTAAACGGGTAAATCAAATAATTAATTTTAAAAATAATATATAATGACTAAAAACCGACTCTAACACTTTATTTTATCATATTAGATGAGTTTATTTCAATAATTTTCATCCAATACTCTAATATATTTCCACATGGTGCCCTATTTCTATGATTTTTCCTTTTATAAAATATAATTAAAACATAAAGACAAAAATGTAACTTTTTTTCATTTAATAACTATGATAATTTATAAAAGGGATAAAAACAAAATATTGTTTTTTATAAACACTAATTTTAATGATAAGTTATTTTTCATGTTAATTTATTTATTATATTTAGTAATTAAATAACTACTTTAAATTCTTATGAAACATAGAGAGAGTATTTTTTCCATTAATTAAAAAAAATATAAATGATTTTAAAATTTTTAAATTAATATAATTTGATAGAAGTAGTGTGTTAGATTAATTTTTAGATAAATATAACAAGGTATTATTTTTAAAGGGATATTTTTTCATTCCCTTAGTTTCATGTTGATTTTGAAGTCATATTAAATAAATTGTTCCTAAAATATTATTAATGATATTTTATAATAAATAAAATTCTATTAAATGATATAAATTCTAAAAAATCCTATATTAATCTAATTGATTAGAATATTGTTTGAAATACCTATCATGGTCAATTTATTGGTCAATTTTATCTTTATAGTAACTATATTTAACGTTAATGCATAAAACATATGTTATGATAATAATTGTCAAAAAAGGTTTAAAATGCTAAAACAATAGTTAAGGGTAGAAAACTAATACAAACATGTATAAATATTATTGGATGATATTATTTTTACCATTTCTCAACCAATATTTTAATTTTATCTATTTAAATACTTTTTCCATGAAAAATACTTTATATTAATTTTTTTCTTTGGAAATTCCAAAGGTGCCCCTCCCCTCACTTATAAAAGGTCCCCTCCCCTCAATTTTTTTAGACGAAAAAAATCATTTCGGATTGGATAATAGCTTCAAATATCCATTAATTACATCCAAAAAATGTCTTAATGTCTTTAGGATTATTATAAATCCTTCCTAGTAAGCTTTTCTGTGTAAAACTAAAAAGGTTATATGAAGAAGAGGTATCGTTAAAAACCAAATGTTTTTGTTTTACATATTCTTCCACCAATATAAAATATTTTTAGAATATTGTATTATTATATTATAAATATCCCTTATATAATTATATATTCTTATTTAATTTTAATTAATTATATCTATATCCTCTTCCATAAAATGGGGAATGAAACCATTATTTGTGTGTACGAAGGACTATTATCTAGAGAACAGATGTAATTCATTTTCCTTTACAACCACCCACTAAAATAAATTATGATGGATTTAATTTATATATATTATATGAATGGAATATTTATATTTAGGTAAGAATATTTTATCCTTGTTTTTCTTACCATTTCTTCATGAAAAGATTATAATAATGTTCATTCATATGTCTGTATTACAACTTCAATAAAAGTAATGGGAGTCATTTTTCATTACTACATCACATTGATGGAATATATAAGTGAATATAAAGAAATAATATGATATTTATTATATATATATATATCATTATTTCAAAATAAAATAACACTTACCTTATTTCTATAAAGATCATTGGGAAATTGGAATGTTACTCATGTGTACACAGAAACGACCTTCTCCATGATTGTAACACATTTCATTTTTCATATAGATATTTCATATTTTTTTAAAATTATAAATTACATATAAAATTTATAATTATTTCATGATTATTTTTCTATATATTAATGATCAATTTTCACTTTTACTATAGTCAACATACTGATGTCATTTTGGACATTTGAACTGAATATTGTCAGAATATCTGATGTATAATTAACTATTAAAGTAATTAAATATATGATAGTAATGAGAAAAATAAATTGAATAATAAAAATGGAAAAGTTTATTAATTTAGTAAATAATTAATATAATTTTATTATTTAGGAAGATAAATAATTTACTTAACCTGCCATACCAATGCACAGGGATTTCATCTCAATTTCTTATCATTCAGGCATATTTAAATATTATGCACCAATTTTTTTTATATTGTGTATACGCTTCCCCTTTTACATGGTATATAACTATTCATTCCTGTATCATTTTATTTTATGTTTCAATTTAAATTATTTCATCCAAAGGGATTTTACATGACTGTTACTAAGTGATAAGTGTTTCATAACTCAATTTCGTTTCACAAGGTTATACCACTTCTTAATATATTATATTATGTTGATTTTTTTGAGATTACCTTTATTTATTTATTTTTAATTTAAATTTTTAGGAATTAAATTTTCCAACCTAATAACTTCATTGATTAATTCTCACAAAATTATTATGATCATTGTAACTATTCTTCATCTCAAATTATCTTCTTTGGGATATATATTATGTTATACACCTATATTATCTTTTGAGGTGTATGTACATCCACATTGATATGATATATAATGACTAGATCTATATTCATGGTATTCAAAGATTCATTTCAATTTATTTATTTCATGGGGATTATTATTCTGATGTTACCAAAGAGATAAGGTCATATTGAACAATCTCATCATTGTTTGAGGTTTTTTTGTTCATGTATATAGTGGGTGAATTACATTATATTTATATAAAAACCCAATATATAATCCTTTTTTCTTGTAATTCATGATAATTATAGATTTTCCTTTTATTTTAATCTTTCAATTAATTAAATATAAAATAAAATTTCTCTAAGATAAATAGATTTTATTTCTTCATTACTCTGAAATAGTTTTATTTCATGTCCATATTTTCTAAATATACTTACAATAAATTTTTTTATTATGCATTTATTTTTTTAAAATTAATTTCCTTCACATGATTGAATTTTTACAAAAAATAATATAAATGTTGATTTTTTTATAACAAGTTAAATATTGACTTTTTACTAAAAATTTTAAAGGAATCATTATTTGAATATACTCACAATGAACCAAATTTCATAAAATCACAACCACATTTTTTTTAAATATTACTTTACAAGGAGACAAGGTTATTTTTAAAAACAATTCATAATATTGTGAAATTTTTTTGGTTTTTAAAAAACTGATTTTCATTGTGAAATGAGTATTTTTTTAATAATTATTTTATTTATATTTTTATTGAATTTTTATTCATAAACTAAATCAACCCCTTATTTTACCACACTATGAATATATTGTAATAATTTCAACCTTATCCTTTCTTAGGATAGTTTATATTATGTTTTATTGGGGGAAGTATTGTAATTTTGTGTCCTAGTTTTTCTTATACTGACAATTATTTATTTTAAATCAATATTTACTAAGATTTATTTTTCATTCATATTATGATGGAAATTTGACTTATTAACTAACATGAGGTTCTATTAATTATGTAACCTCTTGATATATAAGTAGGTCTAATGGTAAAAACTTGTTTTATAGCATTATTAAATAGGTTTTTGGTGTATACCACACCCACAATTAAACTATCTTAGCACAATGCCTTGATAACAGTTTAAACAATCTTAGAGAAAGACCTTAACAATTCATTTCAGATGTCTATAAATATGCATTCTACCATTATGGAACATATTTTTAATTTACTTGTGATTATTTTGAGTAATATCCCTTGATAAGTTTTAACATCATGTGATTATTTAGATAGAATCATTTTATCTTAATTTAACACTTCAATATAATTCTTAATTCTCTTTTTATTGATTAAATGACACCGGTTTTCAGTTATTTTACTTTCTGTACTGATTATGACATATTTAATCATGATATATTTAACTATTCATAACCATTACTATGAATTAGAGATCAACCTTATTTTTATTCCTTTCCCCATGTTATGAAAAAGGAATCTTTCATTGAGTTCAAGGATGTAGAATATTTACATTTAATATGTTTCATATTTTATGTTTTTATATGTAATGTGAGATTCTAGTATATATCTATTTTATAAGGATTAATAAACTATTTATTCATTTAGGATATTATTCCTTTTATACAATTACAATGTAATAATGTAACTAGTAGATTTGGGCTACTAGTGTAACACCCTGACCCCAGTTACCCAGAGTCGGTGCATTATTTTAATACATTGGCATGATACAAAGAAATCATGCCCCAAAATACCGATCAGTTTAGAAGTCATGGAAATAGATTACATAAATGAACTTTACATTACATTATAAAATGAAAAAAACAAGAACATTGCCTCCATTGAACACATTCATATCCCTTAGTCTATCCCTATTGGTCAGTCATAATACACTTCTTGGAAATCATGGGAAAATAAATCATAAGAAATGGGTGAGCTCAGATTCTCAGTAAGTGTAAAAAAATTTAGCGGAAAAAACATAAACAATAGGCATGGTAAATAATTGAAATCACATGCCTTTACAAATAATAAACACGAACATTTTATGGAAGAAATATGAGCTGAGTAAATATTTTCATAATAAAACATAGTCATGTGTATTCTACTAGTCGAATAACCACAAGAACCATCAATATTATTTTTATAATGATGGAATGTATAATGTCAGACATTCTGAAACATTTTGTCATGTCCTCACCCAAGACACCTAAAAATGATTAAGGCCTCGGCCAAAACAACAAATCAAATTGGGAAAGGCCTCAGAAAATTCCATGTCAAAATGTCTCATGAGACCTACCGATGTATTGAGGAGCTATAGCAGGCTCCACCAGTCACTTAATATGTCCAATACATTCCTTATATCAAAAAGATGTAACATAACATAAACATTGATATTAGAACTAACATAAAAAATGTCAATACTTTAATCATAAACTATTAAGGATATAAAAATAACACATCCATAGTCAAACATATCACAAAAACATCAATACAATATAAAAAAATTTTATAGTATTAAATCAACTTCAAGCAAGTTTAAAATCCATCAAACGATGTTGACATAGATGAAAATTATTTTTATAACTCTTTGAGATAAATATACCTTTTTCATGAAAAAATTTTAAAGTCAAAAAATTTAGAAAGGAAGACATTTAAAGAAATTTTTAAATCAAATAGTCCCATACCACTTTGAAACTTTTGAATGTAATTAACAATTTAAAACATTCATGTCCATATAAATAAATCCTTAAAACCATTTTGAACACATGGACATTAATGATAAAGGTTTAGATGAATAAACCTTTAAAAAATTTAAAATGACGTTTTAATAAAATAGCCCCTTAAAAATAATCCCTTATAAAACCATTTTAAGAAACACAGACATGGATAATAAATATGTCTCAGTAAAAACTTACATAAAAGCAACATCGAATAATAAAGAGATTATGAAATTAACCCTTACCTGGAACTTTCCTTTGGTCAAGGTTACGTTTAACCTCATGTATAATGACCATAGTATGTTATTAAATTATACCAGAAAAATATTTATATTTATTATATCATACACGATTCATTTATTAGTTTATAATACCCATTTAAAAATTATTTCTATGTTAAATTAACATTTTTGGAAATAATCACTTTTTTTATCGTATGTGTTTTAACTTGTTATTCATGATCGTATCATTTATATCTTGATTTACATAATTACAGAATATAAAACATGATTTATATATATTATATATATTTAGAATTTAAATATTTATAACAAATAGATATATGAAATGGAAAACACCGTTTTTGGAGACAGTAGGCCGTATGTATGCATAAACACTATTTCTGTTTTTCATATCGTATTGAATAGAAGTAAGTGAATAAGATACATGTAAGTACATAAATAAATACATATATATATATATATATCTATTAAGTATAATTGTTATGTAATATATTACATATAACATCCTGCCATTTTATAACATAAACATTCATTACATTACACAAAAATACGGATCTTTAAGGTTTAGTTTCTTTGAAACCATGAACTTAAAACATGAAAAAATAAAACATTCTTCTTAAACACTTTAAAAGATTCTCCTCATGTTCATCCTAGGTTCATTACAACATCTCATAACCTGGGGACATACATCAAAATAAAGGGTGAGCAGAAGGCCCAGTAAGGGAAACAAGAGAAACATTTTACATGTGAACTTGAGATACTTCAATAAGGTCTTGAATGGAACTTTAAGGAATGAGAAAAAAATCATGAGATATATCATAATAAAAATAACATTTTTCATAACTTGAATATGTGGATACAACATTTAATATTGACAATCATTTCGTTTCACCAAGGTCCATCCCCAAGGTGTCATTAAAAATTACCAAGGTTATTCACCAAGGTATCAGTCTAAAAGGTCATCTCTAGAGATTAAGTCTTTACCCAATGCATTGGAGCGCTGTATGGGTGAACCATTGAAATGTATTTATTATCATGTGATCCACATATATCATCATCAATCATTTCATAGAAAACCCATATGGCAGAAAAGAAATGGGTTTCATTTCATAATCATAACGTTTTAAAAACTGCTTTAAAGACATGATCTTTATGGCACTTTAAACCCACGGAAAGGGAAAGCGGGTTTCATGTATGTAAATCCCAGAATTTAAAATAGAAAATTTCGATATATATGTGAATACCCCTATAGAAATATGATCTTTGAGTATTCTCTTAATAACATAAAATAATTTTGAGAAAAAGATAGAGGCATTTTGAGACGAAAATTCTGCAGCATAACGGCTATGTTACAAGGTTTTAGAAAACATTGAAAAGAGAGGGGACATGGGTCACCCACTCATAAATGATCCATAAAAAAGTAGGGGGGCAGAATATAATGGATTGAAGAACATGGTAATGAAATTTTAAAGATATACCCTATGAAATGAAAAACATGGAAATGAGACAAAAATAAGATTTTCTCTTATGAAAATTCGGCAGCCTAACAACGTCACTTAAAATTCAATAAAAATGAATTAACGAGATAAAATAGGGTCTCTCATCATATGATCATAAAAGATCAGTATGATAGGTATAGATATCATACCCCAACATAAAAGGGAACTTTAAAGATTCGACATGAAAATAGAACATGAATGTGAGAAGGGTGAAAGAATCCCTTAAAAATTTGTCATCCTAACGACGTCACATAAGCATTCATAAAACGAAATGATGAGAGTAAGAGGGGATATCTCATCATATAAGCATTAAAAGGGCAGTAAGAGGAATATAAAAGAACATCCTCCCACATAATAACATGGATCATAAAAGGAATGACAAAAGAGATTACTTGAAAAGAAAGAGAGAGGTCAGATCTCTTACCTTAAAACGTAACTCTTAAAACTCAAAGGTTGGGACCTTGAGGGCTTGGGGTCACCTTGGGAGGAGTCCTTGGGAGGTAATGAGACCATAAATTCGTTGGGGGGAGAGTGGGGAGTCGAATTTGATGAGAGGATGGCTTGGTATTTATAGGGAGAGTGAGGGGACAAGGCATTAATGGCCAAGGGACACCTCAAAAGTGGTTTTCTCAAAACCATGTGCTCTCCCATGGTATTTCCCATGGAGTTAGGCCACATGGGCCCCAACATAAAATAATGAATCAACTTTGGTCGGACAACCCTTAAAATATATCATGACATCACCATGACACAGCTATGATGTCATTAAACATACCGAAACCCTAAAACTGTATTTTTACTATTCACTGAAAATTCAACTTTCTCAGAAAAATCCCAAAATTTTACCTTAACCAAATATCAATGCTCTGATTTAAAAAATGAACTCCATTTTATTAAAATAATTTTCTAAATAATTTTATTTTATTTTTTAAATAAATACATTATTCACCCAAAATTAATTTTTTTCAAAAAAATCCCCAAAAATTACCTTAACATAATATCGATGCTCTGAGTTCAAAAATGAAATCCATTTTATAAAAATAATTTTCTAAATATTTTTAATTAAATTTTTAATTAAAAAACACTATTCACCCGAAAATACTACTACTTGAATAATAATTTATGAAACCGTTATTTAACCATTTTATTGAATCACATTACTTAATCAAGGTGCCTAGATTATATCAATACTTTCATTAAGTGAGACTACTAATCCATTTGGTCACATTACTAATCCTAAGCATAAAATCACTATTCATAATTTACTATTCATCAAAAATTAAGTTGATCTTATTAGACTCTAAATTTCGTACTGAACATAATTGTAGAAGACCATTTTTTGAAAATCATTACACATTTTTAATTATTTAAGGTTTACCTAAACATTCTTAAAATATCATTTTTCTAAAATTCATCAAAAATATGCATACTATATTTATCCGGACATTTGAAAATTAATAAACTTCATCATAAGAAGAAATCAAAATTTTTATTTAAAACAAAGGGTTACACAAGGTAGTTACGGTCTCCTTACATAGCCCCTTATCACACCAACATACGACCTAAGTGTAAGGTGTGCTAAGGTGAGAGAATCCGAGGGAGGCTCAGCCAACATCGTACGAGTAGTAATTTCTATCATGTTGAACTTCTCGTGAAGGCGATTCTATTCTAGCTTCACACGCTGAATTTCGGCTTGGGTTTGGTCCAAAGCAAAGCCCAGTGTTGCTTCCTCTTTCCCAAGTTCTGTTAGATGGGCTTCGATCGGTCCAAGACTACTGGGTGAGGCCATAGAATCTTCTTTCTATAATAATTAACCAAGATTACTTACATTTGGAGACAAAAATCAAAACGTTTAGTTTCCAACAGTCATATTGACCAATGGTCATATCACAGTCAAAACCCAACGGTCTCATTTTAATTATACTCATGTTATCAAATGAAACATTTTCGTTGAGTATAAAAATAAAATAAAATAACACATAAAATTAGGAAACCAGATTTATTCAAAATTTCAGGTCGTTACATTACATACTTATTAATAATATATATTTTTAAAATCATTGTTGAATGGAGAATGTGGAAATGAACCTCATCACGTCATGGATACGGTAATCCGTACGTACGCACAAGCAACAATATCATTATATTGATGGTAAAATAATATATAATTGGATGGTATATTATATATACAGAATCATTAATATTTTATATTTATTATTTACATCAGTTATACTCATTATTATACACATCCAAATAATGAAGTGTTTGAATAAAAAACTACACCACGACGTAGAGACAGTAAGCCGTACATACGCAGATATGGTGACATTATCATTTGGAGGATGGATAGATTAAAGAATATGGTTGTTACATATTTATAATAACATCAATGTATGTAGGAGGTACTGGAGTTATTATTTTGTTATGGGATCAACAAAGAAAGAGGAAGTGGAAGATGAAAAGAACTTGAAAGAGTGTGGTGAAATTATTACCTCTTATTCGGGTGTTTCCTTATAAGTTGATCAAAAGGCATCCTTAGTTTGGATTTATGATAAAAGTATGGACTATAAAATGATGTTATTATAGTTGAGAGGCTATTTGGGCAGGGTTTGGTGGAGCCAAATGACTTTGGAGTTGTGATTTTGAGAGAAGGGGAAGTTCCCTTTTATAGGAGAGGCGAGGGTAACTTTAGGAAATCCTTGAAATATTATTTTATAATAAAATAATTTTAGGCTTATAATGGATTAAAATGATTTATTTCGAGGATAAGGTGGTTATGGGTATAAATAATTTCAACCAATAGGTTTTTGACAATATTAGGTTACCATTTTAACCTTACCTTTTAGATTTAACTCTTAGTTAAATAGTATAAATTTTACCGAGTATTCTTGTATTCTTACACTATATGGTTAATAAACTTCCTCTAAAATTCCAAGAGAACCTAAAGTGGTTCATTAATGACATATATAATATTATTTATGCTCTTTGGGTGAACTTTAAATTTTTAGGAATATTATATCCAGCAATAATATAGTATTTGTTTTGAAAATTAATTTATGTCAATTTTGAAAGTATTTAGTATTTTGTTTTTCTCAAAGTCATCACAACTTGATTACATCGAAAAAGATACATTTAATCAAACCTAACATGTAATATTCATATAGAAAATTCTTTGATGTCATACAAACATGGAAATTATATTTATTTTAATATTTATAATACTTTTTATTTGATTCTTTCATTGATAAGGTAATTACTGCATCATCACTGTGTCATAAAAAAATTTAATTATTTAATGTCTAAAAATTATAAATAAAATACCATGATATATGGAATATATTTATATTCCTAATAAATATTTATAGTTGAATTTATATTGCGTGTAACCCTATATTAAAAATGGTTCAGTTACTAAACATTGAATTTAACTCTTTTAACTCTTCTTTAAATAAAATAACAATAAATGTACTAATCTAATACAAGTGGACCAAAGAGGATCATTTTTTATTTCTAAGGATGTTTTTTTAATTATACTTATCCCATATAATTAGGACATGTGTTAGGGTAATTATGATATAATTTTTACCCTTAATTACCCTATTTACGTATAACCGTGGTAAATAAAAGTCAAAAGTTAATATTCACCAAAAAATATTTTCATCTTATTGAACAACATATTACTTAATAAAATTAACTGTGTATCTATAATTCTTTAAATTCAACTCACAAAAGCGGTGAAATTAAGTTTTATAAAAATTTGCAAATGCTCTGAGGAGGTGAGTAAAAGACGGTAAAAAGTTCAATAAATTTTATACATATCCTAAATTATTATAAAATGACTCCAATGAATTAAATTGAACTTATATAGGTATTATGTATCTATTTTTAACTAAAATAAATTTAAATAAAATAAATAATTATTTAAATAAAAAGTCAGTTTTAACTAACAACGTAATGTTTTTCACTATTAATCAAAAATTGAAAGTTTTTAGAAAAATAAGAAAAATTCATCCTAAGATAATTTTGATATTATGAATTTAAAAATGAAGTCTATTTTACCAAATTAAAAACCTAAAAGTTTCATTTATTAATTTAAAATAAATTCTTGTAGAAGAAACCAAAAAGCAGGATTTTAAAAAGTAAAAACTATCAAAAGATTGACATGTGTTTATGTAAAATTTAAATGTGAAATTACTCAAAATGAACTACACTATATTAAATGATAAAAATATAAACTAATTATATATCCAAAACATTCAAACATATAATTTAACACTATAAATTATTTTGATTAAAAAGTTGTTTTCAATTAAAATTTAGTATTATTTAGTATTCATCAAAATATGAAAGTTATCAGAAAAGTACCAAAACTTTATCCAAACTAAATTTTTATGTCCTGATTATAAAGAAGAATTTAATTTCATTAAATTGAATATATAAATGTGTTTAATATTTTTTTAAATGATTCTCCATTAAATAAGCGGTAAAATCACATTTTTTGAAACATACTTATTTTATTTTCAAAATTGAATTTGTCCTTATATTATGTCTAAAAACACAAAATATTAATGTTAAAATAATATAGGATAAATATATAATTTGAAATGCAGTTAATACTTTTCATAACCACTTTTTGAACGGCTAGTTTGGTAAGTAATGTTGCGCTCAAACTCATTGTTGCGTGTAGCGTAATTTATTGAATTAATTTGAAGAGATACCATACTATGAAATAATTATGGTGTAAAATTCAACCATCCTTTTATAGATTGTGTCCTGGAAATTTGAAATTGTTCTTCAAAAATAAATTGTTATAAATATAAAAATGCCTTTGTGGAAATCCCACATTAGAAATTGCTTTAATAAAATTTAGATTTAATAAGAGGGAAAGGGAATTAAAAAAATCACCACCAAATTATGATCATGATTAAGAGAACATTAGTGGAAATTAAAGACACATAATTTGAGGAAAACCATAAATATTTATAGGGAGTGATTGAGTTAATCAATCACAAAGTAGTGTAAAATTGAGGTCCTCAAATCCATCAATCTAATATGATGTAAAATATCATCGGTTCAAAAAAACATAAGGTATTAGGATAACACATTTTTGGATTTATGATCCCTTCACTAAAGTATAAGAAATAATTTAATCATAGAATAAAAGGGAAAAATATACTTTGACAAGTAGAGTTTCATCCTTCAACTAATTCATACCAAAAACTCATCTTTCACTCCAAAAGAGAATAGAATTAAAAAAAAATCTATTTATCCTAATCGTACAGGGTTCAAAAAATAATGAATTTATAAATCATTTTTGAGACTATTTAAAAAAACTACATTATACAAACCTGGACATCACGTATGCCAGTAGTAGGTGATCCACCATTGTCACCATTCAGTTTCGAGTTCAAGTTTTGCAGCCTTTCCGGACGTGATGGGTTGTCGCCCGACCACTGGGATGTCATTTTTATGATAATCCAAAAATGGTCTCAAGAAATTATTTAACCTTAACAATAGTATACAATATCAAACTGGATCGATTCTAACCTTTAGAATTATCCAAAATACTTCTGTCCAAACTCACAGTCCAAAATTTATATGGAAGGTAAACACAATGAAGATCCTTTTTTCCACGTAATAACATGTGAATACCTTCATCATGTATTCTTTTAAAACACTGTAACACCCTAAATTACAATAAGAACTTATTTATTACATTAAAGCCCCCTTATTACTTATAGAATACTGGATATACTCCTTTCGACCAAAAATGCTGTAAACTCTATCAATTATAGAATATACAAATCATTAATCAGTTTCAAGGTAGTCAAGAATATCAAATATAATTTATCCAAATCAATCATATATTATTCCAAAATCACTACCTCATTATCAGAACCATATTATGGTTTATCATTCTCTTAACCTTATATTTTTCAAAATAAATAACCTATAATTGAGTCACTTTCCTTGTTCCACACAAATGAAATAGTTTTGCAGTACAATCCTTATTTATTTACATAATTCATATAACCATTAAATTATAGATACAACACTCAAATGAAATAATTCTTTAATAACATCATAAAAACAGTAGTCATTCCTCTTCATCTGTGGTAGTATCATAACTTGTTTATTATCTAATAGCATCATTTGTGGTATACTCTGATGATTTGGACATTCATTCGCATAGTGTCCCAACTCCTACCAGATGAATCATTGTACATTAGAAACATTTTTCATACCCTTGAAATCACGTTCTTAGTGTACATTTTCTCAACAATTATAACAAACTCTCATTTCCATTATGTATTTTTACCAAGTTGATTTTTTCCATATTTATCACATATAGGAAAATCCTTCTTTCCCCTCTTCCCTTTATTCATATTTCCTTATACCATCATTTTCTTCTCTTGCTTCCCTTCAAAGCTGTTGGACATAGATAATTCTTCACTTATCTTATTAATAAATGATAATATTTATTCATATGATGAGAATACGTGGGAGACTATTTCCCTTCTAAATGATGGAAAAAGACTATAAATGATATGATACTTCTTACCCTTTGGATCATGCATATTGCAGTAGTTCTCATTCCTTCTACTAGGTGTCATTTATAAATGATGACACACACTAGGTTAGATCATTTCACACCGAATTATCCAAATACTAAAAAAATCATCAACACTAATAGAATATTTTTACACATCTAGTATCATATTCATAAAAATGGTTTATGTTTTTTAATATTTACTCAGATATCATTTATAATGGTTTGTAAATAAATTTTGAATTATCGTAAGAATATCCCCCAAACGTGTTTTAACCAAGAGTGCAGTAAGGCTCATTTTCATGAACCAGTTCACATTCGAGTCTAGCTCAAAGTGGTGTTTTCAGGATTTACCCTAGGGTACATCTCTTCCAGATCCTCCTCTACCTACTCCAATCCAGACAGGGCTGTATTTCATGGAAAACTCACAAAATCTCTACAGTACCAAAATTTTAGGAAGTTCTTCTATAATAATCCTCAAAGTCTCTCTTAGGGTAATGTTTCCTAATCAGTGTTTATCTAAATCTAGTATCTAAGTTTATTACTAAACTTCCCATGATACATAATATAACACCCTGACCCCAGTTACCTAGAGTCAGTGCATTATTTTAATACATTGGCAAGATACAAGGAAATCATGTCCCAAAAGACCGATCATTTTAGTAGTTTCAGAAATAGATTACACACATGAATGTTACATTACATTATAAAATGAAAAACAACAACAACATTATCTCCATTGAACACATTCATATCCCTTATAATATCCCTTCAGGTCAGTCATAATACACTGATTTGAAATTCGGGGAAAATAAAACATAATAAAGGGGTGAGCTCAGATGCTTAGTAAGAGTAAACAATTTAGCGGAAGATAACATAAACTATTGGCATGGGGAATAATTTAAAACACATGCCTTTACAAATTATAAACATGAACACTTTATGGAAGAAATATGTGATGAGTAAATAATGCCATAATAAAACATAGTCATGGGTATTCTACTAGTCCAATAACCACATGAACCAGCAATATTATTTTCATAATTATGGAATTTATAATGTCAAACATTCTGAAATTTTTTTCCATGGCCTCAGCCAAGATGTCTAGAAATGATTTTGGCCTAAAAAACCATATATAAAATTGAGAAAGGCCTCATACAATTCCACATATAATTGTCTCATAAGACCTATCGATGCATCGAGGAGATATAGCGGGCTCCACCCATCACTTACTATGTCCAATACGTTCCTCAAATGAAAAGGTTGAAACATAACATAAATATTCATATTAGAACTAAATTACGAAATGTCAATACTCTAACCATAAATTATGAATGATATAAAAATAACACATCCATAGTCAAACATATCACAAAAACTTCAATATAATATGGAAGATTTGTATAATAATAAACCAACTTTAAACAAGTTTAAAATCTGTTAAAGGATGTTGACATAGATGAAAATGATTTTTAAAACTCTTTGAGAGAATTATCCCTTATTCCTGAAAACATTTTAAAGTCACAAAATTTAGAAATGAATACATTTAAATAAAATTTTGAATTATAGTGTACCATACCATTTTGAAACTTTTGAAAGGAATTAACATTTTAAAACAATCATGTTCATATTAATAAATCCTTAAATCTATTTTGAACACATAGACATTAATGAGAATAGTTAAGACGAATAAATCTTTAAAACATTTAAGATGAAATGTTAATAAAATAGTAACTTAAAAATAATCCCTTTGAATACTATTTTATGAACCATAGACATGGATAATATATATTCCCCAAAAAAAAATTATGTAAAAACAACCTTGGATAATAAAGAGAATGTGAAATTACCCCTTACCATGAACTTTCCTTTGGTTGAGGGTACGTTTAACCTTTTGTATAATGACCATATTATGTTATTAAATTATACTAGAACCATATTCATATTTATTATATCATACATGATTCATTTATGACTTTATACTACCCATTTAATAATTATTTCCATGTTAAATTAACATTTTGGATAATAATTTCTTTCTTTATCGTACATGTTTTAACTTTTTATTTTTTATCATATCATTTAGATCATGATTTACATAAATAAAGAATATAAAAAATGATTTATATATATCATATATATTTAGAATATAAATATGTATAATATATAGATATATAAATTGGAAAACACAGTTTATGGAGACGATAGGCCGTACTTACGCATAAACACTGTTTCTGTTTTCATATCTTATTTAATGGAAGTGAATAATATATATGTAAGTACATAAATACACACAAATATAAATATATATTAGAATTATTATGTAATATATTATATACTTATTAATAATATATATTTTTATAATCATCGTTGAATGGAGAATGTGGAAATGAATCTCATCAGGTCGTGGAGACGTTAATCCATAAGTACGCACGAGGGACAATATAATTATATTGATAGTGAAATCATATGTAATTAGATGGTATATTATATATACAGAATAATTAACATGTTATATTTATTATTTACATCAGTTATACTCATTATTATACCCATACAAATAATTAAGTTTTTGAATAACAAACTACACCACGACGTGGAGACGGTAAACCATACGTATGCACGTATAGTGACATTGTCATTTAGTGGATGAATAGATTAAAAAATATGATTGTACCATATTTATAATAACATCACAGTATGTATGATGTAGTGGATTTATTATTTTGGTATGGAATCAACAAACAAAGAGAAAGTGGAAGATGAAAAGAACTTGAAAGAGGGTGGTGAAATTATTACATCTTCTTCGGGTGTTTCCTTTTGATTTGATCAAAAGGGCTCCTTAGGTTTGATTTATGATAAATGTAAGGCCTCTAATTTTATGTGAGGAATGTTGGTAGGATATTTGGGCAGATTTTTAGTGATCCAAATGGCTTTAGAGGTGTGATTTTGAGAGAAGGTAAAGTTCCCTTTTATAAGAGAGGTGAGGGTCACTTTAGGAAAAGCTTGAAATATTATTTTATAATAAAATCATTTTGGGTTTATAATTGTAGAGACCCGAAGATTAACGTACATGAAAATTACATTACCTTTGAGGAACACTTAGTACATAACAAAAACACACACACAAGGACCGTAAAAGTTTAGTGTCTTTGCAAACTCGAAATATAATCTTCTAATCGTGGTGAAAGATCTTCAACATCTCCCAATAAAGATCTTCCCATTTTTTTTCATACCTAAAACCTTTATTTATATCCTAGGGAAAAGAAAACATCAAATTGGTGAGATCAAATGCCCATTAAGGGTAAACATAGAGAACATAATACAATCCATAGACATTTGAATGCAAGAAATTGAACATAAAATCTAAACATCAAAATCTTGAGCAAAGACATGAATCTTGGAAGTACGTAAGGCATATATCATAAGGGAATATCAATCATGATAAAATAGCATGGTAATAAAACTTGTAATTGTGGCATCCATTAAGCACATGTAATGATTTCCATAGTAGCCAAGGCATTGCTTCCAAGACCATCTTAGTGGACAAAGTCCCTTTCTGAATCGAGTTCACTCCTGTTCCAGTCCTGTAATACTGAACTGGATTAACTTACCGTTCCAGCCATGTCTATCTCATGAGATATAAATCTTTACCCAATGAATTGGAGGGATATATAGGTCCAACCCATCTCATAATGAAATCATTATTACTTGTGCCACAACATAAACTTAAAACATTTATCATAACCCAAAGAATAAAATGGGTTTCATAAACATCATATCATCATCACATAATCCATATAAAATAAATGGATATTTCATCATAAGAAAATTGAAAGCATGTAAATAATAGATAAATTATACTTGAAACATACACATTTGAAATAATTTCATCTTAGATGGAAAATGGTTCTGATAAAACACTTGAAATGAATTCTAGAGGAAAATATCCTTTCTTCTTCAAAATCATTTTATTTTCAAAAAATGGTATGTACTTTAAAAAAAAGGGTTTTTTTGAAAATAATCATGAAAACATGTAGAGGAAGATTTATGAAAATGAGGCGTTATGAAACCGTAAAAATCCATTCACGCCGTATAAGTTAAAAATAACATTTTTCTCGTACTTTTTTCGGAAAAGTCCAAAAGTACCTCATACAAAAAACGACAAAAGATTCCTTTCATATCTTTTACTAAAAACTCACCAAAGGGTAAAAATGGATTTAAAAATTGTAGGTGTATATAAATAATATTACCTATTGAGGAAACATGGATGTGGATGATAAAATTCACCCCAGTAAATACCAAAGTATAAACAATCTCGGATAAAAATGAGATTGTGATATTTCCCTTACCTTAGGTCCGATTTGCTTCATAAGTGTCCGAAACTCCTGTATATTGATTAAAATAATTTCATTGACTTATTAAAGAATCATAATAATTGTTATGATATCATATATGGTTCACTTATGACTTTATATTACCCGTTCCTTTGTAAATTCCATGTTAAAGAGCGTTTTGGGTAAAATCGTTTCATTTGTCGTCCGTGTTTTGACGTGTAATTATTCATATGATTACTTATATCATGATTACTTAATCCCATTATATAAAACATGATTTATATATAATATATATTCAGAATATACATATATATAATAAATCAGTAAATGGAAAGAAATACACCGTTCATGGAGACGGTAGGCCGTACGTACGCATGAACGCTGTTTTCGTTTCCTTATTGAGTTGAATGGAATTAAGTAGATGAAATACATATATATAAACATAAATCCACTATCATTATTATTTCATATATTTCATGATTACTTATTATATATACTTTATAATCATTCATGAATGGTTAACGTGGAGAATGAATCTCATCGCGTCATGGAGACGGTAGTCTGTACGTACGCACGAGCGATGATATCATTCTCATGATCGTGGAATTGTATTGGAGTGTATGTATACTATTTCATAATCTATATCACTTTAGAATATTAATATATAGTTATTATTTATACCATTATCCCCATCCAAGTAAGGTGGTGGTGGAAAATAGATTACACCACGGCGTGTAGACGGTATTCCGTACGTACGCACGCGTGGTGTTTTCATTTTCTGTAGGATGGATAGATGGTGAAATAGGGTTGTTTCATACTTATAATAACATATAAGTATATGAGTTATACTGATGTTATTACTTCATAATGAAACAACCTAATAATAAGAAGTGGAAGAAGAAATAAAGTTGAAAGAATCGGTAACGGACATTACATCTTCTTTGAAGCGCCTCTTTGAGTCCTCCTATTAGGGCACTAAAATTGGTCTTTGAAGAAGAACAAGACCTCTAGTATGTTTCTAGGGAAGTGTAGAGGTGAATTTGGCAGGGGTTGGCCGAGCTTGAGGGCTCAAAGTGGTGTGAGGAAGAGAGGGAGGAGGTGCCCTTTTATAAGGGAGGAGAGGGGCACCTTTGGAATAACTAAACATATTATTTTATTATAAAGTCATATTCGGTTATTAATAGCTCCAAATTGAGTTATTTAGAAGATAAAGTGGGGATGAGTCTAAATCCTCTCATCCAATATAATTTTGACAAGTTTAGTTTAATATTTTATCCTTATCATTTAGTTTTAACTTTAAGTTAGATAATTTTACTTTTACCGTGTCTTTTTGTGTTCTTACACTATAAGGTTAATAAACTTACTATAACAAGCCAAATTAACCCCAAGTTGTTTATTATTAATATATATAATCTTATCTAAGTCATTTGGCCGAGCCTTATATTTTTAGGAATAAAATAACAATTAATAATGTAATATTTGTTTTAAAAACTATTTTATGTCAATTTTGACACTATTTATTAATTGATTTTTGTGAAAATCATAAAAGAATGATTAGTTCGAAAAAAGTTACTGAAATCAATACTAACATTGAATAGTAACCTAGAAAATTAGTGGAAGTCATAAAAAGTCTCAAATTACATTTATTTGGGTATTTATAACATCAATTATGTCAATATTTCATTAATAAGATAATTACTGCATCATCTTTGTGTCATAAATAAATTAAATTATTTAATGTGTAGAAATTATAAATAAAATACCATTATGTAGGAAATAGTTTTAGATTTATAATGAATATTTATAGTCGAATTTATCTTATGTATAACCCTATATTAAAAATGATTTAGTTATTAAACGTTAATTTTAACTATTTTTACCTTTCTTTAAATAAATTGATAATAAATGTCCTAATCTAATCCAAGTGGGCCTAAATGGTCATATTTAATTTCTAAGGTTGTTTTTGGTCTAATTACACTTATTCAATAGAATTAGGACATGTGTTAGGGTAATAATAATATCATTTTTACCCTTAATTATCCTATTTACTTTTAACCATGGTAAATAAAAGTAAAAAGTTACTATTCACCAAAAAATATTTTTATCTCATTGAACCACATTTTAGTCCTTGATATTAACCGTGTCTCTCGGATTTTCGAAATTCCACTCACAAAAGCGGTAAAATTAAGTTTTATGAAAAAATCAGTTTTTAACTACCACTTAGTGGTTTCACTATTCATCAAAAAATGAAAGTTTCCAGAAGAATACCAAAAATTAGGCCTAAGCTATATTTGATATTAGGAATTCAAAAATTATGTCTATTTTACCAAATTCAAAACATATCAGTTGAATTAATTAATTTAAAAATTAATTCTCATCGTCAACACAAATAGCGTGTTCTTAAGAGATAATAACTATCAAAAGATTGACACTTGTTTATGTCTTGTTTAAATGTAAAATTACATCCAATGACCAAAATTGTATTAAGTGGTAAAAATATATTCTAAATATACATTAAAACCACTCAAATTAATAATTTATCACTATTAATTATTTTGATTAAAAAATTTGTTTTTAATTAAAATTTAGTAATTTTCACTATTCATCAGAAAATGAAAGTTATCCGAAAAGTACCAAAATTTCACCCTAAGCAAATTTCGATATTCCAAATCCAAAAATGAAGTCCATTTTGAAAAATAAAAATTACAAAATCTCAAAAATTAGTTAGTACTATTCATAATGCCTAGTTTTATAATATTTTAATAGCATATCGTTGTTTAGTGAAACTCGGTATTGCGTACTACACACGCTATCGAGGAAGGTTGCGATTGCGTGTAATGTAAGGCAAGTCAAGGATGCGTTTTGTGCAAGCTACTTTTGGTGTAGCGTACAACACAAGACATTAATGAAATTAAAAAAATATTTTTCATAAAATCTTGGGGTGTTACATTCTACCCCCCTTAAAATGAATTTCGCCCTCAAAATTCGCCGGGGTTATAAATGGTTTACTACTCGAAAGTTTGTTTAATAGAAACCCACATCGTAAAAAGGAATACCAAAACATGGCTTTAAAAACTAAATTATGAAATGTAACGGGTACCCAAATTAACTCATTACTGGGTTTCCACGTAGGAGAACATAGGTGAAAATATGGATATGGAAGAAAAATCTAACCATAAAGTTTTGATGGAGAGTGGTAGAGAACATGGTTATGAAAAAGCCATAAATCACAAAGCCATAGATTTGTGATGATCTAAGGTACCATCTGATTCATCGGATATAAGAGCACTAGGACAACATTTTTGGTTTTCAGGATCATTTCCCTAGTATTGAAGAATTTTCTAATCAAAAGAAATACTTACTTGATTTTTTTACAATCTCACCATTGTTCGTGCCTTGAACAATTTCCACTTCATCTCTTAAAGAAATGAAGTTGAATTTTCCATTCATGATGTGTTATCAGATCATGTGATAGAATTATGGGTCATTCCATCTGTCTCAAACAAAAGGTTATAAAAGTTATCAAAAAATACATAAGTCCATCTATAGTGAGATTAATCATATATGGTTTCTAAAATGGACTAATACTTCTTTTATCATACTACTTAATATAATAAAACTAGTTTCTACTAAACATGGACTTCATGTAAGCCAGTGGTAGGCGATAAAGTCCAGTCGCACTTCGGTTGTGGGTTCGATTCCCACAGCCTTGTTCGATGTGATGGGCTGTCGCCCATCCTAAAGGTTGTCCTTTTTCTAAAACTACATTACTATAACATCCCATAAATAATATCGGAAAAACTTCTATCCTTAAAAAATACTATTTTATGTCCAACATAATCCATTCCAATCTTTAGGCTTATCCAAAATAATACTGTCTAATCTCATATTATAGTGAAAACGATTAACAAAGAGTTCATAAAACTAGCATGTTAATACCATTGTTGATCCCTATATATCATGAGATATGTCTTGTTGGTCACATTCCAAACTTTCGAAGGCCTTAATCTTGTATTCTCTTAAAAAAATGAATACCCATTGAATCTTAGTGAAAACATGAGTGCTGTCAAAAGTTAACTCTTTCCACATTCCAAAATCCTCAAAATTCTATATACTCAAACCATGATATCAATTAGTCCTTATATCAATCAAGATCTCATGAATACTATCAAACATTTCATTTTCTCGGTTTCCCTTCATTATACGCATATCATCTTTTTTCCCAAAATATCTCTATCACTTTCCATGGTTACCGGTACCATTAAAAACCACAATAGACCAATACATAAATATTCCAATATTACACGATACTATATACAACATTATTTTGGAATCCCATTACATAAACACTTAATCATTCCACCACATCGTTGTCATATTCAACATCGCCAATAGTGATCGCATGTGACTTCCCTTTGTCCTTTTCCATAAGTGGTTGCTCATGTCGATCATCACTAACCCTTGGATTAGGGCATTTATTAGCATAATGCCCCATTTCCTTGCACTTGAAGCATTGAAGTGTTGGTGGCGCGTTCTCTGCAGTATTTTCTTTATTCACATCATTAGAAACCCTTTTTCCATTAATTCGACACTTAGCTGCTCGATGACCTTCTTTTCCACACTTAAAACATTTTCTAGTCCCTTTAAGACAATCTCCAACATGATTCTTTCCACACTTTGAGCATAAGGAAACATTCATCTTCTTTTAACCATTATTCTGATATTTCTCCTTGAACTCTATCTTTCGTTTCTTGTCAAAACAATGAGATAGATAAGTAACACCAACTTCCATTTCTACCTTGATAGCACAACGCACAATTTCTTCATAGCTACTGAAGTCTCTTATAGCTACTACCCTTCGACGATTTGGTTTTAAGCCACTGAAGAATCGATCAACTTTACTTTCGGGTTGGATGATAAATCCAGATGCATACCTTGCAAGCCTTGTAAAATTCACTTCATATATACCAACAGATTCATCATCCTTTTGCTTTAGTTCAAGAAACTCCTTCTCTATCTTTGTTCTAAGAATACGAGGGAAGTACTTATTGAAAAATAAGTTGTTGAACTTGTCCCATTCCATGGACTCAATTTCATATCTTGGCCTCGTATTCTTG
This sequence comes from Viscum album, assembly GCA_963277665.1. NCBI lineage: Eukaryota > Viridiplantae > Streptophyta > Magnoliopsida > Santalales > Viscaceae > Viscum > Viscum album. Next base: position 1,295,706,863 of record OY728140.1, on the reverse strand, counting down.
ATAAGATTCCACCATTGATCAGCATCACCTTCCAAACGATACACTGCTATGATGAATTTATCATGTTCAAAACATTGAATAACTGAAAATATCTTTTCAGTAGTATTGATCCATTGTTCAGCAACAAGTGGATCAGAAGACCCACTGAAAGAAGGTGGACGTTGCCTCATGAAGGACTCAATAGAATATTGTTCCCTTATCTGCTCATTTGGAAGTCCAGAATGATTCATAGCTTCTGTAAGTATAGAAATAAGATTTTGCACTCCATCTCCCATAACATTTGTTTGTTCAGAAGGACAATCATTGCATTGTCCATTACATCGATCAACACGGTTCTTTCGGGTTCCAGCCATCGTCTAAAACCCATAAAGAATAGTGTGAGAGGCAAAAATCACACTAGGGAAAACAATATAATAAAGGGGGAGTACCTTCAATATCTAACATCTTGGGTTATCGTAATTCTAGTACTATAACCTATACTTATACTTATCCTTAGGGAGATCCCTAGTCATACCTTAGAAATATCTCTAGGGATCTCACTAATGTTCTCGCATCCGAGTTTCCAAAGGTTGACTAAACCTTTCCTCTGATACCAACTGTAGAGACCCGAAGATTAATGTACATGGACATTACATTACCTTTGTGGAATACTGAGTACATAACAAAAACACACACACAAGGACCGTAATAGTTTAGTGTCTTTGGAAACTTGGAATATAATCTTCTAATCGTGGTGAATGATCTTCAACATCTCCCAATAAAGATCTTCCCTTTTTTTCTTACCTAAAAACTTTCTTTATATCCTGGGGAAAAGAAAACATCAAAGGGGTGAGCTCAAATTCCCAGTAAGGTTAAACATAGAGAACATAAAACAATCCGTAAACATTTGAATGCAAAAACATGAACATAAAATCTAAACATCAAAATCTTGAGCAAAGACATGAATCTTGGAAGTACGTAAGGCATATATCATAAGGGAACATAAATCATGATAAAATAGCATGGGAATCAAACATGTAATTTTGGCATCCATTAAGCACATGTAATGATTTCCATAGTATCCAAGGCATTGCTGCCAAGACCATCTTAGTGGACAAAGTCCCTTTCTGAATCGAGTTCACTCCTCGTTCCAGTCCTGTAATACTGAACCGGATTAACTTACAGTTCCATCCATGTCTATCTCATGAGATATAAATCTTTACCCAATGCATTGGAGGGAGATATAGGTCCCACCCATCTCATAATGAAATCATTCTTACTTGTGACACAACATAAACGTAAAACATTCATCATAACCCAAAGAATAAAATGGGTTTCATAAACATCATATCATCATCACATAATCCATATAAAATAAATGGATATTTCATCATAAGAAAATTGAAATCATTTAAATAATAGAGACATTATACTTGAAACATACAGATTTGAAATAATTTCATCTTAAATGGAAAACAGTTCTGATAAAACACTTGAAATTAATTCTTAAGGAAAATATCCTTTCTTCTTCAAAATCATTTTCTTTTCAAAAAATGGCATGTAATTTAAAAAAAAGGGTTTTGTTGAAAATAATCATGAAAACTTGTAGAGGAATATTTATGAAAATGAGGCGTTATGAAACCGTAAAAATCCATTCACGTAGTATATGTTAAAAATAACATTTTTCTCGTACTTTTGTCGGAAAAGTCAAAAAGTACCTCGTACGAAAAACGACAAAATATTTCCTTTCATATATTTTACTAAAAACTCACCAAAGGGTAAAAATGGATTTAAACAATTTTAGGTGGATGGAAATAATATTACATATTGAGGAAACATGGATGTGGATGATAAAATACACCCCAGTAAATGCCAAAGTATAAACAATCTCGGATAAAAATGAGATTGTGATATTTCCCTTACCTTAGGTCCAATTTGTTTCATAAGTTTCCGAACCTCCTGTATAATGATTTAAATAATGTCATTGACTTATTCCAGAATAATACTCATTGTTATGATATCATATATGGTTCACTTATGACTTTATATTACCCGTTCATTTGTAAATTCCATGTTAAAGAGCGTTTTGGGTAAAATCGTTTCATTTGTCGTCCGTGTTTTGACTTGTAATTATTCACATGATTACTTAGATCATGATTAATTAATTACAGAATATAAAACATGATTTATATATAATATATATTCAGAATATACATATAAATAATAAATCAGTAAATTGAAAAAAATACACCGTTCATGGAGACGGTAGGCCGTACGTACGCATGAACGCTATTTTCATTTCCTTATTGAGTTGAATGGAATTAAGTAGATGACATACATATATATACACATAAATACAGTATCATTATTATGTAATATACTTCATTATTACTTATTATATATACTTTATAATCAATCATGAATGGTTAACGTGGATAATGAATCTTATCGCGTCGTGGAGATGGTAGTCCGTACGTACGCACGAGCGATGATATCATTCTCATGATCGTGGAATTGTATTGGAGTGTATGTATACTATTTCAGAATCAATATCACTTTAAAATAATCATATATAGTTATTATGTACACCATTATACCCATCCAAGTAAGGTGGTGGTGGAAAATAGATTACACCACGGTGTGGAGACGGTATTTCGTACGTACACACACGTGGTGATTTCATTTTCCGTAGGATGGATAGATGGTGAAATAGGGTTGTTTCTTACTTATAATAACATATCAGTATATGAGTGATACTGATGTTATTACTTCATAATGAAACAACCTAAGAAGAAGAAGTAGAAGAAGAAATAAAGTTGAAAGAATCGGTAACTGACATTACCTCTTCTTTGAAGCGCCTCTTTGAGTCCTCATCTTAGGGAACCAAAATTGGTCTTTGAAGAAGACCAGTACCTCTAGGATGTTTCTATGGAAGTGGGGAAGAGAATTCAGCAGGGGTTGGCCGAGCTTGAGGGCTCAAATTGGTGTGAGGAAGAGAGGGAGGAGGTGCCCTTTTATAAGGGATGAGAGTGGCACCTTTGGAATAACAAAAAATATTATTTTATTATAAAGTCATATTCAGTTTTTAATAGCTCCAAATTGAGTTATTTAGAAGCTAAGGTGGGGATGGGTCGAAATCCTCTCATCCAATAGAATTTTGACATGTTTAGTTTACTATTTTAACCTTATCATTTAGTTTTAACTTTAAGTTAGATAATTTTACTTTTACCGTGTCGTTTTGTGTTCTTACACTATAAGGTTAATAAACTTACTATAACAAGCCAAAAGAACCCCAAGTTGTTTATTATTAATATATATAACCTTATCTAAGTCATTTTTCCGAACCTTATATTTTTAGGAATAAAATAACAATTAAAAATATAATATTTGTTTTAAAAACTATTTTATGTCAATTTGGACACTATTTAGTAATTGATTTTTGTGAAAATCATAACAGAATGAATAGTTCGAAAAAATTTACTTAAATAAATACTAACATGTCATATTAACCTAGAAAATTATTTGAATTCATAAAAATTCTCAAAATACATTTATTTGGGTATTTATAACATCAATTATGTCAATATTTCATTAATAAGATAATTACTGCATCATCCTTGTGTCATAAATAAATTAACTTATTTAATGTCTAAAAATTATAAATAAAGTACCATTATGTAGGAAATAGTCTTAGATTTCTAATGAATATTTATAGTCGAATTTATCTTATTTATAACCCTATATTAAAAATTATTTAGTTATTAAACTTTAATTTTAACTATTTTAACCCTTCTTTAAGTAAATTGATAATAAATGTCCTAATCTAATCCAAGTGGCCCTAAATGGTCATATTTTATTCCTAAGGTTGTTTTTGGTCGAATTAAACTTATCCAATATAATTAGGACATGTGTTAGGGTAATAATATTATTATTTTTACCCTTAATTATCCTATTTACTTTTAACCGTGGTAAATAAAAGTAAAAAGTTACTATTCCCCAAAAAAATATTTTTATCTCATTGAACCACATTTTAGTCCTTGATATTAACCGTGTCTCTCGGATTTTCGAAATTTCATTCACAGAAGCGGTAAAATTATGTTTTATGAAAAATTCAGTTTTTTAACTACCACTTAGTGGTTTCACTATTCATCAAAAAATGAAAGTTTCCAGAAAAATAAAAAAAATTAGGCCTAAGCTATATTTGATATTATGAGTTCAAAAATGATTTCTATTTTACCAAATTCAAAACATATCAATTGCATTAATTAATTTAAAAATTATTTCTCGTCGTCAACACAAATAGTGTGTTCTTAAGAGATAATAACTATCAAAAGATTGACACTTGTTTATGTCTGGTTTAATGTGAAATTACATCAAATGACCAAAATTGTATTAAATGGTAAAAATATATTCTAAATATAATTTAAAACCACTAAAATTAATAATTTATCACTATTAATTATTTTGATTTAAAAAGTTGTTTTTAATTACAATTTAGTAATTTTCACTATTAATCAGAAAATGAAAGTTATCCAAAAAGTACCAAAATTTCACCCTAAGCTAATTTCGATATTCAGAATCCAAAAATTAAGTCCATTTTGAAAAATAAATTTACAAAATTTCAAAAAGTGGTTATTAATATTCATAACGGCTAGTTTTAATAATATTTTAATAGCATATCATTGTTTAGTGAAACTCGGTATTGCGTACTACACACGCTATCGAGGAAGGCCGCGATTGCGTGTAATGCAAGGAAAGTAAAGGATGCGTGTTGTGCAAGCTCCTTTTGGTGTAGTGTACAACACAATACATTAATGAAATTAAAAGAATATTTTTCATAAAATCTCAGGGTGTTACAATAATGTAATAAAAATGAATTATTTCGAGGATAAGTTGGTTATGGGTCAAAATAATCTCAACCGATAGGTTTTAGACAAGTTAGGTTACCATTTTAACCTTATATTTTAGATTTAACTCAGTTAAATAGTTTAACTTTTACCATATCTTCTTGTTTTATTACACTATATGGTTAATAAACATACTCTAAAATTACAAGATAACCTCAAGTGGTTCATCAATGACATATATAATATTATTTAAGCCATTTGAACAAACCTTATATTTATAGGAATATTATATTAACCAATAATATAGTATTTGTTTTAAAAATTAATTTATGTCAATTATTACACTATGAAGAATTTGGTTATTGTGAAAGTCATCACCACTTGATTACTAATAAAAAGATAAATTTAATCAACCCTAACAAGTTTTATTCACATAGAAAATTTGTGGATGTCAAAAAAACTTTGAAATTATATTTATTTTAATATTTATAATACCATTAATTTGATTCTTTCATTAATAAGGTAATTATTGAATCACCATTGTGTCATAAATAAATTTATTTTTTTAATGTCTAAAAATTATAAATAAAATACCATGATGTAGGAAATATTTTTATCTTTCTAATGAATATTTATAGTTAAATTTATATTATTTGTAACACTATATTAAAAATGGATTAGTTATTCAACTTTAAATTTAACACTTTTAACTCTTCTTTAATTAAAATAATAATAAATGTCCTAATCTAATCCAATTGAACAAAAGAGGATCATATTTATTCATAAGGTTGTTTTTGGCCGAATTATAATTATTAAATAGAATTAAGTCATGTGTTAGGCTAATTATGATATCATTTTTACCCTTAATTATCCTATTTATTTTTAACCATGGAAATTAAAAGTCAAAAGTTACTATTCACCAAAAAACTATTTTCATCTTATTACCGTGTATCTCGAATTATTGAAATTACACTCATATAAGCGGTAAAATTATGTTTTAGAAAATTTGCAAATGCTCCTAGGAGGTGGGTAAAAGAGGGTAAAAAGTTCAATAATGTTTTTATATATCTACACTTATTATAAAATTACTCAAATAAATTACATTGAACTTATATATGTATTATGTAACTATTTTGACCTAAAATAAATTTAAATAAAATAAATAATTATATAAATAAAAATTTGGTTTTAACCAATAATGCGGTGTTTTTCACTATTAATCAAAAATTGAAAGTTTTCAGAAAAATACCAAAACTTCACCCTAAGATAATTTTGATATTATGAATTCAAAAATTAAGTCTATTTTACCAAATTAAAAACATAAAAGTTACATTTATTAATTTAAAATAAATTCCCATTTCATAACTAAAAAGCGGGGTTTTGAATATTAAAAACTATCACAAGATTTACTTGTGTTTATGTCAAATTTAAATTTGAAATTACTTATAATGACCTAAATTGTATTAAATGATAAAAATATAATCTAATTATACATCCAAACCATTCAAATGTTTAATTTAACACTATAAATTATTTTTATTAAAAAACTTTTTTCAATTAAAATTTAGTATTTTTCAGTATTCATCAAAATATTGAAAGTTATCAGAAATGTTCCAAACATTTATCCATACTAAATTTTTATGTTTTGATTATAAAAAATAATTTAATTTCATTATATTTAATATATAAAAGTGTCAAATATTTGTTTTTAAAATTATTCTGCATTAAATAGGTGGTAATATTACATTTTTTGAAAAATACTTCTTTTATATAAAAAATTGAATTTGTCCATATGTTATGTCTAAGAAACAAAAAATATGAATGTTAAAATTATATAAGATATATATAAAATTCGAACTGAAGATAATACTATTCATAACCGCTTTTTTAATGGCCAGTTTGGTTAGTCGTGGTGCCCTCGAACTCATTGTTTCTTGTAACGATAGTTATTGAATTACTTTGAAGAGATAACATACTACGAAATCGTGTTGTGTTACAACTAGGGTCAGGGTCATTATGATTGGTATCAAATAATGTTTAGTTGAAACCATATAATCTATATTTAGGGGGAAGATAGATTAGGGAACAGAACCATTTGACTTAATATTAGTATAAGTCTCAGTATCAGATAACATCAAATTTTTTGGGTAAGGTTGATATTTTGTTGTTTTCCTAGAAATATATCCCTCTCTGGATTCTACTAGTGGATGATATTTTCATAAATATTCATTTAGAGGTAAGAACCCTGATTAAAGTTGGGTGATTATATATCATCCATCATTTAGGTGCATAGTGAGTGTGCCCTTACAACACACATTATTTGACACTCATAAGGAATATTCATGGGATTATTAAAATTTGACGTATACTCCAATATGATTAATGATAGAATATAATATACGAAAGACTATATTATCCCATAGTGACATGGGATAAACCTAAATTGTCATGGTTTGATAAATCTATGGTTGGTCATTATTTTAAATAAATAGACATGAATTTTTAGGTTTTATCTGAAGGGTTTTTAACCAGATTAAGTATATTTTTAGAGGCATTTTCCAGAATAAAACCCCTTGTTATAGTGATTGTTTTGATGAGAAGGTAATTTAATAAAAAATACATTTGTTGTTGTGCAAATAAGTTTAATGTTATTGATTACCGTTATGATTAATATGATTGTTTATTTTATGTTAATGATAATCAATTAATATTATTTTATTTTTTGGAAGAAATAATGTGTATTGAAAAACTGAGTTGTTTAAAAGTCAATTGATAATTAATGTTATTTTTTGGGATGTTAATCATATTATGGGAATGTTGTACAAATTAATTACTTTGAGAAAAAAGGAAACTTGTTAGATGAGTGACAACCCATAACGTCTAGCAAGGTCATGGGTCTTGAACCAATAACTGAAGGGAGACAATAGAACAATGCCTAAAACATAGCAATGTGATGTCTTGGATTGTATGAATATTTTAGTTAAACAATATTATTGATAAATATAATGTTAATTTTCGGAATAATATCATATGATAAAATATTCTTGACATTTGTTGGTGATTAATTATTTTTTTTGTTATTTTATTAGGTTGTGGTATATATAAATATTAGGTATAACATAAAGGAATATTTTTGAATATTTCTATCATGTTTAAAGAGATGTATGATGAAGTGTATGTGTTGAACATTGAGTTTTAAAATTATTCAACTTTGGATTTTATTGAGGTTATTTAGGATATTAGTTTATTTATTTATGGAAAGATCATTGTTAATCCTTGGATTTTATAGTTGAATTTTGGAGATTAATATATTATTTATTTATATGATGGTTTATTCATTTTTGGTATCATCTATCATTATTCAAAAAAATTTGGGATTATTAATGATAATACGAATATCATTTTATTATTTATTAAATTATGTGATCTCTTAAGTGATGATTTTATTTCTTTAGACATAAAAAATTCTTCATGGAATCTCATTGTTTGGATAAAAAATATATTTTTATGGGAAATTTTGTAAAAAATTATATTATACATTTAAATTAATTATATTTCATTTTTCCTTAGTATATATGGAATATAAATTCCTAAACTCTAAGAAATACTCTAGAATTTTTTTAATCAAAATACAATCATTTCTCATTAATTTGTGCCTTTTAACAAATCACCAATTTATTGTTTTTTTTCATCATATTTTACTAGACCACAAACTATGTAACACTATATTTTTCCAATAGCATTAGTTTCCTTCACCATTTCAATATTTTCACTTAAAACTATTTTCTCGTAATATGAATCATAATTTTTTTCTATTCCATATTATATTCAATTTCTCTTTACCTGTTTTTTAGAGGAAGTTTTGTTAACATTTTTTATTATGATTGTTTTATATAAAGGAGTTTTCAAATGTAAAATCCACTATAAATTAGGAAAAGTTAAAATTTATAGTATGTAATTTATTTAAGGAATGATAATATAACACCTAAATATTTTTAATGTATACTATGTTTGATAGTGGGTGGAACACGCAAAACTGAGCTTAAATAAACCACAACATATTATTATTTAAGTATAAATATTATAACATATCCATTAAATTAGTGTGTATGAATATGGTTAGTCGCACCAAGAAAATATTTATATAGATAGTATAATACTTATTTATAAATAATAAATAAGAACATAATTTTTATTAAAATCATTTTATACTTCAAAATATCATATTCTTAAAAAATTGGTCATTTTACATTTTTTGTCCAGAAATTATAATTAATTTCTTACACTTTTATAAATTTTATTTTCTAAAAAGATTATAAATTTTCAATTCATCATATCAATGTTAACATATGGTGAAATGTGTAGTTTTTTTAGAAATATTGATTATCTAGTTTATAGTTAAAAATGTACCACTTTTTTAAATACTATCATCCCCATTCATTGAAAAAGTCCCATAATTTTTTAAAGTTGATACACTATAAATATAAATATAATTTATTTTTAAATTATATAATTAATTACATTTTCATCAACATTATACTTGATCTTCGTATAAAAATACATTTAGACATAGAAAGGAATTCTTATTCAAACATATATTATTTTGTCGCTCATTGGAGGATGTTAATAAAATAATTTTATTAAAACTATAGATATTGAATTTTTTAAAATGGATTAAATATTTAGAATAATCATAATTTATAATTTAAAATAATTTCAATTAAATGTTTGGTTATAATAAATTTTAAAATAGTAAAACTTTATCACTATGGTAAAATGGTAAATTAGATAATTAAAGTTAAAAATAATATGACAAGGAATTAAAATTTTCTGTAAAATATTATTTTATCCTATTTTATGAGTTTTTTTCGTCCATGTACATTGAAATATCAAATATATGGTAACCTTCTGCCTTATTTCATTGATTTTGTCATTAAGAACAATTTATTAAAAGATTAAGATCAAAATATCAGTTTCTTTCTTTTAATAACTATAATATCTTGTGGAGATGATAAAAACAACTCATGTTAGATATAAATATTAATTAGAAAGATAAATTATTTTTTATCATTGTAATTTTTTTTAAATTATTGTATTGAAATAATTTCCATAAATGCTTATGCAATGGTGTCTTAATATTTATTAATTAAATAGAAAAATATAATTTATGAATTGAAAAATATATGATGTAATATAAATTTAATTAATTGTTTTTTTATATTAATTTTTTTAAGAAATATTACATGATGGTGATATTTAAAATTATTATATTTGATATCTATTTTTTTCATGTCGTTTTCAAAGTCAAATAAAATGAATAGTTTTAAAAATTAAATAGATGATATTTTTTGATAAATTATATTTTATTAAATTATTTAAAATTAAAAAACATTAAATGTTTGAAATAGGTGTTGGGATACTATTGAATATATTAACCGGGATCCAATAATTGTCCAATGTACATTTAAATGTAACTATCTTGACCCCTTATGAGAAAACTCATTGTTATCATGGTAATAGTCAAAAATGGTTAGTGCATATTAAAATAAAAGCGTTAAGGGGAAAAATAATATATACATGTAATAATTTTATTATATGATATTATTTCAACCCATAGTCATCCAATATTTTAAATACATCATATTAGAGCATATTTTCTGTGAGAATTTATTTATATTAATTTAATATTTTATAAAATTCAAAAACTGCACCTTCCCTCAATTATAAATGGGAACCTCCTATCTTCTATTCTTTACACATCAAAATACTTTTGATTAAAAAAATAAACACCCAAATAAACACAAAAATTCCATTCCCATGTCCTATATTCTATGTTTTCAATCTAAAATCCTCCAAGTAAGGCTGTTGGTGTAAACATAAAGTTGTTATCGAAATAAGTGGTTTCATTCTTAACCGAGATTTTTTATCTTATTTCTTCTTCTACATCAACAAAATAATATTCAAACATGATTATATAATAACATCAGTATGTAAAATATTTTTTTATTTTTTTATTTTAATGTAATAATCGACATACATATTTTCATCTTTAAAATGGTAATCTAAACCATCGTTTGTGTGTACGGAGAACTGATGTCTCTTGAAGAGATATAATTAGTTTTCAATCATAACATCTCAAAAATATTTATAATTATTTATTAAATATATATATATATATATATATATATGAAATTAATGAAAAATTTAACATTATTACAAAGTAATATATAATATATTTTCATACCATTCAATTCACTGAAATATGATAATGTGGTTTGTGGGTATCTTGAGGATTAGTACCTCAAATTTCAATGGTTATTCACCTAAAATTATCATCTGTAGAACATATATTATGTTATATACCTATAATCATTTTGAGATATATCAGTTTCCCCTTTAATATGACATATATTTGTTTTGATCGTATTTAAATTATATAATTATATATTTTATTTTATTTATTCCATTGATATTATGTTTTAAATTTCACCAATTTGGTAAGGGATTATTTTACGATCTCATTATTATTTGAGATTTTCTATGTTTAATTCTCCATTGTGTGAATTATATGATATTTTTATCATAAAAAATATATTTTTATACTACTTTAGTTGTGTTTTAAAATTATTATTTTTACGTTCATATTCAAATTTTATATACTAAAATCATCAAAATAAATTATGAAAATAAAATTTATTTCTTCTATAGTTAGGATTCCTTTTCATCCATGTTCATCATTTCTATAAAAATCAAGATTTTGTTTTTCATATTTTTGTATGTGATATAAAAAAGAAAAATATATACAAAGAGATATTTTGGATACATAATAAAACTATGATTTCCAAAGAAATATATTTTGAAAATGATAAACAGATCCATAATTTTATGTTCCATAAAAAAATAAGAAGGAAATATTTTATAAGTTGGGAATGAAATCATAACCATGAAATGATATGTGAGGTATTGTTGTACAATCCACCTTAATTTTAATAATTATTTATTAATTTTTATAAAGAATTAATAGTGGTGTACTTGGTAAAAGAGATGTAGAGAGGTTCATAACTGAATATGTTCTATTCATTTAAATTCATAGTTTCCAAAAAATAAATTCAATTTTTATATATTTTTTAGTAGAATTTTTGGAATGGAGTTTTCTGAAGCTCATTTTTCATAAGTATTTTGGTCGGGATTAAAAAGGGAACATAATTGGTATAATACCCATTTAGGGGAAGGTGTAGTGAGTTAGAATAAACCCCCATCACATTCATAATTAATAGTAATAAGAACTCAATCTAAAAGGGATAAAATTATATAGTTTTAGGAGACCAAGGAAGTGTTCTCTATGAAGGGTAAACTATTAATTGTTTTGAAATATTTGAAAGGATAATTCAAAAATATTTCATTTTAAGAATATTATAGTCATAATCTATTTTAAATGAATAAATTTTTAATTTATTGAGGGGAAACATTCTATTAAAAAATTACAAGGAAAATATTTTGTATAATTGAGTGTTATAGTAATATTACAGATGGAATTGAGAAATTAATTGATCACACTTGTATTTTACCCAAAGTTAACACAATTAGACATTTTATAGATTAATTGATTTTTACTCATTCATGTGTATTTTATTTATTTTCATTAAGACGGACACATGTTTTCAGAATCTCAAATTGAGATAAAAACATTACAAAATTGATGATATTATAATATATTTATGTATTAATTTAAAATTACTTTGATAATATTTTTTAAATTTTCCTTGTTACTTCAATGTTTGGGAATGTTTGAAATTATTTATTTATTGTCAATATATTTTCTATCATCTGTATTTATGTCTAAAGTTTTTATACATATAGATAATAATTGATAATTCAATTCAATGATCCATATAATTGTGAGATTAATGTTGTACTACATAAAGAAAATAAAATGATTTTTTTAAGGCATTCCATATAATGCCATGATATAAAATTATGATGTGAAAGAGTCTTGATGGTTACAAGAGTGAAATAACTAATATCATGTCATGTCTTGATATTTCCCATTATCATATATAGAGATAAAAAATTATAATATAGTAGATATATAAAAAATATTTTCATTTTTAGTTCTGTGTAGTAGTTTTAATCATATAAAACATTACAAATAAAGCATGATACTATTTGAGAAGTAATCTCTCATCCCTCCAGAACCACATCACTGAGTATAAGAACCATATATAGAAAATTATTATCCTTACAAACCAATGCATTTTAACTAACACTAATTGTCTATAACAGTAAAAAGGGAAGTGATTTACACTCAAATTGATTTTTACCTACCAACCCAACAAAAATTTCTAAATAATCATATAAAATATAATAATATAAAATAATGAATCCTAGACTCTAAAATAATTTCCCAATGACAACCATTGATAAAAATAGTTTAAAAAATTTCAAAAGAACCTCATTTATAATTGAATGTATTAGTAAATAAAAAATTATCCAAAATAATAAAAAAATTGTCACTCTATAATATGATAAACTCATGGTAAAATAAACTCCTTGATTTCGTCTATGATCATCTACAATCTATAATGATATATATCCTTTAAATTTATCATAATTTATATAATTTAAATAATAAATAAGGTTTCAATTTTTTTAGAAACATAATTCTCAATCGAAACCATTGTGACACCAAGAAACACATAAAACTTAATATAATCTTATGTGAGTGGGGAAATTAAATTTTTTCAATAATAAATATATAAATAAATATACAATTTAAAATATGATGTGCTACCCAAGACACATTGATTTTATAAATATCCTATTTGATGAGTACAAGTAATTATTTTGGATTTTGATCATAAAATGTAATATAAAAACAATGGAAACCATATTTTGGTATGCAATTAAACCTAACATATGGCCAAATGTGCGTTCTTGATCACTACATATGTGAAAAAGTGTTAGGTTATTCATTATAACTCATTGGGAATTACATCTAATAATAAATTATAAATCCAAGAAAAAGATTCTAACTGAGAATCTGATTTAACTATTCTATATATCAAATATGATATCTATATAACACAAATAGTTTGAAATAATTTTAAACAAAATTATGTTTAATAAGCTATTATATAAGTTATTAAATAATAAAAATACTAACATATTTCAATCATACATACATTATATATCCAATATTTATATAAAAAAATAAATCCCAAAAATCATAATGAATGGAAGAAGAAAGTTAGTGGGGATTATTAAATTAATCATATTCTAATATATTCTCAATAAATAAATCCAACCTAAATATAATATATCAATATAATATGTAAATATAATCTTATCAACACCAATATTGATGAACTGTAATTAAGAATCACAAAATATGCATAGTGGTGGTAATCTCATACGAGTAATTGATATGAAAATCCTATATACCTCTATTGGAATACGTAGGGTGTAAAAAAAATTCATTAGTTGAATACCATAAAATATTCCATGAATAGAAATTATAAATTAAAATATACAAGGATAGTTTGAAATAAAATACAAAATTTCCATTCATTTTTTATTTAAAAAACAACATTAATGTTTTTATTTAAAACATAACTCTAAATAAAACAATATATTAAATTTTTAATTAAATAAAATGTTAATGTTTAGGAATGTATATGTTAAAAGAAAAAATATTATGTAATAAAATAAATCCAAGAAGTACCCCTTCAAGTAACACAATTATCAAGTGAAATAGAAATACCAATTTATGATGACTTTATATAAACCATAGTTTATAAAATAGAAATAAAAATAAATTTGAAATAATTAAATTAAATTAAATAGTTATAATCAGAAAATAAAAAAAACTCCATTTGAAAAATCATAGGACTAATGTAGAGGTTGAAATATTATGCTTGTATTAAAATATAACCATACCAAATCATACCAAATCCAAAAAAAATAATCATTATGCACTATAATAATATCCTAGATATAATAAACTGACATCTATCATCCCTGGTTTTACTATGAATTAGCATGGATCCTTGATGTGAATTTTGATGATATTTTTTAACCATGTTGTTACCATTATCTAAAATTGACCCTTGGTGGGTATTATAAGATAGAATCCTCTAGGTTGGGTATTACATAATGCTACCATGAAACTTATCATAGGGTCTAACCTAAGAATACAAGGATTCACAAAAGGATTATCTAAATAATGTGGTTTGATAAAAAAAAAATTATTCATGAAACAACACATTCATAAGAAACCCTTAATATTTATATATATAAGTTCATATATGTGGATTTCCAAATTACCTGGCCATTATTATAAAAAAACTGATAAAAAAAAATTAATGTTCTATGACTAGAAAAACATCACCCTTTCCCATATATTACTTCATAAAAATTACTTCAAAATTTTTCCATAATTCCTAAAAAACATTCCCATAAAACCTTTTCAACTATTCCATTTTAATTAATTATTTTATATTTGAAAAACCTTAAATGTGTTCTCAATAATTCAAAAACAAAAGGCATAAATTTTATAAAACCTATTTATAATATATTTTATAAATCATAATATGAACCATATTAATGATTTTATATACCCTTAATGATATAACAATTCCAATAATTTAATTAAAAAACATTTGGATTCACCAAAGTGACTCTATACCTCAAATAGGGGAGACATATAGTTCTCACTATTATTTGAATGGGAATGAGTGTGGGAGTGTATCTTAGACATAAAAGCTATAAAATCCGTCAACATACTTATATGCATGTCCAAAAACACATACTAAAAGCTATAATAAAATGAAAACCAATTAATTACCGAATAATGAAATTTTTGGGGTCACATTCGCCCCCCACCATATCATCGTTGCCCTTTAGAAAGTCCCCTAGAATTCAATTGTAAATATATATAACAAAAAACGAAAACTTTATATGAATAAAAACATCAAATAAAAAATAATAATACCATTACCAAAACAAAATGTACATGTTGTGTTCTCTTAACTATTTATTCATTCCCTTACTCTAAAGCACCCAAATCTCAAATAAATAGGAAATTAACTCATGAATACTCAATATCAAAAATAAAATTATAAATAAATCACATTATGAAAATACAATTACATGGAATAGTTAGTATCTCTTAATTCAAAAACATTATAAAATATATTATTTTTAAAAATAAAAATCATTTAAATCACATAATATTTTATAAATTAAAAGTAAAAAAACTAACCATAGAGTATAATCCACAGTCCATTAAAAATAAAAAACCCAATATGAGAAAATCTATTTTTTCATGTTATGATGAAAGAGGGAATAATCATTAAATCATTATTTCAAAACAAATATCTAATTGGACACATTGAAACTTGAAAATAACACAATGAAAAAATAATAATCAAAATCAATCATTTCTAAAATAAATTATTTCATAAATTCTCTAATTATAATTTTATTTATTAATAAAAAATAAAAAAACCAAAATAAGAAAATTCCAAACAAAAATAACCTTGAAATACTTTTTCAATTTTTTTTACCAAAAATAAACTTTTAAATATCAAAATTAAATATTGATTAATTATAATAATACCCAAATAGGGGAACAATAAAAACCCATAATTAATGTATCTTGTAAATCAGAAAGGAAACACACTAAATAAAAAATTCAAATAATAATTATATAATATAATAAATGAACACAATTTGAATACACCCTAGAAACCTATATGTATATAAAGAGAGACCAATTTTATATGAACTCTTCTCAAATAAGGTATAGTTTTAAATATTCCGGAAAAAATAATCTCATTGTAATCTAAGGAATTTTAAATATGGTTTTCTAAAAAAATATTCTGAACCTTTTTAGAATAATTATCTATATAAGGGTTTTCATCTATTATTACACTATCAATTTTTGAAACCATGACACTAATGATGATAATATATAAAACGACCTAGTATTCCAAAATAATGAAATATAAATTAAATTCTTATAATATTATGGTTATTTATATCTGACCTGAAAAAGTCAAGACTATCATAAAACCATACTTCTAAAATTCTGGACCAAAATTGAATATACATTTACCTTCAAAAAAAGTATCACACATATTAATCAAGATATACATATTTAAAAATTGATGTAAAAAATAATTAAAATTAATGAAATAAAATTTAGAATAAAAAATTAAAAAAAACATCTATGATCCCCTAGATTAAAATTTTTCCATGATTAATTATATATGGATCACACTAATAATGGGTGAATACAAGTGAATAAATATTAAAAATGTCATTTTTCATTACATTTTTACCATACATATCTTGACTTCATGTTGCGAAGAACACATTAAATCACTTTTTATTTCTCTCCCATTCCCCAAAAGATAAAAAATATTCAAAAATAATAGTATGCACACATGAATGATTTTCAATAGTTCCCTACTAAGGGATAATAAAAGAATGAAAAATTTATGATGTTTCAACATAATATAAGATAAAACAACTAATTATATAGGTTAAAATATTTTCTAAAAGTTAAAATATTTATCCATGGTAACTACCTAATATTATTTATAAACAAAATTCTTTATTAAAAGGGATTTACAGATTATATAGTTTCAAGGATTCTTAAATAGTTAATTGACTTGATATCCATTCTCTATTTACCATAGGGCACTAAGAAATCTTATATATTCAACTTCAAATTTGATTGACTATTGTGGGCCACTTCATTATTCTTATTCTTCTTCTTTAGATGAGATCAATAGCTCAATGTAAGGGTTAATTCATTTTGTATTTAAAAAATCTTAATATTTTCCCTTATCTTCCTTATAAATGTAGTTATATATTGGAAATTTTATATTTCTCTTCCTTCACTACAACACGGATGTAGCATTTTAGTTCATATTCTTCATTGCGTTTCTTTTGGGGAATAAAATAACAATATATAACAATTTTATCTTATTTTGTACATAAAATCTAATAAAATATAGTTTTTATATCCACTTTCATAATTGAATTTAAACTATTATAGATTCTCCTCAAACTATTCATTTTTATTCTAGGATTTGGATGCATTCTTTTTTCTCTACTCTTATACGATCTTGAAAAGTGTACCATATAGATTTAGTTTATTCATTATCTATCATTTAATCAAAATTAGTCCATAAAAACCTAATGAATTACTCCATAATTTAATTACTTATGCTATAAAACATTTTTTTCTCTAAATGGATTGACCTAGTTGAGGTTGTTTTCATCCTAGCTTAGTCTTCACAATTTCAACTATATTATAGTTAGATCTTCATCACTATTGATTATTCTTAATTAATACATAGATCCATAATTTTTTATCTAGTAACTCAACTATAATTTATTTCACAATCTCTTAAAATTATTTTATACTTCAATAACATTTTGAAATGGTATACTTCCCCATAGTGTAATATCATAGAAGATTATAACAATCCACCACCCTTTTAATTCTAAAAAATACAAATCATATCACAGATACAATGATGTTATGCTGTATTCTTATTTGTGGTATAAACTGTCTATTTCTTTTGAATATTTTATAGTGGAACCATTATCCAATGAGTGGAGGTATCCAAATATCTAGTGATTTTGAAAATCCCATAGAAATTATTTTCATTTCAATTGAATTATTAAGGTGAAAAACAGTTAATGGTATTATATAATTTATTCTATTGTGGTATAGAATATTATACAAGGGAAAATAACCTCCAAAACACCAATTCCACTTAATTTAACCTCAATTGTCTATATGATGTTGTACTTTTTCTTACAGTGTAACCCTCATCTACATTTTTCCTGCACCAAAGAATCATCTTACTTTTTTTCCATATTAACAAAAATGTGGAAAATACTGAGAAAAATTCCCCATTGTTCCACCACATACCATTAATTTTTATCTCTTCTCTCACCTAGTACTTCCCCAGGTTGATCCCTTGTTCCTCCTATTTCAATAATAGCACTGACCTATATTGGATATTTTTTCATGCTCATTCATGTTACCCCATAGAGGGACCACTATTGGGCTCATTTTTTTTCTAAGGTGGTAGGATAGTCTTATAATTCTTTCATGGGGTGGACTTATTTTTCAATAATTTTTCCTTCACATATTACATTCAAAATATGGCCTACTACTTTACTCCATATTTTTAATCTTATAGATTATATAATTACATAATCTAAATCTTCATCATATTACCTTTAACCCTTTAAAAACATATGCATAAATCTATTTGTGATTTTATAATCACATTTATTATATGGAATTAATGTATTTATTCACAACTAAATAACCTATGACTATAAAAAAATCAAACTCTACCCATATATTTTTTAAAACATTTTACCACTTTGGATATTATAGTAAATATTATCACAAATACAACCTCCATCAAATATATTTAATATCATAAATTTTATGATACCATGATTTATTTATTCCATCCCCCATTTAACATCAAAATGATGAGGGCCTTCTAACCTTACATACTCAACTATTGGAATTATAATAAAAAAGGAACTTCAATAATTTTCACTCACCCATTGAAAATAATTATGAAAAGTGTATCCTTTTCAAAATTTATATATTCATCCATATCAATATTTTAATTGATGTTATATTCCCTTAATACTACATAGGAGAATCTTCATCATATTTACCCCCAATGAATCCACTTTTGGAAGGTTTTCAATGATCTTCACATACATGTTAGGGAAAATTGATTACTTCTAACATAAAAAATAAAAATAAGGGAATATTTTTCTTCATATTTTTCATATTCATCCTTATAAACACATTTTAATCAGTTTAGTGTATGTTAGAAAAAATATTATATTTTTAACCATTTATTAATTTCACCTTTATTTTTTTATATATTTAGAACTTCCAAAATCTGATATATTTTACCATAATAGTCTAGTGAGTATATCCACCATATTTTATTTATGTAGTCATCAAATCCTATATTCCTAACGAGTTATGAATATTTATAGCAAATAACAGACTGTGTACCCATTCTCAATTATGTTCTTATCGCTCTTATACACTGAAAACATACCATCTCAACATTCTTCCATCAAATCTCCATTTGATCTCAATCAAACTAACACAAAACTATCAGTGAATATTAAATAATGCATAGGTGTATACGAGATACCACCAATTAAACCAACTAATTCCAGTCATTTATGATAATCTTATAGTACCACTTTACAACAAAGATCATCCATTCATCACATGGATACTTCATTATCAAATAATTATATAAAACTATTTAGTTATCATAAAAAACTACCCAACAATATATCTTGATCTCTTGATGAGAAATTATTAGATTATCTCCAGAATGGGGGACCACCCATTGGTAATTATATTTTCTTTTAACAACTTAACAATACCTTAATATAAAATAATTGATAACATTTCTATTAGAATAATTAAAAATAAAAATTCATTCTAGGTTAGTATCTCAGTAATCCATCAATATCTCTTTTCCTACTAGACTGTCTAATGCTATTTGAAAATTTCATATTGTTACTTGAGGACCGTCAATGGTTTATTTAAACCACATTATCACCTAAATATATTTTTGAAACCTCTAAGTCATCAGATAATAATATTTATAATATTAAATTTTTCATTCTATAATTCCACTAAAATTATATCTTGGAAATATAATTTTTTTTAAATTTTGAGTTATTTCATGCCATTGATACCACATTCAAGCCTAATAACTATTATAAACCTCAATAAATCTAACTATAGTCCTTGAAAATTATTCATTTTATCATATAACCTTCTCTTTATGTAAAAATCTCTTTTTAATTAATAACACCCCACGGTATTTATCTCCTCTTAATGATTTGAACACATTGAATGTATATTTTAAGTATTTATGTACATGAGAATAAGGAAACCTCTAACATCCTTATTTTGAAGATTATTCATTGTCTTGATAAAATAATCATTTGTTTCCCACATTTTTCAAATCCTTTATAGTGGTCATATAAATGGTAATGTCCTTAGATAACAATTTGTATCAAAATTTTGTAGTAGTTTACATCTATAAAAATAACCTCAAGAAACAATAAAATTAGTTTTAAATATATTTCATACATACTAAATACATCATGTCGATATGAAAAAAATGATGTTTAAATAAAAGGTGTTATGGGTGGATAAGCATTTATTCTTACATTTATTGAGTTATAAGTTAGACAGAAGTCTAAATTATATCATCCTAACTACTCACGCCCCAATAGTAACCCAACATTTATTAGGTGTCGTTGATTTTCCATATATATGCGAATTTATATTCGTATTTGGACATGAGATCATGATCAGTGTTATACATCTGATAAAATTTATTTATTAATGATGAAAATAATGGAATTGATTTTTTGGCGAGGTATCTTGTGATGGGTGATTCATTAGTGGTATGTAATTGGTTTAATAATTAATATTTTATTTTTCAATTTGAAGTAGAGAAAGATATTTGTCGGGCCTAGTTGATTAGAGAAGTAGTCGCAGATCCACGGATCTGGTAGAAGAAGGTATGACCATCTTAAAAAGTCATATAAATATTAAATAAATCATATAAGGATAGCGAAAAAAGTTTTACATCTAGCTTAATGTGGTATTGGGAGACAAAGAAAATATATTACACATTGTGTGTTAATAAGAGAGGTTGTATTTACTATGACTAAACTATAACTCCTTAGGGGCCTTGAAGTGTTTCACAATATGACTCTTTTTCTAAGATTGACACTCAATTCTATTGGTATAAGATCCATGACAGTCATATAATAGGTATATTTAAATATCTTACCAATTCTAATGAATTTTATTTTTAGACATATTGGGCCCCATGATAGGGTTTAATGATATTTCTGTTTTTGAATGATCACCATGAAATAAATAATTTCATATTAATTGAGTATAGAATAATTTAATTTTAATTTAATTATTTAACATATTCATATGTTATTAAATAAATATGATAAAAATATTTGAAGAAGGATATTATGAGTCAAGGTTTATTTAGTATTTGTGGTAGGAACAATTAAAGAAAAACACGTATAGTTTTTCATGTAATATATTTATTATATTACAAGTAGTAGAAATATAAATGAAATTTATAAAAAATTTAATTGGAAATTTGATGTTAATTATGGATTTTTTATTGGGATATATATACTTAGGGGGAATGGTATAGTTTTTGGTAATTTTAAACCTACTTATTTCTATTAGTGAAATATGAAATTTATTGGGAAATTCATCTAAGGAATTTATGCACTTTTCTCTCATCTATTCTCTATCCTAGTGAAATAAGAAACCCATTCCAAGAATTTACTCTATGTTCTTCTTCAATTATCAAGGTAAATTAATTCAAGTGCTTATTAATAGATCAAAGCGTTCATTGATAATCCAATCTAGTGACCAAAAATGGATATTTGATTATCTATTAAATTATTGATGATTATGTAGAATATATGTGGGAAATTATGTTAGCTCCTTCATGTAAAAATAGTTAATGATAAGCATTACATGCCTGCATCTTCAAATATAATGAGATAATAATTTAAATTATTATTTTTTGATTAATCATTCAATGTGGTATCCATAGGTTATTTATTGAGTTTCCTACAACAAGTGAGGTTTTTATCATATATAATTTTATCAAATAAATATAATGTGTTTGATATCTTTCACCACATTAAATACCAAACTAAAACATCAAACATCATATGATATGAAAATTAAATAAAAAAATTAAATATTAATAAAACCATTAGTAAATAAAGTTTATATAACTCACTATAAATTCTTACATTTATTAGATTAATAATTTATTTTTTGTATCTTAGAATAGATAATTATTTCCCAAATAAAAATTTTCTAAGTGTTTTAGATATTCAACTAAAAAATTAAAATATATTTTTTAATTTTCTTATAATTTATTATATGATATATTTACATTAATTATATTATAAATTTATAAATAATTTTATAAGAACACATTATTTTTAAAAATTCCTTTTCTCTAAAAGTATTTTTCTTTATATATTGTATTTTTATAAAATCAATAATTAAAAATTATATAATCAAAATTTTATAATATGAACATCAATTTTTTATCCAACATGTGAAAATTATGTTTGGGTTAATTTTTTGGACTTTTCTTTTATATTTTATTTTTAGGTGAATAATAGAAAATTTTATTTTTCTGAAAATATTAATTTTATGACATTATTTTTATATAAGAAATATATCTAAGTGAATAATATATTTTAATTGGTAAGATATTATTTTATAATTAAAATTTACATTTAAATATTATATTTTTGATTTTTTAATACTTTTGATTAACATTTTAAGCACATAAATAATATTTCCCAATAAAAACATGTTTTGATTTTTTAATTTAATTAAATATTATTTCATGTAAAATTTGATTTTGGATTGATTTATAATCATCATAAACATTATATTTTTATAATGAACCAATTTTTGTTAATAAAATAAAAAAAAATTGATAAATTTTTCCAACATATATATTTTATGCATAAATATACCATTTTTATAAGAAACAATTTCCATGAATTTGGGGGAATAATAATAAAATTTATCATCCTCATAATTTAAATTTAAATTTTGTAACAAGATTATTAAATTTGGTATTGTCATTTTAAAATTACATAATATGGTCAATTATAATTTTGATGGCCAGGATTAATTACTGAGGTTAAAAATGAGTTACTATGGTAAAATATAATTTGGGTAAAAACATAAAAGTGGAGGAAATGGCCTAAATCTACTAAAAAATTGACTAAAAATGAATTGTTGAGAATATTATAGAACTTATGATGTCCCGATTTCCATTATTGTTAATTTTCAGAGTTATTTACCCTGAAAAATTTCATGAAGATATAATTACATTTTGAGTATTAAAAAATCTGTTTTCTTTCATTATAAAAGGAACCATCACCACTCCACATCCCCTCACACCCTAGGAATAACAAATAGACCGGAGTAAACCCTAACTGTCCCCCAAACTAGCATTCAAAATGATCTAATGTAAATTATTGATCTCCATGAGCTGGTGAAAAGCATTGATCGTAACAAAATATCACTTAGAATTTGTTTCACCCCTAGTAAACTATCATTTCCCATCCATGAAAAAGGAAGACCACACCTACATCATTGGAGTCAATATTATAATAAAAAAACATCTAGAGTATTGTATTTTTATCTAATATTGGTATCATAAAAAATATCATATAAAAACATGCCATAACATGACACAAACATGGAATATCATTTCAAAAAATCATATTCCCAAACAATTTAAAATAATAATATTTCATATACATATATACCAAAATGATACAAATCCAAATGGATCCACAATATCTATCATTGTGAGACTACATACCCTCCAATTAAGTAATAAATAATGGTAATCAAGAAGATACACTTATATACATCGTTCCTAACCCTTACCGATGTTCTACAAAACAAAGCCTACAAAGATCAAAAGGAATATGTAGTGTGTTATGAGAAAATCCCTGTATTTTACCACCATAAATATTTTTATGGAATTTAAAACCTTTAAAATAGATAAATTCATTTGAAAAATCATTTTTCAAAATTATTCCACTTAGAAACACTTTTCTTTGTACAAGCATCCGTAATCTATTTGGTATTCATTCTAACCAATAAGTTTATCAAAGTAAAAAACAAACAAGGATCAAAACTGAATTAACGCCATATGAACAGTAATATTAACTTACCTTCAAGTCAGAACATGTGTAATCATAAACCTCATCATCATATAATAAAAAACATTTAATTGGTTATATCCCATTTTATCACATCAAACCGGGCACTAACATAGTTCATAAAATCATAAGGATCAACCTAACATCATTAATGAGCATGAAGGGATTTTAACATAAGAGCCTAATGTGAGTGACTATAAACATTATTTTATAGAGGTGTAAAATGTTTATTCTTTAATAGTTTTCCCTATGGCCAACTCAAAGAGATTTCTCTGTCACTTGGTTAAATAAGTGAAAAATCTAATGATAATAGAAAAATAATTCTCTCATGGAAACATACATAAAAATTTTAATCTCTATTAGTCTCCCTAATAATGGACATCATGATCCGTTGGACAATAGAGTCTCACACCATGATTATTCCATGATATACTCAATGTTAAATACATCAACATCACAAGTTCCATAAAATAATTTCATTTCACAAATATCATTAGTAAAAAAACATGCCCATTTAAAAAACACCTAATTCAAGGTAAAATAATTTCTAATATACCATTATAGATCCATTTTAAATAATAAAATAATTTTGATCCATTTTTTCAAACACTTAGACTGCGCTCAGGCCTCCTCTATTTGGGATACGAATTTTAAAAATCCAGTTTCCAATAATAACCTGAATCAAACTAAACATAGTATATACTCCAGTAATAAATCATATAAAATAAAATTAGAAAAATATACACCAAATAATATTTATAATTTTTTGGTAACATATGTTTAATTCCCTTAAATAGTGACAAATACCGTGGAAATGTCTTCATGATCATCATATTAGACTAAAAAAACTTGATTCAAGAATAATGAGGCCTCATACTTAAATTCCGTATCGAAACAGACCACCCCCTAATTAAATTCCCTAGGATTTTCCATCCCTCCATCTAAGGTTACATCCTCTAATGGAAATGGAAGAAAATGTATAATAATAATGAATGGACGAATTAATATTGAATAGATAGACTTGCCTCATGCCAATGGACCATGGATTCAACAATACTAAACCAAAATGGGGTGGGATAAGCTTAAACACTAAGGGAGTGGGGATATTCATTAATGAGAGATGAAAAGAACCCCCAATGAGTTAAAATCCATCATGGTAAATTGAGTAACCTAAAAAGATTATTGTACTTGAAAACTTTCATTATATAGCCATAGTGTTTGGAAGACTGTGTAAAAATCATGTAGGATCTACCATCTCCCAAAATCCACATGCATACATTATCCTTTTCTTTGAAAATATTGAAATCCTATTCTCAAAATATGATAAATGGACATTATCCTCTAAAATTTCAGCTTCTAACAATTAGATTAATGGTTAAGAAAATCATGGACCAACTATTCCCTAGGGC
Organism: Viscum album; assembly: GCA_963277665.1. NCBI lineage: Eukaryota > Viridiplantae > Streptophyta > Magnoliopsida > Santalales > Viscaceae > Viscum > Viscum album. The sequence continues at coordinate 1,295,680,786 of OY728140.1, read as the reverse complement.
CTTTTCCTCCAAAAATATCAATGTAGACATCCATCGCTATTAAAACTTAAAATAAAATAAAATATAAAAAAACCCAATAAATAGATATATTAGTGGCCCAATGGGTATCTCAAACTCCACATTTTACAACTTTCTACCCCTAAAGTGTCCTTAAAAATCATAAAATGAAAATAAGTGAGGCTGACGCTCCCTCACCAATGATTCCCACTCTTATATTCCATGGATATTAGCACAAAAATATCATAACATGAAAAATAATGGGGTATACATACCTTGTGGTACCTTATTATGGTTCACTAATCCCCATATATGTTGTGTTATAATTACAGTTTAAGTCCCCAAATGTAGATCCTCCTAACATAAAACATGATATGTGTTTGGAAGATCTCTATTGAACAAGGAAACATAAAATACATCATGGATCGAGGTCTAATGTGGTGGAATGTACAATAAGTGGGTTACCTTACAATGACGTTCCCTTAAATTAAAACATCCCAACATCAAATTGTGTCAACATTCATTGCTTTCCCAAACGATGGATTCCCATCCAAATAAAAACCCACACAAACACGTGATCACCACCCTAAAACTCTAAAGGGTGAGGGAATAAATTATTTTATGAATTATAGTGACATTGAGGTATCATTAACTTCTTATAAATTTTATTTTAAAATCATTTTCGTCTCTCAGATGATACTTCGTCTTACAAACGAATTTTTTCCAATCTCATCCCGACTTAGCAGGGACTAGGATATCATATCATACAAATCCTTAAATGATTCCATTAGGAGCGAGGCTTAATAATTTTAGTTGTCTATTAACAATTCCATCAATAGGTTCCTTTCTCATGAACATCCAAAATCATGCCCACATACTCACAAAATATCCTTGAAAATCTGGATGGTCTTCTCAAACTGTTCATCCTTTTATGGGTTATATGTGATTCTCAATATCATATTTGTTCTTAAATCCTCTTAGTGTTCCGTATAGAACCAATATGTTAAAATATAACCCCTGTATGAAACTATAATGGAGTTATATCCATGAATCCTAACAACCTGTTCAACATAAATGTGTATATGGTCATCAATATTCATCATGTCTATGATGGGAATAAAATTGGAAGATCTCATCAAATGTTCAATAATGGCCAATTTAGATTCATTCCTATATAGAGTACAAGGTAGACTGATAATTAAATCCATTGAGATCTTATTTGACTTCCAAATTGGAATAGAAATTGGTTACAAAAACCTAGCTATATTATGATACTATTCTTTAATTCTCAAGTAGGTTAGACATTGTGAAACAATGTCTGTAGTTGCACATGTCATCTCAAGACACCAAAAATATCCTCTCACGGTATAATCCATATTTGATTCTCTAGGGTGCATGTCTTAACCCATACATCAGTTATGGCCTCAACCCAAAAGTAACTACTATACATTTATAGAATAGGATAGAACCATCCAGATACATAGACGAATTACACGAGATCACCCAAGCATTTAAAGAACTAATAATCTACTAGCACATGAGGTCAAATACCAGATCATCATTCAACCGGTCAATGAGAGGGGGTGTTTACTACACACTAACCAAAAACACCTATTTTACATCCTCATACATCACTAAAATCATATCAACCAAAAAAAAAACTTCTTACCACACTCATCCCCTAATTCCCAAATGTCATGAAATAGTAGCTTCCTAGTCAAAGCATCAATGACTACATTTTCATTTATGATCATATATTATATTTTAAAATTAAAATATGATTATATTACACCAAAAATATATGAATATGGTACAAGCCTTTCTAGGTAAAGATATATTTCGGTATTTTATGATTATAATAGATAATACACCAATCACTAAAGAGGTAATGTTTCCATGTCTTGAGTGCATACATCATGGATTTGAAATCTAGGTTGTGGGTGGGATGATTATAATCTTGTGAGAATAGTCATTATAATCTACATTCCACCACATAGTTATTCTTTAGTACTACACAACCCAATGCCACACTAGATGAATCAAAATTCACTATGTAAGCTCTCCTAGAATTGGGAAGAATCAAAACTAGAATGGATTTTAAAAGTGAATGCATCCACTCAAAAGGGAACTAACACTTATGCTCCCATTTAAACAACATCAACTTTATATTAAAAACTCTCAAGGGGGGAACTAATCTAGATAAGTCATGAAAAAAATCTCTATAATACCTATCCAAGCCCAAAAATCTATGAATCTTGAAAAAATTATTATGTTTCCAGAAAAACATAACTACACTAACATTATTAGGATCCACTTAAACTACCCACTAAAAATAAATGTATCCCAATAAGGTTAATTCTAAAAAATAATCCTTTAATACAACATGAAATATTTAAGAAATTACCTCAATAATCCCAAAGTAACCTCCATAGGGTCATTATGATCCTCTTCTATCATGGAATACAAAAATTATTACAAAACAACCATGACCAAGATATAGTCTAAAATGCGGTGGAAGAACTAGATCATCGATTCCATAATGACAAATATACAGTTGGTTTTCTCAAATGGCATGAAAATAATAAAAATGAGAAAACCATATTTTAAAGGAATTATTCATAATATCCTCTTACGAGACTCTTAATTGGTGGTAGCCGAATCTCATGTAAATATTTGATAACCAATAATACCCATTGATACGATTGAAGGGATCATTGAGTATAGGAAATCGTTATTTATTATTTATGGTCACTCTATTAAGTATATGATCTTCCTTGAAAAGTCATAGGATACCATTAATCTTTTTTTAATAGAACTGGTGGTTCCCATAGTCAAACCCTAGGGTGGATAAATCTGTTTCCCCCGAGAACCTCTTGCTAAAAATTGAGATCATTTAGCTCGTTTAAAGCCATTCTCTAATATAATTATCAAATGATGATATTAGGGAGAAAATTAATGTTAAACATAACCTTCCATTAGGTAGGAAACCCAATAGAATCCACCATAAATAATAAGGATTCCTATACATGAAATGGGGATGTAGACCAAATATACTCTACTTTGTGGCAGTGAATAAAACATGATGAAATAGAATGAGATGAAACCCATTTTTAAAGTAACATGACCTTCCCTACTTGATCAAAATCCTTACTCACCCTAAAATATCTAATGTTTCCCATTATGGATAATTAAATAAACATTGCGGTGATAGTATAAAATCTATTCATTGAATATGATCAACGATTACATTCCAATGATGTTCTAAAAAATTCCCAAGTCCAACATAATGAAATCCCAAATAACTTATACATCAAAAACCAAAACATGTAACTCATTTAACATAAATCCATTATTCTCATTCCTACCTAACAATGCAATAAAATTATTTCTAAAAGGAGTCACCTCTTTCTATAAAACCATTTAATCAAGATATTACAGTGAGATGGAAAAAATTGGATGCACCTGAATAAAAAAGAAATTATGTCAATGAAGAAGAAATAAAAATATTACCTATCATGGTAGCTAGTGTAAAATTAAGTACATTGGAATACCATCATATTCATGAAGACAATTTGACTTAGGCATCATCTAATACTTATTCACCTAGTGAGAATCTCTCATCCCACAATAGTAAAATCATCCAACCTTAGTGGCAGCAAAAAACACATAATAACCCTTTGTGATCCTAGATCATACTCAAATCCACCATATAAAAATGACGACAAAAGTGATGCAGATTGACTAGAAATCAATACTATTGGAATTTCCTTGAATCTGTTGGTTTGTTTGGTTTAATATTACCTCCATTTCTATACTGATACTGGATAAAAAATTACGCATAGATGAAACCAGAAAATGTTTACCTAAACGCTTCTAATCACCCTTGATACTTCCCAATAAATTCTTTTTCTACTTCCAATTTTGGATAGAAGAACTCAATATACCACCCATGAAAGGAACACCAAAAGTCCTATTTTTTCTATAGGATCTTCCTCTTCCATAGATTAATTATCAACCACCTGTGAATAGGTTAATAAACATAGAATAAAAATCATGTAAGTAATCTATGTTTTTATGACCATCTCAAAATATAAATCATTTATGTAATTTTTCACAAGAATATTTGGAGAAACACAGACCAACATGGTATACTGAGTTGATTAATCCATCACTATATGATCCACATGCTCTATCATCAAAAAATAATGGGCCATCACAAGAAAAATTGTCTAGGGGTTTATCTTTTGATTAAAATCCACCATAATTGTTGTCCATGTGATATCGTTATTTCGATTCTCTCGCAAAAATGATTTCTAAAACCATATATATGATCCTTCCATCGTTTAAGTCTAAATGATACCTTTTGAGGTCTCTAGGTTATTCAAAAACTCAAGTAATTAATCAATATTATCCAACCAATACTCGATCTCATTGGGTCACTAGACAGCATAAAAACCAGTTTATATTTTCTATTAAATTATTGGTAATAGTCCACTACCTATGTCTATACATGAGAACCCTCCTACCCTAATAATTGGATCATACAGATCACTAATACCCCTAGAGCTAAATCAACATGAGAAATTCCCTTATTAGTATTCATCAAATCACCCTCTTTAAGACTTGAATAGTTCAGTCTGGAGTAATTTTATATAAGACACAAGAAAATTCCATGATCAAAACATTATTGGATCTGAAGCATTATCAATCAAAAAAATAAGAAACCCACATTCTAGGTATCATCAAATAAAATTAGTGTAAAAAAGTCACAAATTAAAAATGAATAGAACAACTAAAAAATAAAGTATTTACCACTATGCATGGTATGGCCATGTGGATAAAAAAACCATGCACAAAAAATGAGGGTGTCACTATAAAATATAGATATGACTACATGGGTTGTAAATAGTTTCTACTATGTGACTAATTTATTCACCTCACCTAAACATCCTTGATTCAAATTTAAAATAAAATTAACCAATGGGGTCTCCATAAGACTACGGAAAACAAATAAAATATGTCAAAATATTATTTAAACAACCCATAATTGAGATCCAAATATAAATAAAATACTAGGAAACACATTGAGACTTAAGATTTGACATGAACAAGAGCTGGAAAAAAACTCCTCCATTACTACCACTCTATTGACGATAGACCTAGATATAGTACTCTACTAATAAAAATTAAATAAATAGATAATATAAAATTTTATAAATAAATGCATTTAGTCAACACAACTTGTAACCGACTTTGGAATTCAACAAGGAAAAAATCATGTCCTTGACCTCCATGGTCTAGATACATGCACTAGGCATAATGAAGAAACTTTTTGGAAGGGTATTTCTCCATGTAAACTGAAATGACCATCTATGAAATGGTATCACCAATAAAACATCATAAAAGATAATAAAATAATAAACATGCATCCAGAGTAACACAAAAATGACTAAAATAGATACTTTAAGCAACACTATATAAATAACATGAAATAATAAGTGATAAACATGGTATCTGAAGTCAAGATCTCAATATCAAAAACAAGATAAAAGACCAAACATAACTTACACCTATATACCAAAAACTAAAGCACCAAATGGACTCTCAATTGATAACGTATTGAGATCAGGTCTCATCCAATAATAAAACAAATGACAGTAATCATAAAGATTCACAATGTATATATTTCCCTTTCACTTAAATTTTTCTTGAAAAAGAAAGTCTACATGGCACCTAAAGGCTTATGAAGTGTGTGATTTACTAATCATTGAAGGATAGAACCATGAATCTATATATGGATTTTATAACCCCAAATACATATAAATTAGTTAAAAAAATCATTTTAAAAACTATTACACTTTGAAATACATTTATTTCAAAAAAACCTTTGAATGGTTTTCTTTCAAGAAAATATGATTTTCCAAATGAAATAAAAACATTATTCAAAAATATAATTAATTATATTTATCATTACATTATTAACATACAAAAAAAGCATAAACATTGTAATAATTAACCTCATGATAAGATAACATAATAAATGGGAGTTGGATTAACCCTTGTTATCACATAAAATAAGGAATTAACGTTTTCATTAAATCGTCATTATCAACCTGGAATATGTACAATACGTTATGGAATCAAACCATCAGGAAAAAATGTGAGTGGATCTAACAATATTTTTTTAGTAGGTTAAATAAATTAGGACATATCATGGTATTCCTTGAACCCAAATCTGATAGATCTCAAGGTATCTAGACTAAATAAATGGATTTTCTCACAGTCTTACCAATGGATCAGATGGCTACTTATATAATAATTTGAGGCTATATTACTCTCCCTACCAAATTTTCTCATAGTCACTTGGATAAAAATGCCCAAACTTCATTAATTCAATTTTCTACTCAATACCAAAAATATCAACGCCACAACAACCATAAAAAAATCAATTTTACAAGTCAATTAAAAAATCAAACATGACCATTTTCATAGAATATCATCTTTCATGTAAAATATTTTTGATAATCCTTATAGAAATAAATTTGAATCTATAAAATCATTTTGAACCATTTTTAAAAAACCCTTATAGTGAAATCAAGACACCACCATTTGGGAAACCCACATTAAACATCCAATTCCCAATGAAAACAATGAATTAAATCCAACATATGGCATAAAAACCTATCATAAATAATTTAAATTGTAATTAAAATAACATAAACTAATGGTGATTAAGAAGTTTTATGGCAAGACATGTAAAATAACCATAAAAGAGAAAAATTCGTTAAAATGGATATTGGTTTAGCCACTATGATGAAAATATCCCAACAAAAGAAAAATGAGGCTTGATATAGTTAATCCTCAAGAATGAAACCAAAACACCTTAGTAAAAACCCTAGGTTTAACAAAACCACAAACTAGGGTTCCAACTACCCATGGAAATATTTGAAAAAGTTTAATATCATGGGTTTTCTACTAGTTATAGATCTTTTAATTTTCTGTATAAATTATTTATTTTATCTATATGGGAATGAAATATGATTTACTAGATGTTTTATGGGTAAAATGGGATTGTTCGGATCTTCAATCTCTAGTTTTTTGGAGAAACAAACTGAGGTGTGTTATTGGATCACAGTTTGTGTGAACAATGTGGATTGATCATGTAGAACAAAAAAAGAAGCACAATTAGTGTGACCATATAAGGGATTAAAGATGGCTATGTAGAACCAAAAAATTATAGATTGTGTACATAGCATATCCAACACATGGTTTCTTCTAGAAATTTGCTGAACCATGTGAGTGGTTTATGACTTGGATAGTGAACATGCATTGGTTTTGAATTTGTAGAATCATGCAGCTAATCAAATGAGGGGGTTCCATGTTAGGAAATAGGTCTACATAGTTAGTAAATATTTCTTAGAACCATGCCTTCATCCCATGATCTCCAATAAAATACTTGAAATTAATTTTTCCCCAAAATATTTATTAAAACTAAAAGAATCCTTCTTCCTCCCCATTTTACAGCGCACTTCACATTGGGATCCCCATCTTATTATCCTCAAAGTCCTGGCAAGATCTCACACATCCAAACCTAGATTCAACATGATTGACCATGTTTGATCACCCTTGATAAGCCTATAAAACCACTCCCTTATGTTCTTAGTTTATCTCTTAGACTAAAATCAGATATTCCTGGGATGTAATATTCACTATTTTAGGTAATTAGTCTATTTTATCTAATTAATCTCATTCCATCCCAAATCAGAGGCTGATACTTGATGAGGAGCTTACTACTGGTGTATGTTTAGTGGTCTAATACTTTACCCAAAAATAATTAATGTCTCTAAAGTGTTTCATAGTTACATATTTCTGAAAATTCATGTGTCACCTCTAAAATATGAATTTTTTATTTAGATTATTATACCTTGTTGAGATACGCCCATAGATCCTTAACATTTCAAAGGCTGATGAACTCGATGGGACCACCCCTTTGGATTTGTTTTTTATGATTTATTGAAACAATTACCATAAATATATGACTAAACCACATCCTATGGTGGGGTTGACATTATTTATTTATATTAGTAAACCTAATTAACTAAAATTTTAATTGAATGAAAATGAACATGAATGTAAAGTCCATTCAATAAAATCTTGTTAACCAGGAAATATTCCTATGACTAAATATAATTAAATGAAATGTTAAATCATATAAATATATTATATGATCCATGTTCAATAATGAATTATGATTATGTAAAAATTAGATTAAATTAAATTTCAAATGGATTATAATTCACATATATTTTATTATGAAATTTATATATTATAATATGTTTCTCTATATTATTAATGTCTTTGATTTCCCACTTGGGTTTGCCTTTACCACATAAAGGACACCACTTGAATATTGGTTTCATTTTACATGAATTGATACTCTGATGATTAATGGTTGTTGTCTTATATCGATGACTGTCTAGAATTGTTTTTGTGGACTTTTTGGTTACATTTAACCATATATTGTAATACAACATACTATCCACATGGATTTTAGTTGATGAATTAGGGCATGTACCACCTAAGATTATACTTATTTACATTAATCATGTCTATCATGAGGCTACTTGGGAGTAATTCCTTGGGACCAAAACCTTTATTTTTATAGGAGATAAATTTCAATGGTTCATCCCCAGATTATGCTCATTCCATTATAGATAAACTACATTAGTTACTATTATAAGTTACATGTACAATTTAAGGTCTATTAAACCTCAATTACACATTAGTTCCTATATTTATATTATTATCACATTTTTATTTACATTGATACATTATGTGTTAGGATTAAATAAGAATGGTTAGACATCTATCCTACAAGAAACTTAGTAGAATTGATCTCACTTATTCTACTACTTCACTTATCATATTACCTTTACACTATTAGCTTTCTATTCACACACATGATAGTATTTTATATAATCGGAGTGGGACTTATGAGTTTTACTCACACCCTATCCGAGCATCCAATTATTACGTAGGTAGACTTTTTGAATGTAGGTGGGAAAAAAGGGAGTAACCCATCTATAGACGATTGATTTTCATTTATATGTTATATTTTGGGATCAGAGGACAAGATTATAAACATAATTCTAGTGGATTGCTTTTGCAAATTTTTTATATTTCTATATTGAATGGGTTTTTGGATTACTATTACTTTGATTTCTATTATGCCCATTTTGGGAATAGCTTCATGTCATAATTTTTATTATATTTCACTAGATATTATTTATTCATATCTTCTAAGATATCTAAATATCATTTTATTAAGCTGCATTATTTTTATCTACTTTTGTTATATTTCATATCACTTAACCACAATGATAAAAGTGGTTTTAGTATCATTAATGTGATATAACAGACCCCAAATGCTAGTCGCCATCCAATAAAGTCTGGTGAGGCATGCTTGAGGCCATGTGTCCACTTAGTCAGGTCACTTATGTGTGGACCGGGAATGATACATCACAAACTGGTATTGATGGTTCTTTTTTATGTCATACTATTTTTGGTTAGTATACAGTATACTGGGAAGTGATGGAATTCAGTAATAAGACTAGGCATTCGAGTAACTAGTCCTCATATAGGGGAAAATCATGGTTTCCTGGGATGAGAAATGTGGTTTTATTTTTTCATTATTATTATTGTACTAATTTCACACTAGGGTGATACACATTATTTTTTTACATTTTTATGATTTTTTTCTTTTACCGTTGGCTTAGTACATCAATGAATCATTTTTCATGCCTCATTATATGCACATAACAATAAACAGTTCATTCATATGTCATTCCATGTTCACTATATTGTAATAATTCCCTAGAACATTTCATATATTTCTTAATTTAAATATTAGTGAATTGGTCTATTTATTCTCACAAGAAAATGATAAATAATTGGCTATATAATGTTTTTATATCCACCTAAATGTTGTTTTCTTGTAAAGGTCGATGGTGGAACATTAATTAATCCATTATCAGATGATTGAGATTTGTAACCATGGTTACATATAGTGACCCAAAATTTTAATACATAGATATCACATTATAATATATGAATATTAATTAAATAATAAAATAACTCATTTTAGAATAATATATATCAAGTGCCTTTGGAAATACAGAAATATAACAAAATGTTTATAAGAGTTAAATATTGTATCCCAATTAGTTATTCATAACTAACACCCTTAATAAAATTACATATATCAATCCTTTATTCGTACATTGTGGAAATAAAACAAAAGAAACAACAAGCTATGATGCTCATTAAGGATAAAAAATGGATATATCAATGATCATGTAATCATAAAATGAGAATAAGGGTATGATAACATAAGTATAACAATTGAAAACCACAACTTGAATATCAATGATATTAACTATGATTCATGTCCCAAAACATGATAGTTTATATGACATGAATTATAAATTTATCAAAGAACATGAGCCATGAGAGAATAACATAGGTATAAGACATGGATTTAAGGAAAAACAATAGGCATATAAATTTATTTCCCTAATAGTCTAGGGTCATTTTCCAGGCTATCATAGTGGAATGTGTTCACTCCCCTAACAAACATAGTAGTCATGGTTCAGTCCCAAGAATATCACCGTACTTAGAGTCCCATTCTTAGAAGGGTTTATACCCCATTCCAGTATTATTAATATAATGAGATATTAGCCATTAATAAATTTTTTGGAGGTAGATATAGGTCTCAAATACCTTATAATAAAAACCATAAAAATCTCTATAATAATATTAAAAATTAATCATATCAGAACAAGTAAAAAATAAATGGATTTTGTAACTATTTCATTATTTAATAACCAATGTAAAAGAAACAGGTATCATAATCATTTAATATTTTTATCATTTCATAACCCCTAAAAAGGAACGTGTTTCATAAATATTGTATCACCATAAAAATAAACCATCTAGATAAATAATAAGGATGAGATCATTGGATTATTTCTTCATTAAAGATTATGTAACACCAAAGGATGTCATCATAGTTGGAAAAAGATTTTAAATGATCACTTGAAGCATTTATTATATAAAATCTCATTTTCCCTTGAAATACTTTATGAAAAATATAGAAATTTACCAAATATTATAGATAAATGTTTTAAAAATATATTTTAAAAAATTTCAACTGTAGCAACAAATAATTTATTTGTTATTATTGTGGGAAATTGTGTATGGTAAAACAATTATTTTTTTCATATTTTTTGTGAAAAGTAAAAAGTACCTCATTTAGGAAAAAAAATAACTTATAGTTTTTTATTAAAATTAAATTAAAATAAAAATAGATAATACTAAAAACATTCATTAAATCATTTTTGTAAAAAATATCTACATATGAAAAATTATTTTCGAATGAAGAGAAAAGTAAAAACAATTTTTCTTATAAACATTATTTTGTTAATGTTAGTTCATAAAGAGAGGAAATCCATATAAAATCATGTATTTTATATAAATAAATATATGAGTGAAATATAAATGAATTTATTTATATTTATATAATAATATTTCATAATTATAAATTTAATCATAAACACTTTTGAAAACATCAAGATTGTAACATAATATTTCTACCACTTTGGTCACTTTTGAATCGTCATTCCCATGAAAGAGAGAAATGTATATGGATATTTATATCCAATAATTTTCATGAGAATAATAATAAAATTTATTCAAGGGAATTATAGATGATGCAAAAAATAAATAATTTGTGAATATGGCACGAGTCCCATGGAACTAAATTTGAGATGAAAATCCCTTACCACTTTGGAAACATCTAAGTCATAAACCAAATTAATGTATAACATAAAATAAAACTATTATTATAATCAATATAATTATTTTCATTAAATAAAATGTTTATGATTTGTTATATACACCACATAAAATAATGTAGTGGTGAATATTGCACATGTATCTTGAAATAAAAGGGACACTAGAAATACCTTACCTCAAGTATTGAATTTATTCATACACGTTTGAAAATCATCTACAATAAATATATATTTATTATAAATATTTAACAAAACTATAATAATATTTATCTTTAAATATATTAATTAATTTTTAAATTTTAGAATGCATTTATTATCAATTATTTATTAAAATTACTATTTCGGGTGATAACGACATCATTTTCATATATGTTTTGGTTTAGTCATTTTGGTCCTTATATTATTATTGTGGTCTTATTATCTATAAATTTTTTTTCATGATATAAATGTAATATATATTCATTAGATACATATTTATATTCCTTTATAAATATTATAGACATAAATTTAATTACACCATTCATATAGACGTTAGGTCATAATATGTCTGAGCATTGTTTTTATTTTCTCAAAGTAGGAAATAGAAAGGTCATTATTAACTCACTTTTATTGAATATTTTTTACATAATATAATTCATATATTTTAATCAAATCTATCAATACTACCATATAATTCAGAATAAAATAAAAAATGTATCACATCGCTTTGTAGGGGCGGTAATCTACATATAAGCATGAGGGATGTTATTGTTTTTTATTAGAATGGAAGGTAATAAGGTAGATGAAATATTATAACTCAAATAGTATAAATATTTATTAAATATCATATATATTCTTCAAATTTATCATTATCTCCATTTGTGAGAGGCAGTGATGGGAAATAAATTACATCTTTTGGCATGGTGGTTGTCCACTATACACATGATTAAATATATTTTTTTATTTGATGATAGAGTAGATGTATGTGTGTTATGAAATTAACGTAATAAAATATAATTATATTTTATAGAATTATTTTATTATATCAGTGTATTTTATGATGATTTTAATGAGGTTGAAGATTAAATTATATGAAAAATCCTAGTTAAGCATTATAATTCTTTTTTGGAGAACCTCTTTAGGTTTATACGGAATGTTATAATAGGAGGGATACCAAATAAAATTAATATATATAAGATTTTTGGATATAATTAATTAATATATTTTGGTATGTATTTTATAAAAAATGGATGTTTTAAGATTAGAAGATAGGTGGTTCCCCTTTATAAGTGAGGGAGACAACATACTTGGATGTTTTGAAAAGAAAAACAGTTACCCACATTCTACAGCTGAAAAAAGGATAAAAATGTGTTCTTAATGAACATTATAAAATATGAGGTTTTAACATGGCGATAAAATATGAATTGATTATGTGTTTAGGTCATTGTAACACTTATATTTTTAGTTTAACCCTCGGTAAACCTTTTTTAACATTAACCATGATAATTAATTTTTACTAGTTTTATTATTATTATTGATATAAAATTAAGTTTACCATATTATATAATATGAATTATTATTATTGATAAAATTTAATCCATTTATCCACATTTCTTTCATATAATTTGGAAATTTTAATTTCAAATTAAACCCCCATATGTGATGAAAAACAGTTTTTGAAAGAGGAAACTTTCTTAATTATAGAATGATTTAGTATAAGAAATAAACACAAATTTGATTATAATGCCATAAATTGGATTAATAATTACACAATAGTACCAATTTTTCTATTAAATTGTTTTAAATAATGTGTATCTATGTAAAATCATTAAAATAAGGTGCATTTGTTTATAAAAATATGTACTATCACTATTCATGGGAAGTTATTATTTCCATACAATTCATAACAAATCACCACTAAATAATTTTGAAATTTTAATTTCACAAATGAAGTTAAAATTTTCAAATAAAATCTCTATAATGTAAAAAAATAAATATTATTATTTTTTCACAAAAACCATTGCAAATCAATTTTTAGAAGAAATGTATTTTGTAACTATATAATGACTTTACAAAAAAATAAGTAATTTTTTATCAATATGTTATATATATAAAAACTTATACACAATTTAAAAAATAATAATTCATATTCATACAACCAATTTTTATGGATAGGTTATAACAGTAATGATTAAATAATAATATTAATAGTATATTGTGGTTCCCTAAAACTCAGTGTTTCATTTAACTCTAGCATTTGAATAAAAACAAATATTTCATAAAATCATGAGGTGTTACATTCTAAACCTCTAAAAAATAATTCCTACCTAGAAATTACATCACTCTAATGTAAATAAAAGAGGATGATTTTTCCTATTTTGTATCATCAGGCTCCCATACAGCTTCCTCAAGTTGGTGGATTCAAATTAAAACCTTGACCAAGTGAGTGGTCTAGTTTTGTAGAAATGTCTCTCTATGGTGTATAATATCTACCAAATTTTTCACAGAGGAAATATAAAAATACATTTTCGTTAACTTTTAGGTTAATGTATATGAAGGATCATGTATTTACTTCATCTGGAGAGATATAAGAAACATATCACGGAAATCAGAGTGGTTTGGTGAAAGTGCAAAATGATAAAAAAACATACATACTTTATCAAGAATATCAATAAAAAAAATATACCATGGGATAATATTTCATTTCTTCCCAAATATTATATAATTTTTCCAAGAAAAAATTCACCAAAAACAATTTTCCACCATGTTCAAACCCATGATCATGTTAATGATTAACAATATACCTTTTTAATTGGATTTTTGCATAAATTATGTATTTCTGAAGGGATCCAACCTTCTATAAAATATCATTAGTTAGATCTAGTTAAAAAAAATTATTTCTCTAAATTAAGCCGAAAACATTTGTGTTCTAAATTTATGTTTATAGGTGGATTCATAAAGAGACATTTTAATTCGGGTTTGAAATCTATTATTGTAAGAAAACATGATAAGATAATGGTTCTGATCCCAACTACTTATGAAATCCATATAATATAATCTAAACCTATCCACTATCGTCTTAATTATTCTATCATAATGAACATATATCTAATGATTAAACGGAGTTCTAAATCTCAATTCTGTACCAATATATTGTTGAAGGATTTTCAAGCACATTAATCTAAACATCTGATACTGATTAGATACTATAGAATGTGGTATTCCAAAAAACCATATAGCATAATTAATTTATATTTTATATCTAGAGATAGATATTATCTGATTGAAATGATGTTTTCAATATTTTATGGTGGTCTACTACAACCAATATAGTATTGTTCAATTAGATGTTTTGGTAATCTAATGACATAATCCATGGTGATGTTTTACTATTTACCTTTTGGTATGGGTAATGGTTATAAAATCATCCTAGTATTTTTCCTCTATATTATCTTGCCAACATTACAAGAATTGATATAATACCCTAAAAAACTCTCTTCATGTCATCCCTCTGTAAATTCTATTTCAAATATATATACATCATTGTACTTCCATGATGAATGAAGAATGAAGAACTATCTGATTCCTGTAACAACCCCTTCTTAAAATCAATTATAGATTGGTCACATAAATTATTCCTAAAACTTATCAATCAATAACCCTTAAGTTTAAACACATGAAAATGTATCACCTTATATTTGTATCTCTTTGTATTCCTTTCACACCTATTTAATATTCATTTGGATTTATGGTTCAACACTTATTTGATAAATATAATATTTTCCCATTCTATAATTATTTCTATATCCATCCATTTAAAATCTATTATTATTGGATATATTTTTTCATTATCATAGAAAAACTAGCATTATACATTGACTCAAATCATATAACACCATGTCTTCTTTCCCTGGGTGGTAATGTATTGATCATTCATAATCATTAATCAGCTCCGACCATCTTCTCATGGAGATGTTCAAATCTTAATTGGAGAAAATATACTACACACATTAATGATTAATATATATATATATATCATATTTATCCAAAAATATAATGCCTCCATATCAATAATTTCATAATTACAACAATAAACTCCAAAACAAGATTTGTAATTTTTATCAAAAACCATAAATTTTTGTGAGGTGTAATCTATCACCATATTATTATGCAAGAGCACACATCCAAAACCCTTATTCCTTGAATCTCTATAGATTATAACCCCTTATATAATTTTGGGTATTGTAATTAAAATATTATTAAGAAAAATTATCTGTAGTAACATAAACTTTTCTCAACATTCATGTGTATAAAGGAACTTGGATCCTTTCTGAGTTAACATGGTTAGTTTATTAGGCAACTACTAGAGATTTTCCACAAATCATCATTAATATTCAACCAACCCTAGAACACTACTGATCTTAGTCATGATGTGTGGTCATAAATAATATTCAATATCCTTTTCCTTTAATGGATCTTCCTATATAACTTTATGTGTGATTATATGAGAAAAAAAATGAAAATCTTTGTAACCAAAACTCAAACTTCATGAAATTTTCATATAGTTTATCCTTTCCTAGTGTCTTTAGCACAATTATAAAGTATTTTTAATTATATTCCTTACTATTTTAATAGATAATAATATCATATATAAATACTACAATAAAATTATAAAAGTAATATATAAAGACTCTATTCATTAAATCCATCATGATTGTAGGGGAATTAGCAAGTACAAATGGAATCACTATGTATTCATAAATCCCTTCTGTTTTATGAAATGGTGGCTTAGGTATATTATTTATCATAACCCTCAATTTATGATATCAAATATCAATTGTAATCTTGAAAAATTATTGAGAACCACAAACATTTTAAAACAAATCATGAATACTCGATATCAGATACTTGTAATATATTTTTATCTTGTTAAGTTAATGATAATCAATAAAGAGTCACAAAAATCATTATTTCTACTTTACAAAAAATACACATGCACTTCATGGTGACACTCTTAGACAAATGAATACCTTGTAAATATTCTCTAGTACATTCTTAATCAATTCTTGTATCTCAATAAAGGATGTTCTATAAGGATTATTTGAAATAGTTTTTACACTAAGTATAATTTCTATGAAATAATCAACATCACAACTTGATAGAAGACTATATAACTCTTCTGAAAATAAATAAACAAACTCCCCAAAAATTGTCATATTAGTGATTTTGAGTTTCTCTTAAACCATATAAGATATACACCACTTTTGAATTGGAATCAACACCAATAAAATGGGTGTGATATATAAATAATGTTTTTTAATATTATCACACTGATAGATAGTTATAGGTTATTTTGGAAAATTAAACATTACATCCCTTCCTTAAAAATTGATGTTTTATTTTTGCAACGAAATATAATCTATGCATAATGTAACAATAAATTAAACCATAGAAAGAATAAAAAAATCATGGAAGGTTATTCCCACAAACATCAACTAGAGAATAATCAAAGACAAGTGATGTGATCATCATGCCATTTGGGGTTTTCAATAATAATTCAAAATCTAATCATTGTGGTAGAGTTTTCCTTCCATTATAAAATTATTTATATATAAAATAATCAGTGGATCTAGAGTCAAACAAATCATTTCAGTATCCAGAGTGGATGATAATTATACCTTTCACCAAGTCATTATGATACCCCTCATCAAAAATAGTGGTCGAATAAGATTTACCTTTTTATCTCAACATAATATGTTGTTGACATTAATAATTTACTTGAACTTCAAATGGTTATAATAATTATTATACTCCTTACATTTAAAACATTAGAGTTTGGTTTTATCATTTTGTGCAGCTTTCATTCTATTTTTATCATTAGTTATATCCAACCATGAAATTTGTCATATGATTTCAAGATAACCATTGTTTAGACAAATAAACAATTCACTCAAAGCCTTAATAAATTTTCCACTATTTTTTCTTCTACACATTTAGCACATGGTGAGGCTCATTTTCTTATATCAATCGTTTTTATATTTTTCATTGAATTTATTCATTCATTTCTTTTCAAAACCATGAGAATTATGGTTGAACCTAGTCTCCATTTCCAAATTTAGAAAAAATAAAATTATTTATTCATAGCTATTATAGTCTCTTATGTATAAATCACTTCAGAGACACATTTTTAAGAATCTAAAAAATCAATCAACCTTACTTTATATTTGGATGATATTACCAGAAGTGTACCCTATATGTCTTGTGAAATTCACCACATAGATACTAATAAATTCATCATGGTTGAATTAATTCTTAAGGAATTACTTATATATTTTTATATGAAGAATATAAGTAATGTACTTATTGGTAAATAGTATCTTAAATTTATCATAATATATAGTTTCAATTTATTCTTATTTCCCCATATTATTTATAAGAGTCCAAAATTTATCTGATTCAAAATCCAATTGATAGATAACCAAAATTAATTTTACATTTTCTAAACACAATAAAATTAAAATATATTTTTAGTGGTACTGATTAATTACTCCCAAACTATTGGATCCATATATTCTTAAAAATAAGGTGTCTGTTACCTCGTGATGGGATCAAAAGAATGTTGTTCCCTATTTTTATTATTTGGAACCTCTGTATTATTTATATCTTGATAGTGTTTTTTTAGAATAAGAATTATATTTTACATTCTATATCCCATAAAATTTGGCTCCTTAAGTGGAAAATAGTTTCATTTTCCCTTGTAATCAGTATTAATATGATTCATTCAATTTCCAGCCATTTACTAAATGAAAAAGGCATTGTGTGAGAAACATTAATCACAATGGAAAACCACATAATCCTAAAAATTAAATTATATAATGTCTAATAAATGAAATATTATTTTAAATCTATGAAACCATAGGTTTTACATAGGCCATTCATGAATATTATACAAAATTTATGGTAGTTTGTTAATAGATTGTGAATTTCCAGAAACATATCCCAAAGAAGTTTCAATCATGTTGGGAAGACTGGCCTATTGTTGTGTACTTCGGGACAATTATGTCAAATAAAAATGTCCCATTTTTGAATTCATTACCCCTAAGTAAAATTATTCTCGATCCATAACCACTAATAGTAACTTTATAGGGTTTTAATTTATTAGAAATCTCTCTCTCAATCCTTCACCAAAATTGTTGGATATTTTCCCATACATAGATTCATCCTAACACTTACCCTAGGTTTATAACTAATATTTTTTCATCATATTTTATAAAGGTAAATTATACCTTTCTATTATAAAAACTACATCGATCCATTCTATTAATATATAAATATATATATATATATATCAAGAATTAATATTATAATATTCATTACATAATTGAATGATGCACATTAGAATCTTATAGGCCTCGTGCCTTTGGAAACATTGAAACAAAAACAACTAGTTCATAAGAGATCTATATAATCACCCACTTAGTAATAAATAAAAGGAATCCCTCATATAAATATCATATATATAACCATTCTTCATACCTTAAGGAACTAGAAAACAAAGTGTCAGCTCTGATACTTAATAAGGGTAAATAATAGATATATTAATGATCACATAATCATAACATGAGTATATGGGTATGAGAATTCTATAATAACATTTCAAAATCATTCACTTATTATCAAAGAACTTATCTTTGAGACACGGTGTAAATAATGGAAATTTAAATTCATTATACATATAAAAATCCATTAACATAATCCATGAAAGCATAATAAATAAATAAGATATAGATTTTTAGTATACACATATCTAAATAAAATTATTACCTTAGTAGTGATTTTTTCCCACGATATCATAGTGAAATGGGTTCACTACCCAAACTATTATATTAGTCATGGATTACTCCCAAGACATTCACATTAGAAAAAATCCCTTACTGAACTGGGTTCACTCCCCAATCCAGCCCAATTTATCTCATGAGATGTCAATATTTGACAAATGAATTTAAGATAGATATAGGAACCACACAAAACATAATGAAAATAATAAATATGTTTCCCAAATAAGAATATAAAATAATAATATCTTAACACATGAAAAGAAATTGGTTTCATATAAATTTCATCATGACATAAAACGTATAAAAAGACAGGTTTCAAAAACATTTCATCATTTCTCCCAAAAATAACCCATAGAAAATTAACATGTTTCATAATCATATTTTCATCAAGATCATAGACCATCTGTATAAATAATAAGAATGGTATCACTGGATTACATCCCATTAAATATTAGGAAACATCAACAGATATCCTCTTATAAATAAATGATTTTGAAAATTCAATCGGTAAAATTCCTGAGGAAAATATCATTTTTATATGAAATCGATTAATTAATATATAATTCATTCATTTATATTATGGGAAAAAAATTATTTACAAATATCATTTAATACTTGGAATGGATGTTTCAAATAACTGAGTGGTCATAAAAATATAAATGTGTTTATTGTAAAACAAATAATACGATCATATTTTATGTAAAAAGATAATCGTACCATGTTCATGAATGGACACGAAGATTACGTTTAAAAATTTTATAAAAATTATAACATGAATAAAAATAATTTGAAATAATAATCGGATATTGGTAAAGTATTTTTTAAAACATCATTAAAAAAACACGGACATGAAAGAAATATTAATTTTGATCTAAGAAATATTTAAAGTCTGTTTTTTATAATAATGTTATTTGTGTATATTATGTCCATAAAGAGATGAAGTTGAACGACATCATGTATTATCTACAAACAACAATAATATGAGAAAAATTATAGTTTATTGAGGGTTATATTATAATACATCATCACAGGAAATATAATCATAAACAATCTAGATAAATAACAAGATTATAATATAAAAATTTACCAATTTGGTTTCTTTTGATTCATATGCACTATTAGAGAAAAATAATTATTTTTAAATTAATATTCTATAATGTTCAAGAATGATAAAATATATTAATGGGTAGTATATAACTCACACAAAATAAACAAGTGGAGAATAATGTATGTGTCCTCGGAAAAAAGAGAGTGAAAAATCTATTTCAACATTGGAAGCAATTGAATTG
Organism: Viscum album; assembly: GCA_963277665.1. Lineage (NCBI taxonomy): Eukaryota > Viridiplantae > Streptophyta > Magnoliopsida > Santalales > Viscaceae > Viscum > Viscum album. The sequence goes on along the minus strand of OY728140.1, from coordinate 1,295,659,831 downwards.
TAAGACCCATTAAAAATAACATCTAATTATACATTAAAAAATTGATATTAAGATATTAATAATATTACATATCCTTTTGTTTGTATATACATCACAAAAAATAAATAGGTGGTGAATATGGAACATGTCTCCCAAAATTAAAAGGGAGGCTAGAAATCCCTTACCTCAAGTATTGAAAATCATCATACACATTATAAACTAAAGTATAGTAAATATAGACTTATTAAAAATATATTACTGAAAAAAATAATATTAATTGTATCATATAATATTTTCTTATAATCTTTCATCACCAGTTTATTAACAATTATTATTAAAATCTATTTTTCAGGTGTTAACTGATTCATTTTTCATGTATGTTTTAGTATCATAGACTTGATCCATGTACATTGATTTTTTATCTATAATTTCAAAAAAACTAATAATGAAATAAAAAATAATATATATTCAATACATACATATTTATATTCACACATAAAATTGAGAGATAGAAAATAAGTTACATTGTTCATTGAGATTGTAGGTCGCATATACACATGAACGTTGTTTTAATATTCTCAATGGATTGAATGAATGAAAGTTAGATATCATTGACCTTTTTAGATTCATATTTACATAATTAAAATAAAATATTTTCATTAAATATATACTTATTATCATCCATGTTAAAATAAAATTCAAAACATACCACATTGCCTTATAGAGGTGACTGTCCAAACATACGCATGAGGGTTGTCAACATTTTTCAACAGATTGGAATGTACGAATTTAGATGTTATATAATAATTACATTAGTATAAATATATAATATATATATTATATAAACACTAAATATGTCATTATCTCCAGCTATTATTGGAAGATATAAAAAACAAATTACATCCGTTTATGATTTGGTGGTTCGACGTACACAATATCGACAATTCTGTATCCCATTTGATGGTATAAGAGACATATTCAGTCTATTAAACTAAAATAATCACATATCAGTATATTTTAAATAATTATTTGATTATATTATTATATTTTAAGAATATTTTAATGAGGTGAAATATGAAATAAAATGAAAATCCGTTGTTTCAAATTATACCTCTTCTTATGAGAACATTTATAGGGTTATACATAAATCCTTCATAGGATGATTTCATAAAAAAATAATTGTTACATAATATGGATATGTAATTATGGAAAATATTTGGGTAGGTATTTTTTATCCAAAGTTATTTTCTTGTGTGAAGAGGATATGAGACAATTTCCCTTTTATATGCAGTGGAGAGGAAACACATGAAATTTTTGGAAAGAAAATGGTATATATATGATTTACATGTGACACAATGGTAAAATATATTTCAATATAAAACATTTGATAAGATAAGTATTATATATGTCTTAAAAATTGTAATTTGAAATGTTTTGAGGTCATTTTAACCATTATAATTTTTGTTCAACCCCGAAAAATAAGTTTTAGCCTTAAATAAGGTATTTAATTTTTACTGTTTTAATAAATAATTTTGATCAAAAACTAACTTATCCTTATTGTATAATAATAATTTTGAGGACTGAAAATATAGAAACCACTTTCCGAAATTGAATTCATATAAATGTAAAATATTGATTTTAAATGTTACTCATAAACGAGATGAAAAGAAGTTTTCCAAAGTGAAAATTTTCTTATGTATAGAATGTTTTAATATAAAAAAACAACATGAATTTGACTATAATAACCTAAATTTCAATAAAAACATTATTTAATTAATTCCCCCTTTAACAAAAATTTTAAAATATTTAAATTTTCAAATTATTTATAGGAAAATGTACTTTTTAATAAAATGCAGTATTTTCCCTATTGATTGAAAAATTAATCCTTTCAAAAAAAAATCTCAAAAATTAATCCTAATATAGATTTTGTTGCTTTAATCCGAAAATGGATTTTTTATTTAAAAAAAAATTATTTTTAAATATGAAGAATAATTTTTATTATTTTTTCATAAAAGAATACGAAAATCATATTTTTTAGAAGAAATTTAATTTTGATGTACATTAAGAAATTACAAAAAATAATGTAATTTTTTATCAATATGTTTTATTTATATAAAATAAATTTAATTTTTTAATATGGTTATTCTTATCCACACATTAATTTTTAATAGATAGGTTATAACAGTTGTGTTTAAATAATAATATTAATCGTATATTGTGGTTTTTTAAAACTTATTGTTGCCTGTAACGCAAGCTAGCAAGAGAAAAGAATTATGAAATTCTACGATGATACATTTCATGATTTAGAATATTATTTGGTTATAATAAAATTTAAGTAAATTTAAAATTAGATGGTAGAGTCTCTATAAATTGTAAATGGTGATCCATATAATCTAAACATGGTATATAGACTTGTTACATTAACAGGCCAAATGTGAGGGTCTTGTTGCAGTTTATGAAGTGATAATTATAAATTGTAAATAATATATATTTATATCATTGGAAAATTAACTCATTTTAAAATAAAAATATTTTAGAAAATATTTCTCCTAAAATATTTTGTTTTTTAATATCTTGCATTACACTCAACATCATGATTAAATGAACTATGATATACTATTAAAATGTTATTATTTAATGTTTTAGTTTTAACCATACATTAAATTCGAATGTAAGAATATTATTAACTAATTTAGGTAATAGTTTTAAATTTTACAAATAAATACAAATGTTTTGTTAAATGATTAGTAAATAATAAATCAATTTTTATTAAATTTATAATATGCTCCAGAAATATGAATTTATTAAAAATGATTTTATTTATTATTGTGATAATATTTTATAACAAATTTCATAAATTTATATAAATTTTATTTATTAAAAATAATATCATCATTTAAATCAACATATATAAAATATCTTAGTGAGATTTTTTTTGGATTTTTATGAAGAGATTTATTTTTCACGAAATAGTTAAAAATAAGAAATTTTATTAAAGAAAATTTTTTCTTTAAAATATTTACAATATACCATGATGTTTTTAATTGGTTTCAAGTAAAAATATTTCTATTATATTCTTAATAATAAAATTATTTTCATTATAATGAAATTTGAGGTCGAATTTGGAATAAAAACATTTTTATACATAAATATGCATATATCTAAAATCTAATTTTCATTGTGTGTTATGAATTTATATTAAAATTAATTTCAATCTCATATAATAATTTTAATTGATGAAAATTAATTATTTATTTTATTTAAAAAATAAAATTTATCCTATGATGATTTTTTTACAAATTTCAAAAGATAATAATTTTTTTAGTTAATATTTAAAATAATATTTTTATGATATATTATATATTTTATAAAATTTAAATGCCTATTTTTTTTAAAAAAAAATTATTATTCTTTTGGAAATATTATTGTTTAATTAACTAATAAAAATATCATCCATAATTAATTATAAAGAACCATAATTTATTTAATGATTAATATTAAAACCATTTTCAATACCGACGTAGAGATTGCACAATACCATAAATGTCAAATTGTTTACCTAAAAGATAATATTTGAGGTGGAATATGATGTTAATATAATATTTTATTAAATTTTAAGTTTTATAGGTTATTTTTAGGGTTATATGTAAATTTTTTACTTATATAACATGTATATTTTCCAAATGCTTGTACAAGGATAGAAAAGTCAAAATAACATTTTAAATAAGATTTAGTGACATATATGTATGCTAAAATAACTATTTAAGAAAAAAAGTTATAAATTTAGAATGACTAAATTATATTCATTATGTTAATTTATTTATAATTTTTTGGTATTAAATAAGAACCTTAAATGTATGCACAATGTTTAGACTACATTTATGTAATTAAAAAAATAAAACAAATAATAATAAACATACTAAAACTATAAAAATATGAAATAAGTAATTTTTTCCAAAAAAAATCATGATATATATGAAATGTTAGGTATTTTTTAAAGGATTAGATTCCGAATTACAATTTTCCATGATCTATTAAATGTTAAATTAAATTAATAGTGTCAAAATTTACAATAATTATATTTCCAAACAATAATATTTTATTAAATTATTTAAAAATAATAAAAATATAAAAAAATGTCAAATGAGATATTATATTTTAGAAAATTTCATTAATTTTCCATTTAATATAAAACCTTCACATTATAAGTAATAAATTACAACCATTAGTATTGAAATGGTTGTTGCAATAGTAAAAATAAAAAAATTTAGCCAAGGTTCAATCAAATATATATGGTTTTAAATTACATCCAAACATGCCTAATTTTAGTAGGTTATTTTTAACACAACTTTACTATATCAATATTGAATACATATCCATTTGAATCATTATTCTCCTAAATATTCTTATTATATTATAATTATTATTTAAAAAATTAAATAACTTCCCCTCACTTAAATATCCTCCCTCTATTATTTACACTACCATGAGCTTTTGTGATCATAAAAACTATAAAAATATATATTCTCATATTCTCTATACACATTCTAGTTGTTTTGGTCTTCTCAAAAGTACACCTCTAGGTTTTATTAGATGTGATGTAAAGGAGTTCTTTCCAAGAATTTGTAATTCCCTTTACCAATAACATTTCATTATACTCTTCTTTATCTCCTCTAAATATATGGTATATATCAGAAAATAATAAATAAGTTATCCTAAATATTCTAAAATGTTAATATGGTAATCAAAACCTCATTATACACCATCTTTCCCATCAAACGAGAAGTGAAATTACAGCTTGTGTGTGTGTACGACTTACCGTCTCCAAATAGCGATGGAAATAATTTTTAATCACCATAATTTATACATGGGTATTATTATTGGATTAATATTTATTTAAGATATTTATAACATAATGATACTTATTTAATTACAATAATATGGGTTCCCTCTCACCATCAAATCTTTTGGGTAATTATTACGTTGCTCATGCATACCAATAGACAACAACCTCCACAAAATGATGTGATTAATTTATTGTTTATGTTTTACTTAGAAGGTAATGAATATAAATTTTATGGATATAATATATATATATATATATATATATATATATATTATAATTATTTTTATGGTTTTATTGTTAGTTTTTTTCTTTTATTCCATCAATCAAAAAAGGGAAATAATATTCATTGTATGTACGACCTACTATCATCATGAACAATGTAATTCATTTTTATATCTAATTTTATATTGAATTAATATAAATATGTATATATATATAATTAATATATGATATTTTTATAACATTACAAAACATTATTGAAATTATGTAATATTGATAATTGTATATGGATCCGAACTACCGAACAAAACATGGTTTCAAAAGGAAGCAATTATCACCAAAACTATGATTTAATAACAAATTTATGAATAAAAAAGTGATAAAATGTAATAAATAAATAAAACTTGTAATTATATATGTTAATATGTTTATATAAAACATTAATACTAAATCCATATTTATTATATAGTATGTTTGAATGTGAATGATGAAACGCGAGACATGAGGTAAGAGACATTCATATCACATTTATTTCCTTGATAAATTTTTAATATTCACCACAAGTATTATTTTTGTAGCCTATTAAATAAAAATTAATGTATTTCATGATACTTCTCCTGAATTTTAATTGATCTTACATATATTTGTAATATTAATTATTCAATGGGTCTTTCGGTTCAAAAATTTTCAAACCGATATGTGGGTTATATTTCAATCCTTTATCAATAAAGATTGCTGAAATATTATTTATATTAAGAAAATTATTTGTTACTTATCAAATGAATCCATTTAATTTTATTATCCTTTAATTAATTCATGATATTATATTTTTTCGTTTCATTTTTCTTTAATTATTTAATATATCAAATTTTTTTAAATAAAAATGGAATTTAATTATATCTTCCATATAAAATAATTTTTCTTCCATATACATATATTATAAAAAAGTTTTTAAAACTAATTTAAAGATTATACTAGTGGTGTTAAATGTAATTTTTACCCTTGTTTGATTTTTAAAAACTTGTTTACAAAGAATCTTCTTGTCATTTTTTGAATAAGGTAATTTTTGACTTTTTGAAAAACACAATTGTTGAAGGAATATTATTTTTTCCTTTTATAGAATGAATGTAATTTCCCATAATCATGATACCTAATTTTTTTTAAGTTTCTTTTACAACATTACACGTTTATTTCCAAATAAAATGTATTTTTATGACCTTTTTGGATATAAATAAATTTTGGATTTAAAAGTGGAAAGTTATTTTCCCTAAAAAAATTAATGATCTTTTAATGGTGTTTCATTGACATTCGATGGTGTGAAATGGGTTTTGCTCATCGGGCCACCATATTCACTTTTCATAGAAACCCCCAATGTTTCAACCATTAGTAGATGGGTACAAAACTACTTTCCAAAGGCTAATGTTCATCGAGGTTTTTAAGTCCAGTGACTAATGGGGATTTGCATATGTCAAGGGGATGTGATTTCAGGCTCATCACACCCTTTTAAGGGTAATTTTAACTACTTTAGGACTCTATTATAGATTTAAGATATTTTTTGTTCTCTTCCTAAACCTCATATGAGATCGGTAACCCTGAAAAAATAACTTGTTGGTTAATTCTCTCATTTATAAATTAAAGGGATTTTTATTGACAATCTAAGGGGTGTACGGTCTCATTAGTTAATCCATCTGTATGTATATAAGTTTCTTAATCCATTTCCCTAATAGTGAACAGATTCTTTATTTTCTAAGTTTGTATGACCATATTCTCTAGAATGTGATGCAATGAAAGGAGTTGGTTAATATTCTGAGGAAGGGATTGATCAATTATGAGGCATCCTACATATCCTTGTTATCATAGGATTCGATACCCACAAATTTCATTCACACCCTTGATACTAGCCCCAGAGTGTATGCCCTTATATGAGGGGTGTTCATTCTATACCAATCATCTAGGATTACATACTTGGATTTCCATGATTAGTGGAAATTCATGATACCCAATAAGGTTTTCATTGCATCTCCCTATGACCATGTTATTTTTTGATCATTGTGAAAAATAAGGGGGAATACATGACCGGCCTCATGGCATGTAGATGTGGGAATTATGTACTGGGTTGGTCCTCAGGTTATTTGGTATAGAGATTGGGCCTTGATAAGGCTTCCTACGTATCTTGAACATGGACATAATCAAAGTAATCATAGTTTGATTTTCCCTAATAATATTGATAGGCTATGGCAGATGATCACACTCAAGGATATTATGACCATCCATAGAGTTTTCGGAATTATAAGGGATTATACTAAGATAGATTCCCTATCGATTAGTCATGTACTATATGATATCAGTAGTTTGGGCTTACATAATGATGCTTCCCTTGTAACCCTAGTGTGTATAGTGAAAATGAAATGATCAGTGAAACTTCTTAATCCCATTTAATCCATGCACATTATGGAAAACTAGGTTTAGCAAGTTGTCAATTTTATTTCTATGGTTAAGGGTCTTGGATAATGGGATCATCCTAGATGTCCAACATGGAACTCAAACCTTGAATAGGTTTCCTATGTATCCTGAATATAGTAGGAATCAGATCTGAATTAGGTTCCTCATACGTGAATTACACTCTGAGGATGCCCTTTTATTCAAGACATACACATCGAGGATTAATGAGGATATCAGTTCCCGAGATTCCCTGATGATCAATCCATTCTTGTTTGTAGGGTGTCACATGACCAAGTTGACTTATCCAAGGTACATCACATGATCTATATGGTTTCCTCTAGAATATATTGCATATCATTGTTGTCCTTTCTAGAAGGGGTCTCATATCATGTCTAACATCCTTGAATGGTATCACAAGTCTTGGCTGATATTCCCAGAGGATGTCACGGGTGCCTATTGAAAGACCCTGATAATCTTGTGATCTATGGTTGATATGTCCAGAGGATGTTGCATGTCTTGGATGACATCCCTAGAGGGAATCGTGAGTCGTGTCTAATATGTACAGAGGATGTCACAAAAGACCATTATTATTACATGGTGCTTTCATAAGACATAGGTTGACATGGGAAGGCACCATTATTTGAGTTAGGTTGTGCATCTTAAGGAATTCGTACAGATTTGGTGATATGTCCATGTGAAATGACATGAGAATATGGTGATACATCCAATGGGGTCGTACGAGATTTCCTTAACATTCCCAGAGGGAATTGTTTGACCAATGTATCATGATGAAAGAGAGTTTCACGATATGGGAGACGTTTTCAAGTGTTGTAAGGTGCCTTTGAGTGGCTCATGTGAAGTGCATGTGGGTCAGTGAACATGTTTTGATTTAAATCACTTACCTTTAGTCATCGTTCTGGCCTTTTCCATACCAATTTTTTGGATTTAATCAGTGTCAATTTATCTTTGGTATCTCATATTCTAGTGTCTATATGGGATGTTCTTTTCATTTCCCACTAAATATCCTTCATGTTATTTTTGAATGATCACACGAAGTGTCTTATGACTATCTCATGACTACTCTGGCTGATCTCCAATATTTTACCTGATAGAAGGATGGCATATTGCATCATCAGTATCTCTAAAAAGTATGACGATGTTCTAAATAATTTCCATAGAAAAAAATTGTATCATAGTGGTAGAGGTGTAGTTTTTCGAACTCGGGTGGGAAATCTATAGTCCACGCCACCTCAGTTATTCTCCAATTTACGAGGGGTATCTCATATAGATCTAGGATAGAGTCGGGGATGGGGTTGGCACCTTGAGAATTTTCTAGTCTTTGCCACTGGTCTTCATGAGTGCATCGAATAATTTTTCTTGATCATGAGTCTCTTCCGTTAATGAATATTTTATTATATTATTTTTAGTTTAGGAATAATATCTTGATCATGAGGGTATGTCAAGTGACTTTTCATCATACCTTATGGACATGTTGGAGGGCCTTCATGAGTGCTCAATGCCTTTCTTGGAATAATTTGTTGTGTAAGCGTGGCTTGCCAAAGAATCTTCATGAGATCTGGGGGACTTTATAGGAGGTCTCATGGGGCCACATTTCAGAAATCCTGGAGCATCGCATGGTTGGATGACTTTTTAGGAGGTCTCACAGTTCCACACAATGGATTTCCTGACATGTCTCATGTCTTTCAGTGACCGTGTGAGAAATCACCTCATCCCTTTTTATCCAATGTTCTTTATTTTACAATTTTCAGGGATTATGAAGGTTTTCATGAGTAACTTCAAGGACATATACTCTAGTTTTTTTCTATTTCCTCACATGACTAATATTTATCATATGGTTTTGTTTGAGAAACTCAGAGAAAAATATGTGTGTTGATCCTTAGAGCACCGAAGGGGATGCACGAAGTCTCTTGGACATAACTTGAGGACTTTTGTGTGGTGATGCTGACAAGGAAAAGGGCTTTCAAGAGATAAGAAGGACATGTTGCTGAGGACTTTCGGTTTCTTGTGGGTCACCAGGGGCATGTCTAATGTCTTTTAGTGACTGTGGATACCTCTCACATCATCCCTTTTTTCTAGATTATTTTATTCTAGAACGGTTAGGGGGTCTTGCATGTTTTCTTGGATATTATCAATTAATTTTAATATTTGTAAATATGATATGACATAAGACCTTTATGACCACTAGGGTTATATCCCTTGGGATATTATTCCTCCTTATTCTCAGAAGAATTTTGGATGGTTTGTCGGGCACTATCCAATGACTAACATTGTGTCATGGGGGAACTCATAAGGTTATCATCATGGGACCATTAGTTGTCAGAAGAGACTTCATAATTGAAATAAGGTTTTTTGATGGGGGATCCATGGTATTTTTATGTAGTTTATGCACTCTATGTAGTGTCTTTGCGTTACCTTGGAATGTTGATGCTATCACAGGTCCCTTCGTGTCTCATGTGACCGGCAAGTCTCAGATTCGTTGCTTTTTGGGGAAGGTAATACCTCTATTTGAGTAGTTATTCTCTGGTGAATTTATTATGCTTATTTAGCAGGCATCAACAAATACACCCCCTCAATATTGAACTTCATGGGGAAATGGTCTTGGTTCTAAGGAAAACTATTTCCCCTATAAGTTTAATCTATTTCAATTATCTTGTAATGTGTATGTCCTATGGGGGGAATTTTCTGTTATTTTCTAAATTATGATTGTTTGTATGAGCATAGCTTGATTTTCAAGTCCATATGGAATGAAATACAATAATTTTTAGATTGAATTACTATCATACTCTAGTTTAGGTAATTTTAGCATTTACTTAGTATTTCTTTAGTTGAGGGTCTTTTAGATCAGTTCTAATATTGATTTTAATTTATGGTCTTTTAGTATGGTCCTAATTTTTCTTTTAGTTTATGGTATTTCAGATCAGACCAAATGTTGAATTTATTTTAAGGACTTTTATCTCAGACCTAATTTTGTTTAGTTTATGTTATTTTAGCTCATACCTAATAGAAATCGGGCATGAAAACCAAGGATGACTAAAAACTCTATGGGGTGCTAAGTTATGCCATTTTATTTTTAGGGATCACAAGGATTGGAGGACCATTATTAGAGGTGGATAGGTATGTAGTTGGTGGGTTAAGTCCCTTATGTATTGATATCATGTTCATGAAAAGAAGACCTCCAATATTTTCCCTAGTCTTTTGGAAGATTTATGGGGTGAATATGGTTGAGGGTGAATTACTAGGGAGGTTAGGCCTACCTGGAATGTTGGAATGTGGGAGATGTAATTCACAGTCAAAAAAGTATGATCCAATTAGTATGGAATGGATTACATATGTTAGGTTTTTACCTTAAAACTATGGGGTGTCAGGTACTACCACAGTGTCATTGAGGATCATAAGTATTAGGAAACCCTTTATACTGGGCCAAGAAGTCTTGGGTTAGTGGGTATAAGCCCCAATTCATTAATACCAAGCTATCCCTGTTATTTTCTAGGTTCTATGAAATATTTTTAAAGACTCCAAAATCTAGAGAACAAAGTTGGGCATGGAAGGGAGGCTATCTTGGAAGGGTTTTGGAAACCCAGGGAAACAAAGATCCAATTTAACAATTTAAACCCTTTGTCTTGTGGTCTTGAATAAAGAGGTGTGGAGCATGAAAATGTTAAAGAATGAAGTGTCTCATTCTGATCATGGGAAAGGGTACAAATCTTGGTGATTCAATATCATTGATATCAAATATTCTTCAGTAGTCTGATACAACAATTGAAAATCATTGTCCAAAGTTCTTAGTTCATGAGGATGGAATAGGATAAAGACATCAGGGTTATCTTAAAACACATTTGGGTGATATTTTCATATGTGATTATTAAAGGATCAAAATAATCATAGATAAACTTTATATGGGTCCATGAAATATCTGGTTGGTGGGTATGATCCCTTATGCATCAATAACATGGAAAAGCAGATAGACCACTTTTCATCTTAAAAGGAAATTAATGGTTTGTGATGATATGAGATACTTTAGATCATGTAGTGGGATTTATGGAAAATATAAGCTCCAAGGAGGGTTCAAACACCCTAAAAGTTGTTCCACCACATGTTGAACATATTTTCACAACCTGGAAATATGAAAAACCATTGCTCTAATTTTTTCCTAAACCATGGCGTTCACCGAGCATATATTGGCTTTTTTAAGTCTACAGAGTATGTAATTCCCCGACCCCAGTTACCCATAGTCGGTGAAATATTTTAGTACATTTTCATGAATACAAGAAATCAAGTCTCAAAAGGCCGATAGTTTAGAAGTCTTGGAAAATAGATTACATACATGAAGTTTACACTACACATTATAAAATAAAACACAACATAAATGAATCATTGAAAAAACCATTATTACCTTTTAGATTAACCCTATATATCATTCACAATACACTTCTTGGAATCCTGGGAAAAATAAAACATAGAAATGAGTGAGCTCAAATGCTCAGTGTGGGTAACTAATACAGTGGAAGATAACATAAATATTAAGTATGGTGAATAATTGAAACCACATTCCTCTACCAATAATAAAAATTAATAATTTTATGGAAGGAATATCAGGTGAGTAAATACTGCCATAATAAAACATAATCAGGGGTATTTTACTAGTCAAATGACAACATGAACCATCAATATTATTTCCATAATGAGGGAATGTATAATGCCAGATATTCTGAAACATTTTTTCAAGGCCTCGACCAGAACGTCTAAAAATGATTAAGGCCTCGGCCAAAACCATATATCAAATTAAGAAAGGCCTCAGACAATTCCACATCTAATTATCTCATGAGACCAACCGATGCATCAAGGAGCTATAACGGGATCCACCCGTCACTTACTATGTCCAATACATTTCCCATATGAAAAGGTTGAAAATTACATAAACATTCGTATCAAAACTAGAATACAAAATGTCAATACATTATCCATAAATAATGAATGGTTTGAAAACAACAAATCCAAAGAAAAACATATCACAAAACCTTCGATACAATATGGAACATTTGTATCATAATAAATCAACTTCAAACATGATTAAAATCCATCAATGGATGTTGACATAGATGAAACTTATTTGTAAAACTCTTTGAGAGAAATACCCATTTTTCATGAAATCGTTTGTAAGTCTCAAAATTTATAAAGGAAGTCATTTAAAAGTGATTTTTGAATAAAATTGTCTCATACCACTTTGAGACTTTTTAAAAGAGTTATCATTTCAAAACATTCATGTCCATATAAATAAATCCTTAAAATCGTTTTGAAAATATGGACATTAATTAAAATGGTTTAGAAAGATAAATTTTTAAAACATTTAACGTAAAGATATAGTTAAATAGAACCTCCCATAAAACAATAAAGGATTCCTTTTGAAAACAATTTTATGAAATATGTTTATCTATGATAAGTATTTCCCAAGAAATACTTACAAATGAACAATCTCGGATAATAATGAGATTGAGGAAATAACCCTTACCTTGAACATTCCTTTAGTCTAGGGTACATTTAACCTTTAGTATGAAGATATTAGTATGTTATTAAATTATACCAGAACCATATTAATATTTATGATATCATACATGATTAATTAATGACTTTATTCTACCCATTTAATAATAATTTCCATGTTAAATTAACATTTCAGGTAATAATCGCTTTCTTTATCATACGTGTTTTAACTTGTTACTCTTCAATGTATCACTTACATCAAGATTTAAATACATCCATAAAATAAAGAATTATTTATTTATCATATATATTTAGAATATAAATATGTATAATAGACAAATATATTAAATTAAAAACACCATTTATGGAGACGGTAGTCCGTATGTATGCATAAACGATGTTTCTGTTTTCCTATCGTATTGAACGGAACTAAGTAAATAAGATATATGTAAGTACATACATACATATATATAAATATATATATATATATCCAGTATCATTATTATTTCATATATTACATACTTATTTTTAATATATATTTTAATTATCGTCGATGAATGGTGAACTTGGAAATGAATCTCATCACGTCGTGGAGACGGTAATCCGTACGTACGCACGAGCGACAATATCATTTCCTGGAAGGTGTGGAATTGGATGTTATATTAATTTTACAGATAAATTAGCATGTTATTTTCATTCTTTATATACATATTACTCATCATTATATCCATCCAAATAACATATTGTTGAATAACAAATTACACCACTGTGTGGAGATGGTAAGCCGTACGTACGCACGCATGGTGGCATTGTCATTCATAAGATGGATAGAATAATGAATTTAGTTGTTCCATATTAATAATAACATCACAGTATATATAAGATACTGGATTTATTATTTTATAATTGAAACAACAATGAAAGAGTAAGTGGAAGAATAACAGAACTTGAAAGAGGGTGGTGAAATCAGTACCTTTTCTTCGATTTCATCATTTTGATTTGATCAAAAGGGCTCCATAGGTTGGATTTATGACCAAAGGAAGGCCTATAGGATGAAGTTAGGATAGTTGGTAGGATACTTTGGTGGGGGTTGGCCGAGCCAAATGGCTTTGGAGGTGTGAATTTGAGAGAAGGGGAAGTGCACTTTTATAAGAGGGGTGAGGGGCACCTTTGAAAAAACATAAAATATTATTTTATAATAAATTCATAATCGGTTTATAATGGATCCAAAGTGACCTATTTAGAGTATAGGGTAGGGATGGGTTGAAATCCTCTCAACCAATAGGTTTTAGACAATTTTAGGTTACCATTTTAACCTTATCATTTAGATTTAACTCTATGTTAAATAATTTAACTTTTAACATTTCTTCTTGTATTCTTACACTATATGGTTAATAAACATACTATATACTACAAATAGAACCCCAATTGGTTTATTAATGTCATATATATTATTATATAATTATTTTGGCTGAAACTAGATTTTTAAGACTATTATATCAATTAATAATGTAATATTTGTTTTAAAGACTATTTTATGTCAATTTTGACACTATTTGGTATTTGTGTTTTGTTAAAATAATAACAGCATAATTACTTAAAAAAATTCATTTAATCAATTATAACATGTCATATTAACCTACAAAATTTGTGGATGTCATAAAAACTTTGAAATTATATTTATTTTAATATTTATAATACAATTTATTTTATTCTTTCATTAATAAGGTAAATACTGCATCATCATTGTGTCAATAATAAATATAATTATTTAATCTCTAAAAATTATAAATTAAATACAATTATTTAGGAAATCATTTTATCTTTCTAATTAATATTTATAGTCAAATTAATCTTATGTATAACCCTATATTAAAAACGGATTAGTTATTAAACATTGATTTTAACTCTTTTAACTCTTCTTTAAATAAAATAATAATAAATGACTTATTCTAATCTAAGTGGACCTAAAGGGTCATATTTTACTCCTAAGGTTGTTTTTGGTCTAATTACACTTATCCAATAGAATTAGGACATGTGTTAGGGTAATAATAATATCATTTTTACCCTTAATTACCCTATTTACTTTTAACCATGGTAAATAAAAGTAAAAAGTTACTATTCACTAAAGATTATTTTAATCTTATTGAACTAAATTTTACTCCTTGTTATTAACTGTGTCTCTCAAATTTTTGAAATTCAACTCACAGAAGAGGTAAAATTACGTTTTATGTAAATTTGCAAATGCTCCTAATAGGTGGGTAAAAGACGGTAACATTTCTCTACAAATTATAAATAAAATACCATTATATAGGAAATCTTTTTATATTCTTAAAGATGATTTATAGTCGAATTTATCTTATGTATAACCCTATATTAAAAATGTTTTAGTTATTATACTTTGATTTTATCTCTTTTAACTCTTCTTAAAAATAATAATAATAAATGTCTTAATCTAATCTAAGTGGACCTAAAGGGTCATATTTTATTCCTAAGGTTGTTTTTGGTCAAATTACACTTATGAAATAGAATTAGGACATGTGTTAGGGTAATGATAATATCATTTTTACCCTTAATTACCCTATTTACTTTTAACTGTGGTAAATAAAAGTAAAAAGATACTATTCACCAAATATTATTTTTATCTTATTGAACCAAATTTTACTCTTGGATATTAACCACGTCTCTTTGATTTTTGAAATTCAACTCACAGAAGTGGTAAAATTATGTTTTATATAAATTTGAAAATGATCCTAGGAGGTGGGTAAAAGACTGTCAAAGTTCGATAAAATTTTTATATATATATATAAATTTTTTATAACTGACTCCAATGAATTAAATTTAATTTATATAGTTATTATGTATCTATTTTGACCTAAAATAAATTTAAATAAAATAAATAATTATTTAAATAAAAAGTGGGTTTTAAAAAATAACTTAGTGTTTTTCACTATTCATCGAAAATTGAAAGTTTTCATAAAAACAGAAATAATTCACCCTAAGATAGTTTTGATATTCCGAATTAAAAAATGAATTCTATTTTACCAATTTAAAAACATAGAAGTTGAATTAAATAATTTAAAATTAATTCACATTTTCAAAACCAAGAAGCGTGTTTTTATGATATAATAACTATCAAAAGATTTGCACTTGTTTATGTCCAATTTCAAAGTGAAATTACATACAATGACCATCATTGGATTAAATGGAAAAAATATAATATAATTATACTTCAAAACCATTAAAATGTATAATTAAACACTAAAAATTATTTTTATTAAGAAGTTTTTTTCAGTTAAAATATAGTATTTTTCACTATTAACCCAAATATGAAAGTTATCATAAAAACACCAAAACTTTATTGAAGCTAAATTATTATGAACCAATTCTAAAAAAGAAGTTTATTTTGTAAAATTGAATATATAATAGTTTCAAATATAGGATTTAAATAAGGTTCTCCAGTAAAAAGTGGTAAAATTGCATTTTTCAAAAAATACTTCTTTTATCCGAAAAAAATTTATTTGTTCTTAAATTATGTCTAAGAAACTCATAATATGGATTCTAAAATTATAAGGATTATATAAAGTTCAAAATTCAATTAATACTATTCATAACCGCTTTTGAACGGCTAGTTTGGTATGTCGTGGTGCGCTTGAACTTAGTGTTGTGTGTAGTGTAAGTTGTTGAATTACTTTGAAGAAATAAGGTACTATGAAATATTGGGGTGTTAATTTCTTCCCTCCTTCAATAAATTGTGTCCTCTTTGAAATTGTTCTTCGAAAATAAATGGTTGAAAATAGAAAATACCTTGGTGGGGAAACCCACATCGAAAATTGGGTTAATAAAATTTAGTTTTAATAAGATGGAAATAAAATTATATATATATATACTTGACAAGTAGAGTTTCATCCTTCAACTAATTCCTACCACAAACTCATCTTTCGCTCCAAATTATTTTAAATAAAATCTATTTATCCAAATCGTATAAGGTTCCAAAAATAAAGTATTTATAATTCATTTTTCAAACTATTTAAAAAAACTAAATTATACAAACCAGTACATCACGTAGTCCAGTTGTAGGTGATTCACCTTTGTAGCTATTTGGTTGTGGGTTCAAGTCTCGCGATCTTTCTATACGTGACTAGTTGTCGCCCGAACTCTAGGTTGTCCTTTTTATAACAATCCAAAAATAACCTTAACAATAGTATTCAATTTAAAAATTAATCTATTCAAACCATAAGACTTATCCAAAATACTTATATCCAAACTCTTAGTCCAAAACTTCTATGGAATTTAAACATAATGAAGATCCTTTTTTGCCTTGTAATAACATGTGAACGCCTTCATCGTGAATTCTTTTAAAACACCGCAACATCCAGAATTACCCAAAAACTCTATTGATTACATTCATGCTCCCTTATTACTTATAAAATACTGGATATACTCCTATCCAAAAAAGTTATAAACTCCAACAATGATGGAATATACAAATCATTAATCAGTCTCAAGGAAGTTAAGAATATTCAATATAATTTATCCAAATCAACCGTCTCTTATTCCAAAATCACTAGCTCATTATCAGGACCATATTAAGGATTACCTTTCCTTCAACCATGTATTTTCGAAAAAGTGTAGCTTACCATTATGTCACATTTCATAGAACCATATAATCTCAAATCCTCAATAAAATAGTAATGCAGTACAACCCTTATTTATCTCCATAATTCCTATAACCAGTATATTGTTGATACAACACTCAAATGAAATAGTTATATAAAAACAACGTAAGAAAACTAGTAATTCCTCTTAATATGAGGTAGTATCATAACTTGATTATTAACAAAAGAATCATTTGCGGTATACTCTGATGATTGGGGAATTCATTCCCGTAGTTTCCCCGTGCCTTGTAGATGAAGAATATTACATTCGGAACCTTTTTATTACCCTTGCAATCACGTACTTGGTGTCCTTTTTCTCTGCACTTATAACAAACTCTCATTATCTTCAAGCATTTACCAAGGTGATTATTTCCACATTTATCACATATGGGAAAATCCTTATTTCCCCTATTCTCTTTATCCATCATTATCTCTACCATCCTTTTCTTTTCTAACTTCCCTTCAAAGCCATAGGACTTAGAGAATTATTTAATTCTATTATGAATACATGATATTATTTCTTCATATGTTGAGAATACATGGGAGAATATTTCCATTCTAAATGTTGGTTTAATACCGTGAACAATGTGATCCTTCTTTCTATTTTGATCATACGTATTGCTAAAGTTCTCATTCCTTCTACTGGGTACCATTTCTAAATAATGGAATACACTAAGTCAGTTTATGAATCACAATGAATAATTCCAAACTTGTAAAATACCTAATGTAAATTGAACAGTTTAGGGATATAATCCATAAGAATAAAAAAAATTCCCTTGAAACGTATATAATCCTAAATCCATTATAATGGCTTGTAATGAAAATGTGAATTATCCTAAGCATATCTCCCAGGGGTGTCATAACCAAGAGTGTAGCAAGGCCCATTTTCATGCACCAGTTCCCTTTTGAGTCTAGCTCAAAGCGGTGGTTTTGGGTTTTACCCCTAGGTACATATGTGCCAGAGCCACCTCAACCTGATCGTATCCAGAAAGGGATGTATTTGCTTGGGAAAACTCACAAAATCATTACTATACTAAAATTCTAGGAATTTCTCCTATACTAATCGTCAAAGTCTATCTTACAGTAACATGCTCTAATCAGAGTTTATCTAAATCTAGTTTTTAGGGTTATTTATAAACTTAATCTGATACCAACTGTAACGCCCGTACCCCAGTTACCTAGAGTCGGTGCATTATTTTAATACATTGACATGATTACAAGGAATCAAGTCTTGAAATACCGATAGTTTAAAAGTCTTGGAAAATATATTACATACATGAACATTACATAACACATTATAAAATAAAAAAACATAAATGAATCTTTGAGAACACCATTATTCCCTTTTAGCTTAACCTTGCATATCATTCACAATGCACTTCTTGAAATCCTGGAAAAATAAAACATAGAAAGGGGTGAGCTCAAACGCTCAGTAAGGGTAACTAATACAGCAGAAGATAACATAAATATTAAGGATGGTGAATAATTGAAGACACGTGACTCTACCAATAATAAACATGAATACTTTTATGGCAGGAATATCAGCTGAGTAAATAATGCCATAATAAAATATAATTTTGGATATTCTACTAGTTGAATGACCACATGAACCATTAATATTATTTTCATAATGAAGGAATGTATAATGCCAGAAATTATGAAACATTTTGTCAAGGCCTCAGCCAAGATGTCTAAAAATGATTTAGGCCTCGACCAAAACGATATATCAAATTGGGAAAGTACTCGGCCAATACCACGTCTAATTCTCTCATGAGACATACCGATGCATCGAGGATCTATAGCGGGCTCCACCCATCACTTATTATGTCCAATACATTCCTCATATGAAAATGTAGAATCATTACATAAACATTCATATTAAAACTAGCATATGAAATGTCAATACTTTATCCATAAATCATGAATGGTATAAAAATAACACAGATATAGTCAAACATATCACAAAACCTTTGATAAAAATGGAATATTTTTATCATAATAAATCAACTTCAAACAAGTTTAAAATACATCAAAGGATGTTGACATAGATGAAATTAATTTGTAAAACTCTCTGAGAGAAATACCCTTTTTTCGTGAAATCATTTGTAAGTATCAAAATTTATAAAGGAAGTCATTTAAAAGATATTTTTGAATCAAAGTGTCCTATACAACTTTGAAACTTTTGAAAATATTTATCATTTCAAAACATTCATGTTCATATAAATAAATCCTTAAAATTGTTTTGAAAATATGGACATTAATTAAAAGGGTTTAGAAATACAAAATTTTAAAACATTTAACATGATGATCTAGTTAAATCAACCATCCCATAATACCGGAAAAGATTCATTTTGAAATTATTTTTATGAAATATTGGTATCTATGATAATTATGTCCCAGAAAATACTTACATATGAACAACCTTAGATAATAATGAGATTGAGGAAATAACCCTTGCCATGAACATTCCTTTAGTCGAGGGTACATTTAACCTACTGTATAAATATTGTAGTATGTTATTAAATTATACCATAACCATATTAATATATATGATGTTATACAGGATTCATTTATGACTTTATACTACCCATTTAATAATAATTTCCATGTTAAATTAACATTTTGGGTATTAAACGTTTTCTTTATCGTATGTGTTTTAACTTGTTACTCTTGATTGTATCACATAGATCAAGATTTAAATTCTTCCATCATAAAAAAATGATTTATATATCGTATGTATTTAGAATATAAATATGTATAATAGACATATGTATGAAATGAAAAACACCGTTTATGGAGACGGTAGTCTTTATGTACGCATAAATGATGTTTCCATTTTCCTATCATATTGAACGAAACTAAGTGAATAAGATATATGTAAGTACATATATATATATAAATATATATATATATATATATATATATATATCTAGTTGCATTATTATGTCATATATTACATACTTATTAGTAATATATATTTTTATAATCTTCGATGAATGGTGAATGTGGAAATGAATCTCATCGCGTCGTGGAGACGGTATTCTGTTCGTACGTACGAGGGACAATATCATTTCCTTAAAGGTGTGGAATTGGATAGTATATTAATTTTATAGAGAAATTAACAAGTTATTTTCATTGTTTATATACATATTACGCATCATTATATCCATCCAAATAACATAATGTTGAATAACAAATTACACCACGACGTGGAGACAGTAAGTCGTACGTACGCACGTATGGTGAAATTATCTTTCATAATATTGATATAATAACTAATATAGTTGTTCCATTTTTATAATAACATCACATTATATATAATATAATGGAGTTATTATTTTATAATGGAAACAAAAAAGAAATAGTAAGTGGATGAAAAAGAGAACTTCAAAGAGGGTGGTGAAATCATTACCTCTTCTTCAGGTTATTCCCTTTGATTTGATCAAAAGGGATCCATAGGTTGGTTTTCTGACCAAATTAAGGCCTATAAGATGAAGTTAGGATAGTTGGGAGGATATTAGGGTAGGGGTTGGCTGAGCCAAATGGCTTTGGAAGTGTGAATTTGAGAGAAGGGGAAGTGCCCTTTTATAAAAGGGGTGTGGGGTACCTTTGGAAAAACATAAAATATTATTTTATAATAAAATATTATTCAGTTTATAATGGCTCTAAAGTGACTTATTTAGAGTCTAGGGTGGGGATGGGTCGAAATTCCCTCATCAAATAGGTTTTAGACAAGTTTAGGTTACAATTTTAACCTTATCATTTAGATTTAACTCTAAGTTAAATAATTTATCTTTTACCATGTCTTCTTGTATTCTTACACTATATGGTTAATAAACTTACTATATACTTCCAATAGAACCCCAATTGGTTTATTAATGTCATATATATTATTATATAAGTATTTTTGGGGAACCATATATTTTTATGACTATTATATCAATTAATAATATAATATTTCTTTTAAAAACTACTTAATGTCAATTTTGACACTATTTGGTATTTATTTTTCATTAAAATATTAACAGCATGATTAATTAAAAAAAAAACATTGAATCAATTATAACATGTCATATTCACCTATAAAATTCGTGTATGTCATAAAAACTTTCAGATTATATTTATTTTAATATTTATAATACCATTTACTTGATTCTTTTATTAATAAGGTCATTACTGCATCATCATTGTGTCATTAATAAATTTATTTATTAAATCTATAAAAATTATAAATAAAATAAAATTATGTAGGAAATATTTTTATCTTACTAATTAATTTTTATAGTCTAATTTATCTTATGTATAACCCTATATTAAAAATGGTTTAGTTATTAAACATTGATTTTATCTCTTTTAACTCTTCTTTAAATAATATAATACTAAATGTCTTAATGTAATAAATGTGGACCCGAAGGGTCATATGTTTTTCTATAAGGTTGTTCTTGTTTTAATTACACTTATCCAATGGAATTATGACATGTGTTAGGGTAATAATAATATCATTTTTACTCGTTGATATTAGAAGTGGTAAAATTAAGTTTAATGTAAATTTTCAAGTGCTCATAGGAGGTGGGTAAAAGAAGGTAAAAGTTCGATAATATTTTTATATATCTAAAATTATTATAAACTGACTCCAATGAATTAAATTTAATTAATGTAAGTATTATTTATCTATATTGAACTAAAATAAATTTAAATAAAATAAATAATTATTTAAATAAAAAGTCTTTTAAACAATAACTCAGTGTTTTTCACTATTCATCAAAAATTGAAAGTTTTCAGAAAAATACCAAATATTCACCCTAAGCCAATTTTGATATTCCGAATTCAAAAATTAATTCTATTTTAAAAATTTCAAAACATAGAATTTTCATTAATTAATTTAAAATTAATTATCTTTGTCAGAACCAAGAAGCGTATTTTTAAGAAATAATAATTATTAAAAGATTGACACTTGTTTATGTACAATTTCAAAGTAAAATTACATACATTCACCATCATTGGATTAAATGGTAAAAATATAATTTAATTATACTTCCAAACTGTAAAAATGTATAATTCAACACTATAACTGATTTTGATTAAAAAACTAGTTTTTAGTTAAAATATAGTAATTTTTTACTATACACCCAAATATGAAAGTTATCATAAAAATACCAAAAATTAATTGAAAATAAATTATTATATTCCAATTCTAAATAATAAGTTTATTTTGTCAAATTAAATATATAAAAGTTTCAAATATTGGATTTAGAAAAGGTACGCCATTAAAAGGCGGTAAAATTGCATTTTTCAAAAAATAATTCCTTTATCTGAAAAAAAATGTATTTGTTCTTACATTATGTTTAAGAAAATCATAATATGGATTATAAAATTTTAATTATTATATAAAGTTCAAAATTCTGTTAATAATGTTCATAACCCCTTTTGAAAGGATAGTTTGGTAAGTCGTGGTGCGCTTGAACTCAGTGTTGCGTGTAGTGCAAGTTATTAAATTAATTTGAAGAAATAAGGTACTATGAAATATTGGGGTGTTATAGAGTAGGCCCTATAAACATTATTCCTTATTTTTTATGCCCTTATTTTTTCCCAAACTCTGAAGATGAAGAGTTTAGCATGTGAAGAGTTAACTTTTACTCAGTCATCCATTTGCGAGTTTCCAACCATTAAAGTTTTTGTCTCTTTCAATAGTTGTTTAAAGTCTTGCGACATGGAATATTATAGGATATAGTTTTAAGGTTTTAAAAATTAAAATAATGTTCAGGAAGTTTATGGTCTTGATACACATGGTCCTAATATGAGAAATGTTACCCAAGATCCAAATTAAGATTTACATGGTCAAGAGTACTCCAACATGCTTATGATAGAGTGTTGAAAGTCATGTAAATCAAAAATCATGGTTTTAGGTCATGAGTAATGATATGGGAAAATCATTCTGTGGATAACCTAAAAAACCAAGGGATGATTGGTTCTGACGTGGTGATGTTAGGCTCACGAGAATAAAAAATCCCATTATACATGGATAAGATGTCTATGGTTGGTGGGTATAATCTCTTTTTCATAAATAGTATGGTGAAATAGAGACATCTATTTTCATTTTTAATAGTTTTCAATGGTTGTAAATAAACTGAGACAATTGAGACCTGAATTGTGGCACATGGATTGATGTGCTTAAAAAGATGATGGAAGCACCCCATTCTCTAGTTGGCTGGGGTAAGGCTGATGTGGTCCTTTGACACGGGAGGATTATTAGTGATGGTTTTCCTAACTTAACATCAGTTATTGGGGATGTACTTTCCTCTATATAGTTTAACGTTATGTGATAAAGATGTACTTCCACATAGTTTAATGTCACAAGGTAAGTAAGTACCTCCATGAATTTTAATTTAAAATGATAAGGATATAATTCCATCCAATTTAACTTCATGTGGTAAGGATATACTTCCATGCAGTTTAACTTCATTCGGTAAGGATGTGGGAATCTATGCGAAAGTGTGGAAATGTTGTGGTTGAGCCCAAATATGGAGGCTTAGGTGTCGTTAAATATTTCATGAGGATGGGAATCAAGAAATAAGTAGTTCTAAATGAAGTCTCTTATGTAGGTTTGGTCCATATGCAATGAGGGGGAATTTTTATATATTTTTCTTGACTAGGCTCTATGTTGGAAATTCGACCATCACTATGTATCATCTGAGCATCGGAATAAAGTCACAAATGGTTTTTGAATGGTAAATAATCTATGTAGTATGGACCCATAAATAGGGGTGGAAATTATTTCCATTTACCATTGTAACTGGGACATGTATTGGAGATCCAGATATAACTACATAACTTGTGATGATGAAAATAAAGGTACATGTAGTTTCAGATATTCCATTCAGTTTAACATCATTTGGTGAGGATGCATGAGAACTTATGTCAATTGATGGGAATATTTTTGTAGGGTCCAAGGGTGGAATTATGGGTATCTCTTAATATATCAAGAGAATTATAATCAAAGTACATGTAGTTTGGAAGAACCATGAAATTTAAAGTCTTGGGGAAAGGACATTGACCATGCAATTTAGCGTTATGCGGTAAAGATTCATGGTATTTATTTTATTGTCTTATATTCATGATCATAATGGACCTTTTTTTATACATTTATGTCTTTATTGTGACGGTACCCCCTATCCTAATTCCTATCTCATGTGAGTTATTATCGGTATGAGAAATAAGGAATATAAAGGGTTTACCTACAATGTAGAGACTGTTGAGGGTATAACAAGGGAATTTTGTATAATGTGATTTAATGAACCAAGATAGAGGATTGATATTTCCCTAAATATATCCTTGTAAATGATAATAAATCTATACATAGTTCTAGAAAAACCATGTTGTTTAAATTCATGCGGCAAAGTTGTAGGTGGATTGATTTGAATAGGGATGGTTATCGCTGATCTGTGCGGTTTTAGGTCATATGGTAAGGACATTGGATGTTTAGTTTAATGTATTTCGGTAAGAATGAAATGTGTCCTTTAGTTTAACATCTTGGATCTAGTATTAAATTATAGAGTTTAACATCATGTAACCAGGATGAGTGATGGGACTTAATCCAATGTGGATGCCCTTATGATGATAGCTACCCAAATTATTTATTGAGAAATATTTGATTTATGGGTGGTGTGACATTCTCCACATCAATTATGAACAATGAGTAAGCCCTGTTATGGTATACCTTATTTCTGATTTAAGGTCCTTCCCATTTAAGTTACATCTTTGGGGGCTTCTTCTTGTGTATCATTGGGGTTCTGATGACCAACACCAATTCCCCCAAATGAATGAGCAGAGGCAAACCCTTTTCTTAAAGGGTCATTCAATATGATTTTGGTGGACCTAAAGGTGTGTAATATGCTCAAAAGTTTCTCATCAAGACATTCTAATTCATCTAGTCACTTTTTTTGACTTCTCATCATCTAAGAGTTTCCCACAAATGGCTACTCGAAGTAACGGTTGCTGGTCATACATGGGTAAAACTACTTCATTCCCATACACTAGTGAGTATGGTGTTTATTTTATATTAGTACACATGGTGTTGTGGTAGTCCTATAAAGCATCAAAGATTTTTACTAGTCAGGATATCATATCTTTGTTCTCCATATTTTGAAGTATATTTGATAGAGTCTTAATGAATGCCTCTATCTGTCCACTTGTTACGGCATGACAGAGAGACGGGTGATTGAACTTGATATTGTACTCCAATTATAGATTGATCCATTACATAAAACAAAATTTGTTTATTTGTTCATCAATATTGTTTGAGTGACCCTAAACCAGGTATGATATTGGAATTTATAAAGTTGCTGATATTATTTATCAAAAATTCTTTTAGGGGTATCTCTCCAGACCATATGGAAATGAATTTGATAATTGTAAGAATGTATACGAGATACTTAGATATTGATGGGGAATATATCCCCCTGACATCCATCTCCCTAACAAAGAAAATAGCTAGGAATATTTAGATGTATGGAGTAATTATAGAGGTTGGTAGATGATTTTTTTATAGATTTGCATGCATGACATTTCTGGGTGAATTCCACATTGTCCTGTATCATGGTTTTCAAGTAAAGTACTAACCTCCTAGTTTTATGGGAGATCGTATTCCCAAATTTATGGGTTCTACAAGAGCCCACATGGACTTCATCCATGATGTCATAAATCACTAATACGGTGATCACTATTATCATTCTATGATGTGTGATACAGAAGATTTCTTCTTCACGATCATGATCATCCAAGATTGTTGTTGTATTCTCCAATACATCATTCCAAGGATTATATGATCAGGGTACATGATGCCACATGAGTTCAAAAGGGAACTCTATCATTAGTCCCCTAACATAGCCAATGAAAGGGTCCATTTCTTCATTTGTGATAGCGTATTATCTATTGACCTACTTAATCACTAACTCTATGTCCCCAATGAATTTTAGGTAGGATATTTTCAGTTTTATGGGTAGTTTGAAGACATTGATGAGGTCTTGGTATTCTTCCATGTTATTTGTCTAGTCGTCTAATAGTGAGAAAGATTAGGGTAAAACTACTTTGTCAGGAGAGTCGAATACAATCCCCAAGCCCACTCGGTTGATATTTTAGTTTTCCATCAATTTTATGATAGTACTTCATGAGGTTCCATCAAAATACATCTCCCATAACCAAGTAATCTAATGGGAATAGATGTCCTCTTCATCTATAATCTAGGTGTCTTCCAGTATATTTTATGGGGTAGGATGCGCTATGAGGAAATTAGTAAGGGATTGTCCTTTCACTAACTTATGTGACACAAACTAAATATCATATTTATGAAGAATAATAACCCATTGGGAAAAGTTCCACATCAACATCATATGAAGAATGATATACTTGAGCGGATCATTATATGGGTCCAATTAGACTTCAGGGTGCTATACATAATTCCTTATATTTTTCACTATGAAGATGAGTGTGAGACAATTCTTCTCGACATCAACATATTTGGTTGTAGTACCTACCATATTCTAGTTGAGTTAATAGATACTATTCTCACATTCCACATCATTATTTTGTGGGATGATGGTGACAAATGAGCTTTTAAAAGAGGTCACATATATGATGAGTGGCCTCTCTTCCACCAGAGGCATCAGGAATGGTGGGTGCAGTAGGTACCTCTTGATAATTTTGAAGGATTTTTTTCGAAATCATCATCCCATTGGTAAGATATTCCCTTATTTATTATCCTAGAAAAGGGAAGAGATTTTTCAACCAGGTTGGCAAGGAATCATCGAATGTAATCAATGTTCCACTAGAGTTCCCTCAATTTTTTGAGATTTATAGGGGTAACATTGCTAGGATATAAATAATATTCTCTTGTTCGACCTAATTTTCAAGGTGGAATACCACAAAACCAAGTAATTTAAATAAAGTTACTCTTAATGTTCATTTCAGTGGATTCATCTTCATACTGTGATTTCCAAAGATTACAAAAAAAAGATGATCCATTAAGTGATCACACTAATGTTAGGATTTAACCATCAGGTCGTGAACATAACATTCAACTATATTTCCTAGGAATAACAGAAATATATGGTTCATGGAATGTTGATATGTGGCACTAACATTTATAATGACCTGATAGTAATAGATCCCCTGAGGCACTCTTAAGGTAATGACATCTTCATCTTTAGGGGAAATATTTATCAAATTGTACCCCAAGAAATAATCCATTAAATGAAGTGTTTGGAAGCCTATAATTGCATTGATCAAGTGATTTGTGATAAGAAATGTGAAATATTCCTTTGGGAAATGATGATTAAGGTCTTTGAAATCAATGCAGACCCTAATCATCCCTTTCTTCTTCTTGATATGGATGATATTGGATATCCAATTTGTGTATTGTACCTCTCGGAAAAAGTTAGATTTTAAAAATATGTCGACCTCTACTACTATATTAGTGGAATGAGAGGTATGAATCCTCCTAGATACTAGTATCTATACTCATCTAGTGGCATGGGATGGTGTGTAGCCATATTTGGGTTCAAGTGTTCCATTTCTATGTAGTTCCAGGTGAAAAAATATCGGTGATGCTTCAGAAATGAAATTTACATCTCTATATCTTCTAGGGGAATGGAGGCACTAAACATTATAGGCAACATGTCTTCCTAGGTTCCCAGATTATCTTATTGAGTTCATAGATGGTGGTGGAGACACCTTCCTCAAATGCCGAAGGGGCGTTCTTGAGGGCAGCTTCATCTTTATCCATCTCTGAGTCTGTGGATGTGTTTCCAGATAGAGGTAGAAATTTTGGTTCTTTACTATCAATATCAAGGTGAGGGACTCCATGAGAAGGGAAATTATCATGCCCAGTTAACTAAGTCATTGCAGAGAGATATCAGAGCAGATAGTCTTCGGTGTTGTTACTGAGGACAAGAAGGTCTTGGAACTTTGGGGTTAAATCCTTTACCTCATCTATGAATATGGGGATCACATAGTCACTGTCAGGAATACTATAAGGATTCATAGGGGAAGTCCCTAGTCTATTTAGAGTAGCAACCAAAATATCATCATCTGCCACTGGTTTTTTTCCTCCATTTTTATAGAAGCACACTTTAACATAGGTATCCCCCCAAGTAGCAATGGGATCACTATAATCAGGAAGTATTCTGACATTTCCATTATTGGGACACACTAGAGACTAATTGAAGGATGAAGGTATCAAAATGTGGTTATGGAGCAATATCTTCTGAGAACTAAATTATACATGGACTTTTTATGCATTACCATAAACTCAGTGATTGATTTAAGATCCTATAAATGGGCTTGGAGCTTGATTTTACAGAGATGTATTTTCTCATTATTATCATTCCCCTAGATAGTTAGCTTAGTGGGAGACAAATCCCCTTCACCATATCCCAATTTTTTTAGGGTTCAAACTAGTATAAGATTGATCCCATAACCATTATCAATGAGATCCATTTGGATATGGAAATTATTGAGTGTGCATGAGATATATAGCAGAATGATGTGTCATTGAAGGGCCTATTCTTGATCTTGATCAGTGATTGAGATGAAGGCATGAAATTTTCGTGCCCTGATCTCCACTATATAAAACTCAGCTTCAGTGAATTTTGTCTCAAACTCTTGTGGGATCCAGAGGGCTTCATCATGTTATTCACTAAGTGATTTTCAAATATTAATCACATTAAGGACTGAGATCTTGGTTGGGAATATCCCCAACTATTTCAGAATGTATTACCTTTGTTCCATAGGTCTATGTTTTATAATATGGGGATCCTCTTGGGATTGATGATAAGGTGACAAGGAATTTGTGGTGGACGAACCTAGCACTTTTTAAGAGGTCATGTGATAATATTCTACCAATGGCCTGGATTGTTCTGACATTCCCATTTTTTTGTTGTTATTAGGTTGGACCCCTACTAGGAATTCATGCAAGAAAATTGGGTGCGGATGGATGTTATAGGGTTATAAGAGGCCTCCTTTCCCCTACTGGGCTCGCTAAAGTGATTTCCCATGATTCGTAACTTCATATGTATTTTATATAAATAGGAATCTAGATATTGGGTCTGACCACATCCATGATGTCTTTTATACCCTCATTTCATGTACATGTTTCCTCCTGTTCCCCAATTATGTTTGGGAAGTTCATGCTCTAGGGAAAACACAACATCGCATAAGGGGCCTGAAAAATTTATCATATTGATATAACCCAATATGAGAACTTTATCTTATGAGGGTTTCATTTGGTGGCGTGGTTCCTATGTCTCTGATGCTGTAGGGAAAAAATCTGTGAGAGTTATTGCTCAGTTGGTAGGGGAATATGACAATTCCACTTTTGTTTCTTCGTACTTACAGTGGTCAAGCCCACCTTTGAGTTCTATAATAATTTTTCCCTCTTTCTTCTGTGGTGGAAGTATTGTGGGTCTGTGAAACTTATCTTTCAAAGTGGAATGGGATTGATCAACTGTCTTTTGAGTCATCCAGTTGTCAATTTTTTTTCACATCTGAACAGAACATTCTACCAAATTCCCTCTTCACTCGGTTGGATCACAGTTATGAAAGCCACCTACTTTTGGTAGTTATCTTGAACAAATTTTCTGAAATATATCATTCCTCAGAGAAAATATTTGAATAAGAATATGTTCTCGATATTATTACCCATCCTTATGTGGACTGGGAATCAATCGGGATAGTCTGTGAGATTGAACCTATCTAGATTCATAGTTTTTATAATTATGAACATTTTATTATCCATGGATACTAAGAAAAAATCGTTGGAATTTTTATTCCTTAAAGAGTATTACTTATTCATATGTTCGTCAAATCCTAGATGACCCATATTTCTATGTGCTTCGGGATAAGGTTGATTTTGTGGTTGTCACCACTTGAAAATAATTGATGTGAAGTTAGGGGCCTACCTTGGTTTATGGTTAGGAAATTATACTATATTGAGAGTGGTAGTTATAGATTATTCTCTTTTGGGCCTTTTCCCCTAAGCTATGGGCATGAGTTGAGTTTTGGATTGGGTCTGTTGGATGACTTCTTCTAAAGTTTAG
Organism: Viscum album; assembly: GCA_963277665.1. NCBI lineage: Eukaryota > Viridiplantae > Streptophyta > Magnoliopsida > Santalales > Viscaceae > Viscum > Viscum album. The sequence goes on along the minus strand of OY728140.1, from coordinate 1,295,629,094 downwards.
GCCATTTTGGAAAAATTGTGGAATCCAAATGGATATTTTACTGGAATCAGAGGCATATGAAACTCAACCCTAACATTTTTTTGAAGAGTTACATTAGTTACTATTGTGTGAGAGAAATTCTAATTGATTAGGTTAAACCCTTCAATCGTGATATGAAGTTAGACACCCTCTATTTATCGAATTGTTTGGAGTTTGTGAGGTCAAAAATCACTGTACTCCTCAGCATAGAACTAAAATAATAAAGGAATTTATGATTAAGGTCTTATAATCCTAACACAGATCCTGCTGGCAGACTTCTATACAAAAAATTGGTTGGCCCTGTCAATGTTTGTACAAAACACCTCATCTTACTCATCTTTATTGCCTCCTCTTGACCTTGATGGTCCATCATTATCCCACATCAGAACACAAAGTGTGTGAGATATTTTTTGGGGTCACCCACACCATAAAATGTAGGGATGTTAGGATTTAAACAATTTTGATGAGGCAAAGTGTTGTCCACCCAATTCGGATATGGATTCTTCTTAGGCTGGGAAGATTCACATCGACCTTCCAAGGATTCCATTCGAGTAACAAGGGAATAGATGATTTTATGGAGCTTCATGGGAACCATTTCTAGAACCATCTCCCATCCATTGGGAGAAGATGGGGTTTGATAAGGTGTCACTACTTTTATCTAATTTATATTTTTTATTCATCGCAAGATTTAATAGATTTCATAGCAAGGTATAGGCCGTTACCGCAACAGAGGGAAGTGAAAATCATTTTTGACTTCCTGATTTATGTGGATTGGAGGTCTATATCTAGAGCTAATATGATTCTTAGAATCCACTCTTGCAATAAGATTGGCCATGGTAGGTATAAAATTTATCTATACCAATATGTGATACCCATGGAGAATATTGACTCTAAGTAGCTCCTCTTTGAATTATCGGAGATTTTGTATTTCTCTCTCATACTGCAATAATCCTTCCTCTACGAAAGGAACACCTCTTCTTCTAGGATGTGATAAGGATGTTGTTGTTCCCTTTCCCATAGTAATATTCCATTGTAGAGGGGAAAACATTATATTTTAAGGTTCCTTTTTTGGATTTTCCTTTCATTTCATGTGTGTCCAGCCTCATTTTGTGCATCCAAGTCACCCTCCTCCTGAGGTATGTTTTTCATGTCATGACCTTATACACTTATGGTTTTATCAATATATTCCATGTAGACAATGACAATGTGTATAGATGCATTTTGTGAAACGGTGGTTATGCCATTACTATCAAAAAGCAGGATTATTCTCTATTATCTTCTTTATGGTCATTATTCATACCCTTGGCCTTATTGGGCCTTTTTGGTCTATGGACTTGGTGGGGCCTGATTTTATTCACCATACATTCCAACCACTATGGCCTATGAATAGTGACTCTATAAGAGTTTTTGGTCATGGTTTCTCAACGATGATTGATTCCTCCCAACATGGAGAAGACTGATTCCCTCAATGGTGGTGATGATAATGAAAATTCCCTCAACCCTATGGGGTGGGGGTCATTTGGGGAAACAATTGGCATTGATTTTTCTAGTTGATGAAGATATAATGGATTCAATATGGGATTTTATGACTATTGGGATGGATATGTAGGTATAAATGTCCCCATCATAGAGGGTTGGGGTTGATATGTGATCATTTATGATGTCTATAGGGTCATCTCATGGGATGATGAACCTAGTGATGGTTACTGAGATATAAATTCCCCCATCCTAGTGGGATGGGTTCACTTGAAGCTACTACTAATGTGTACAAAATAATCTTGGTAATTGATGATCTGAGTGGTGGAAGAAGTGATAGATATTCCCCTGGCCCAATGGGCTATTTCTGGTCCTAGATTGCTGATATAATAGCTGCAATCATGGATTGTTTAATGTGGAGCAGCTGTACTCAGGTAGGAGTTGAGTGTGATGAAAACCCATGATGAGAACCATTTCATAAGTGATTTTTTGGGTGATCTAAACATCAATTTCCATTTTTGAAACACATAACTATTGCTTCATGGGGACCATTTTGAAATATTTTTGGCTATCCTCTATATTTGTTTGTAATAGATAGGCACTGTTGGAGTGGAGGCATTCCATTGTAGTGACCAACTAGCCCGATCATTACTCGGTCCCCTGATTTCACTAGAGCCTATAACATTTCAAGCTTCCACATCTGAGGGGATTTTATATTCCATGGGAGTGGAAAGGTGTAACACTCTATACTATCCACATCCTTGAATCTGGATGAATGATGTGTCTTTGAATATGAGCTTCTAAAGAGTTGTGATTCAATAGAAGAATGAAAATTTCATATTTATGATATGATTTTATAGTTTTGGATAACGGACCATGAATATAATAGACATTTCTAACTAGAAATAGAGTGTACTGACTTCCTAGAGGTGACACTCATATCCTGGATAAGGGAGATATTGGGGATTCATTCGCTAATGATTAGCCCACATGTCATTCCGTGGATAAGGCATGAACTACTTTTTTAGCTCATTTAGGATCTTATAGTCAGTAGTAGATACGGGCCAAAACAAGATGGGGACGTTGTTTCTGGATAAATCTCTTCGTATGTATACTTTAACCTCCTCTTTATCTGGCTTGTATGCATCCATATGGCTAGACCATATAAGATGGCTCTAATGGTCTCTTGGTGGAAGGAGTGGGGTGTTCTTGGAAGTTGATGGGGAACCATATATAGTAGACCCTGATGATTCAAGAACATCTATATACTAAGGTATCAGAGTTTTTAACACCAATGTATATATTAGTTTCTAAGAAAGGGGAGGATTTCATTAACCATGGGAGATATCACCATGGGTAGGTTTTCCACAGTGTATGTTTGGAGTAAGGTCACTACAATTTATATCCACACTACCACAAGGAGGAATATCATGGTAATGAACTTATTATTAATATGCATCAATAAAAGAGTTGAAAGACCGTTGTAGTGTTGATAATGTATCTTCAACGACCTCAGGGACACTAGCATTGAGTATATAAGGAACATGGACCATGTTATGTATCATGGCCAGAATATGCCGACCTAAAATTTTGGATTTTTAGGGGTATTATCCTACATTAATATGGTTTTTATAAATTTTATATAACCATCTAGTGTTGTGGGAGTATGATCCTACTACTAAAAAGATGTCAGAAATCGTTATTGAGAGGAATGTGAGCCTGTAAAAAGGAATGTGCCATTATCACTTGGTGACCTCCAATTATGATGAGAATATAAGTCTTATCTGGGGCCATTGTAATAAGTCCCTAGTCTTTCCTTTCCAGAATATGATCCCACCCAAGGTGTGAGATGCTCTCAATTAGTGGGCCTTGGTTGGATCAGAAATATGAACATGTTATGAATATGAATTCCCCAAAAGAGTATGATGACATAAATCTAGAATGGGAGAAGAAATATAAGCCTTCCCATGTATTCCCATAGATTGATGCTGGTGAATTTTTTCATCAGAGAAAGTAGAAAAATGCACCTATAATCTGTGATCTATAACGATATTCTGGAAAGATTCAGTGATAGGAATATGAGAATTTCCTGAGGCATGTTCCATTCTTACTTGGTTAGTTCTGGCCAGAATAGGGATATGTTCCTTATCCTAGGCCTCTAGATTATGTCTCTAGAATTCTTCTATAGTAATATGACCATTTCACATGGCATGTTCCCCTCTCACATGATGAGCCCCATTCAGAAATGGGATATGAGCTCGATGATGGGCCTTTGGAAAATACCACCAGGCATCTTCGATAGGCATGTTCCCCTATCCAAAGGCATGTCTCGCTCTCACCCGGTGAGACCCAATTAGAATTAGAATATGAGCCCAGTCTAATGCCTCTCCCTTCAATATAATGTGTCGATAATCCTCCTGAGAAGGAAAAATATTGTGTGATTTATTTGGAACAACCAATTTTTTACAATGATCTAAGTGTTGAGTTTTCTTAGTCATAGGTATAAAAGTATGCACCTATCCATTCATCTGAAACAGTTCCAGGATATGCAGTTGGAGTTCTTCAACAATTTCCAAAATATATTGGCACTTATGAAATGTGTGTAGGGATATGGGCCTAAACATATGTTGTCTCCATGATAAATTTATAGGTGTCATTGATTGAAGTGTGAATATGTGTCCACTTCTATCCTCCTTTTGAAATCAGAATATTTCGATGGGATTTGTGCATAGGGGTTGGATTATGATCCTCCCCCATGCTTGTTGTGGGGATATGACTGATGGATTTTTCCGAACAAGTAGGGATATGATCATTCATGTTGGTTCCTACCTGAATATGTTGTTAGTCATCATTGATAGGTTTTGGGGTATGATCCCTCTCCTAGATATCCAACACCTACCACCTTTGATGACTGTTCCATGTAGCCCATGCATGGACATCCTATGTGGATGTGTGTCGTATGGTACCCTCAGTAGGAAACTAATTGTTTCCAATAGGATGGTGTTGGTTTTGATGGTAGAAGGGTTTCCTCATCGATGGAACCTGAATCGAAAGGAATCCATATTTTGAATCCAATTCCACCTTCATCATATTTGGAAGATGTTGTTTTTTTTCACTACAGGGATATTCTCTTGAAGTTATTGGTCTTATAGACCATATCCACTGGCCTAGAAATATACTTTCCTAAGCGATATATACTCAATGATCATCATTCTTTGAATAAATTCTTGATAATCATCCATGGTTGGGATTTTACCATGTATATGGTACTTCTAGACCATCATATTCACCACTTTCCATTAGAGTTTTCGAGTATGTGATATTATCTTGAGACCCATAGAGGTTACAGTCACGAATGCTTTTCTGGATCAAATACTGGATGATGAAGACATTTTCTCGAATCAAGATACTGGGAGAAATATCTACAATTATGCCAATGATAATGAACAATGTTACAGATTAGATTAGTATCGTAGGGATAATATGCTCAATCAGATATGAATGGTTAACTCATTTGTTATTTTATTCCCGATTAATCCATTTCATTCAATTAGACTTGTCAAAAAAAAGATAGACATATGAGAACCCTGGTTATAGAGGATCATTTATAATATTATGTGGGTCTTACTACATTGTTTTTCTAGGGTTTTCGAAAAAAAGTATCATGATGTGTTATAACCCAATCGTTCTGTTGTTATAGAGATTCATGTAAGTTTTGCCATTTTGTTTTCATATAAGAGAAAATTAAATTTCATGATGGATAATAACCTATCATTTTTTTAATTTAAGAGATTCATTTTAAGTTCACCATTTTTGTTTTTTTGGGTTTTTCGGTGTGAAATTGGTTTCACTTATCGAGATATTGTATCTTTTCCTAAAAACTCCCAATGGTTCATCCTTCTATAGCTGTGTACAGGCATATTTTCCACTGGATGGTGGTCATATTGGTTTTTAGGCCCAATGACTCTTGGGGATTATCATTGGTCTAGAGGATGAGAGTTCGAGCTCATCCCACCCTTTTTGGGGGTATTTTTACATACTATGGGACTCTATTATAGATTTCAGATATGTTCATGAATCTCTTCTTATTCTAGATAGAGGACCGTTTACCCAAAAAAATGACTCATTGTTTAATTATATCATTACAGAAATAAGTGTAGTATCATTGATAAAATAATGGGATTTTAGTCTCATTAGTTAATCTATATGTATGTATCTGAGGTTCCTTATTCCATTCCTAATGGTGAATAGATTATTTATGTTCTAAGGTTGTATGACTAGATGCTTCAAATGTGCTTCCATGCGAGGAGATGGTAAATATTCTGAGGCGGGGATTGAGCCATCATGAGACATCCTCTATATCATAGTTTTAATAGGAATAAAAACAAACATATTTTATTTACAACCTTGGGACTATCCCCAAGGTGTATACCATTATATGAGGGGGTTCATACCTTACCACTCGTCTGGGATTACATACTAGGATTTCCCATGTTACTGGAAACTCATGATGCCAAATAAGGTGTTCATTACATCTCCATAATCCCATGTGAGATGTTCTTAGTATGAGAAAAACTAGGGAATATATGATCAGTTTGATGGGATATATATATGAGAATTATTTACCGAGACAGTCATTGGGGTGTTTTGTATAGATCTCCGGCCATAAAAAGGCATCCAACATATCCTGAGTATGGAAGGAACTAGAGTCATCATAGTTCATTTATCCCTAAATTTGATTATAGGCTAATGAAGATGATCACACTTTGGGACATTATGACTGTATTGAATGTTTTAAGAATACTAGTAGATTATACTAAGATGGATTCCTTATTTATCGAGGATATACTATATGACATCAGTAGTTGGGGCTTACACATTGTTGTTTCCCTTGTAACTCTAGGGTGTATAGTGTAGATTACATGACCAGTGAAACTCCATAATCCCACATGATCCATGATCATTTTAATAATCAAGGGTTATAATGTGATCAATTATATTACGTTGGGTATGGGATATGGATAGTGGGATTTACCTGGATGATCAATACGGAACTTGAACCTTGATGATGTGGCCCACACATCCTAAATATTTTTGGAATCAAAGTCAATGTAGTTTTCTAGAATATGGATTACACAATGAGGATGAAAGTAATTTGAGGCTTAGAAATCATTGGTGTATGAGGATATCGAATCCCAAGATGACCTGATGATCTGGCCCCTCTTGTCTAGAGGGTGTCACATGACCCAATTGACCTATTCGGGGGACATCACGAGATACAAATGGTTTCCTATAGAATATATCACACATCCTTGGTGAGAGTTCCAGAAGTTGTCACATTATTTTGATGACATCCTTGAAGGGAATCACTAGTCATGGATAATACGCGCAGAGGGCGTCATGAGTCTTGGCCGATATACCCAGAAGATGTTGTGAGAGCCCGTTGATATGCCCTAATGCTCTTCTGAGACATTATTGACATGTCCAAAAGAAGTTTAATTTCATGTATGAAATCACAATAGGGCATGAAGAGTCCTGGATAATATGTACGCGGAATGTCACAAGAGCCTATTTTTATGCCCACCTGATTTTTCGAGACTTTGCTGACAGGAGAAGGTTCCATTATATGAGTCAAGCGATGCATCCGAAGTACATTGTAAGGCTTGGGTGAAAAGTCCTTGGGGAATTCCCTAAGAATATGGTGATACGTTTAAGGGGGTAATGTGAATTTTCCTTGACATATGTTGAGGACTTCATATGACCTAGGTGGAAAGCTGAAGGAGCATCATGAAATCAGGGTGACGAGACTCAGTGTTATTGCCTGGCTTTGGGAGGGTCACATGAAGGGTGTGTGGGTTAGCGATCATGTTTTTATTTAAACATTCCATCTTTTTTTCTTTATTCTCTCATTTTCATTGTGGTTTCCTTGGTTTTATTCACTATCAGTTTATCTTGATCTCACGTGATCTAGTGGTCATGCAGGATGTTCTTTGCATATCCCACTAGAGATCCTTAGTGTGACTTATGATTGATCATGTGAAGTCACTTATGCCTATAGCATGACTACTATGTCTGCTCGTCGGTATGTTACCGGACAGGAGGTTGGCCATTCACATCATCAGTTGCTCCATGAAGTCCAATATTTTAATAACACTGATATTTTTTCAGGTATGTATTTCATTTTTGTTTGTTTTTGTGAATAATAGGAGTTTATGGAAATTTCAGGAGTACACGCCGTGAAATTATAATTACACATCGTGTACCCAGTTGCCGCGGGTGACCATGTACTAGTCGTGTAACGGCTGAGTACATGGCCATGATTTGTGGCCTCGAGACTGCCTAATGTGGAGGCTGGAAAAGGCAAGTACATGCCATGTACTTTTGAAGAACACACCATATACTTTCTTTTTTATTTCATTAAATAGACCAGGGACATGTCTGATAGAAAAAACCATCTTCTTCCCGACCTATCATGTCCGAGAGAGAACGATAATGCCTGATCTTCACTGATCCCTTGACTCACCATCCATTATTCGATCCAAACTACGTCAGTTGTGTTGGAATCACATCAGTGAGTTCTTCCATCTTCTAGAGCCTCATTTCCTGATATCTCTTCTTTCACGAGATATACTCAGCTAATTTTTTTTATCTTTTTTATAGATCTACAGATTTCTCAAATGATTCAAGGACTGAGGTTCACATATATCTATCTCACAATGCCGAGGTAGGTTGTTTGTGATTTTATATAGTTTTTCCTTGAGTTATATGTGCAAAAGTGTCCAATACCCCTGTTTGGGGTAATGCGTGTTTATGGGTGTTTTCCTGTTATTTCATGCTATGCCTTGTGTATTCAGATAGAGGATAACAGTTTATGAATAGGGTTAAATTTTTCATGCTATGGATGTTTTTCCAATGTTTTCATGTTTTGACCATTTGGTCTAGCTTTTCATTTTAGGCTGCAGCTTTGTATTCCATGCCTAGTGTTGGTAGGGTGGAGTGATTTTATCTAACATGCTATGAGATACTGTAAACTATTTATCCGAATAGTTATTGAGGTTTACATTAATTGCAGCATATATTTTATGCATGATTAACTTACGCAGGGCAGTGGAAACCTATTGTAGTAGACCATAGAAAGAATGGACGTTGAGGGCTTCTCTAGAGTGTATGTCTTACTATTACATTGTGAGACCATAGGTGGATTGACTGTATGCTCCCTCAGAGTGTCTGCAGTTTCCTCGATACGGGACACAGGGGGAATTGGACATTTAGTGATTCCTCATGGTGCCTAATAGTTACAAAAATGAGACCATAGGGGGAATTGACGGTGAGTGCTTCCTCAGAGTTTCTTTCCTAAAGCTGAACTAGAGGGGTTAGACTATGTGTACTTCTAAGAGTTTTTATTTTGTTTGATTGGTTGAACTAGAGGGGTTAGGTTTTTAGTACTTCCTAGAGGGTTACCTGCTTTTTTATCAATGTACATGATATATATAATTGAATGCAATTGAATTTGTATGATTTTTAGAATGTGCACTTCCATGTTTACTGCTTCATTTTGTTTATTCCCTGCCATATATATTCACTGATTGTTAGGCGCATGTCTTTGTGTGGTTTCCTACTAGGATTAGTCTCATACCCTGTTTGGGTCATGATTTTGGGCCCAAATAGATTATATTGATGCACGTATAGATAAGGTCAAGCACCCTTCTACTTCAAGTACTTGATTTTTGTGGAGTTAGGGAGCATGGGACCAAGCTGAGGCTTGCAATACTATGGATCTATTAACTTTCTTTTCATTGTACTTTGGTTTAGTATTTTATTCAACCATTGTGACATGTTTTGATGATGTACTAGACATATTTATCATGCAACATATATATTTATATGTGCTCTTTTGTTATTACTTCTAGTCTTCCACTGTTTACTATTTTTTGGTATTATTACTGCTTCTGCTATTACTATTTGTTTTACTTCTACTGTGTTACTCTACCAATGAAGGCATAGTTTTCTCACTATCATACCAAATGCCCTCACTGCTAGTTGGTAGCCTCTGGCATTCGGGGAAATGTGCTATAGGCCATGTGACTAACATGGTACGGGGTGCCTTTGGGCGGCTTCCGGAACAGGGATGTTACAAAGTTGTATCGGAGGGATTATTTTCTTCTTGACTTACTATTTGGAGCCTATATCCAGAAATAGAATGTAATAGGTAGTTGGTAATATTTTGTGGTTAGGAATATCTAACCTGTGTATAGGTAAAATCCAATTTACCTTGGTTATTTTAATTTTTATAGTTTTTAAATTTTAAAGTGTATTTGATTTCATTTTTTGGTGATTCACTTTTATTTTTTTGTTATCGCTGATGTTATTGAGGTTCTATTTCTGTTTCAACCCAATGAGACGAGGGTATTCATTCCCATGGATCATATCGGCATTTTCTAGAGATCACATTTCATGCATTCTTTCCATGCCATTTAGGGTGCATTAGTGATTTCATCTTATTGTGATAGATGTTGTGATAGATATGAATGATCTTATGATAGATGCCTTGATAGAATACCTACATTTTGATAAGGTATTTGATTGTGTAAGGTTTAGTTTGAATGGATGAAAAGGCATGGTTCATGAGCTGTTATGGGCCATCATGGACCATAATTTGGTAGATAATTCCTCTGTTATGTTTATATATTACATGTATAAGATGTCAATATTTTATTTTAGGGAGTATGGGCCCTCACGGATCGGAATTTGGCACTTTAATGTTTGTTTTAGTGTTTTTATGGGTCCCGGAGTAGTTTACGGGGCTTACTTTCTGGAAGAACCCAAATTATATAGCCTGTAATGATAAATACATGCCATGTGTCCTTCTTTTGAAGAAGGAGTAGTTTTTATTAAGTACAGTACGTGTACTTTATGTTCACGCCGTGTAGTCTCTAATAGTGTCACTGGCTATGTGGGCAGCGGAACGAGGTTGGGAAATCATTAGTGGAACATGTCGTGTTCCTGATGTACACGCCATGTTGTGAAGACCATGTGTCCACCCGTGTGACTACCAACATGGATGGATAAAACATAAGTTATACACACCATGTTAAGATTAAACACACTGTTTATTGTAACCCATGTATCCAACCATGTAGAAAACAACACAGGTCGGTGAAATATTTCTAGTACATGTCGTGTCTGGCACAGACACACCGTGTAGAGTCAGACGTGTAACCAGCCAGCTATCTAACAACACAGGTCTATGAAGTTTGTAAGAGACCCACCATGTCTAGCACTAACATGCCATCTAGTCTTGTTCTATGGAAACCGTATGACCTAGCTGTGTAGAAGAGCTCAAGCAAGGAAATAGGATTCAGGTACACGTCGTGTGTTAGGAAAACACACCATGTATTTGGCGTGTTACACGACCAGGGATGGAAAAAGTACATGCCCGTGTGAAGGATTAATGGAACACGCCGTGTAGGAATTTTACCCGTTGTGTATCCATGTTTTGAAAAACATGAATGATTTCATTATCTTGTTCCCTTCTTAAAATTCTATGTTTTAGTCTCACTAAATCTTGATCTAAGGTTTGTGCTTGGCCTTGCAGATTCATGCCACCGATACGTCCTTGGGTTGTCCACCAGTTACAGGGAAGTGATCAGACACTAGATATGAATGATCAGGGACTACCAGCAAATCCTCCAGTTGTGCCAGTCTTGGCACCAGCCATCATTCCCGAAACAGGTGATAATACCCAATACCGAGAGGGATTTTTGATTTTTATACAGATCTTCTGAGGAGTATTTCATCCTTCCCTTTCTATGGAAGAGTTGACATGGGTTTTTCAGTATTAGTATCCTCCCACAATCACATGGGAAGGAGGAAATCAGGCAGTAGATTAATGGTTAGAAGCCATGCTTTCTATCTTTGATTTTCTGGAGATGCCTCCAGATAGGAGGGTGATGCTCGATACGTATATGCATCCGGATTCTACCGAGAGATGGTGAGATGTGATCTCACAGGTGGGACTCCAGCATGTTATGGCATGTGATGAGTTCTAGTGTGCCTTCTATGAATACTTCTACCGATAGACTTTGAGTGTCAATCGATCCCGAGAGTTCACGAGTCTGGAGTAGGGTAATCCTTCAGTTATGGAGTATTCTTCTCACTTCACAGTGCTATAGTTCTTCACATCAATTACAGGAGGGGGTGAATTATTCCTAGTAAGGAAGTATGAGGATGGTCTCAGGCATGGCATCTTATCTTAGGTGAACAACTTCAGGTTGACTTCCATCACTTCTATAGTCAACAAGTTGCTAATCATGGAGCACAATATGAGGGATTATGGAGTGGTGGTCCAGGGCCGTTCGACATATGGAGTTGGTAGCCCTCCTACTGACAGTAGGAAGTTCCATAGGGATTCTATGCACGAGGATCTGAGGAGGCGGGAAACTTCTTCTGCTAGCCAGGTGGTGTGATACCAGTGCGGGAAGAGTGGGCATATGAGGAAACATTTCCCAAGAGACCCAGTGGAGTGCCAATCATGCTGCATGATGGGCCATCATCAGTGTTTCTGTCAATTTTTCTCATTTGCAACTAGTGACAGGTTTTCTACAATGACTCATCGTTCAGAAGCAGCACCACCAGTTTTTCATCACTCAGGGAACTAGAGCTCTTACGATCATTCAGGATGAGGTGGAGGTCCCGACCAGGGTAGCTAGTCACCATGAATTCATCAACAACAGGGTGGATAATATCTTGGTGGTCAGACATGGTCACAGGGCTACAATGCAGGTCAGACATTTACAGTGGAACATACCCAACTGGAGCAGCATCACAGACCCTCTACAATTCCAGGTAGGATTGTATTTGCCTCAGTCCCATCTTATTCTATTTTCAATATAGGGGCTTCCCATAGCTTTATATCTATTGTGTTTGTGGAGAGAATTTTGATCTGTATCCTTTCTTTTGTTGATATATAGACACTAGACACACCGTTGGGTACAAGAATAGCTAGTATACGTCAGTGCAAGGAGTTTCCTCTTGAGTTTGGTGGGTGTCACTTCATATGGGATCTCTATGTCTTAGAGATGACAGGCTATGATTTTAATTCTAGAAATGGACTGGTTAGTTCTCTTCTAGAAATTTATCAACTTCTATCGATGTAGGGTGAGTTTCACATCATCAGGGGGCAGATCGTTTCTTCATAAGGGTGAGTGGGATGTCTAGGTGAGTTGAGAGGGACCGTAGAATCATGGTTTGGGAGGAGTTATATCCTAGATTTCTAGTATATATCTGGATGACCAGGGGACTCAAAAAATGGACTTTCTCTAGTGGTGGATCATTTCAGGGACATCTTTCCTGATCAATTTTCAGGTATTCCTCTAGTGTGAGAGGTGGAATTTTCTATCAAGCTTGTGCCAGGAGCGACATTGGTGGCCATTCCTCCTTATAAGATGGATACACAAGAGTTTCTGGATCTCAAGAAGTAGTGACAGGAGTTGCAGGAAAAGGGTTTCATCTAACTTATTACTTCTCCTTGGGGTTCACCTATCTAGTTTGTGAAGAAGGTGGATGGTACCCTTAGACATTGTGTGGATTATCAGAATTTGAACCAGTTGATGGCCAAGAACCGATATCCCTTGTTAAGGATTTATGGTCACTCTGATCAGCTTCTAGGAGCCCAGGTGTTCTTGAATATTTACTTGTGATCTGGTTATCATCAATTGCACGTTAGACCATCAAATATAACTATTTCATCCTTTTAGAGATGGTATGGCCTATACAGGTATGTGGTTATGCCATTTGGTCTCACAAACACGCCTGTAATTTTTATGGTACTGATGAGCTGAGTGTTCCATCCATATTTGGATTCTTTAGTCGTTGTCTTTTTGGATGATATCTTGGTTTAAACTCACACTCAACACGACCATGCCACACATCTTGAGATCATTTTGAGTACACTAATAGGGCATCAGTTATATGCTAAGATCATAAAATGTTACTTTTGGATGGACCAAATTCACTTAGTGGGTCATTTTATCTCAAATAAAGCAGTATCAGTAGACCCAGAGAAAGTAGTATCAATAGTTTCCTAAGAGGAGCCGAAGAATGTCTTTGAGGTAAAGTGTTTTCTAGGGATGGCTGGTTACTACATGCATTTTATACAGGACTTTTCACACTTATTAGTTCCACTAACGGGCCTGACTAAGAAGGGTGTGAAGTACTTGTGGTCAGATTCTTGCGAGTCAGCCTTTCAAGAGTTGAAAGAGATATTGACTTAAGTACCGATACTAGTATTGCCAAAGCCGGGAAAGATCTATACTATTACTATTATGCATCAGGTATCAGGAATGTAGTAGTTCTTATGTAGGGAGAAGGGGTCGTTGTATACAGGTCTCGACAGTTGAGGCCAGATGAGAGAAATTACTCGACACCCGATCTCGAGTTGGATGTTGTTTTTCATGCTTTACGCAGTTAGAGAAACTACCTGTTGGGAGAGTATTTCATGGTTTTCACCTTCCAAAAAAGTCAAAAGTATATATTCACTCAGTGTGACATGAATTTGAGACAATGAAGGTGGGTTGAGTACATTCGGTCTTTTGAACTTGAGCATACCTACGTCCTAGGTAAGGGAAATGCAGTGGTTGATTTGTTGAGCAGGATAAATCAGATTCAGGAAGTTCAAGAGGCCAGAAGTGAGTGATAGATTATGGATCTATTCTCTATGATGAATTTGGAGGTACACAATAGATAGGGGTAGACGTTTCTATATTCTGTAGCTGTTACCTCTACTCCACTTGATCGAGTTCGAATGAGGTAGCTATCTGATTCTGAAGTCCTAGTCTTATGGGAGAGTGTGTCAGGAGATGACCCCATTCCCAGATGTACCATAGGAGAGTATGAGATCTTGAATTTTCATGGGAGCATATGGGTGTCAGCAGACATACGTGAGGATCTGATGCAGGACGTTCATTCCTCAGTTTGGGAAGTTCATCCTAGTGTCACGAAGATGTATCATGATCTGCACCATCAGTATTGGTGGCCAAGTATGATGTGAGATGTTGTGGGGTTTTTCATGAGATGTTCCGCCTATCAGCAGCTGAAGTTGGAGCATCATCGACCAGCATGGATTTTGTAGCAGTTACCTATTTCTGAGTGGAAATGGAAAGATGTCGCGATGGACATCATGACAGTTTTACCAAGGACGAATCAAGGGAATGATGCAGTTTAGGTTGTCATTGATAGAGTTGCGATGGTTTCCCAAGTATTTCCAATCATGGTGACCTTCAGTGTTGATGATCTATGATGGTTTTACATCCGAGAGATTGTACGTCTACAAGGGGTTCCACACTCCATTGTTTTAGATAGGGATACCGGTTTTATCTCTTGGTTCTGGAAGGGACATCAGAGGGCTTTGGGTATACAGGTATTTTTGAGTACATCTTACCACCCCTAAATAGATGGTTAGTCCAAGTGTATGCTTTACGTTATTTAGGACATGGATTGAGCATGCATCCTAGATTTTAGAGGTTATTGGGAGAAACACTATCTACTTGTGGAGTTTTCCTATAATAATAGTTTTCAAGAAACTATTCAAAGGGAACCTTATGAGGCCTTGTGCGGTAGGCCATTCCGATCACCTTTATGCTAGCTGGAGGTAGGAGAGGTAGCTATACTGGGACCTCGACTTGTACAGGAGACCACATAGCAGCTAGAATTGATTCGGAAGAGGATGGCTATAGCACAGTCAAGACATAAGTCTTATGCTGATCGAAGGAGATGACATATGGAGTTCGAGGATGGAGATCATGTTTTTCTACATGTTACACTGAGGTTGGGGAAAGAGAGGATTAAAAGATAGGGCATGCTTTCACTGAGGTACATCAGACTATTTGAGGTTTTGGAGAGAGTCGGTTTGGTTTCCTATCGATTGTATTTACCTTAGAGGTATCAGGCTATGCATAATGTCCGTCATGTTTCTGAACTATGACATTACTTCTTAGACATATCTCATGTTTTTCAACCAGAGGAGTTTGAGATCGAGGTGGATGACTTATTCGAGGAGTGTCCTATCCGGATTGTTGACCGAAGTGCGAAGGTTCTATGTGGAAAGTCTGTTCCTGTGGTATGAGTTCTATGGCAGCATGGGTGAGTACATGATGAGACATGGGAGTGGGAGGCTCAGGTACGATCGCAGTGGCAAGAACTGTTCGAGGATTCTTCTTCTACGCCACCTTTCTAGGGAAATTCGGGGATAAATTTCTTTAAGGGGTGATGTTTATAAGAACCCAGATCTTCTTTTTGGGTAACTGTTTATTTTCTGGTTGTTTTTGAGAAAAAGATGAGTTTTTAAAAAATTCAGAAGTACATGCCATGTACTTATAAGTAAACGTCGTGTACCCGGTTGTTTCAAGTGACTGTATACTGGCCATCTAATGGGTGACTATATGGCCGCATGTGGTGACCTAGACACCGCCTAAAGAGATGGACGGAAAAGTCATGTACACACATTGTACTTTTAAAAAACATGTCATGTACTTTATTTTTATTTCATTAAATGGACCAGGGTCACGTCTGATGGACATAACCATATTCCTATTGACCAATATCATCTGGGAGTGAACGAGACTGCCATATATTTGCTAAGGCTCCGATTCATCATCTGTTCTTCGATCCAAACTCTGTCGGTTTCACTATAATAACGTTGGTGAGTTCTTCCTTCTTATAGAACCTAGTTTCCAGATTTCTCTTCTTTCACAAGATATCCTTGGTTGAACATTTTTAGTGTTTTCATAGATATATGGCATTTTAGGGAGATTCAAGGCCTATGGATCATGTATATTGATCTCAAGACACTGAGATAAGTGGTTTGTGCCTTTCTGTAGTTATTCCTCGAGTTATGTGTGCAAAATTCCCCAATACCCTTATCTGGGGTGTTGCATGTTTGTGGGTGTTAGCCCGATTATGGCCTGTCATGCCTTGTTTGCTTGGATAGAGGTTAATTGTTTATGAATCGGGTTTTCTTTTCAATTCTATGTATTTTTTCCCATGTTTACTTGTTTTGACTGTTTGTTCTAGCTTTGCATGTTAGGCTGCAACTTTGTTTTCCATTCCTAGTATTGTTAGGATGGTGTGATTTTATCTAATATGTTGTGAGATAGTATAGAATATTTAGCCAAGAAGTTCATGAGGCTTATATTGGATACCACATATCATTTCTGTGTGATTAACTTACACAGGGCTGTGGGAACCTGGTGTAGTAGACCATATGGAGAATGGATGCTGAGGGCTTCTCCAGAGTGTCTATTTTACTGTTATGTTGCGAGGCCATAGGGGGAGATTGACTTTGTGCTCCCTCAGAGTGTATGTAGTTTCCTCAATACGGGCCATAGGGGGAATTGGACATTGAGTTATTCCTCATAGTTCCTATTATTTACCGATATTAGACCACATGGGGAATTGACTATGAGTGCTTCCTCAGAGTGTCTTTGCTAAAGTTGAACCAGAGGGGTTAAACTATGTGTACTTTCCAAAGGGTTTCTTGTGTATGTTTGGTTGAACAAGAGGGGTTGGGATGTAAGTAATTCTCAAAGGGTTGCCTACTTTTGTTTAGATACATAGGTGATATATAAAAATAACTACAATTTTATTTGTAGTATTGTTACTATGTGTACATCTTTATTTACTGCTATATTTTTTTTATTGCCTTCCATATATATTCACGGACTGTTAGGCATAGATATTTGGGTGGTTACCTACTGGGATATGTCTCACACCCTATTTGGGTCATACATTTTTCTCCAAATATATTATATTGCTGCACGTATAGATAAGGTCAAGCACCCTTATACTTCATGTACTTGATTGCTTTAGAGCCGGGGAGCATGGGACCAAGATGAGGCTTGCGATGCTGTGGAGCTGTTTACATGATTTTCTTTTTTACATTTTTTAGTATTTTATTCCAAAATTTTGACTTGTTTTTATTCTTTCCAAGACATATGTATCATGAATCATATATATTTATCTGTGCTCATTTGTTATTACTTATAGTCTTTTTCTATTTATTGTTTTATGTTATTATTATTGCTACCGCTATTACAATCTATTTTACTTCCGCTATGTTACTCTTCCAATGAGGGCCTAGTTTTTCCTTTATCCCTCCCACGACCCTCAATAATAGTTAGCAGCCTCAAGCATTCAGGGAAATTCTCTTGAGGCTTTGTGACCAACTGAGTACGGGTCGCCTCTGGGAGGCTTTCGGAACCGGGATGTTACAACTATTTTTCTTGAGATTTACCTTAGAAGAGTGGTCATATCATAATGTTTGTGGTTTTTTATTTTATAATAAAATGTATGGTTTTATAGGACTCTCCACCCTAATTGTTTTTCGATTTTCATAGTGTATCTTACTTGTAAGTAGGCTAGAGTCGGCAAAAGGGTATAGTGCCATGTGGCCTAACAAGTGTTTACCAAGGGTTGTTTTGATTTTTTTGACTGTTTTTTTTTGTGATTTTGAGTCACTTATATTAATTCCTATTTTATTATATTACGATCGATTAATGAGAAATTGATTTTTCATGTGAGTATGTCAATAGGCATTCATCTTTACCTATGGACATGTCTGAGGTCCCTCAAGAGAGCTTGGTGCTTCGCATGGTATACTTCATGGGGCAAGGGTGTCTTGTCTAGGAATCTAAGTGAGATCTATTTGACTTTTCATGAGGTGTCATGGGGCCATGATGTGGAAATCCTGGCACAGAACATATATGGTTGACTTGTTAAGAGATCTTGTGGGGCCACACTATGGGATTTCTATCACACCGCATGTATTTCAGCAACCAAAAGATCTAGCACATCTCCATTTTTATCCCCATTGTTTTTTTACAATGGTCATGGATTCTGTGAGTTCTCATGAGTAATTTGAAGGATATTTACTTGTTTTTCTATGATTCCTCGTCTGACCAATATGGTTCATATGAGGGTGAATGAGAATGTTGTGGAAAAATCAATTTGTTTATCCTTAGAGTACTAAAGGGGAAGTGTAGAGTAACATGGATATTTTTGTATAATTCCATGCAGTGAGGTTGATAAGAAAAAGGGACTCTACGAGATGAGGTAGACAGGTTGATGAGGACTTGCGGTGTCTTGCGGGTCTCTAGGGTTGCATCACATAACATTCATTGACCTTATATACCAATCACCTCCTCCAATTTATCCCTTTTATTTTATTCTAAAAAGGTTAGAGAGTGTTGTATGTTTTCTTGTATATTATCATGGAATTTTATTCTTCCCAACGATGACATGACACTTGTGGTTTATGAGAACAAGGGTTCTCTACCTTGTGATATTTTTCCTCCTTATTCTTATTATAATTTTAGATGGTTTGTTAGGAACATTCCAATGAATAACCATGTGTCTTGGGGAAACTCATTGAGTTTTCATCACATGACCATTGTTTGTATGGAGAGCCTTTGCAATTGAAGGAAGATTCATTAAAGGGGGTTCTTTGGGATTTTCTTTGGGTTATGCACTGTGCGTGGATTCTTCGCATGATTTTGGAATGTCCACGCTGTCGCGAGTCACATGGAGTATCATGTGATCCACAAATCGTTTTTCCTTTTATTTATTGATGAAGGTAATAACCCTATTCAATTATTTCTTCCTTTTTGATTTCTTATAATTTTTATTTTGTGGGAATTAAGAAATGGTATTACTATTAACCTAATAAAAAAACCCATTATTTAATTTATTCTTTATAGGGAACATAATCTATTGATAAAATCATTAACCATTCTCAAGATGGTTTGTGAATATTATGACACATTTTTATGAATTCTGTTTCTTTTTCATGGGTTTTGTTGTGATAAAAGGTTTATGAAATCAATTTATTTTCATGGGTTCTAAAAATGACAAATTGTTTATATTATTTTTAAAAATATATGTATTATTTTAATTATTTTTTTGGTGAGACCTATATCTCCTTCCAATTAATTGGGAAATATAGATAAATCATGAGGTAAATATTTTATGTTTGAAACTAATTTCAGGGACACAATTTTATCTGTGGACCCTACCTCTATGTCCTTGACATTGTGAATGGACTTGGATTTCATGTTTAAAAGTTTATGCATGGACATGGAATTCATGTGCATATGATTACGAGTGGACCTGGTTTCATGTCAATAAGTTTATGTGAGGGCTTTATTTCATTTCCTTTGGTGAATGAGTGAGCCTCATTCTATTTATATATGTTAAAAATGTTATGAGATTATTTGTTTGTAAAAAACACAAGTATTATGATAATTTTATTCTCTCATGGATCATGTTATTTTATTCCATTATGATTTATTACATATTAACAGTCATGATTTATACAATGCCTAAATATTATGATATTTGATATGTAGTGTATGGTTTTCAAGGGTTAAACTCACATTCTTATACCCTTATGTTTATGATGGGATTATGAAATCATTATTATCTCCCTATTTTACCCTAAATAAGTATCTTGGATAAATATATTATTATGAATCATTTCCCTAGGTTATGAAGAAATATTACTATACAGTATACCTATGAAAAGTAATACGAGTGAAGATATTTTTGTGATATGTTGAATATATTTCATGAAATAATAATATTATCTGTATATTATCCAGAGACTATAAAATATTAAGGTTATAACATGTCTTTTATTATTATGTATTAAATATTCATAAAAATAGATTTAGTATTTTTGTATGAAAAGGTTAGTCCATCTCAATCATCTAATTGGACCATGATATATATGTAAATATATACTTATAAACTACAGATATCTGAAATTAATATTAAATGGTTTCCATTATATGGGGATGTTGATTGGAACTCAAATAGTCTTTTTATCTATGACTAAAAATTTATAGTCTAAATACCAGAACCTCTTCCATGAACCAGAGAACTCATTCCTTACCTGACCACTGTAGTGGGAAGTCGGGAGTGTCTCTTTTGACTTTTCGTGATTTTCTATATCACATTGAATTGTCCTTAATAGAAGGAATATGGGCGTTTAATCTTGTATAGAAAGGATTTTTACCTATACTATTATTTCACTTCTAATATTTTCTCTTATCAAATCTAGTTTATAGGATTTCATTTTAAATTTGAAAAAATTTCCACCATGACATCCTCGATTTGAATGATAGAAATATGGCGATGACCACGCACTAGATGTGGTGGGACCTAAACCACCTATAATACCTCCAACAATACCACCTTTGGAACCACCTATTTTTCATTGATTATGAATAAATTACCAACATTTAGAGGGTTTTATACAGATATTATATTCTATGAAGCCATCTTGGCGACCTGCACCCACTATGTCAAATTTGACTCAACAGTTCTAGAAACAGCACCCTCCAACCTTTTGGAGGAATGAGTTCCCCAAGATACTGTTCCATGGATATATGATATGATTACAATATTTTAGAATCTAGATAAACCATGATAAAGGAGGTTGAAGCTCTCAAATTACATTATTAGTAGATCTTATAAGATATTTTTGTAATTTTTGACCAAGATGATAAGAATCATACAATGATTTGGATTGATTTTCAGACTATATTCTATGATTAAATCTTTCACAGGTTATTGAGGTCTATTCAATACCAGTATTTTATGATCCTAGAGTAGTGCAATTTATATATTATAGAATACTCCTCTCATTTCATAGAGCTCCTAATTTTTTCTCTCACTCTCATTGGTGATGAGTTTTCTAAAGCTTGGATATTTGTAGATGGGCTCATGTATTTCATCTGATCAAATGTGAATTAATTTCCTCTTATTATTATTTCTGAGGTAGTCAATTTGGCCCTCATATTCGATCACAATATGATGTAATATGAGTGTTTGGTCCCTGGTAGTTCAGTATCGTTATAGGTAAGAAGTTCCTTAAATGAAAAAAATCATCAAATAGTGTTTTCTCATCAGGACCCTAGAATCCAATGTATCCACACCGGTATAATTGTATTATTCCATATGTGTTAGAGGC
The DNA here is from genome assembly GCA_963277665.1 of Viscum album. Lineage (NCBI taxonomy): Eukaryota > Viridiplantae > Streptophyta > Magnoliopsida > Santalales > Viscaceae > Viscum > Viscum album. The sequence goes on along the minus strand of OY728140.1, from coordinate 1,295,607,577 downwards.
TAAAGATATGGATCCCTAGAAAACCAGTGATCTAGTTGAGTGTTGATCTTATGAAATTTTTTGATATATTCAGTGGTTTTTCAAAACCTTTCATCCAATGTCTAGTAAGACATGATCAACACAAAGTCCATGTTATAGATTATGATTAATAGCTCCAAATAAGACAGATATCAATTGCACTAATGGTTTTATAGGCCCGGTAATTTTATGAGAATGGGGAATTCAATTTTCTGATGTACAATGATATAATAGTGGGAAGGATTAGTGTAATAAAGTTATAGATTAGGGCCATTGATCATGCTGGATGTATGTTGTATATATAACACTTGAGAATAAGAATGTTGGACCTTCTAAGGTTCAAAGTACAATTTTTGAAAACATGGATTTAGACTATTTATTATTTAACATAGGCACATCCAAGTCCTTTATATTTATGGCTATTATGAGAATTCATAGCCTTGATATCTAGTATTTATGTAAAGTATTGAAACTTTACAGTCCACCGAGATTCAATTAGAAATTGTTGTACTATGAAAGGAGTGACCCCTTGAGATAGGACACTATTGTTTCTTATGGATTATTTTCATCCATGATATGGAATTATTTTAAATCATTCTCAAGATAGACTCATTAGTGCCCAATGGTTTCTATAAGACATTTTCTTGGTTTTACTGTTTCCTTCACATCACCTGATGGTTGTAACTATTTTAAAAATGGAAAATGGGATGTATATGAAAGTTAATTTGGACCCAAAAATCAAGGTTTAGGTAGAGTAATAGGCCAGATAACTAGTATTTTTATGTGTGATTAGGAAATACAACATACAAATTTATTTCATGTGGTAGATACCTCCTAGGATACCTCCTGAGAGAGAGGTTAAATTACCCATTAATCAAGTTCCATGGGAAGAATCAATATCTATTACCCATTATGGGATGGCTAGACCAAAGATTCACAGAATAAAAAGTTCTTTATTGGCCCTAGAAGATAAGGGGTTTATATGACCCGATACTTCAACGTGGGGTTCACTGATGATTTCTGTCATGAATGAGGATGGAACTATATGAAAATAAATACATTTAAAAAAATTGAACCATCTAACCATTATGAACTGATACTCACTCCCACATTTATAAAATCTCTTTGACCAGCTCTGAGGATCTGGGGTCTTCAAAAATATTTATTTGAGTTTGGTCTATCAACATGTTTAATTCAAGACTTCAGATATACCTTGTACAAATCTCTAAAGAATATATATAATTTATGGATATATGGTTATTCTATTTGATCCAGTAGATGAAAATTATATTTTCATGGATCTGATGATTTATTGTTTCCAACCATAATTGTATTATTTCAGGGTTGTTTTCTTGGATGATATCATGGTGTACGCATAGACTCAACACGATCATGAAAAACTTATTGACATCCTATTGAGAATACTATGAGAGCATATGTGGTATAAAAATCTAAAAAATTCTATTTCTAGATAAATAATGTTAACCTCCTAGGACATATTATATAAAAATCAAGAGTTCATGTGGACCTATATAAGGTGAGAGCCATGGTTTCTTGATAGAATTACAAGATTGTCATTGATATATAATGTTTTAGGGTATGTTTTATCTAATATTTCCCATTCCATGTATCTAATATTACAGGTCTGCTGATGAATGGTGTGAAATTTATATTGTATAAATCATGTGTAAAGGCCTTTTAGAATTTTAAAGGAAGGCTTCCCTTTTCACCAATCATGATTTTACATAATCCTAGTTGAGGATACACTGTTTTTTATGAGACATCATGCATCATGATGGGATATATTTATATGAAATGAGGTTGACTTTTAGCATACAGGTATTTCCATTTCATTCCACAAGATACCAATTTTTTTATGCATGACATAAAGCTAGAAATAGTTGATAATGTGTTACAATGTCGGGGAAATTATTTTTGCAAGGAGTAGTTTTTTATATACATTGATCATAAGAGCCTCAAAAACATATTAAATCAATGTTATTTGAAAATAATATAGTGAAATAGGATTGAATATCTTCATTTATTTAATTTTTATATTTCTTATATGCCTATTAAGGGAAACATAGTAGCTGGATATATAGTCTACGAAATTCAAAAACAACAAGTTCAAGAAGCCCATAGTTAATGAAAATTGATCGATCACTTCTCCAAGATAGATATTCTTATTTAGGATCATCACAAGTAGCCTGTTCTTATGAATTTGGTAGTGACACCATCAATTCATGATCTATAAAAGATGACATAGATTTCATATGTTGAAGTATTGGATTTAAGAGAAATTGCTTTAGGTGAGGACCCACCTCATGGTTGGGTTATTGATGTAGTTGATATCATACATATACATGGTTTTAATGGGAACCTATAGACATGTGAGAGTAGTTGATGTGATAATATACCACATCTAAGTTGGAAGTATATCCCAAAATCAACAATATGTACTATGATTTACACCTCCAGTATTTGTGGTTGGGGATGAAATGGGAGATAACGACTATTTCACATAGTGCTCATCATTTCAACATGTTAAGTCATAAAAATAGTGAACTAATATTATTTTGCATATTTTACCCATTCCAAAGTGTAAATGGGATGACATTACAATTAATTTTATGATGGTATTACATAAATCTGCTCAAGGATATGATGCAATGTTGATTATCATGGATAGGATGATGATGGTCACCCACTTTTGTCTTATTGGGGATGCTTTCACAGTGGATATACTTGTATGAAAATATAGTCGAATGATTATATTCCTTCCTGGAGTCCTAAAAAACCATCATTTAATATTGGGATGCTCATTTTACATCACTGTTCTAGTAGGGGTTGCATATGCCTCTGGGTTCATAGGTACTTATGTGTAAATCCAAATAATATCGATATGATAGTAAGTCCTAGAATAACTTATTGGAATTGGTGGATGTGACCCAATAAAGTGTCTTTAATTTTAGAGCTTCCTGGGAGAAAAAAAATCTTCTTATTGAATTTTCTTATAATAATAGTGTCTCTGAGACTATACAGATGGATCTTAATGATGCCCTATGTATTATGGTATGTTGATCACATCTATATTAGTTAGAGGTAGGGGTTGTAGTGATACTAGGACATGATATTGTTTAGGAGGAATCTATGTTCGTACATCTTATTATAAATATTATATCTATAACTTAATCTAGGAAGAAGTATTATAAATATAATCACCCCTGACCTCTGGACTTCAAGTTGAGAAATCAGGTATTCTTGTGTGTCTCTCCTAGATTGGGTCATTAATGAGTTAATAGACATGGTATCTTATTTACTAGATTCATTATTACTTTTGATATCATCATTAGGGTCAAGAATGTGTATTATTAGATAGAACTCCAATATAGGCTCATGTGTATGCATGATTGTTTTTAACATTTCCCATTTATGCTTTTATCATTCAACCCATCTCATTTCCTCTAGCCTAACAAGGTTGAATTGGATATCCATGTTTCTTTTGAGGAGTATCAAATTTTTATTATTCATTAGAGAATGAATGAGATTTGAGGTAGTTTAGTTTCATTGGTATATATTTTTTGGAAGAACATTTTTGTACAAGATGAGTCCTAGGAGATAGACCCCAATATTTGTGATCAGTGACTAGTGTTATTCTTAGAGGATGTTTAACCAACATCAGAATGGAAACAATAGCACGTGTTTTTTAAATATGAGAGTTTTTAAAATCTTTATTGTCCTATATGGTATTAATCCTTTAAATCTTGGTTTATATCCCATGTTTTACCTATATAGGAATTCATAATGAGGTCATGGCCTTTTAAGAGCATTTGGGGCTTTTTCAGAGCTTGGATCTATAGTTTTTTTAGAAACAGAATTTGGAAATTGGTTGGACATGTATAGTTCTAATAGTTCTCCTCAACCATGCATCCCAAATAAAAGGATCATGGTTAGTCTAATAGTGTATGGGAGGCCACATGAACCTGAATAAATAACAATTATGTTTATGTGTACTTAATGAACTTGGTTCATGGTTTCCTCTAATATTATATCTACCTATGTAAGTGGTGGAGGACTTGGATAGTGAGAAAGTATATTCTAGGAATTATTTTTCAAGCCATTCGACTAGCCATGCAAGGGAGATTCAACTTGGGATGTAGGTATGCACGGTTGGCACATAGTTTGGATAGCAATGAAACTTAGCTTTGTGTCCCATTAAAATACTAGAGATAACAATTTCCCATATCTTATTTAAAACTAAAACCATCTTTATTCCTCCCAATATTTCATTGCAGACCTTACATTGGGAGGTCTATCTTCCCCACTGCCTAGTCTTGGTTAGATCTCCCTCATCTGCACTTGGATTCAAATATCATTTGTCATGTTGGATCACTCTTGGTATGGCTAAAACCCAACTACCTTATTTTCTTAGTTTCTATCAAGATTTTAAATGATATTTTCATAAAAGTTAATATTCCTAATTTTATGATCATTTATCAGGTTTCCTTTTGTAGACCTTTTTCTAAACTAAATCATTGGTTGACACTAGATGGGGAGTCAATTATCGATATATGGTATTTGGTCTCAAAATTTTCACGAAATGTTTTGATATCTATAAATTATGTCATCATGACACATGAACCATATTCTATTCATTGAATCAAATGTTTGAATTTCCCTTAATAAAATTTTTATACTCAGTTGAGACAGTCTTGTAGATCCTCAAAATATTCAAATTTTTACAACCTCGACTCGACCACCCCTTTGGGTGTGTTTATTATATTTCTTTAACACCATTACCATTAATATATGACCCTAAAATTTCCAATGATTTTTTTTCTAGACATTTATGATCCAAAAGACTAAATTGAATTAATTGAAATGTTAACTGAATTAAAATGAACATTAATTGAAAGGCCATGATAGTTGACACTTGTTAACCATGAATTATTATTCTGAATGAATTGTTTTAATTAAATGCTAAATTATATAAATATATTAAATAATCCTTTTTAAATGATGAATTATTATCATAAAAATGGGAATAAATTAAAGGTTAAGTGACTTATACTTATATTGGGTTTTATAAGGAAAATCATATACTAGTATAGGATGACCTGTCATGGGCATTTCTTAGATTCACCACCTAAATTTTCCATGACCATCCAGAGGGTTTAACCCAATTCATTGTTTTTACCCATGATTTGACACTCATATTGGGATCAGTCTTTATCGTATATCGGGGAATTCCTAGATTTGGTTTTTTGTACTCATCTGTTATATTTCCCATGATTTTATAATGCCTTGTATTATCTCTTTGGATTCATCTTGATTAACTATGACACATACCGGCTTTTATTACCTCATTATGTCAAATAATATATTCCCAATGATTCCTAAGATTAGTTCCTAGGGATCATGAATGTTATCTTTATATAAGTTAAATGATGAGGAATCATCCTTATAATACACTTATTTTCCTATATTCAAACTACATTAATTACTAATATTAGATGGAACAACATTTTATGGTGATAGAATCCTTGATTTTGTATTTTCGTTCATTATTATCATTATTAGTAGAATTATTATTATCATTACATGGTTACATACATAGAAACATTTTTTCATAGGATGAATTAGGTAGGGTTGGCAAGGAATCCTCCAGGAACCTAAACTGACATGTCATCATTAATGTTTCTGCTTTATTTATCAAAAAACCTACAAACTATTCATTTTATATTCAATAACTATAATTTTTAGTATTAAATGGTGGCTGCCTACTAAATTGTACTTATACAATATTTGGGTCACCGATTAGTACCCGGGTAGACATCATGAATGTTGGTAGGGATAAATTGAAGCGATTAACTATAGATGCATGGTTTTTAATTCTAGGATAGAGTAAAGGAACAAAGGACTGTAATTTTTCCCATTATTCTAGTGGATTAGTTTTTGTCTTATAGTATATTTTTTTATCAAATATATATTTGGATACATGCTACCCTACTTTCCCTTATACCCCTTTTCCAATAACATCGTGTCATAAACAATTTTATATGATACAAGATATTGTTTATGACTTTATATTAACCAATATGGATATCTTTTTATATTTTTATATTATTATATTATGTTTTTACTATTGTCTTATTTATTTCATACAACTATGCCACTTTGATAAAAGGGGATATAATATCACCATTGTACAATCATAGACCTTTTCTTATAATCAGTAGCCTCTAGCAGGTATAGATGTTCACTAGAGGTGATGTGGATAATAGGCTATGTCATTTATTAGTGTTCCTAAATTGAGACGTCAAAAAAAGCATAAGAAAAGGAAAATTAAGAACATAACATGAAGAAAGAGTCTTGTCACATTATAAATCACCAAGGACACATGGGTAATATACCAAAACAAGATGGGATAATCATCAAGAACAAGGGAGAGGGGTTTTTCATTTATCAGAGCAGAAAAGAATCCCATTTTTTAAAATCTATGAAATGAAATTTTGTAAATATTAAAATTTTAATTTTCTAGAAATCTCGAATGGTTTTGCTGCACTATTGGGGAAATCACCTTCAATCTGTTTGGGATCTATTATCTCCCCAAAATTGAGCCTGATGATTTCTTATAGGCTTTGAATTGTTTTAAAAAAAATAATCAAACCATGTAAAATCCCACAATACCCCAAAAATCAATCCTTACATGGTTATTTAAATAGCTTGGTAAAGCATAATGTAACTATGTTATAGCGCCTATTTTCTAAAAAACACCCAATTTTGACCCCCAACACCAGGGATACTCATGACTGAAATAAAATATAGATAATGTACTCATGAATACCCATACATGTGAATCAGCTGATATCACACCATGCCTCATAAATTAAACAAAAATTTACCAAAATAACTAACCAATAATAACTGAAAACATTTTATATGTTCTAGTTTTATCAAAATACCACCTCTTAATGCTATAATCTAATTTGAAAGATTGTTTTTCCCAAGGAGTAAGGTAAATTTCACAAATACCCAATTTCCATTTCTTTTTCTTCATATAGTATTCTATAAATGTTGAATCAAATATAAACATATATTAATAATTAAATATTTATCATAAATAAATTTATATTTTATTATATTTAAGGGATAACCATTTTTTACCCTCCTCTCAACTATTCAGAAAATGAAAATTTCACTTGTGTTATGTGTATACTACCACCCATAAAAGAATTCTGATCAATGTTTTGTATCATAAATACATGTAATGTTAGAAAGGGATATCTAAGGTATTAATATGATATTTATTACATTATTAAAAATATGAAATTATAAAAAATTCTTTATATTCTTCCTCTTCAATAAAAATGAAAGTGTTTACCTTATGTACATGTGGACGATTACTTCAGTGAATGTGATATATTTTGTTTTCATCTTAAATTATATTATATATATAAAAATAAAAATCTAATTCACCTCCATAAAAAATATAATTTACTTTATTATTCTTCAATACAATTGATATTATTCTAAAAAATAATTTATATTTGGACCATATTCACCCATAGATTATAGCTTATTATTTTTTTGGGTCGGTTTGACCATATAATTGAACAATGATAAATAATTTATATCATGGTCGACTATAGAAAAATAAATATTGAATTTATTCTGAATTAATGAGAAAATAAGTTTTATGGTTCTACAAAATTTATTATAATATTTAATGTGTTATTATACCACATTTTCCTTCAATAAACAAAACTAAAATAAGATCATCACCAACTTTTTCACTGTGAATCATAACTAAAATAATTAAGAAATGAACTATAACATTATAAGTCAAAAAACATCTTTTTCTGTACCTATAATGATCATGTAATCTATGTAAATAAATCAACATCACCATTATGAAACAGGTAATAAAAAAATAGTTCAATAAAATTATATCCAATTATAAAAATAATACATAACTAACTAATATATTTATAAAAAGTTATTATAAATGTTTTTTTAAAAGGTAATAGGTTTGAATAATGTTATAAACTATTTTATTAAGATTTTAATTTTTTGTTAGACATCATTGTACATTAGACTAAGCAATATTAAAGGTAAAGGTGTGTCATCTAAATTTTAATTCCTTAAGATATGTTTTCCCCCCAATTTCATTTAAATGGTGTGAATACTTCTGATTTCATATATAAAATCATGAATTATATTTTAATAAATATATTTTAAATTCAATTTATTTCCAAAAATTTCATGGGGTTTTAATTAAAACATTTATTAAATTTTAAGGGTCTCTCTTGTCAATCCTTTATCACTGATACTTATATCATATCCACCAATTACTCTCTTTTATGTTGTGTGTATACAACCCATGGATGTATTTTTATAATAACTCTAATGTTAATAAATGGGATTAACTATTTATATCATGAAATATCCTTAAAATTTAATTGTTTTACGTTTTTCTAAACTCGTAAGGGTTCAATCGTGGGCCTTAGTTTCAAATTAGGATTTCAATTGAATGATAATCCATATTTTTAATTTGTATGTTGTTAATTTCCATCATTCAATATAATTTTACAAAGGATTTTAGTTTTTCATTATTATGAAAAAAACATAAAATATTATGATATTTTTTAAATTTAAAAGTTTGATTTTAAAAAGGAATTTTTTATTTTAAAAATGGATTTTCAAGGATTTATTCTTCCAGAAACTTTTTAAAAGAAAAATATATAAAAAAATTGACACAACGCCTTCATGAAGATTTTTTTTTTCAATTCTCAAATATTGAATATTATATTTAGAAGTAAAATTTTCCAAAAAAATCCACTTCACTATTTCTAAAACAACTTTTGAATGTCATATGTAACTTCATATTCTACTAATATTGTAATAACATTTCATAAGAACTATTTTATAGCCTCTATAACCGTTATGAATATTATTCATTAAAATTATTCCTTAAATGTTATATAAAATATTTCCAATGGATTTTAATTATTACATATTTTGAAAATAACCCAAAATATTGTTTTATATTTTCCAAACAAAAAGTTTTATTTAAAAATATTATTGATTTTAAAATTGATTTTAAAGGATTCAATTTTTAAATAAGTATTCAATTATTTTATGAATTCTAAAAGAATTTATTTATCAAATTTATTTATTTTATAAATGAATTTATGAAAAAATTATTTGGTTTTAAAAGGAAATTTTTAAATTTTCTATCATTATAAAAGAATTATTTTTTAAAACATTTTTATGTGTTTTCATGAATTTTAATAAGGGATATTTCTTTTTGTCTTTTTCACGTAATTTATCATATAATTTGAAAAGATTGTTTTACATCGTGGTCAATATCTAGGGATGATTATTTTGCTTCGCATGGAAAAGGTTTTTTTGATTTATCTAGATGGATAATGAAATGTTTAATGAAATTTTTTAGGAAACTCATATCTTTTACCTGGGTAACTTAAGTAATGCTGGAAATATGAATTTTTTATTCTTCTTATGGGACCAAAATTTATTGATGATCATTATTTACGTTCATAATTCTTCTTCTCACACAAATGTAATGATTAATGTTTTATATCCCATGATATCAGGACGGTACATGGATAATAGCCAAATACCAAGGGGGTGAACATGCTGTCAGCCAAATTCCAACTATGTCTATAGCTTGTTAACCCATAGAAATGAGGGTTCACAAGTTTTTATTCTTAGTTAAATATGGAACATAATTTGAAACCCAATCCTACGTGGGTACATAGTCTATTATCCCAAGACAAAGAGTTTACATTTTCTATTAACCTAGGTGTAAGAGGGAACTTGGATTTTATTCCCAAGATTAATAATTTGAATGTTTATTAACAAAAGTCTAAAATGGTACACATTTAGTATCTAAAGCAAAAAATAGGACATAATTGTTTAGTCTAATCCAAATACTATTTTAGAATTATGTTAAAATTTATTCTTCATTTGGTTGTGAATTCACGTGATTTTTCTTATGTTAATTTTTAGTAATTTTCTTATGTTATTTTACAATGGATCATGTTTATTTTCAATTATTTATTCAAAAAAATTACATGGTATATATTTGATGATTTAAAACTATAGGTTATAATAATATTTGTTGTTGGGAACTCTTATTGTTCCATTTTCATTTTAATATGTTATGTCTCTCTTGCCTATGACTGCTCATATGCCTATGATCTAAACCTTGATGAAATATTGTTGAGTTTTTCTCCATTACCTAGAATTTGATATCACCCATTTCATAAATTTCAATTACTTTGGTAATGAAGATGAGTATAACTTATGATAATCCTAATAATGTTTTAAGAACTATTTTATTATGGAGAACATTTTATGAGTATCATAAAATTCATTTCTTATGTAACTAATCCTTAAATAAACTATACCAATGGTTCATGGGATTGTGTGATTATTTATGATAAGTATTTTTTAAATTAAGGAAAATATATAATGAAATTATATTTATAGGTTTTGTTTCCTAATTATTTATCAAATAATGTTTTTAAAGATTGTGTTCTTAGCCCCATATTTGATAGTGAGTGTGTGGGGTTCCATAGTTGGTATGAATGAAAATTTTAGTTAATTTATAAAATTACTAATTTTTTTGAAAATTATCATATATATTTATTTAAAACACTAGGTATAAGGATAATGGGTAATTCTAAGTGAATTATTACAGCCTGTTGTTTCAGTAATTTAATTCACCGATATTTTGTGAATTTTGTGGAACTATTATAATCTTTTGATATTTTTCATTTCATGTGACACTAGAAATAGTTATATATATATATATATATATATATATATATATATATTAAAACACCATGTCAAAAATTAATTTCACACAACATCAATTTTCCTAGTTCTCCATACAATACCGACTTGTCTTGCGCTACTCATAACACCGGCTTGGTGTACATTGCACGCAACACCATGTTTCTACGATGCATCGTTTTATTATATTTTTTAGATATAATTACAACATATAATTTATATATAGAAGTATGGATATTAATAAATATTAATCAAATATTTTTTATGAATTTTAAAACATATTGATAATTAAAGTTATGATTTTTGGTAAATTTTTATTATGTTTAAAAATACAGTTTTCTTGAATGACTCACTTATAAAAATAAAATATATTTTAGACAAATTAATAAATTAAATTTGATAAAAACCTTCTTATTTTAATTTTAAATTTTCAAATTATAATACTTTTAATTTTTTATTGTTTTTTGAGAAACATCATTTTTTGATGAATAGTGAAAAATACATATTTTACATTAAAAAACATCATAATCGTTTAAATAATTATTAACATTAAATTATATATTAATTTTTTTTAAATTAAAATTAAATAAATTATACATATATTAATATAATATTGGTCATTTTAATAAAATTCACTTCAAAATTAAATATCAAATCTTAATAAACATTTAAACTTCTTTCTACTTTAAAGATCCAAAATTTTGTCCCTCCTGTGGGATTTTCATTAATCATAATTTTCGATATCTGTGAATTGAATTTAGAAAAACCTACATACACCATTTTACTCTGTATAATATTTATAGTATAATTATACAAGGTTATGTTTTTCACCACAATGATTTGTAAAGTGATTAAATTTAATCACAATGATTAAGGTCAAATTAAGAATAATTAGGAAATAAACCATAATCTTAGGTGGGGGGGAATAACATATCTACTTGTAAAAACTAAATTTTATGTACATATTTAGACACTATACCTTATTTTATTGACTTTTTATCAACTCTACATGTGAATCACTTGTAAGGAATTTTTTTTGAAATATTACTAGATTATCACTCCTCCCCCACTATAAATATCATCATCTCCTCCCACTTCCTCACACCTCTCATGCCCCTTATATTGAAAAAAAAATATGATAAAATATTCTCCCAACATTCATAAAATCATCCTATAAGACTCCATTTGCGATAAAGGCAGTCCAATGAATTTTTTTCGCACAAACTAAAAGCAGTTAACAGATTAAGAGGTAACAAATTCTTTAAAATACTTTCTTTTATTTTCATTCACCCCCATACACTTTATTGTTTCCATGATTGTATAAAAAAACCAATCTACTAAATATATTATGATTTTTTATTCTTATATTTCAACCAAAATTTACACACACCTCAATCTAATGGATAACGAACATATTGTTTATGTGTACCATAAACTACTGCCTCACTAAATGATGATTGTTAAATTTTATGTACCACGTTTCATGCTGGAAATTATGATAGAAATTAATTTTGTATATTTAAAAAATTATATTTATTATATATGTAATATTATTTATTAATTTTACAATTCATATCTTTTTATTTTCCGTTTTGTGTTAATATGATAATTTCTTTTGAGGAAATGTGGACTACGACCCCCTCCAAACATTAGGATTTCTTCATAAACTACATGGATTTTATTAAAAATTGTTTTAGTATATATATATGATAGTTATGATACCATAAACCTAATTTAATAATATTATATATATATATATATATGTATTTGGATTTTTTTCTTTCATCATGACCACTAAACGGAAATAGAGTTCATGTGTAGGTACGACCCACCATCTCCATGAAAGGTGTATTCTTTTTCATACTTATATGTTCTATAGATTATTATAATACAAAAAAACTATATATAAATGGTATTTATATCTTGGCTACATTTGGTAAATTGTGATATATTATAATTCCCAATGATATGGCAATTTAAGACACATGTGAAGAATAAAGGGAATATTACCCGAAATGAAACCTTGACATAGGATATTTAAAAAGAAGGTAATATAATGTTTTAATAAAACCATATATGTTATTATATAAAATAATATGATTTATTAAAATATATATAATAAATTTATATTTATTATATAGGTGGTTCGGATGAGTACGAAGAGAGTCATGACACGAGGTAAAAGAATTTCATCTCAGTTTTTATTTTCGTGGGATACATGATATGTTCTCCACCCGTTACTTTAGTGTGGTGTATGTACTTTCCATGATTTTATTATATTTATATTATATTTCAATTAATGGATATTACTATATACATTTTATTTTCTTTTCTTCATGTTGTTTAAGTTTCAAATAATACCAAATCATTGAAATAGTTTTGTTTCAATTTGTATTATTTGATACTCATATTTTGTTATGGACAAAAATTCTATTTAGAAGTTTATATAATTAAATTATACATTTTATATCTTGAATTAAATTCTTTTTTTATATTTTAGGATCCCTTTAATTTCCTTTTCTTACTTATAGAGCATGATCCCAAGTTACCAAGCTATAAGAGTTTGTAATGATAACCTAATCAATTTTCACGAATGGTAATAATTATGCTTCCTTTGAAGAAATATTATTAACTATATCTCATGAAAATTAATGAAAATTAGTTTCATCTAGTTAATAATGATTTATTCATATAATGGTATAATTTCTTCAACTATTTGGTACATAATATTGTTAAGAAATTGTCTTTAGAAAAGCTAGACACTACACTCTCTTCGGTAAGAAATCTATATTCCTTAAAAACCATGATTTCTAAGAACTTTACCATGAAAAATAAATATTATATTTACCTCATACAACATTTATATATTAACCCACATTCATTTCTTTGAATCTTCCTTTTTATTTTTAAAAGGTTAATTTTTTAGAAAATTTTTTAAAAGTTATTTTCAAGTAATATTATTCCAAAATGTTTTCAACCTTATTTTATATGTTTTCAATGAATTTTTTTTCAAAATGTTTTCAATCATTATTTATATCTTTTCAAGTTATTTTCAATTTAAAAATTTTCAAAAATAAAATCAATATTATTTCATATATTTTCTTGTAAAAATATCTTCATGTAAACAAATTAATGAAAAAATATTTTTAAATCATTTTCAAACATTATTTATATAATTTAAAAGTCTTTTTAATGAAAAAGGTTTTTAAAATGTTTTGAATATTTTTTTTAAGTTTTCATGGAAATATTTTTCCAAAATTATTTCACGTATTATTTATACATTTTCAATGTATTTTTAGATAATAATTTTCTAATGGTTTGATGTATTAAAAATCATTTTTCAAAGAAGAATTGATATTTCCTTAAGATTTTTTTTGAAAGATTGTTTATAATTATTTTATATATAAGATAGCATCTGTTGATGTTACTAATGCCCTTGTATAAAATAATATAAAGCTTTCATTCATATTATTTCTTTTATGTTGATATATTTACTGATGTGGTATTTATGAAACTAATCTATATTTAACATGTTTTTTTTTTTTGAAATTTGTTTCTCTTTCATGGATTATGCTTTTGGTGAAATGATTATGAAACTAGTATTTTTCCATAGTTTATGATTACATGTATATAATAACCTTTTCATTTCATGGACTATCATAAGATTATTTATGATCTTTAGGTACATGTATGTATGATTTAATAATGATATTGGTGGGACGTATATCTATATACTCTTAATTGGGAAAAGATTTATATCTCATGAGATAGAATAAGATGGTCTTGGGAATGAAGCTTAACTACTAAGATGGCCATGGTAGTGAACCAGGACTACCAATATGGTATGAGGAGTGAAATAATGCTACTAAGATGACCATGGGAGTGAACCATAACTGCCTTGATGTTATGGGGAGTAAGTCCATTCTACCAATATAGTTTTGGAATTGATTCCTTGGCTACTATGGAAATCATATTATATCCTCATATATCTTCCACAATTTTATATTTTATTCTTATGATGTTATTTCATTACATAATATATTAAATATATTATTTTCTATGTCTTATGAATTTATATTAATTATTATAATTTCTAATATGTAGGTTATGATCTTCAAATGTTATGATCATGTTCCACATCCATTATTCATGTTATTCTTACACATTTCCTCTATTTACCCTTACAATATACTTAATCTCGCCCTTTATTATGTTTCCTTTCCTCATGTTACGAAGAATGGTTTTTGGTAGAAGTAAAAAAGGTGGATATAATAATAGGATACATTTAAGATCTTTTACCAAGATAGAATATTTTCTTTCTATGTTTCCAGAGACACTAAAATATTATTGTCCATCAGTATGTATTATTTTAGTGTACTGAATATTTATCTAAAATGGATTTGTATTCATGTATGTTAAGCATGGGTTACTATATTTAATATCAAAAGAAAATGTTTAGTCAACCATTGGAAACATAGATAAAAAAAATTGAGTTATATCCCTAGGTATATTTCAAAGGTTATGTCTAGGGATGTCTCTAAGGATAAATATAAGGATGAGTCAACATTTATGAAAATTTCATTGAATTTTGTTAATGGATATATTGAGTGGTCTCCTAGAAATAAATCCATGTATAAATTTTACAAGTAGAAGTGCCTTTGTAACATATGTACCTATGAGTAATAACTCTGAAAAGATATTCTGGGCTTGACTTGGGGTAATCAGGTACATGAAAAAGGGTCTTGCTGCACACATAGTTTGAAAATGTTAGGAGATATACTTTGGGAATTTGCAATCTCATCATGAACCGTCATGAATGATTTAAATATATTATGGCTATCAATAACCTTGGATGGACCTAGGGTTCTATATATTAAGTAATTTTTCATGATTTATACATCCTATAAGTAAATATTTTCATCACTATATGGTTTTCTTCAATGATAATTAATGATCACACTATGATTATATTTATAGCCAATGGAGGGAACTAGAGCTAACTAGATTGATTATTAGTTGGATGAAATATTTTATGACGAGTAGTAAAGTGGGATGATAACTTGAGTGAAAGATTTTATGATCATTTCTAATTTGTTTTCACATAACATTATAAAAATGTGTACATTAACCAACTCTCAGAATCACCCAGAAAGAGAAATAAAGAGTTCACTAAGTGATTAGGTAATAGAGACCATATAGGGAAGAAGTTTAGGTGTATTTTGTGTAAATAATGTATAAATAATCATCTAAGTGGATGTCTTAGAGGACCAATATGTTTTTTTATTATTGTAAATAATGACACAAAGAAAGTGATTGTAATGGAAAAATGAAGAGCTCGGTTAGTGAAACAGATGATAATATTTTACTCTGAAACGAATCATATAAGGTTAAGTGTTTTACGTGTGGAATAAAAATTAATTATTCAACTCAATGACCCAAGAGTAGATCTCTTATATAGGATCCACAGGGTGGTACGAGTAATGGTTATAATGCTGATTATGAAGAGACTACAAATGAAATGTAAAAGGAGGGAGGTATTGTGTAATATGATGAGGTACCCTTTCTAATGGCATAATAATGAAGTATAATAACAAAAAAAATTGTATCAGGATTCAAGAAGTATGATATATGAAAAATGAATAATATAAGGAATGTTCATTTCATTTTATTTTCTCTAGAGATTTACAAGAACACATTAAATAGATCTGATGAAATATAAAAGTGAAATAATAGAAAAATTATTTAATTATAAAACACATGATTTAGGGAAAGATACCCCTTAATATGTTATTTATGAATTGATAATGTTGTTTGGATAATGATATGTGGGATATGAATAAGTAATGTGGATGGTACTGATTACCTTAGAACTAATTAAGGATTTATTGAAAAGTAGTTTATGTTAGCTCGGATGAAGTTTAAAATATTTTTAGATATATGTAATATATCTAGAAATATATTGAATAAAAAATCATGCATATTTTCTAGAAGTATATATAGTAATTCAGATTGTCACCATGTTCTAAAAGAATTTACCATGATTTTATTCACATGTTTGGAATGTGACAACAAAAAGCTAATTTATGTTATAAGAGGGATCAATGTTAAGCTGATTTTCGGAATAAAATTCTATTTTTTTGTATTTTATTATTTGATAATTGTTATAAGGTTAACCATTCATGAAAATTTTAACTTAAACTTCTAAGGAAACATTTATTTGATGAGTTTTTAATGAAAACTTTTTTTAAAATGACACTTAGTCATTAAACTTATTTTAAGGATGTCCATATTCATTATTTTGGAAATTATATTAGTTAAGTTTTAGAAGAGGACATATATTGTGTCAGGTGATAACAAATCAGTTCTGGAAAGTCCATGGTTCTTGAACCTGTGACTGAAGGATGATAAGTATTTCATGCCTATCACTGGCCTACACGATGACCTAGTTAACGTATAATTATTATTGATAAATAATTATTTATGAGGAAATAGTAGTGTTGCTTTTTATGTTCAGAGATTAATGTATTAACCATATTCTTTTTAAGAATAGTTATAGACAAATAGTTATACTTTTCAATCTTTAACGGACCTTAATATATTTTAATGTCTGTTTTAGTGCGTCAAGCATAAAAGTTAATTTCTATACATCCATTTCATGAAGTAATGGATGAATTAGAAATTGATAAAAGCAGAACTAAAGAATGAAATTTTGTTTATATAAATATATAAAGTAATTATATTTTTATATATTATTAGTCAATAAATTAATTACTCAACATTAGAATAATTATTAGAAAAATGTTTCATCCTAATACCTTTTTTTGAACTGATAGCCTTTTAAATCATCACAGATTTATGAATTTGAGGGATAAAACTATTATTTTATCATTCAATTGTTTGTTATTGATGACTTCAATCACTCCCTATATATATTTATTTTTTTCTTCCATGTCTAATATTCACTAACAACCAATGTTCTCTTATGTGAAAACAAAGTTATATGTTACTTTGGGAAACCGTTATGGTTCCATCTTTACCTTTTTAAGGGAAGCTATAGTATCCATTTTTTATGATGTGGTTTTATATGAAAAAAACATTAAAGTAATAAACCAATTGTAACCTAGTTGAATTTCTAGGGTGGATTTAATATTAAGGGGTGTATAATGTAACACCCTAGGATTTTGTGAATTATTATTTTTTGAACTAATACAATATTTTTATATTTTTCATTTCATGTGACACTGTAAATAGTTATATATATATACATATTAAAATACTAATTCAACCATTAATTTCACATAGAACCAACTTGGCTTTTTCTACACGCAATACCAACATGGCTTGTGCTACACAGAATACAGAATTGACTTGCACTACCCGCAACACCAACTTTGCATATGTTAAACACAACACCGAGTTTCTATGAAGAATCATATTATTATATTTTTTTGAATGATATAATTCTAACCTAGACGTTAAACATATTAATATGAATCTTAATAACTACTATTCAAATATTTATTATAATTTTTTTTAAAACATATTGATAATGAAATATATGAATTTTGGTAAAGTAATTTTATGTCAAAAAATATTGTCTTATCAAATGAACCGCTTTTACAAAATTAATTTTAGACACATTTAGAAATTTAATTAGATAATGTAAACTTAATTTGAAAATTTATAATGTTGAAATTATATTAGGGTGAATTCCTAGGATTTTTTGAGAAACTTCATTTTTTGATCAATATAGAATAATAATGCATTTATGTTAAAAAAACTACCTTTTCATTTAAATAATTATAAACATTGAATTATATTTTAATTAATTAATGTCACATTAAATCCATTATACAACTATTAATACAATATAGGTCATTATCGGAAATTTCAGATTGAAATTGAATATAAATATTGAAAAACATTTAAAGGTTAGGCTACTTTAAAGACCCATAATTTTTTCTCGTGTGCGGGATTAGAATTAATCATTATTTTCCCACTACTATGAATTGAATTTTGAAAACTGATATACACCATTTTAATTATTATAGTATTTATCATCTAATTATATCATGTATATTTTTTACCAAAATGATTAGTAAAAGCGATTAGAATTAATAACGACAATTAAGGTTAAAATAAGATTAATTAATGACTAAACCTTAATCTTAGGGGCCCAAATGACATATCCACTAGTACAAAATAAATTACAAGGAAATATTTCAACCCTATATTCCATTGGATAGAATTTTTATGTACTATACATGTGAAACACATGTATTTAATTCCTATGTCAAATATTTTAAGAGTTCCACTCTACCCCCATTATAAAAAGGCCTCCATTCCTCACACTTCCTCACTCCTATCAAGCCACATGGATCACAGAAATTATTATAAACTAAACTCCTAGAATCCCTAGATTCCTCATTTAAGCCTCAATTTGGGAAGAAGTAAATCTAAGGAATCCTTTTGGAACAAACCAAAATGAGTTACCCGATTAAGAGGTAATGTCTTCTCTAAACTAATTTCTTTTATTATCTTTCACCACCCCAAACACATTATTGTTCCATGATTGTATAAAAACACTAGTATCCTAAATATTCTAGTCTTTTTTATGATATGGTTTCAACATAACCTTACATATACCTCATTCTAATGGATAATGAACATATTTTTTATGTGTGCGGTGAACCACAACCTCAAAAAATAATGAATGTTATATTTTCCATACCGCCTCTCATGGTATAAATTATGATTTAAACTCTATTTATAAATTTCATAAACTTTATTTATTATGTATTTGAACTATTTTATTACTTTTAAAATATATGTCTTTTTTAATTTTCATTTTTTTAATATGATAATTTCGTTTGAGGAAGTGTGGACTACCACCCCTCAAAGTGATATTATTCGTTAATACACTACATGGATTGTATTAAAGATTATTTTAGAGAATATATATATATATGATATATATAATATCATAAATATAATATAATAATTATATATATATATATTTGTCTTTTACTTCTTTTTCTCTCAATACGACAATTAAACAGAAATAGTATTCTTGCATACGTACGGCCTGCCGTCTCCATGAACAATGTATTCTATTTCATACAGTTATATTATATAAATTATTATAACACCAAAATAATGTATATAGAAGATATTTATATCCTGGTTTACATTCTGGATATCATGGTATAATTATAAGGACAAAATATATAACAAATTAAGACAGATGTGAAGAATAAAGTGAATATTATTGAAAGTGAAACCATAAAGTAAGAATGTTAGCAAGCAAGAATATAAGGATGTAATTAAACCCTATGTTGTATTATATATAATAATATGGTTTTTGAAACGTTTTATAATAAATATATATTTATTATATATATTTTTGTGAATGAGTATGATGAGAGTCAAGGCATAAGGTAAGGGGATTTTGACTATCTTTTTAATTCTATGAGCTATATACTAAATTCTCAACTATTTCCTTCTGGGTGTTTTATATAATTTTAATTATTATATTATGTGTCTTTTAATTAAATTTATTTGTATTCAAATATTCATTTAATGATATGTTTAACATGAAGTTTATTTTTCTAATGTTACCAAATTAGTGAAATAGTTTTATCTCAATTTTTCTTCATTGAGACTCATGTTTTGTTATATAACTAAAGTATATTTCAAAGTGTATATACTATAATATTAGATTTTATATCATGAATTTACATATTTTACAGATATTTTATGTTTCATCGGTTTTCCTTTTCAAACATGGAATGTATTATTCGTAGTTACCATGTTATAAGAGTTTGTTGAAACAATCTAATCGCTTTTCAAGATTGTTAATGTTTATGATTCCATTGATGAAATATTATGATCCATATTTCAAGAAAATTCATGAAATTTATTATCTTATAGTTATTAATGATATATTCATATACTGGTAAAATTTATTCTACTAATTGGTACATAATATAGAAAAAAAAGGTTTTTTTAAGAAACCCTAACTTTACCCTCTCCTCAGATAAAAATCTATTTTTATTCAAACCCATATTTTCCAAAAATTGTTCCCAATAATATTGTACCATTATCCAATAATATTTAAATGTAATTTTTAACAATTTTTTATTTTAATTTTTTTCAAAGGTATCTTCTTGTCTCTTTCCTAACAAGTCATTACTATAACCTTTTATCGTGAAAAAGGAATGTTTTTTACCTCATAAGACATGTAAAAATTTACCTAGCATCATTTATTTAATTATTCCATTTAATTTTTAAATATTTAATTTTTAAGAAAATGTTTTTAAAATATATTTTCAAGTGTAATTTTATTCAAAAAAACTCAACCTTCTTTTATAAGTTATCATATAAAATTTTACTCAAAATGTTTTGAAGACTTATTTATAAGTTTTCAATGTATTTTCAAAGAAATGGTTTTAAAAAAAATTTCATGTTTCTTTAATAGGTTTTAAGGTAAAAATATTTTAAAAAAAAATTCAACATTTTTTTATATGATTCCAATGAGTTATTAAAAAAAATTGAAATGTTTTGATGATTATTTTAAATTTTTTGAAGGAAAATTTATTTCAAAATGATTTAAAGTATATTTTATATTATTTTATAGTATTTTTTTAGAAAATCATTTTCAAATGTTTATATGTATTAAAAATAACTTTTCAATAATGAATGGATATTTTCCTCAAGAATTATTTTCAAAAAATAATTCAAAATTATTTTCAAAGAATAATTCAAAATTATTTTCCTTGTATGATGACATCTGTTGATGTTCCTTATGCCCTTAGAAGAAAAGATATAAATATTCCATTAATTTTATTTATTTGAATGGTTTTTTCTTAATGGAATGGTATTTATGAAACCCATTTATCTTTCACGGGTTATATTTTTATGAAATATGTTTCTCTTTCGCGGGTTATGCTTTTGATGAAATGATTATGAAACCTATCCTTTTTCAACAAGTTATGATTACATGTTTATACCAACTAGTTCATTTTATAGGTTATGATATAATTATTTAAGATATTTTGGTACATGTATGTATGATTTTATTATCACATGGTTGAGAGCTATATCTGCTTCCAATTCATTGAGTAAATTTTTTTATTTCATGAGATAGACAAACATGGTCATGGGAATGAAACTTGACTACTAATATGGCCATGGGAGTGAACCATGACTACCATAATGGTGTTAGGAGTGATATCGTGCTACTTATATTTCCATGGGAGTGAACCGTTACTTCATAGATAGTATGGGGAGTGAACTCATACAACCAAGATGGTCTTGGCAACACTGTCTTCGCTACAATGTAAATCATATTATATGCTTATGTGTTTTCCCTAATTCTCTTTTTTATTGCTATTTTTTTAATTCATGACTTACACTCTTCAATATATTATGATCCATGTCTTATGAATTGACGAAATCTATTATGATTTCTAATATGCATGGAATGATCTTTAAATTATATGATAAAGTTGAAAACCGTTTGTTCATGTTATGCTTACTCATTTCCTTTATTTACCCTTACAGAGTATCAGAGCTCACCCCTTCTTATATTTCCTTTCCCCAGGATATGAAGAATGGTTTTAGGTATATGTAAGAATAGTGGATATATTTATGGGAGATTATGGACATCTATCACCATGATAAAGAAGTTGTTTCCATGTTTCGAAAGACACTAAATTATTATTTTCATTAGGCATGTATTATTTTAATGTAGTGGATATTTTTCTAAAATGGTTTAATATCCTTTTATGTTAATAATTGGTCGAAATAAGTAATGTGAAGATTATGTGGTATCCAAAAAATTATATCCATGTATAGATAGAATAATTTCAATGTAGCTATATCATAATTGAAGCTATGGTAATCACCCTAACAATTTTTAATTGAGTATCAACTCAATATTAACTAATTTCATAATTATTGGACCAAATAATGAACACCTAATCTAACACTTCTGGGGGATATTATAGGTACAAACATATTTCATATATATGTATCACATATTATTATATGAATAGTCATTAAAAACATAACGATTCACCCTAGATTGAATTTGTTATAGTGCCTTTAGAAACATGAAAACCGGAACAATTAGTTCTTAAGTGTTCTACATTGTCTCCAACGTAGTTCTTAAAAACTATCACCCTTCTTAGAAATATTATAAATAAAACATTTCTTTATACCCTAGGGAAAGAAAAAAAGGGTGATCCTTGATTCTTAGAATGGATAAATAAGAGAGATATCAATGATCATATAAGAATAAAGGTATAATTACATAAAATTGAAATTTTAAAACTATAAACTGAATATAACAGATAATTAACCCTTATCATTGCAGAAATATTACTATTTTATATGAAACAAATAATAAAATAATCAAAGAACATGAGCTATGATAATATAATGTTGTTATAATACCTAGAATTGTTGCATACACATAAGAATATAAAATAATTTCATTATTAGTTAAAGAATATTATCGTGACTATCATAGTGGAATGAGTTTACTACAAAATCCATCATATCATTAAAGGTTTACTGAAAATACTATCATAGTGGAAAAAGTACCTTACTTAACTGGGTTCACTCCCCATTACAGTCTTATATATCATATCAAATATTAAATATTTACCCATGTAATTTGAGGGAGATACAGGTCTCATTAATGAAATAATGAATACATCTATGTCCCAAAGGATCATAAAACATTCATCATATCATAAACCATATAATTAAAATGGGTTTCATAAACCATTTATTATATCATAACCCATTTAAAGGAAATGAGATTTATAATAATCTCATTAATTAATCCCAACATAACCCATGGGAAATGTATGATCATTATAAATATATTTTCATCATAAACATAAACCCAAACCATATAGAAAAATAATAAATACAGTTCCATTAGATCTCCACCCTTGTAAAACTTGAATAACATCAGTGGTTATCATCTTATATGGAATATTATATTAAAATATCACACGGAACATTTATTAAGGAAAATATCATTTCTATTTTGAAATCACTTCTTTAAAATATAAAAATATCCCAAATATTATATAATATTTTTTATAAAAAACTTTATACACAATTAATATAAGATTAAATATTTTATTTTTCATGAAAAAAGAATATTTAGTTCATATTTTCTAGATTAAAACAAATATTCATTTCACATTTTATGAAAAAGGTAAAGAGATTCTTGTTCATAAAAAGTAAAATAGATTATTTTAAACCATTTTTAAAAAATCAATCCTAGGTTAAATTTAACATAAAAAATATTCGGAGAATTAGTAATAGTTTCTTTAAAACATTTTGAGAGAAAATGGTTATGGTGGAATAAATATTTTATATCAAAGAGAGAAATGAAGTAGATTTTCCCTAAAACATTATTTTTTCCTATTTAAACCATTAATAATGGAAAATGAAAGGAAAAACATTATTCCCTATAAATAAATATAGGATAATAAAATTAATGGGTTTCCTGATATGTATATCAGAAGATGTCATCATTGGGAACATAATCATAATGAATCCAGATAAATTAGGTTGTAACATAAATATTTTACAACTTTGGTAATGATTGAATTGTTTGACCCATGGAAGAATAATATTAAATGAATAATAAAATGTAATTAGAATTAATTAATTAATCATATTATATGTCAAATGATTTTTATATTCAAATTATAAATGAAATAGGTGAATAGTATAGCATATGTCCCAAATAAAATGATTTGTGACAAAAAATACCTTACCTTAAGTCTCTTATTCATTTGTACATAGTCAAACCTTCTATGATATAAATATATGATTAATATATATATATATATATATTATAATCGTACTTATATATATTATATCGTATATAATTTACTGATGACCATTTATTTCCTATTTATTTACAATTCCCTATTAAAATCATGTTATGGGTAATAACTACCTTTTTTCCATGTTTGTTTTTATTTTATATTTTTTCCCTTTTACTTTTATCATTATTTTATCATATATATAATCATTAAAATTATATAAATAAAATATATATTCATTGAATATTTATTTAGAGTAATCCACAAAATTTAGAGTTGAATATGAATTACCTCATTCATGGAGATGGTAGGTTGTACATATGCATAAACATTGTTTCCATTTTATTAAATAAATAAATAGAAGAAGGAAAATAATATATAACCTTTCTATATTAATTTTTATTTCAAATATATATATATATATATATATATATTATATCATATTTTCATTAATGATTTCTTCATTACCTTCCATGTAATGCGTAGGTGAAATAAATAAATCAAATCGCTTCGCTAGGTGGTAGTTGTAACAGCCTAGGTATTTATAGAATCATATTTATTAGTATTATTAAATGAAATAGTAATATTCATTATGTTATGTATTTTATAATATAAAAAATTTATTATATGGTTATTTATTTAAAACAATACTTTTTCAATTATATAATTTTAATTTGAAAAAACTAATTTTATTTTTGAATTCAGCGTGATGAAATTATCATATTATAAATTTTTGAGAATTTTATAAAAAGGATTAATTTTTAGTGAATGTTAAAAATACAGTCTTTTTTTTAAATTTGTTATTTTTTATGACATCATGAAGACATATTTATGATATAAAATTTATTAATTTTATTGAATAACAAAATTCTTATTTTATAAGAGTAATAATTTGAATAAATAATTTAAAAAATGTATGTTATAATATATTTCATGACATATATAAAAATTATTGTTAATGTTGACGCAGTGTCTGTACAAAATTGGCAATGTCAAATTTAGTTCCTTAAATAAATTAAGAGATACAAATTATTTTCTAGACTATTTTATTAATTATCATTTATTATTGATGTTTTGGTTGTTAATTTCGAATTTTATAGTTATATAACATCAATATTATCCAAATTCTCCTGTAATAAATTTTCAGGACAAGAAAAGAAAAAATAAAAAATTCAGAAAGTTTTCAAGACATTTCTATTAGTGAATATACATAATAAATTAATTTAAAAAATTATTTTGAACCTAATGACTTTTTTTATTATATTATTTTTTACCTTTGTGTATGAACTAATGAACATTAATGCATATTCAACACTGATGTAGTGCTGGTTCAGTCATAAGAAAAATGAATGAAATGTTTTTAAATAAAAATTATAATAATTATTTAACAAACCATATTTTGGATAAAAAGTTTTATATATGAAATTTTCAACCATTATATCTTTGGGGTTTGAATTTGGGACATTTTAGACCCACATGAATCACTTAATGGCCTTTATAATATAATTTCTTTCAAAGAAGTCAAGATGTTATATTATAGTTTTTTATTAGTATAATATTTTAATGCATGTTTTTATAGTATATTTTTTCAAATATAAATTGTGAATTTAAATATAAAATTTTTATATTCTTCCTAATATTTTATTTTAATTTTTTAGGGAATAAATTAACAACTTAATGGCTTGAAAAATTATGATGCAGTAGTTATTTAATTAAAAAATAATTCAAATTAATGATATTAAAAATAACAGAAATAAATATAATTTTATTTTTTAATGATAATCAATGAATTATATAGATAAATATGATATTTCTATTATATAATAAATATTTTATTCAAATCTAAAACTGTGTTTTGATGAGTTCAAACTAATAGTTTTAGTAGTTTTTATTTTTCAAAAATTATTTCCCATGATTAATTTTTTTATTAAATTATTTAAAAATCCCAAAAATAATTTATATGAAAAAATGGGATAATATTGTTTCGAAAATTTAACACCATTTAGTTTTTAGGACTTTTTGAAAGTCAAAATCTCTACAATAGATTTGTTATATTTTAATGATTTGAGTAATTTCTTAGTTACCCCTGACCTCAATTATAAAAGGAGGATCCTTCCATCACATAGATTTATCACATTTATCTTTCTTGAATGAATATATTTCACCAAATTCACATATCCTCACACCTTTTCACATTTCAGTTCACCTGGTATAACAAAAATACTACTTCCAAGAGCATAAGTAGGTTCTCAAGAAGAATGTTTCCCATGGTAAATTCCTTATTTCTCTTTTTAATTCTTTCTCACTTCTACCTTACCCCAAAATCTTGTAAAATGTTTCATGAAAATTCTAGTATCATATATATATTGTATTTTTTTTTATGGTATATGCATCATAAAATCTATCTTCTCTTATTTGTCTTAAATAATGAAATCACCATCCATGGTTTGTCAATTCACCACCTCTACAGACGATGTATTTTAATTTCCCTTTTATCAAAATAATGGGAAGTTTATATTCTGGTTTAATTTTCAAATATGGCCTAAATATATATATGTACCAAATTATGGAGTAATATTTTATTTTTACAAGATATTGCAAAATAAACTGACTTTGGAAACCATGAAAACAACGCACCCAGAACATTTAAAATAACAAAATATTTTTAATAAATTTGTAGAGTATGTTATAATAAGATCATGTATAGAATTCAAATCAAGATTTTAGATTTTTAATAAACTAATAAAACTCTTAAAAACATTATACATGGATTTTTAACACTTGTGAAGGAAGTCGAACCAGAGGTAAGAGACTATTTAATTAAAACATTGTGTTAAATGTCTTAAATATTTTTTCTTCCAAATATTTCTATTGTATTTCAATGTTTTTGAAAAAAAATTCTGAATTTAACTATATGTTTATTAATGTTTTAATTTGTCTAAATATTTTTCAAATGGGATGTTTTTCATGTGTTATATATGTGACTTTCATTGTAAAGTCCATCTAAATATCATTTTTCTGAAATTCCAATGATTTTATATATATATAATGATAAGTTTCTCTAATATTGATGACTCTTTATTATTAATTTTTTTTCTTATATGTTATCAAAAATATTTTTTAATAGTATTATTTCATTATTATGTGGTCAGTTTTTATTTTTTTTAATATTATTTTTATGAAAAGAGCATTTTGATATCTGAATGTCTTTTTATTATGGGTTTAAATGTGTTATCAAGGTTTTTTTTCTAATATGTTCCTTAGAAAATTTTAATTATGGCTTGGTCCCATTATATTCCATTTTATTATCGGGGATCCCCAATATATCTCAATATATGTTTGGTTGAGCGACATTATAGCTCAATATTTGATGGGGGAGCCCCATTATAGCTCTCCAATGCATTGGGTACTCCGAATATTGGATTTCACTATAGGGTTATTCCATTTTCAAGTGTTAATGTAAGAGTGATATGGTAATGATGTCGTAATGCAACTACATGATTTTTCTATGCATGGCTATGATTTTTTAAGAAAATGATTTTTAATAGGATTTCATTTTTTCACTAAACTAATGTTTTTTTTCACATTGTCCCTTACTGATATTTTTGTAATAATTAGATGTTATAAATGTTTTTCATAGTTTATAAGGATGGGTAAGAGAAAAGAGTAATTCATGTTTAAGGTTTTTGAGGATTTTTAAAAGAAATCATGGTCAATTTTTAATATTTTATATTTATAAAGAAATATATATTGTTTTATTTGTATTTTCCTTGTGTAAATGCGGGTTTCTATGTATGAATTATGTCTAATTTATCTAAAATCTAAACCTTAAGAGATCCTAAATATTAATTAAATTGACATTATATACCTAACTAATTATTATGTAATGTTTTATGATTTGGTAATTAAATTTGGTAACAGAGGATGGTTTAGATAACTTTTGGAGTTAAGATGATGTTAATTGAATACCATAAATAATTTTTACATTGTGATTAATTTAAATTGATATAGAATTTTATAATTACCATGTTTCTTTATCTAATATATGATTCTTAAAAATTATTTTCGGTAGATTAAATATAGAATCTGAAGTATGAAGGAATCTATAGATTGATATATGTCTAAATCTACATCCCAGAATAGTGGGAATTAGATCAGAGGAGTTTTTAATAGTAATGGATATGTTGAATTAGTCTAAAAATGGTGGTGTTATACATGATAGAGAGTAAATTGGATCAACTATTAAGTAATATGTTTTATTTTTGAGTATTCCATGAGACCACAACCTCCATCATTCATCAAATCCTCTAAATTGGTGGTAACTAAATAATGGATTAATTTGATGGATGTGATATTTGATATAATGGGATGTTTGGAGCATAAAATGTAACCCTCTTTATTTATCTTTTTTAAGGTGAAGTTAATCTATGGTGGTCATTGTTTGATATAATCATACATAAACAAGATCTTGATTCCATGGAATGAGAAATATTCAAGGATCTTTTCCTTGAATTATTTCACAAATATTTTTTAACTCTGAATGAAAAACTAGTTTCTGAAATTGAGGAAAAAGTTTAATATTTTTTAGCTTCATATGAAGAAAAATTCAGAATATTTTTTAGGTTTTTGCCAAAAACATTTCAGGACATTGATAAAAATATTAATCGATTTTACATGGGATTGAAACTAGGTTTAT
Source organism: Viscum album (assembly GCA_963277665.1). Taxonomy (NCBI): domain Eukaryota; kingdom Viridiplantae; phylum Streptophyta; class Magnoliopsida; order Santalales; family Viscaceae; genus Viscum; species Viscum album. Next base: position 1,295,578,189 of record OY728140.1, on the reverse strand, counting down.
GAATTGATTTAGCCACATGAGAATTTAAAAGCTATGAAGAAATTTATTTTCTATGATTAGAATGATGAAATGTATTTTTTCTGACATCTATGTTCCTTATATTTATGATAATAAGAAGCGTTCTGGTTTGTACACTTTGGGAAAGAATTCGTCAAATAATTTTGGATAAAAAAAAAATCAAATTCCCTTATTCTGAAAAGTGTGGTAAAACAATCGTAGATAATGTTATGCTAATTATGGGAAGTGCTTCCATTATGGAATTTTTAGACACATGGCTCATGAGTGCAAGAAAAATGATAAGAAGAATAACGAGAATCCTATGATAAGATGATTTATCTATAAAGAGTTGGGTCATTTTGCTAATGTGTGTCCAAATCTAGTCACTCGGGTAGGAAATTAGTATGATTGAAAATAGATGTCTGTGGAAAATTCCTACGCAACTACTTTAGAAGATATTGGTCCATTGAATTATATTATATCAGGTACTTTTCTTGTTTGTACTGAATATAACAATGTTTTTCTTGATTCATGGTTTACACATTCAATCAATTTTGATAACTTTTCGACTAAATTTAAAATTCCACTACAATAAATAAATCTAGAATATATTGTGAAACCACATGGAGGATATATTAAAGAAACAAGAAATTATAAGAATCATCCATTCATTTTATATGGAATTCATTTACCTAGAAATTTTTTTCCCTTTATTAGAGTTTTATGTTATCCTTGGTGTGGATTGGCTTTCTATTTACCATGCTAAGATTTATTGTGGGGCTAATGAATTTTTTTTATAAAGTGTTTCTATTTGTGTAATAGAATGAACCGATACCATTGATATCATATAAGGAAGTTGATAAACTCATAAAATATGGAAATGAAAGTTATCTATAACATATTGTTGAAAATAATGGAACTGTTGAGATTAATGATGTGTCAATAGTAAATGAGTGTCTTGATGTTTTTCTTAATGATTTTCCAGATATTGTTCTAAATCGATAAGTTGAGTTTACTATTGAATTAGTTCATGATGTTAATCCAATTTCAAAACCCTCTTATAGAATAGATAATGTAGAACATCTAGAATTGAAAAAGAGGTTATAAGAATTATTAGATAAAGGTTTCATCCAACCTACTATTTCAAAATCGGGTTCTCCTATCTTGTTTGATAAAAAAATGGTTCAATAATACTTTTCAGTAATTATAAATCCTAGAAAAATATATCTATTAAGAAGAAGTTTATTTTTCCTCATATCGATGATGTTTTTTTAACATCTCCAGGGAGAACAGTATTTTGAGAATTTTGACTTGAGTTTGGGGTATAATTAGTAGAATGTAAAGGAATTAGACATTTTGAAGACTACATTTTGTACTAGATATGGGATTTATGAATTTGTAGTTATTCTATTTGGGATTACTAATGCACATATTGTATTCATGGATCTTATGAATAAAATATTTGATAAATTCTTTAATAATTTTGTGGTTATGTTTATTGATGACATTTTGGTATATTCTAAAAGATAAGTGGAACATGAAATACATCTAAGGATTGATTTAAAAAACCATGAATGACAATAAATTTTATGTAAAATTTAGAAGGTGTGAATTTTGGTAGCAAAAAACTTTTTTCTTGGTCAGATTGTTTCTAAAGATGGTATAACTATTTATCCTGCTAATTTGGTTTTTCAAATAATGGGCAAGACCCCAAAATATAACTAAGATTCATAATTTTCATAGTTTGGAAGTCTATTATCAGATGTTTTTTGAAAACATTTCACAGTTATCACATATACCGACTATGTTAACTAAAAAGGTTTTAGGTTTATCTGGAAAGAAGAATGTGATGATTGTTTTCAACAATTGAAATGAATATTTGTGAATGCAGAAATTTTGGCACTGTCTTCTAAAAATGGTGATTTTTCATCTATAGTGATGCTTCATTGAAAGGGATTGTTTATTCCATGATGTAGAATGATCAGGTAATTTATTATGATTTATGTCAATTGATACCTCCTAAGTTAATTTACGCTAAAAATGATTTGTAATTACCTACTATTTTTCTTTCATTTAAACGATTGAGGAATCAATTTTATAGAGTAAATTGTGAATATATATTGATCATAAATTTTTGAATAATATATTCAATCAAATAGAATTAAACATTAGATAAATAAGATGGATATAATTTATTAGGGATTATGATTGAATGATTCATTATGAACATATAAAGGAAAAAAATTGGTTGATACATAGATTTTTAAATGTAATGTTATATTAACGATGATACATTTGCAACATGACCCTTTGGTTAAATATTTGATGACTTTCATCCAAGAATTTATTTGGGTAGTGAATTCATGTATTTCCTTTTAGGTGTCAGTGTGGTCATCTCTCTCATATAGAATTATGTATGCACAGAAAGAGGATAGCGAGTTATAGAAAAAGGTATAATTGGTAAATAATTGTATGTTAACATAATTTATTGTTGATATATATTGTGTTTTAATATTTTGAAAGAGATTGTGGGTGCATTGTGATTCACAGTTGAATAAAGGGTTATTATGTTAAGAAAGTAATTCATTTTTTTCAATTCATCATGCCATCACTAGGATATAATGTTATCTTTGGGAGTATTACTGGTGGGATGGGATGAATATACATATTACTGATTATACCAGGAAATTTTTGATATGTCAACAAGTTAAATAACAGCAGCAACTAACAACTTGAATTCCTCAGCCTATTCCAAATCCAAAGTTTAAATGGAAAATATATCCATGGATTTCATGGTGGTGCTACCAAATAATTCACGATGTAATAATTATATCTTGGTTATTGATGATAATCTGACTAAATCGGTTCATTTTATTCCAATTCAAGACACCATTTATCTAGATCAACATTATCAGTTATATTTAAAGGGGGTAGTTAGGTTAAATGTTTTGAATCTATCGATTGTATCTGATCATTATACCAGGATCACTTATATCTTTTGAAAATACCTTAAACAATTGATGGGTATTGAATTAAATTTCAGGATAGCCTTTCATCCTTAATCTGTTGGATAGTCAGAGTGAACAATTCAAACATTTTAGGATATGGTTTGATCTTGTTTAATGGATTACCAGGGATGTTGGGATCAACATCTTTCTTTAGCTGGGTTTTATTATAATAATTTTTTCATTCTATTATATAGATGTCAACTTTTGGGTCATTATATCAAATGTGGTTATGAACTCTAGATTGTTGGGATGAATTTTAGGAAATGGTATCTATAAGACCATAATCGGAATAGTAATCGGTAGAGAATTTTTAGTTCATTCATTGACAAATGGTGAAATTTAATAGAAAGAAGAAAATTGTGAAGACAATAAGAAGAAATGCCTTCATTTCGATGTAGGTAATCAGTTTATCCTTAAAATATATCCTTAGAAAAGTTTTATGAGTTTTTGAAGAAATTAATGATAAGTCCATGGTTTATTGGGACTTATGAAATCATGGAAAAAGTTGGACCAGTTGTCTACTAAGTTTCATTTTCCTTTATTTTATCTCAGATTCACTGTGTTTTTGATATTTCGATATTAATAAATTATGTGCCAAATCTATCTCATGATTTGAGACCAGAAATAGTTTATCTAGAAGAGAATCTTTCTTATGAAAAGAAACATTCTCATGTTCATTATTGTTGAGAGTATGTATTGGGGAAAAGGTAATTCACTAAGTTAAGGTTTTGTGAAAACATCATGATGTTGAAGATGGAACATGGGAATCTGAAAATGATATGAGGGAAAAATTATCCCCTATTGTTGAACAAGTGAATAAAATTTTGAAGTCATTGTTTCAAAATGGGGAGAACGTAATAGCCCAAGTATTTATAGAATTATATTTGTTAGTATTCTTGAATTAAATGGTTATATACAATATGTTAAGTAATTTATAAAATAAATAATTTATTATATGGTTATTTATTTAAACAATAATTTTTTAGATTAGATAATTTTAATTTGAAAAAATAATTAAATTTTTGAATTCAACGTGATGAAATTATCTTATTATGAAATTATGATAATTTTCAGAAAAAGATTAATTTCTTTTGAATAATAAAAATATAGTTTTTTTAAATATGGTATTATTTAATGACATCATGAAGACATGATTATGATATAAAATTTATTAAATTTTCTGGATAAATAAATTTTTATTTTAAAAGAGATATATTCTACAAAAATAATTCAAAACCTGTATGTTATAATTTATTTAATAACAAGTATAAAAATTATGGTATGTGACAACACAGTGCCTATGCAGCTTTGGCAATGTCTAATTTGGTTCCTAATAAATAATAATTGAGTGATGAAAATTATTTTCAATTATATTATATTATTTATTATATATTATTGATTTTTTTGGATTTTAATTTCTAATTTTAGATTTATATAATATCAATCTTATCTAAATGATTGTGTAAACATTTTGCAGGGCATGAAAAAACAAAATAACAAATTCAAGAAGTTATATTGACATGTATATTATTGAACATGCATAATTAATGAATATATTTATTTATTTTAAACATAATTTATTTATTTTTAGGATATTATTTTATTTATTAATTTTTATATATGAAATAATTATAATTAATGTTTGTGCAACACTGATGTAGTGCTTGTGCAGGCATAAGAAAAATAAATAAAATATTTTTAATTTAAAAAGAAATAAATAATTAAACAACCCATATTTTTTATAAATATATTTCTATAAGTATATTTAGACTATTATATATTTTGGATTCGCATTTTGGGACATTTTTGACCCACATGAATCACTTTAAGGCCTTTATAATATTGTATTTCAAAAGGAAGAAAAGTTATCACATTATAGTTTTTCGTTAGTATAATATTTTAATATATAGTTTTCTCGAATATTTCTCAGAAAAAAAATATTTAATTTAAAAATAAAAAATTATCTTCATCATGAAATTTTATTTTTAATTTTTAGGGAATAAAAAATACCATAATGGCTTGGATAATTATGATGCAATTATTATTTTACTAATGAATAAATAAAATTAACGATATTAGAAATAATAAAATAAAAATAATTGGATATTTTAAAGATAAATCATGAATTCCATAGATGAATAATATTTTTCTATGATAGAATAAAAAAATTCTAAATTGAATCATTTTTTATGTGTTTAATGTCATAGTTATGAATAGTTTTTATTTTGAAAAAATATATATTTCATGAAAAAAATATTTTATTAAATTATTTAAAAATAAAAAAATATTTAATAAGTCCAAATAGAATAATATTTGGTTAAAAATGTAATAACATTTAGTTTTTATGTTCTTTTGGATGTCTTAAACCCTATAATAGGTTTATTATATTTTAATAATTTAAGTAATTCAAAAGTTACCCACCACCTTAATTATAAATAGAGGCTTATTACTTCAAAAAAAATCATAACATTTAAACTTATTGCTCAACTATATTATTCAAAATTACCTTATCCTGGTCCCTTTGCACATTCTAGTGCTTTAAGTCTCAAAACAATTCCACTTCTGAGATCCTAAGGAGGTTCTCAAAGAGAAATTTTCAAGAGGTAAATTCTTTTTTTCTCTTTTAAATTATTTGTAAATTATACCTTATACCCCACATATTGTAACATTCCAAGTAAGTATAGAATAATATCTTTTCATATATATGTATATTTATGAATTAGATAGTTATTTAGAGGATTAAAATGAGAATAAATCCAATCTTAATCATAGAATACTCTAATATTTTTAAAAGATTGTTTTACCGCATTTTGATTGAATTTTTTTAATCTAACTTTTAGCAATTTTATAAGCTCTATTTCTCAAAAGAAACTTATTCTTTAGAATTGGGACATTAAAATTTACTTTGGATAAATTTTTGGTATTTTTCTAACAATGTTCATTTTTTAATGAATTTTGAAAAATACTGCATTTTACTTCAAAACCGTTTTTTCATATAAATTAATTATATAATTATATTAACTTTTTAATTGGTTTTAAAGTTTAATTATAATATATTTTTATCATTTAATCCATGTTTGGTCATTATAATTAATTTCACTTTGAAATTGGATATAAAAAATTTTCAATCTTATGATAGATATTATTTCTTAAAAACACGCAATTTGTTTTGACAACGAGAATTATTTTTAAATTAATTAATGCAATATCCGTGTGTGGAATTTGGTAAAATGGATTCCATATTTGGAAACATAATGTTCAAATTATTTAATTAAGATGATTTTGTTTTAGGACATTATGAACAGTAACGAAGGTAATTATCTTTAATTATCATGATTAATTAGTAATTGGGTAGTTAAGGGTAAAAAAATAATATCATAATAATATAAAATGACCCCAACATGTGTTAAAATCCTCTTGTTTGAGCCATTTTTGACCATGGGAAGATTTTTACTGAACTTGAGTGCCCATGGATTCACATGGGTGTGATAGTGACATTTATGACATTATTTTTAAAAAGAAGTTAAATATAACAAAGGTTTGTATATCCTAAGTAAAACAATTTTAATTTTGTTTACATAAACTATCTATTAGACTATAAATAGTCATTGGAAAGATAAAACTATTTCCAACATCATTTATTTTTTTTTATAAATTTTAGATATTAAATAAATAAATTTATTTATGACACGATGATGATGTAGTGATTACCTCATTAATGAACAATTTAAATAAAATAAAAATATTAGGTAAACTCTAAGACTTAAACTTGTCTAAAACCTCTTGGATGGGTGGATTTAGAATTATTATCATCTTATCCTTAAAATATATCATTTTGGGACCTTTAAAATCCGAAAATCATTTTATAATAAAGTAACATTTCAAGACTTTCCAAAAGTGACCCTCCTCCCTCTTATAAAAGGCCCCCACCCCTACCCCCTTATCCACACCTCTCAAGCCCTTGGATCATCCAACGTCTGAAAATTTTATCTCTCCAAATCTCTCTATTACTCATAAAAGCCTCACTTTGGGCAGAAGTATTTCCAAGAAATCCATTGGCTCAAATCAAAAAGAGTTACCCGATTTAGAGGTAATGTCTTTTCTCGAGTTTCTTAATTTTATTTTCCTTCTTCACTCACCAATATCATATTGTTATTTGACCCCATAATAACACAAGTATCCTAAATATACTTGGATTTTTTTATGATAAGTATTCTACCTACACTTACACAAACCTCTGTCTAATGGTTATAGAATATATTGTTTCCATGGATGGCGAATTACTGGCTCAAAAAACGATGATTGTTCAATCTTTTTTTAACACCTTTCATGGTGGAAATTATGATGAAATCATATTTATATATGATATATATGGTATTTAGTTTTTTCTATATGATTCTGAATTTTATTTTTAAATCACACCGTTATGCTTTTCAAGTTGTGGAACTGCGATAATTTAATCTGAAGAAGTGTAGACTACCGCCCCTTAAGTGATGTGACTCATTCATGCCAAACATGGAATTTATAAAGAATGTACTTAGTGAACTTATGTTAAGTATATAACATATATATTATACTGGATTTATAATATATATATATATATCTCATTTAGTTTTAATTCCTTTAATATGAAAAATAAATGAAAGTAGCTTTCATGCGTACGTACGACCTAGCGTCTCCATGAAAGGTGCATTTCATTTTTTATCTCCAAATGATATAGAATAGTATAAAATGAATATATATCGGATATATATGATATTTAAATCATTAATACCATTCCAGAGATGATGTAATTATAACTACATGGGAAATTCTTTTCAAACAAGTTCATATTTGACTCATGTACTGAACATCGACAAAACGTACGATATGAACTCATATAATTATGTAATTATTATAACATGATAATATGTGATATGAATTGATTAATAAACCTTAAAGGAATTACTTAAGAAATTATAAATTGACCAAATTTTATTATTCATTAATATAAAGAATGAACGAGAACAAGTCAGACTTGAGGTAAGGGACGTCATCTCAATATCCTTTCATTGAGACATACTTCAATTTATATATGACCTTTTTTTATTAGTTGTATAATATACCCTTTTGACTTTTAATTTCATTCAAAATGAATATTTTTACATGAAGCATTTTACTAAATGACAGAAGGAATTTTTTTGTCTTATGTATGCGGCGACAATGACTTCTCCACCACCGTGCCCATTATTTGAGTTTCAACTACCTCTACAAGCCTTAAATTTTTAAATGACAAATAAATAACATGTTTTACTTTTCTTTTATTTTGGTTTTGAAAATGGTTTTGATAATTTTATGATTATATCAATGTGTTGTATTGATATCTTGTGATTTAAATATGGAACTTTTATGTTTCATTTATGCATGTTTTATGTGAAACAATTATGTTATGGTTATTGGGCATTGATTATGAAGTCGGGTGCTTCCATGATAAACTAAGGGTGGGTGAGCCTGAGATAGCTCTCCAATGCATTGGGTAACACAAAGGAGTTAAATGATAAGGTTTCCTTGAAGAGATTTAGGGAATATACTGTGATGGGTATTCCAAATGTAACCATGAGGGTTTCTCACTACGTAAGAATGTTATAAATGCCTCAAGGTACCATTATGTATTATGATTTCTATGAGTTATTTATAAATCTTATGATTTCATGGGGTATGTTTATGTTCTTATGTTTTATGATTAAAGTATGATTTCATTTATTCTAATATATATATGAAATAATGTTTTCTTTCTATATTTTTATATCCCTTATTGAGGTTTTTATGCTCATCCCATATTTTTGAAATGTTTTTCACAGGTCATGGGAAAGGTTCATTATGTGATGATAGTGTCGATGAAGTGTCAAGAAAGAAACCATGTTTTATTTTAAATATGATTCCTTTAATGGGAAAAAAATTAATACTGTTTTTGATGTAACCACCTTGTTTAAATTTGGAATGAAATGAATGACTTATGATCTAATTCTTTAAAACTCTAAAGCTAAAAAGATCCTCAAAGTGAATTCTTGAAATAACCCAAGATTAAGTAATGTTTAAGGTTGGGGCCTTATACATATTATACAATGTTTCATCAAAACTATTGTATCATATATATAAGATTATTTTTTATGTTATATTCATCTAAAAATCTTTCATCTTCTCATTTTATTCTTAAATAACAAAATAGTCCTCCATAGTGTGTCAATTCACCACCTTCATGGAAGATGTGATTTTATTTCCCTTTTACCAAAATCATGGCTTGTTTAAATTCACATGTAATTGTATAAAATAACCTAACTATATATATTTTCTCACTTTTTGAGTATTATATTATTTTTACAAGGATGCCCATAAAAAAATTACGTTGGTAAAAATGAAAAGAACACACTTGAAATAATAGAAATAAAAAAATATTGTTAATAATTAAGTGGAAAATGTTATAAGAAGATCTTGTAAACAATTTTAAATAATATTTTAGTCCTATAATAAATTAATATCACTCTTCATTCTAGTATACTATAAATATGTACACTTTTGAAGGAAGTCAAACTGGGTGTAAGAGACTCTTCATCTAAAATATTGTTCTAAATATTTTAATGATTTATACTTTTAAATATTTCTATTTTATGTCCATGTCTTCAAAATTTTTCTTTAATTTATATATATGATTTTTGATGTTTCAATTAGTCTCATGTGTTTTGAAAAGTGATATTTTTAATGTGTTATGTATGGTACTTTCCTTTTAAAATCCTTTTAAATTTTTTTTATTTCGAAATTAAAAAGATTGTTTTTCATATAAGGAATGAGAAACTTCTCCCAAATTAATGAATGTTTATTATTATAATATTTTTATTATATTTGTTCTAAATTATTGATAAAAAATTTGAATTCATTATTATGTGTCCGGTTTTGTATTTTTAAAGTGGTTTTAATGATAAAATGGCATTTTCATATCTGAATTCATTTTTCTCATGGTTTTAAATGAGTTATCTAGGGTTTAATTGATAATATGTTCCATGGATATTATTTATTGTGGTTTTGTCCCATTATATATGAATATATGAAGGGTGATCCCCATTATAGCTCATTATATGATGGGTTGAGCCTCATTATAGCTAAGTAAATAACGGGTGAGCCCTATTATAGATCTCCAATGCATTGGGTACTCCAGAGATGGAATTTAACAATAAGGCTACTCTATTTGTCATTTTGAGTATAAGAGTTATACAGAAATGTCCCAAGGCGACTATATGATTTTTTATGCATGCTTATGAGTTTTTAAGAAAAGTGTTTTTAATGGGTTTTCGTATTTTAACTAGAATAACTATTTTCTTTATTTATGTCCCTTATTGATATTTTTTTCTCATCCCTTTTTTTATTGTTTTTAACATGGTATACATGGGTGAGATAAATTAATAATTCAAGTTTAATGTTTTGACTATTTTTAAATGAAATAATTTTTTATTATTATAATTTTATATTTTAGATGAAATGGATATTGTTTTAGTGGTGTCCAACTTGTGTAAATATTGGATGTTATCTATGAATTGTGTCTTAATTACCTAAATCAATAAACCTATGATGATCCTTGATGTGATTTAATGTGAAATTATCAACTTAACTAAATATTAGGTAATGTTTTTTGCCTGAGTCCTTATAGTAGTTTTTCTTACACACGAGTGACCTTCTTGTATTCCCAATGAATATAAAGCAAGAAGCTTTATATGATATAATAATTCCAAATGTATATATTTTTTATTAATGTAAAATATAAAATTTAAATCCATAATTATATCCACCCTTGAGAGCAGTTATGGAAACAAATTACACCAATTCTTGAGGTGGCAATATACTGTACACATAACCAATGGTGTCAATAAACATTGGATGGAAGATAGTATAGATTTAGGTTGTTAAATTAATATAATATCATATAATTATATTTTAGATAAATATTTTATTATATCATATTTTATTAATAGTATTTTAAAGAGTTTAAACTTGAAATAATATAAAAATGCACGGTTAAAAATATTACCTCTTCTTAAGAAATACAACTTAGGTTAGCACCAAAAGCCTTATGAAGAGAGTTTAATAATCAAAATAAATTCTATAGGTTGTTTGAAGGGAATTAGTGGTGATATTTGGGCAGTTATTATTTTAAGAAGGTTATGGAAGTATAAAGAGGATATGATATGTATTGCCCTTTTTAAGTGCGGGAGGAGATACACATGGAATTTTTGAATGGAATAAATGTGTACCCAAAATTTTAACATTCAAAAAGGATACATAATTGGTAATTTCCAAACCTTATATGATATAAGGTAATCATATGGCCAAAATAATTCATTTGTAAAAGTTTCTAGGTTGTTTTACACCTTTTATTTTTTACATTACCCAACTGTAAACATCTATTAACCCTAACCACGTTAATTATTTTTTTATTTATAAAATTCTTTTTGACATAAATTTAATTTTACCTTTATGAAAATTTTTAATTATTTTGATTCCAAATATGGAATCAATTTTTCAAAATTCTGTTCAAAAAATTTTAAACTTTTAATTTATAATTGAATCTATAGGAACGGTGAAATAGTGGTTTTCCAATGAGAATATTTACATAAGTATCAAAAAAATTAATCTCTAAATTATATATCAAATTTATTAAAATGACCTAATTTAGATTAATTATAATATGGTCGAAATAATTTTAAACTTAAATATACTTCATTACAAAACATATTCATATAAAGTCATTAAAGGAAAATGTAGTTTTCAATAAAACCTTTATACTTTTCAGAAAAATAAAAAATACTCACTATAATTTTATTTTGAATTATTTATTCTTAAAATTAATTTTATAATTTCAAATAAATTTTAAAATAGTGGAGAAAATAAATTTTGTTATTTCATCACAAAAAATAAAAAAAATCAATTTTTTAGAGGAAAATATATTTTCAATGAATATAAAATATTCTCAAACAATTAAGAATCTATGTACGAATATATTTTATTTATTTAAAATTTTTAATCATAATTTAAAAAACATGTTTATTATTATTCATACCTTGAGGTTTAATATCTAGGAAATAAAATTCATTATTAAATAACACTATAAATTGTGTATTGTGGTTTATAAAAAAGAAGTGTTGCCTTTAATGGGGGATTCTAAAGAAATTAAATTTATTGGAATAAATATTTCCTAACGTCTAATGCTGTTAAATTGTATCACCCATAAAATTAATTTATCCCTTGAAATCCATCACTTTGATAAAAACAAATGAGAATTATTCTATCTCATCACATCCCCGAGTTCCGATATCGACTCTACACATTGGTGGTTTGGCCAAAAAATATCACCATGTGTGGGGTCTTGTTTCATCACACTTTCTCCATCCGACCAAGATTATCCATATGTTTTCTTAAATAAGAAATAACTTAATACATAGTTATGGATTCTATTTTCAATACGTGTGAAAAAACATATATATTCTTTCTCTAAAATATTACATCAAACACATCATCAACATGATAGAGGTTTGGTGGAAATCCATTCTATAATCTATCATCTGAATATGTTAAAAAATTTCAAAGCTACAAATTTATGTAGGTCTTAGTTTTCCCTTATTTTTTAATCTCATTATCTTATTTTATAGACATATTATTTGAAGTAACTTATCTCTATCTTAAAATTCTAATTCACACTATTGATTTTCACTATAACATATCTATTGACTTGGTGATGCCATTATGTATTGATGAATAGTTATAACATTATCTACCATTTATTCATCCTATTTTGGTCCAAATATATTTATTTATCAAACTTCATCCCAAATCATTGGATTTCTATATATCATTCGATAAAGGTATTTATAAGAATCCATCTGAATTCATAAGTGAGATCTATTATTATATCATAACTGAACAGGATAAGGTGTTGATAACAACCACTATTGAAATAAATATAAAATGATCTAAATATATCCTATAAGGTTTAAAGGGTTCTCACATATAGGCCATATGCATAAGGGTAATATGTAGTGCTGAAAGTCCATTCTGTATGAAGATATTGATGAAAACCATTCCCAAACATTGAATCAATACTTAGATCTTGGTCAAATATAATGTAATGTGGTACTCTATGAAACCATAACAATTACTTAATGTTTATCCTCGAAAAAATATCTAGATAAAAATATTTTCTAATATTAATGATGTGTAAATTTTTTTAAGGAGATCGAATATGACACATATAAAATTATTTCCTTTTGACGTTTTGGGATGTCCGATGACAAAATCTATGGTGATATTTCACATTTCCATTCTTGTATGGGAGATGGTTGTAAATACATTTAGTATTTTTCCTCCTAACCAAATATTTTTTTAAATACCAACAACTTTGATATAAACTCTGTGATATCACTCTTTATGAAATACCACCATAAATACTTCTTAAAATCTATATTCATATTTATACATCCATGATTAATAGTGAATGAAGAACTATGAGACTATTTTAACTTCTCATTCATCAAATATGATATGAAATAAACACATATATGGTTACAAAGTCTTATAATTATAGTATAATAAATGTTAAACTTAGTAACATTTATCAACTTCTTTTACAAATCCATATCACTATTTTATGCATCTTTCATCCTCACATGGACTGGTGTATAACACTAATTTGATAAAAATGATTATTTCTCTCCATCCTTAAATATTTCAAGGTATATATTCTCAAATATATAAATATAGATTCTTTTGTGATCCCCATCATAAATAAGATTGAATGATCCTTTTGATAAAAATCTTCATCCACATTATCTATTTCTCTATATGGTAATGTATTTATAAGTCATAATATTTGGTTATCTCTGACAATATTATTTTGTGCATATTTAACTCCTTATATGTTAATATATACTATATTATTTTTTATCATTATATATATATATATATATCACAATTTCATCTATAAATATAATTCTTCTATATCTATAATGTAAAAATTAATACAACTAACTCCCAATCATGAGTTACTTAATTTTTCTTATGTACCGTCAATTTTCATGAGGCATAAGCTATAAAAATTTCATTATTAAAGAGAATTAATCATAATAATTTCTTATATGAATCACTATAGATTATGAACCATTATTCACTATGCGGTAATGGAATGAGAGTTGATTTGACTAATATTATCTTCTATTCCTTGAAATTTTTCCATGCATTCTTCCATCTAGAGGAAATAATATCCATCCATGTTAACATGGGGAGAAGATTAGATATTTATGGTAAATTATTGAAAAACTATTGAGAATATCAGAAGAACCAAAAAACATCATATTATAGTCATATTAATTAGTATCAGAAAATTTTCAACAACTTATGTCTTTAATGGATCTGCTAATTTACACTCCATGCATATTATATGATCCATAAATTAAAACATTTGTAGCAAAAAATTAACCCTATCAAAAATATTGTATATAGTATCTCCATCTCCAGGGTCATTAGGAAAATCATCATGTGATCTTCACGATCTTCTTTGTTCTTTGAATAAAATAGATTATCCCCTATAAAGGCTTCCAAAATTTGATCGAGGTTATATCTAAACACTCAATTGATTAAATTAATGAAGATAGAGAGTGAGTTTTTTGCATCTAATAGAATAACTATATACTCATAGTGACCATAACTTATAAAAATTTATATCTTGGTAATATAAACAATATTGGACCTCAACTGATGATATTAAAAATGAATATCAATATTGGAATAGATTTGAAATCAATGAAGTTGATCAGAAAAGTCACCAATACATGGTTGAGAATACTTATTCTTGATTGTGATATTGTTCAGCTCTTGATTATCAATATCGAGTCACATCGATCCAAATTTCTTTTAAAAAAAGAATATGTGCACCTTAAGTGTATAAACTAAAATGAATGAATCCCTTGATAAGAATCTCTTATAGTTTCTTCTTTAATTCATTCAAATAAATTGATGAAATTATTAGGTATTATTTTAAATAAGTGTGCCACTATGTATGAGATTTATTGAGAACACAACATCACGGTTCTTTGGATGGATATATAAATCTTTCTAAAATACATCAATACTCTTTTTTATAATAATAATATCATGGTTTTTAGTTTCTCCATAACCATATATGATAATCCTCCATTTAGAATTTAAAACTAGACTAATAAATTGAGTGTAATTTACCTTTGATGTTCATATTTATCACCACAATGAAATATTATCATAGGTTAGTTTAGAATATCAAATTTTACATCCCATAATTTAAAATTTATGTGGTTTTTATATACTTTAATCCATTCCATGACTATGATAACATAAAATTAAACTTTAGGGAGAAAAAAAAGATTAGTACGAAACCCATTCCCAAAAAACCCAACTTGAGAGTAATCATATACTAGGGATATGGTCATCCATCCAATAAGGGTTTTCACTAAAAATTCAACATCTAGTAATTGGGTTGGAACTATTAAACACTAGAAAAATAAATCAGATATAAAAGTGTGGGTAGATCGAAATTCAAATAAGACGTTAATAGTTTTATAATGGGTGGTAAGTGTACCTTTCACCACATAATTATCATACCAATCATCTGAAATAGTTATTGCATGAGATTTAACATTATATATCAGCTTCAGATATTGATTATATCAATCATCATCACTAACATTTGGATTTGGGCACTAGTTTTCATAATTCTCATAATATTTCACTTGAATCAATGTATTATGGTTGGTACCACTTCAATGATCAATTTCGTGATGAACTTCCCTTCAACAAATAAAATGGTTTTTAATCACGATCATATAATTTCCTCCATTTTCCTTCAACAAATTGAGCATGATGTAAATCTCATATTATTTTTTAAATAGTTATTGGATTATTCTTGGAATTCCATCATTACTTTCTAATATCAAACATGTGATTTTTTGGTAACTACAATATCCATTTCCACCTTAATATTAAGACAAATTATTTTTTCATAGATATTTAATTCCCCTTGGCCCAATTCCCAATATAGACTTGGCTTTATGCTGCTAAAATATCGATCAAATGTACATATATAATCGATGATTTTTTTAAAAGGGTACCTCACATGCCTTGTAAATTTTTTTTCATAGGAACCAACGATTTAATCATCAATATTATTTAAATAATGAAATAACTTATCAATTTTCATTTGAATAATATGAGAAAAGTAATTCTTTAATGAAATTTTCATTATCTCATCATTTTCCATGGATAATATTTTTTTATTTTTGACTAATATTATTGATAATAGTGCACCATTGATCCATATATCCTTCAAAAAAATAGATATCCAAAATAAATATTTGATTCTCTGAACACTATATAATTTTAAATACCATTTCATTGGTACTGATCCATTGATGATAAACTATCAGATAAAAACCCACTAAAATAAGGTGGTTGTTGCATCATGAAGGACACACCAAATTTTTCACTTCATTTCTCATTTGTAAGTTCAATATGATTCATATCTTGGGAAAGTTGTGTGATCATAGAAATTATATTTTTTTATTCCAACTCCTATAACGTTTGGCTTCTCAAGGAGACAACCATTTCACTGTCTATCAAACACATCATTAACATGGTTCCTTTGATTTCCATTCACATACTAAATCCAAAAATAATAATGTAAACAATAATAATCAAAGTGGGGAAAAACATAATTATAGAAAATAACTTATAGGATGTCTATATCATTAAACATTCTTTTAAATCTACGAAACCATAAGCATAACCCACATCATTCATAGTCATTATTAAAATATTTCATGATGTTTCTTAAATAGTATATGAATTTAAAAAATATATCCCATGAGTGTTTCAATCTAGGTGTGTGAAGAGGTCCATTGTCTAAAAATGGGTGATTATCATGTCTATATCAATGCACACTTTTGGATTTATTTTTCCAAGGTATAACTGTTCCATATTCATATCCACTTTTAGAATCCAGAAAGGGATTTATTTTCATAGAACACACTCTCTTTATCATTTAGCAAAATTCTAGGATTTTTTCTTATACATAAGCTTATCCTTATGGTTCTCAACAACCATTTCTCATCCTAGTTTCAAAAGTTTTAACTAAAATTTTCATTAATACCTACTATAGTGACCCGTACCTTCCACAGATAGATATCACATCATATTAGATGAATATTTATTAAATATCATTGTTATACATGCTAGATTCACTTTTGTCTAGTTCCTTTAGAAACTTGGAAACATAAAAATCTAGTTTATTATAGTTATACATAATCTACCATGAAGATCTAAAAATCTAGAATAATTCTGAGACATATCATACATAAAAACATTCTTCAATTCACATGGAAATAAATATAATAACGGGTAGAAACTAATTATTAGTATGGATAAACAAGGGAGATATTAATGATCATAAAATCATAAGGGTATAATAATATGAGAGTCATATTTGAAAACCATAACCATAAAATCAGAGACCATAATCTCGATTCCTGGAATAAATCGTAGAAGTTTATAAGACATTAATAATTATATAATTAAATAAAACTATCCATAAGAACATGACATTGGCATAATGCAAGGATTTTAATAACACACACTATCTTTTAAAATCACTTCCTATATAGTTGTGGGTCATTTGCAAGGCTATCATAGTGTACTGTGTTTACTCCCCAAAATTCGATAGTATTTAAGGTTCACTCTCAAGACTATCAGTGTGGAAAAAATCACTTATTAAAATATGTTCACTATCTATTCTAGATATGTTTATCTCATGAGATATCAATCATTACCCAATTCGTTTTAGGGAGATATAATTCTCAACAATCATATAATCTATACATTTCTGTAATACATGATTATAAATCATTCATCATATCATAACCCATTGAAATTAAATGGGTTTTAGAATAATTTCATCATAACATATCTCATTAAAAGTAAATGGGTTTCCTAATCATCTCATCAATTCATCATATAATAACATGTGCAAAAAGAATTGTTTTAATAAACATATTTTCATCATAAACATATAAATAAACAATTCTGATAAATAATTAGGATGGTACCACTGGATTGTATCCCCAATAAATATTTAATAACATTAAATGATGTCATCTTATATTGAAAATTATTTTTAAAGACACCATGGAATATTTCATAAGGAAAACATCCTTCCTATTTTAAAATCACTACTTCAATATATAAAAAGATTCTAAATTTTAATAAACAAATTCATTTTAAATATCTTCTAAAATTGGAAAGCATAATTTAAATAAATTATTGGTCATGAATTCTATAAATTGTATTCAAGGAGAACATGTTAAAATAATGATTTATTTCATATATTCAGTAAACAAACAACATAGTCATATTCATAAAATGATAAAAATATTCATTTAATATATTTTTTTTAATCATCAAACATGGGTAAAAACAAATTAAAAAAAATAATTGGATAATATTAATAACATTTTTTTTGAAAACATGGTAATGGATGAAAAACAAATTTTGACTGAAGAGATAAACAAATCGATTTTTCTTGAGAAATTTCTTTTGGACTTATTTAAATATTAAGAGAGAAAAATTAAATGATACATGTATTGTATAGAAATAAATTGTGGAAATAAAATAAATTTTCTTCTTTATGAATATATCATTAGATTTTATCATCTAAAATGTAATAATAAATAATCCTGAAAAATGAGATTATAAGACAAAATCATTACAACCTTGGTAATTTTTGAATCATATACCCAATAAAAGAAATAAATTCAGTAAAAATTTAAAAATAATGAGGATATTCAATTCCATTATATAACATGTAGAAATTGTCTTTATATACACATCATAAAAGGATATTTTTGCATAAAAAACATACATCCCAAATAATGCAATTTGGCAGAAAAATCCATAACATTAAGTGTCAACATCCTTCATATAAATTTGAAGCTAATATATAATAAATATATTGTTTTTTAATATATTACAAAAACATAATTATATATCATACCATATTTGACTTACTTTTGACAATTTATTACTATTTTATTAACAATTCATTGTTAAAATAATGTTTTGTGTAATAACTAAATTTTTTTCATGTAGTTTTTTTTATTTTCAGTCCTGTTAATTTTATAGTGAACTCATTATCTTATTAATTATAAAAATCATATGAATATAAAATATATTAATTTAACAGTTATTTAGAGTAATCCATGAAATTTATATATATAAAATGGGTTACAATTTTCATGGAGATGGTTGGAATTACGTATGTATGAATGTTGTTTCCAATTTCTCAATAGAAGAAACAGAAGAAAGTTAAATAAAATATAAAATTTAAATATAAATTTATATGTAATATATATCTCATATAATCATTAAACATATCCTTTTTACATTACATGCAATGATTAAATGAAAAATTAATCACATCACTTAGTCAGGTGATAGTCTGTCATACACATGAGCGACATTAATGTATTCTCAAGGAACAGAAAGATTAAAGGTATATAAGATATTATAATTAAAGAATTTTTTTTATTAATATCATATATATAATTTTAATACACTATTATATCCACATATGATTGGCGGGGATGAAAATTGAATTATATAGGTTTGTGAGGCGTTAGTCCACCATACACATGATAAACAGTTTCATTTACCATTTGATGGAAGAGGAGATAAATGTTGGTTATTCCATTAATATTAAAAAATATATTTATATGGTAAATACCGATATTATTTTGTCATCATAGACTGTGAATATTTCAATTATGTTGATGAATAAATAAAATAAAAACACTCACTTAATAGTATTTCCTCTTCTTCAGATAACATTCCTAGGATAGCATTAACTTTTTTTATCATGAGGGCATAATAATAAATGTATGACAATAGGATATAGTGAGGTAATTATATAAGAGAGTTTGGTTGGTATGTTTATGAATATTTTTTGGAAGTGTGAAGAGTTTATGATAGTGGGTGTCCTTTAAAAATTTAGGGAGAGGACACACATAGTTGTTTTTAAATGAAAAAGGTTCTCCCATGTGTTAAACATACCAATATGATGAAATTGGAAATTTTATATCATATAAGTTCATAATATGTATATAAAATATTATTTTAACAAGATTCTTCATCATTTTACCCTTTATCATTTGATTATAACCCCATGTACTCCCATTTTAACCTAAACCATGATAATTAATTTTTACTATTTCTACAATAGATTTTGACCAATTTTTTTTGAACATATTATAAAAAATTAATTATTATGTTTAAAAATATGGAAACGATTTTACCAAATTCTATTAGCATAATTGTAAAATTTTAATTTAAAATTAAAACCACTGACATGGTGAAAAATTGGTTTTCCTAAGAGAAGAGTTTCATATGTATAAAAATATTTAATTATTATAATAAACATTAAATTGATTAAAATGACCTAAATTGGGTTAAATATAATATACATGAAATAATTTTACTTTTAAACAAATTTTAAAACAAAATTAAACATTATATACTTTTTAAATGAAATGGATGTTTTCAATAAACCCCAATATTTTTAACTATTCATTAAAAAACAAATATTTTGTAAAAAACAAAAAAAATTCACTTTAAGATAATATTTAAAATTTTATTTTCAAAAATAATTTTATTTTCAAAAATAATTTTTTTTCTAAAGTATATTTTAAAAAACTAGAAAATTTAATTTTATTATTTATTCACGAAAATCTTTAATAACATTTTTTGAGAAAAATTAATTTTCAAATCATATAAAAAATTACTGAAACATTTGAACATATTTATAAATATAACTTCTATAACAAAAACCATTTCTATTAATTTTAAAAATATGATTATTCTAATTAAATCTACCAAGATTAAAGTCATTGTTATAATTGTCAAATTTAAATAATAAAATAAATAGTCTATTGTAGTTTTTTAAATTTATTTGATGCGTGTAACAAAATTTACAATAGTATTTAAATATATTAGAAAAATATATTTTATAAAATATCTATGTGTTATTGATATTCTATTGTGATTTACATTCTCTTTATGAATAATTATTAAGTATTAAAATGGTATTTCAAGATGGAATATGTTACTAGAAGGGTTGGTGAATGTAGGAATATTTACATAGACAATCTAGCTTATAGTAATGATGATATTGGTGGAAAAACTTATTTCATATTTGAAAAAAAGTATCTGATATGGAAATGATGTTATCAGTGGTTAAAAAAATTTAGGATTTAGTTTTCAAAAGTTCATTTACTTGGATTATATTGGAAACCATCAAAACTATTTAGGAATTATAATTTGGTTGGGAATATGATCATGAAAATTGTTTTGTGAAATTTATATCCTTAAAAATATCAATAAAAAACATGGAATTTTATTTGGTTAATTTTGGTAAGATAAAAGAAATTCTCAGTACATGTTTATTATGTTGGAAATGATGAGTCTCCTAGAATCTAAGGTTGAAGGTTGATATCTCAATAAAAATTATATCTTATGTTTCTTATGGATATCTAAGATTCTTTCATTAGTAAATAATCAGTAAAATTGTGTGAATGTAATTTATTTATGGGGGGGAATGTAGTTCTCTAGGATTGTGTAAGGTATACTTCCTTTAAATAAATATAATGTGTTCAATATCTTTCCCCATACACTACAACAAACCAAAATGAGTGGTGAAAAATTAGATGTTTTAAAAAAAATAGTAATACAACCTCAAATAAAAAGAAGATATTACCCAACTGAAATTTCTTACATTTATAAGATAAACAATTAATATGATTTAATATTGAAAATGGGGTTTTTCTCAACTAATTGTTTTTAAAAACTACATTTTTTTCAAATAATTTGAATTTAAAAATTTCATAATATTATTATAACATATAAATTAATATATATAAATTAATGAAATTATAAAATAACATGTAATGTTATTAAGAACACATAATGATTAAAAGCATCTTTTTTTCTAAAATAGATGATTTTATTAATATTTTAAATATTTATTTAAAAGGTAAATCTATATTTATTTAGTACCTTAATTTTTTAAAATGTAAACATAATTATTTTATTATTCATGTGAAAATTAACATAGAGATAATTTTTGGGAATTTTCATAAATAATATATTTTTAATGTGAATAACGAAAAATATAATATTGTCCAAAACTATAAATTTTTAGAGTTTATCATTATATAAGAAGAGCCTGGAAGTTTATGAAACCATTTAATTGGTTAAATATGTATTTATGAAGAAACAATATACATTTTAAAACTAATTTATTGAAATTATTAACCTATGATTAATATTTTAAGGACTTAAGTGTTATTTTGTAATAAAAACTATTTTGTCCTTTTAAATTGACCAAATATTATTGTACCAAAATTTAATTCTTGATTTAATTTCAATACCCAAAACTATTCTTTTGTTAAATTGTAAAATATATTTTCATTAATAAAAAACATTGAATTCTCTATCATACACATAAATTGTATGCCTAAAAATGAACCTTTTCTAATAAACCGTTTCTTCACATTATGTTCATAAATTTAAAATTTTATATTTTTGAAAATCATAATATTATTTGGTAAAATGATTCAAATATTTTAAAGCATCATTTTGATATTATTTAGTATGTTCAGTATTAATTTTATCATATAAAAAATACGTAGTAAAAAATGAGTTATTATGTAAAAATCAAAAATAAAAAATAGGTATAAAGTAAAGATAAAATCCAAATAATGAAAAAAAAAATATCTAAAAAAGAATCTTTGAATGTATTTTAAAGCATAAAATTTATCATACTCCATTATTTCCTATTTTCGAGTCTTTACCTTCAATAGTTTCAAGACATTATCATTGGGTTAGGAGTCATTACAAAAATCCAATTTTCCTTACTTATTAAATGATTCGTAGAAATCGCACTTCTCTCTACACATCATATGTCATATATTCGATTCAAATCTACCCAAATAACTCTATAAAACTGATAAAAACCTCAAAGAGGTTTCTTTATTCTCAAAATACCACCTCTCAAAGCACTATTCTAATTTGAAAAAGGATTTTCCATGGACTAAGGATAAATTCAAAATAACTCATTTTCTATTTATTTCCATTTATTTTTATTCTATGTTATTAGAATATAATTTTTATATTTTTAATTAATTACATTATTATCATTTTTAAACTTCCATTTTATAATGACTATGGTGTAACCATTTACTACCTTCCTCCTCATCATTCAGAAAATGAAA
Organism: Viscum album; assembly: GCA_963277665.1. NCBI lineage: Eukaryota > Viridiplantae > Streptophyta > Magnoliopsida > Santalales > Viscaceae > Viscum > Viscum album. The sequence continues at coordinate 1,295,554,818 of OY728140.1, read as the reverse complement.
ATACTTTTTTTACAGTCTAATGCGTCCATAAGCAATGTGATCCATTTTTCAAACAAAACATTATGGATGGTTTAAATTTTTTATTTAATGAATTAAAAATATATTTATAAAATTATTAATAAAATGAAGTTATAAACCGTTCCCTTTCTTCATCCTCCTCCCGGGGAACAAATGTATCGCTTCTGTGGATGTGTGTAGTATGACCCTTGAGAAAGTGTTGTATTTAATTTTTCAAATATTATTTTCTCAATTATCAAAATCATTTAAAATATGACTCCCCTATTTATAAAAAATATATCAAATATCACTATTCTTATTTAATAATGATATTATTCTAAAATAATCACATTCTTAAGAATATTAACCCATTGATTATAGGTTGTTCTTATTTTAGTTGGTTTAACCAAATGGATTAATAATGAAATAAACTTATATCAAAAATGGATATAGAAACATAACAATTAGTTTTTTATAAATTAATGAAAAAATAGTTAATGGTCCTATAAATTATATATAAATAGTTATCTTATTATCATTATCTTAAACATATTATTCGTTAAAAATTATTGAAACATGAGGGTGTTTTTCATGAGCTAAATAGAGGAAGAACAATGTGTGGAAACTCCTCAGGCATCGTATCGAACTCACAAACTGTCAACCCTGTTCACGACATGAATCACAATCTCTACTAGAACCTACTCTGATTCCTATGCTCAATAGAAGAATTTGATCTATAGTGGGAACATTCATTCACAAGCGCTGAACCATATACACAAGAAAAAGAAACACTCAGTGAGGGGACCCTCAATCATGCCATTGTCAATAAATCTAAAGGGGTTTAGTTTCTATATTCCCCTAAAGGTATTAATCTGTGTAAATAAAAGGTAATGAAGCCTCTTATTTTCATGAAACATTATGGTGATGGTTTCTCGGTGGAAGCCGACCCAGATACTCTCCAACAACGTGCACATATGTGAAAATTTTCCATTATGGGTAGCATCTCATACATAGAAGGTGAACATCACTGGTCCTTAATTGAATTAATGCCTTGAATTTCTCATTGTTGGGGTATTTTGACTGGAAACTAGTGATAATAGGTAGAGGTTACATTCATATTATGTTTAAATAATAAGAAGACTGAGATCAGGTATGGAGAACTGGTAGCACATGTCTTAATCACGGTCTTCTTATGCAATCTGATTATGACTATGCTTTTAACCAAAATACCCATAGGAAAAAATGGATCAAATATGGATTATATTTCATGGTCTTAATTGGTATTTTGTCATCCTTTAATCTTCAATGACATTTTCTCTTGTATTGGATCACCACTTTAGATAGATCAGGGAACCCTAAATGCTTAATTGGGATTATTTGTGAGGGTTATGATGGAAGTTAATCTTGAATAAAATCTTCATAATTCAATAAGTCTCATTTCTAACAAATACAAACGTAATTATAGGATTAAGTATGATAGGAAACTACATTTTGTGAGATACGGATGATTATTGAGAATACAATAAGAAATTGTACGCTGGTTAGGAAATACGTTGTTCATCCAATAAAGAATGAATGGAAAGTAGTGAGAAATAATAAAAAAGGAAAGGCTAACATATGTGATATCTTGAAAAATATAGGAAAAATATAGGAAAAATATTGAAAAATGGATGAAGAAAATAGATATGTTGATGCCCTTATAGAATAGTTTGGGTAAATATTGGGCTGAAATCATTGAGGAGGAATATAATACAGAAAAATATCTTGACATACTTGAATAATTATAGGAACTTATGATAGTGCTTTGAAATCTCAATAGAAAAATTTTTCGATGGAAAAGGAGGCATGTAGGACCTCTGTTAATACCTCCATATATAAATGTTTACGTTATTCTATTAACCTCTCTGAATCAGATAAAGAAAGAACCAATTACAGGGTTGATACTTCTATTATCTCTCCTAAATTTGTTGATGGTAAGCAGACTGACAGAGTTATTACTTCGGGATAGATTGCTTGTACTCCATTTGGTTCTGGTAGTGGCACTAAGTAGGTAAACCACAGGGATCGAATACCATTGGGTGATGTGGTTGAAGACACCACAAATGTTGATTCTGGGTAAAATGACACCAAACCCCTTTAATTCTTGGATAAAGATGAATAATAGGTAGATCATGTAATAAAAAATTAAGGTACCTTATCTTCTATATCAATTGAAAATAAAACAATAGTAGGCACCCCTAGGATTTAAGTGGTTGATCATACCACAAAGGTTGATGCTGGGTAGAACAACATCAAACCCCTTTTAATCTTGGATAAAGATAAACAATAGGCAGATCCTACAACAATTAATTTTGGTACCTCATCCTCTTTATCCATTGACATGTATACACCAGTAGGTATCCCTATCAATGAGGTCAATGTTTTATCGACAAATTCTAAAAATATAACTGATGTGCATAATAAAGATACTAGTATTGTATTAATTAGTATCCATGTGTCCATACCTATTAAGGTTTCTATAAAAAATACTTCTAATGAGTCCCCAAATACAGGTACTACTATTATCCCTTCTACATCCATTAAAACTAATAAGGAGGAAAAATCCAGCCCAAACACATCCAAAATTGTCATAAGATCATCTAGACAAAAGGACTCATACAGTAAGAAAAAGTAGATTTCTAACTACAACCGTATGTATAAATGCAGATATTTTCCTAGAATTTTTAAGGTAATCTTGATCTTGACACCTTTATTGTCTTGAAACGAATGATTAACCTCCATCATTCTTTGATTTTTCCATTTTTGAACCTAGGATAAACATCTCTTTTAAATTACTGCATCTCTATCAATTTGGATATACTTTTATCAATGCAAGTCAAAATAGCTGCACTGTTGAATCCCTTTGTATTTCTGCACAACTATATTTTAAAAATGTTAATATTTTCATTATCTCTCAGTAAATTTTTACATGTTATTTTATACTAGATAGTACACATGTGTTTTATTACTTTGTTTAGGAATATAATAGATACTAGTATATGATGCCTCTCTAAACTGACCTCTCCCATTTGGGTTTTAATTTATATAAAAATTTTCATGTTATTAGAGAATTTAATGCTATCTTAATTCTTGTGAGAAGATGGTCTTGTCCCACACTTTTATCATTATGGGAGAGTTTATGATTGCAATTGAGGACAACAATATTCTTTATATTACTCTTAATGGCAGTAAATATATATAGTAACGAATTCATTATAATAGAGTTGCATCCATAAAATTGGATAGAGAGTTCTCAAATGATCAAGAATTATAAAATTGGGACACCATTTCCAGCACCACTCTTCTCAAGATTCAATCTGATCACCATCCTATTATTGTCACTTTTCATGAAAAACTATGAAACCTTTTCTACCCTTAAAATTCAACAAAGTGTGGTTCTCAAACCACGAATTTTGTAATCCCATTAAGAAATGTGGTCCTATATAACTTATTACAATGATGCCTTTGTCTGTTATATTAAATTAAAATATCATAAACAAAAGCATAAATTTTTATGCAGCTCAAAATCTAAAAAAATGACAATGTAATCCTTCTTCTTGAGAATGAAATTCATCAAATTAAAAAAACTACACCAACTATAATTTCACTACTAATTAGAATCATGAAATTAAAATTTCAATGAATCTCAACTCACTTATCACCTTTAAGGATAACATGTGTAAACAATAATTCAGAATCAAACGGTTATCTTATTGTGACAGAAAAAATAAATTCTATAACTCCCTCTAATGAATCAAAAAATCATACAGACCTTTAATTTCTCTCAAATATGGGGAAATCATTTGGATAATGAAAATGATATTTCTAATCATTTCATATCCTATTTTAAATCTATCGTTAATGGACCTAACATCAAAAATTATCTTTTATAAGATGACATTTTGGTATTTGTCAGTGTGGAAGATAATTATTCTCTATTAAGAATTCCTCTTGATCAAGAAATCAAAGAAACAATTTTTAACATCATTACTGATAGTGCCCCGGGTATTGATGGATTTAATAATGGATTATACTAGAAATAATGGGATTTCATTCATGATGATATTTTTAAACTTGTCAAATCCTTCTTTTCTAGTGGAATCCTACTGCATGGATTTGGTGTGTAATTCCCTCCATTGATCCCAAAGTAGATAATTCATCTGAGATTCATCTTTTTAAAACCATTACTCTTTTTAATACTCTACATAAAATCATTTCTTTTCATCATGAAAACAATCATTGTACAATGATAGATAAAATTATCTCGTGGAATTAATTTGGTTTTTTCTAGGGAAGATTCATCCAAAACTGCATTTTTCTTGCCTATGAATGCATATACACATTAAAAAAATCCAAAAAGGTGGTAATATTTCCATAAAACTTGACATTATAATGTCTTTTGATACAATTTACTATAATTTTATCTTCAAAGTGCATCATAGTTTTGGCTTTAATAACTCATTTAGGAATAGAATTAAAACTATATTTAACTCGGCTTCAATTTTCGTCCTAGTCAATGGTTATCCTAGGGGATACCTCAAATGCACCAAAGGTGTCACATGTGTTGAATCCCATTCTACCATCCTTTTTTCCATTGTGGAGGATTATTTATGTAGATTTCTTACTCGCCTTGTGGATCAAAATAAACATAAGCCCATCCTTGCTTCTAAGAATTTGAATGCCCTTAGCAATCTTTTATATGAGGATGGAGTCATTATGTTCATAAAAGGTGATAAAAAAACATTCAAACACTCCAAATTACTCTCTCTCATTACGATGGTCTATCTCTTTAGGTCATTCGCTGGAAAAAATATTTCATCTTAATTATGAGAAATTTTCCAGATAATAAAAAATGTGGTATTATTAATGAATTAGGCATTAAAGAAGGATCATTTCTTTTAACATACCTTGGTATCCCTATATTTTTATTCCTATCCCAAATCTATCTATTTCATTATAATTTTTAATCAAATACTTAATCATCTCTCCTCTTGGAAAAGAAAAACTTTATGTATGGTAGGTTGAATATGACTTGTCATTTCTATCATTTTCTCTAAAATGGTCTACTCTATGATGGTTTATAAATGGAATTCCAGTCTCCACAAAAAAATGAATGTTCCCATTAAAAATTATGTTGGGACTGGTAGAACTCTTAAAAATAAATTGGTCATTATAACTTGGTCTACCTATTACATGCCTTTGGATAAGGGTGGCTTTGGAATTAAAATTTTAAACCTTTTTAATGAGGCCCTTCAAGATAGAATTTCATGGAAACTGATCCACAATTACTGTCCTTATATTTCATTCATCAAAAATAGGTTTATTGATAAGTTAAATAATGGAAACATGAATTTTATGAACTCATCTATCTAGAATTCCATTAAAAAAGTGTATTTCAATATCATGACCAACTCTCAATTGATGGTATCCATGAACTCCTCCATGATCTTCTTAGTTGAAAATTGGACCTATGATCCTCTAATTTCAATAATACCTACTAAAATACTCCTTAATGTATTAACAATACTATTAGAGATGTTATTAATTCTCATCTTGATAGTCTCCCTGAGAATGTTATTAATTTCATTGACAACTTTACTTTTTTTATTAATGATTTTCTAATATTGGAGCCTTACATAATGGTATTTTGGATTAAAAGAATTTGTAACCACCATTTTCATAATTCTGAAAATGATTTTAGATGGATAAAAATCATTGATAATCTATGGATAAAGCCATAAATACTTACTCTTATATAGAGTATTTATGATAACCGAGTCCCCACTGATACTTGTCTGCAATATTTTGGGATCCATTTTTTTCCAAAACTTTGTCACTGTAATCAATATAGATAAGATGATAACCATTTATTTCTTTCTTTTGTCACTACAACTTCCCTTTAGAACTATATTTTTGACATATTTTACTGTATATTGTTGACTCTTAACTCTGTCAACCCTCATCTAATGCATTGTGTAGATACAGAAAACTCCCAAAAAACTAAGAATGTATTTCTTGCTGATGTTTTTGAGCTTCATCATGTGATTTCGTATGATAGAAATGTAATTCTTCCTAATAATTTCTCATCGAACCTTAATGTAGGTCTGTTTTGAATCCTCACTGTTACCCATGAAGCTACTTTGATTGAGAAGGGGTACTGAAATAATACATTGAAATACTTTATGATTATGTTGTAACTATAGATTGATGGAATTTTTCACCAATCACGATGCAATTTTGATGTTTTCTGGAAACATTCGTTTATGGTATGATATAAATGTGATTCTTTACAATAATTTCTCACTCAGTCATAATGTAGGATGGATTTGGATCCCCATTGCTTTTTTTTGAAGCTACTTTGATTCAAAAGGGGTACTGAAATAATACATTGAAATACTTTTTCATTATATGGTGACTACGGATTGAAGAAAGTTTTCACTAGTCGCGATGAAACTTTTCTATTTTCTAGAAACCCCCATTCTCTAGATGGATTAAATGCAATGTGAACAGTGCTTCTAATGGAATTCTGTTCCCCACGGGACATGGCACCATCTTCTGGGATCATATTGGTCAGATCCTTGTGTGCTTCTTTGGATGTTGTAGTATTACCTAATCTCTAGAGGCTGAAATGTTGAGTGTAATTCATACTATTTCCTTCACTATAAATCAATGTGGTAACAACATTTGGATTCAAAGTGATTTGACTACAATAGTGAAAGCTATTTTTAATGGTGTGATTCATTTGGCCTGGCTGATTACCACACATTGGATGGATTATCTCTATTCGCTCCATGACATCAACCATATTACCACTCACATCTATCGTGAATCGAATATGGTTGTGTATGGACTTGAAAATAAAAGAGGAAGTCATAATATTACATGGCTAGTTGACCTCCCAATGGATTTTCTCCCCATTTATGAGAACAATTTTAATATGATCCAAACTTTTAGTCTAATGAAATCACATTTTATTTAATAATGTGTGCTTTGGTCTATTAGCTAATGTATATCTATCTTTAAAAAAACATGGTCATTTTCAACATCCTCACAATGATCATAATGAAACGAATTACGAAAATATATAAAAATACCTATAATGATATCATAATGATGAAATTTTAATCTATAAATAAGAATCGACACAGCTATTATGAAACAAGTACCAACTAAATAATCAAAACTTGTAACGTATGCTAATGAAATTATAATATATATAACTAATATATTTTCTATAAATTATTATAAAAACAACTTATAAATGAATATAGGTATGAATATAATTTCACTTTTTTTATTAAAATGTTTAAAAAACCATAATTTTTTAGCATGTTCGGCTATGTGGGATCAAATTAAGGCTGCTTCATCTCAATTTCTATTCTTTGAGAGATTTTTGGGTTTAGACACATAATTTCATTTAAATAGAATATATACTACTTATTGGATATAAAATTTCATGAAATATATGTTGGTTGGAGTACATTACTCAGGAGGGGAGCGGTGAATTGACTAACTACAAAAATTTCTGTAACAATTATTTCTAAAAAGGTTTCCCCAAAATTAAATAAATCTCAGTTAATCAAGGTTATTATTTTATAAGAGTTTGGAAATTTGAATAACATATTAGAATAATGATTATTTCTCGGTAGTATTAATGGTTATTAATATTACTATTGAAACTATTTTACTAAGACAATTGAATTATATCTTCTTTCCAAGATTATCTATCAGAGTGAATTTAGTGACTTCCGAGTTATAAAGAAAAGCAGAAAAACAGAGAAGACTAAATTAAGAAGCACAACAGATATGGAACAAGTAGTTCAGTCTCAAGACGAGACCTAATACAACCCAATTGGTGATCACCTGCCACCAAGAATTTTATATAAATAGTCTTGATCCACTCCTTGGATCGGGGTTAAACAACAGTACACATGACTATCCAGGCCACACACGGACCTCTTCCATAGTTCTTTGTGGGTATAAATAACTAGGACACATAGGGAACTCTACCACACTTATCTGTGGGTATATACAAAAATGTAAAATATATTTTTGAGTAACGATATCTTGTATACTTCAGTTTGATTAAGGACATAGAGTGTATTGTTATACAGATAAACACTCTGCTCAAAAGGTAATAAATAGATACACAACAGAGCAGAAATATTGAGATTGGTTAAGAAGTTCTCTGAGTGTTGGTCTTTGTAGTTCAAAACAATTTGGAAGAAGCTGATGTAGAAATCGAGTCCTCGTATATAAAACAGAGTGTCACGAGCTAGACAGATTCGGGTTGTCTTCTTCGTGATTTTTCTGTGCGAAGATGTTCTCGGGATTCTAGTATGCATTGTGAGTTCTTCAAGAGTGTCGACTTGCATGGAAAATTCCATTCTTCCAAAATTTTCTGTAATTGTGTTCATCGTTATGGTTCTCACTCCCACTTGGTTTTATTTCTAATGTGTCTCTTGTTTATGGGAAGCACGTTTCATTTATCTTGGAGTGAATGTGTTGAGACCAATAGGTTGCATGTATTCTCCACCTCGTACCTCGTACTGTCAGATGATGTGTCTATAAATAAAGATTAATTATTTCAGTGCATTAAAGTCTTCAAATATGACTGTTAGAGATTAAATTAAAAAAGGACAAAACATATTAGGTTACAGTGTCACAGTATGTAATGGAAATAGTGTCTCCCTCACAAGGTGTCTGGATTGGTCACGGTGTCTCGTGGTTGTGGTGTCTGGATGTCTACAGTGTCTTCTTGATCATGGTGTCTCAATGTTATAGTGTCTCAAGGTTACGGTGTGTGTCACAGTATGTCATCGAAATGGTGTATCCTTCACACAGTGTCTGGATTGGTCACAATGTATCGTGGTTGCAGTGTCTGGATGTTTACGGTGTCTGCTTGTTCACGGTGTCTGCCTGTTCATAATGTCTACTTGATGGTGTCTGGTTCACGGTGTTTGGTTCACGGTGGCTGCTTCACGGTGTCTGGTAAACATTTCCAGAAATACATAACCAGGGGCAGACTCATGGTGTCTCGTATTTTCTAAAACAACTGTACTCATACTTCATAAATGATGATCATAGAATGGATTAGACTTACTCATTTGTCCAGGAAGGTATTTAAAAAGTTAATCAACAATAGTCTAAAGTAATTAAACTAAATGTAGAGATATTTAGATCTTGAGTGGATCTTCTTAAATCATGAGAATACATAAACAATAATACACATGATTTGATATAATTTACAAGATTTAACCAGGTTGAATAGGAATTGTTATCTTTAAAACCTGATTAGTAAATGAGGAGTCCAACAGTCTCACTCTTTTTGATCATCACAAATCATATAGATTTAAAATTTATATCTTATTCAACTATAGATATTTAGATAAATGTCTAACATATAAAGATTTATCCCCCTTTTGGGATTATAAAGAAATTTAATAAGAGAAGACATGAAAAGTGTACATTTCATTAAATAAATGAAGGTCCATTACAAGAACAAAGGATTAAAAAAAAGGAAATATCATTCCTATGAAAAAAATTAATCATTGTTCTTATTCATGGGCTGGCCGTCTCTTTTCCTTTCGTAGTATTAGAAGAAGAGGAATCCATAGGAGCAGAGGTTGAGGTAGAAGAAGGGAGTGAGGTGGTTGATTGAGAGGGTAAAGGTAGACCATCAAAAACTGATGGAGCCAGAGTAATAGTAGTAGAAGATCTAGGAAGTTGTTGATCAAGGATCACAAGACTGATCTGACTCAGTGCTTGGCTGACAGACATAGTAGTCGAGGATAGGGCAGAGGTGAAGAGAGGAAACCTTGGTCTGATAGGTTAAGCCGTAGGAGAAACAATGGATATACTCTAAACATGAAGGTAAGGCCTCAAGAGCTTAATGAAATCTGCAATGATCTCTCCACCATACTGCATGGATTTTTCAGAATCATCATTTTTTTTATAAACTTATCCAATAATCGAGTAAACTCTCTGAACTTTTGGACATGGGTCTTAAAAGCTTGATTAATTGGATGAATACTTAGATTTTCCACAAGATACGTGAAATGGTTTGTCATATTAGTATTTGATAAGATTTAGTTAAAGTATAAATCCACCTTCTTGGAAATCTCTTACTGAGCATCATTAGAAATTTTTGAGTGGATTTGGACTAGATCGAGAACTCGGTCACTGTTCTTGATAACTTCAGAGAGAGAATCTGCATTGAAACCACTGAGTACATTCTGAATCTCTTCTTTTACCACTATTCTGAGCAGATCATTGTCCAAAGAGGGTTTAGAAGATTGACCAGAGGCTTTAGAAGCATTGACAATGGTGGGGAGAGATTTTAGTTGATTCAGCACTTCATGAAGGCACCCCGTATATTCATCAGTGAGCTTGTTAAGATTAACAACAAGCCCTTTCATCCCTTTCACAATATTTTTATTCCTTTTAGTGACTTTTTCTTTTAAGGAAGCTAAATAATGTTGAATATGAGATAAAACAACCCGTGGGGATTGAGGAATAGAAGGTTCTATAGAGGAGAAACAAGCTCTAATCTTTTATGCATCTCTTTTTTCATTTCTTCAATCATACCTCTCAGAGTCTTCACTTCATCACTAAGCATCCTGTTTTCAAATCTGACTTTCTAAATCTCATGAATAATTTTGGGTTGTATTTTCCAAATAACATTCTCCAACAATAATGTGGCATATGTCTCACATAGATGTGTCACAAGAGATGGTTGGGAATTAAAAACTCTTTCAACACCAGACAAGAGGGTAGCACCAAATTCCATTAGATCATCTATACTTGCTAAGGAAGGTTGTGCTGGTGAAGGTTTAGAAATAGGGATTGATACAGTTTCAGGTTCCATTGCAGGGGAAAAATTAGAGACCGATATCAACTGAAACAAAGAGGAAAGGTCAAGGCCTTTTGTTGAGACTTTATGAAATTCATCCACATCATAGAAAATGGGGAACTTATACCGAGTGCCTACAGGACTTGAAACAAATGTATTTGGTACTTTAGTGGATTCCAGATTTGGGGATTTCTCCCCCTAAATGGTTGTATCTTTCTCAAGAATAAGACACTTAGGATCTTGATATAATTCCACAAACTCATCTCGTAGTTCTTCTCTCATTTCCTACCTACCCAGTTGAAAATCCATCTCCATACATTCCTCTGTTGAAGGAATCACCTAAGGAACAGATTTTTCCACTGGGAGTTCTTCAAGATCAACTTCTTTCATAACAGGTAATTATTTCACTATAGGTTCTTCCATTACATTCTTTTCAGTTCCTTTGGAAACATATTCTGTTTCAGCCTCAGGCTGAGCTTTCAGAGTAACAACCTCTATAGGTGCAGGGGCTTCTTTTTTAATTACCACAGGAGGGATAGGAATACTTTATTCCTCAATGGAAATAGTTTCCCTAGGTGGTACTGTAGCCTCTTATTCTTCTTCTTCAGAATAATATTCAACAACCTCATCTGGTTCTAAACCAAGATCAGACATATCTCTTGGTCTTGAGGGATGTTCCACTAGATTTAATTTCAAATAGATTCAATCATTGTATCCCACCCATTCCTGATTCCATGGATTCCAATTAATCTTTATTCTCTTTATAGTGACTTTTGGAAGGCATAATTCACAGTCCGTAATTACTTCCTCATTAGGTCCAACCATACCTTTGGGATAAAGCATGGATCAGATATGCCGATAGTAAAATAGGGAATTTGAATTGGATGTGGTGTTGATCATATCACACATATGATTTATAACATACTTACACAATTTGATCTTATTCCCATTTTTCATAAGTTAGATCAGAAACACATCCTAATATTTCTAATTAGCAAAATCATCTTTTCTAGGGCTAACCAGATTCTGTATAAACTTGTACAGAATCCTTGAATCTCCATCTAGTTCAGTAGCAATTTCTCTCATCTTGGTTCCATTTCCAGTTAAGTATTTCAAAGAATATTCTAAATCAAAGAATTTGGTTAAAGGTAGAGGTCCTCTCTGGTAATCCTCACAGATTCCTTCATGAGGTATCCTAAGGCATGTGGCCCATAAACATGAAAATAATGCACATTTATGCCCATTTATCTAGATTCTCACAACATAACTATCACCAGAATCAAAAGAGAAATGTAAATACTGATAAAACCGAGCCACTAACATAGGATAGATAGGTCTATATTATTTCGAAATCCACTCTAGCTAGCCTTGTTCTTTTAAAACATTCAGAACTAGAGACTTACTTGAAAGAAGACCTTTAAGAAAAACCTTTTTCTTGGGTACTAAAACTCGGTTTAGTAGATTTGGTTTTAGAGAACCTTCAGGTGCGATCTTAGGTGGGATTTTATTCTTCATTGAGCCACGTTTCTCCAGAGTCGATGATGAAGGACGCTTCATCCTGGGTATCTGCCGATGGTTCGAGAGAGAGAGAAGAGTTGCAGGGTTGAAGAAGGATTCTAAATGAGTGAATAGAAGATACCCCAAGTGAAGAATCGAGTGATAATTTCATTAATTTATCATTTTGGAATACCAAAAGTCACAAACTTAAAATCTCGGGAATGTAAACAGGTGAAATGAATAATAATTGTGATACAGTTTTTACTTTTTAAATAAAAAACATAAATAATTTTCACAGTGAGACTATGTCATGTCATTACGGTGAGACAATAAATGCATGTTATGGTGAGATAGTGAATATGCACTTCATGGTGAGAAAATGATTACGAACATTACGGTGAGACAGTAAACATGAGATTTACGTTGAGACAGTAACTTTCAGAGAGTAATCTTGAAGCAATAAGTGTGAGACCGTAAACATGAAATAGTGAAATATAAATTAGTGAATCATGAAATAGAAAGATATAAATCAGTGAAACATGAAAAAGTAAGATATCGAATAGAAAGAAATCTATTTGAGGTTTATCAGGCATAGTTCATGTATGATGTAGTATATTCTCTCAGAATTTAGTGGTTTGGTGAATATATCAGCAAGATGATACTCAGTAGAAATGAATTCCAAATTTATATCATCCTTTTGATAATGATCTCTCAAAAAGTGATGTCTTACATCAATATGATTTTTCCTAGAATGTGAAATAGGATTTTTAGAGATGTTAATAGCACTTTTGTTGTCACAGTTTATTGGTACATACCTAAATTGTTATCTATAATTTAGTAATGTGTGTTTCATCCACAAAATTTGTGCACAACAACTGCCAGCAGCTATGTATTGATCTTCTGCAGTAGATAATACAACATAATTTTGTTTCATACTACACCATGATACTAGTGACTTGGCTAAAAAGTGACATGTTTTAGGGGTGATTTTTCTATCTAACTTACAACCACCAAAGTCAGCATCATAATAACTCAATAATTCAAATTATTTCCATCTAAGATAGAACAATACTAGATTTGGTGTATGCTTGAGGTGTATGAAAATTATCTTTACACCATTTAAATGATATTCCTTAGGATTTTCATGAAAATGATCACACATACACAAACTAACGAAAATTTCAGGACAACTAGCAGTTAAGTAGAGTAAACTTCCAATCATTCCTCTATAAGTGGTTTGATCAATAGATTTTCCATCTTCATCAAGATCCAACATACAAGTGGAACTCATGGTATTGTCACTACTTTTAGTGTTATCCAATCCAAAACTTCTTAGAATATCTCTAGTATGTTTACATTGAGCTTAAATAATTTCATCATTATTTAGAATGATTTTAAAGCCAAGAAAGGATTTCAGTTTACCCATTAAACTCATTCCAAATTCATTTTGCATCATTTTAGAAAAATAAACACATAAAAAAATTCATTAAGATCCAAAGATAATGTCATGTACATATATTTGAACAAATAAAACATCTTTAGAAATTTTTTTTATAAAAAGGGTAGGATCATCTATTCCTTTTGTTAATCCTTTGGAATTAATAAAATTTCTCAACCTATCATACCAAGCTCTTGGATCTTGTTTTAAACCTTCTAAAGCTTTTAATAATTTGAAGATGTGAATTGGAAAATGGGGGTCTGTAAAACCAGGGGGTTGTTCAACAAAAACATCCCCAGCTATATACCCATTTAAGAATGCACTTTTAACATCCATTTGGTATATTTTAAAATTAAGATGTGCAGTATAAGCAAGAAGGATTCTGATAGCTTCATGTCTAGATACTGGTGTAGAAGTCTATTCATAATAAATTCCTTCTTCTTAACTATAGCCTTGTGAAGCTAATCAAGCCTTGTTTCTAACTATGTTACTAGCTTCATCTACCTTATTTCTGAACACCCATTTAGTCCCTATGGTGAATGTGTCCTATGGTCTTTCAACAAGTTTCCAAACATTGTTTATTTCAAACTGATTAAGTTATTGTTTCATAACCATCACCCAAAATTCATCATTGATAGCATCACTAATATTTTTAGGTTCAATTTGAGATACGAAGACTTGATGTTCAACCTAATTTCTATGAGAAGCTCTAGTTTGAGTTCCTTTGTCTAGGTCTCCTACAACAGCATCTAAGAGATGGTTCTTAAGAGTTCTAACAACTCTAGAAAATGAGGGAATAGTGATTTCAGGTTCATCAATAGGTTCAGGTTCATTGTGACTTGATTCTAAGGAATTTCCAGAACTTTATGTTTTCATAGATTCTTTCACCGAATGGTTTGAGGATTTTAGATTAATGTTCAGATTTGATACATCATACTTTGGGTTCTTTAGAATGGTTTTAGGATCATATGGATTTGTTTCATTAAAATTGACATTAATAGATTATTCCACAAATTTAGTTCTTTTACTGAACACTCTATATTCTTTACTAGACATGGAATATCTTAAAAAGTTACCTTCATCACTTTTCGATGCAAATTTGTCAAGATTTTCCTTAGTATTAATAAAATTGAATTTACATCCAAAAATATAAAGTAGTTTACCTTGGGTTTTCTATTGTTCCAAAACTCATAAGGAGTCCTTTTAAGAATAGGTCGGATCAATACTCAATTGATTATGTAGCATTCTATATTGACAGCTTCAGCCCAAAAATTAATAGGTATCTCATGTTCAATAAGCATTGTTCTAGCCATCTCTTGCAGGGTTCTATTTTTTCTTTCAACAACTACATTTGTTGAGGTGTTCTAGGGGTAGAGAAATTGTGACTATAACCATTTTGTGAGAAAAAAGATTCAAACTCTATATTTTCAAACTCATAGAAATGATCACTACTTAAGGATTTAATTCTAAATACACTAAGATTTTATATAGACTTGGCATATTTAGTAAAATAAGTGCAGGCTTCACTTTTGTAAGCCATAAATAAGGTCCAAGTATATCTAGAAAAGTCAACTACCAGAACATAAACATAGTTCATCCTATTTAAACTAGAAACTCTAGATGGTCCAAACAAATCCATGTGAACCAGTTCAAGAGGTTGAGAAGTTAACACTTATTTCTTTTGTTTGAAGGAAACCTTGTTTTGTTTTCCCTTTCAACAAGGATTACACACTTTGTCATTTGGAAACTCAGGTTTGGTTAAGTCTTTAACTAAGTTTTTTCTAGTTATCTTTATAAGGGAGTGAACATTATAGTGTCCTAGTCTCCTATTCTAGATCCAAGACTCTTTATGAAATACACCTAAGAATGAATAATTTTTATGAGCTAAATAATCTAAGTTAATAGAGTAAACATTTCTATTTATTAATGTAGAAAATACAAATTCATATTTAGAATTAAAGATATTTTAAGCCTCATTTCAAATCTGACATGAAATCCATCATCACATAATTGTGAGATAATAATTAGATTGTATTTTAATCCATCTATAAATAGTACTTTTGAAATCAATACTAAATTAGAGTTACTGATTTTGATGAGGAAAATAATCTTTCCTTTATAATTGTCACCAAATATTACATATCTTCCATTTATTTTGATTATATTCTTGAAGCATGAGTAGTCTCCTTTCATGTGTATTGAAAATCCATTTTCCAAGTACATTAGAATTTTACAGGATCTCTTTAAGTATATTTCCTACAAAAATGATTAAGGAAAAATAGATTTTGGTACCCGTACTTTTTTTGGTCCAGTAGTATTAGTAATAAGTGCTTTAAGAACCCATATCTTCCTCATAGGTTTCCTATAAGAATTAAGTAAATTATTTTAAAAATAAAATTTATTCGGTCTAGAAAAATAGAAAATAGTAGAATATGTATCATTAATTGAATAAGTTTACTTGTGTCCTGAACTGGGAGTGAAACTGTATGTCCTAGATTTAGACACAAAATTCGTTCTACCAAGGTTTCTTTTACCAGGTTGATAACCAATTATAGTTTTGTATTTAGGGGAAATTTTTTCCCAAGAATTTGGGTAAGGTTTTGTTTCTTATTGGTAAAATTTTCTAGGTCATTCTTCAATTGTTCATTAGACATTTTCAATTCATTGTTCTCTTTGAGCAGTATAGCATTTTCCCCCTTTTCAGTTGTGAGTTAAGATTTAATAGACTCAGTAAGAGAATGTTGTTCCTTCAATGATTTCTATATGTCTTTTACTTAATTGCATGTTTCATCCATCATGTTATAGTATTCAAACATTTATTCATTAGTCATATTTTTAGAGACACTTTCATCTCTAGAATAGTATGAATTATGTACAAGATAATCCAGTGTTACCTCAAATGTGTTTTTCATAAAACACATATTGGATTTATTTTCCTACTCATCATTTTCTATTTCTAAGTTGTTTGAACTATCTTCAGAAGAACTCCCGGTTACATTCATTGACTTTTTATACTTCTTTTCCTTGCACTCATATTTCTTTTTTTACTTGAGCTTTGGATAGTCATCCTTGATATGACCTTTGCGCTTACACGCATACCAGAAGCATTCATCGGTCTTGTCACTTCTTTACCATTCCTTCTTCAAACTTCGTTTTTGGTCATATTTTCCATTGAAATTAGGCTTTCTTAAAAAGTTATTCTTCTTGTAAAATTTCATAAATCTTCTAGCTAATTGAGGCATCTCTTCATCAATGTCGAGTGATGATTGTACACTGGTAGAGATTTCTATAGAGCATTCCAGTTTCCCTTTGTCTTTTTCGCTTAGAGGTGGTGGTCTTCAAATGAAAAAAAAAATCATTTTTGGTTCATCCTCCTCTTCCTTGTTGACTTTCAAATATTCCTCTTATATCAACAGTTTCCCAATGAGTTCTTTTATAGGTAGCCTACTGATGTCACATGATTCTCTAATATAGACAAAGGTTCCCCTCCATCTTCCTGGCAGACATCTAAGAAGTCTCATGATCTATTCCTTGGCAATGACTTCTCTTCCATGAGAAATCATTTTGTTAAAAATATTATTGAACCTAAGATACATGTCAAAAATAGGATCATCAGGTTTCATTTTAAAATTATCATATTTAATAGTATAATTATTAATTCTCATTTATTTTTCACTAGATTTTCTTTCATGTGAGACAGACAGGTATCCCAAATTTCATGGGCAGTTTTACAAGTAGAAATTATATTGAACTCTCCATCCCCTAAGGATAAGTATAAAGCATTCATATCTTTTTAATTGTTATTGTAGGAAATTTTGGTAGGTTCATCTCATGTGATTCTTTTAGTAGCAGGACTGTTATATTCATCTATAATGGATGACCAAATCTCAAAGCCTATACTCTATATGTACATTTTCATTTTCATTTTCCATTGAGAACAGTTCGTTCCAATAAAGAATGGTGGTCTGTTGGTTGCAGCACCTTCCAATCTATTATACATAATAAATTATTACTTTAAAAGAGCTAGAAATTTATAATTGACAAAAATTATGAGATCTTTAATGTAAAACTACAATAACAGTTTCATGAGATTAAACAAAGTCTTCATAACTTCCTTTGATACCACATGTTGGTCGGAAGAGATTACTCAATAATGGAGGGGTGAATTGAGTAACTATAAATATTTATATACAAAATTATTTCAAAATAGGTTTTCGAAAAATTAATTAAATCCCAGTTAATAAAGGTTATACTGTAATAAGAGTTTGACTGTTTAAATAACTTCTTAAAATATTAATTATTTCTCAGTAATAATTTTGGTTACTAATATTACTTTGGAAACTATTTTAATAAGACACATCAATTATAACTTCTTTCTGAGATTAAATATCAATGTTGATTTAGTGACTTCTAAGTTATAAAGAAAAGCAGTAAAACAGAGAATACTATATTAAGCAGCACAACATATATGAAACAAGTTGTTCAGTCTCAAGATGAGACCGAATCCACTCCACTTTGTGATCAACTGCCACCAAGAACATTATATAAAAAAAACATGACCCACACCATAGATCGGTGTTAAAAACAAGTATATAGGACTATCCATGACACTCAAGGTCCTCTTCCATAGTTCTTCATGGGTTCAAATAACCAGGTCAAATAGGGACATCTTCTATACTTATATGCGGTTATACACAAGGGTAAAATAGATGTTTGAGTAAGGATATCTTATATCCTTCGATTTGATACAAGAGACAGAGTGTGTTTTTATATAGATACACACTCTATTTGAAAGGTAATAAATTGATACACAACAGAGTATAAATATTGAGATGGGTTTAGAAGTGCTCTGAGTGTTGGTCTTTGCAGTTTAGGACTTCTAGGATGAAGTAGATGTAGAACTCGATTCCTCGTATGGAAAACAGAGTGTCACAAGTTAGACAGATTAGGCTTGTGTTCTTCATGATGTTTTTTAGTGAGAATATGTTCTTGGGATTCTAGTTTTCTTCTTGTGTTCTTCAGAAGTGTCGAGTTTCATGCAATCGGCCTTTCTTCAAAAAAATTCTCTAAGTGTGTTCTTTGTTATGGTGCTCACACCCGCTTGGTTTTCTTTCTCGTGTCTCTTATTTCTGGGAAATAGTTTTCTTTTATATTGGAGTGCATGTGTTGAGGCTGAAAAGTTGCATGTATTCTGCACCTCATACCTCATTATTTCAGATGATGTGTCCACTAAGAAGCATTAATTATGTCAGTGCATTAAAGTCATCAAATATGACCATTATAGATTAAATTTAAAAACAACAAAACATATTAGGAAACAATGTCACATTATGTCATAGAAAAAGTGTCTCCTTTACACGGTTTCTGGATTGGTCACAGTGTCTCATGGTTATGGTGTCTGGATGTTTATGGTGTCTACTTTTTCACGGTGTCTTCTTGTTCACGGAGTCTCAAGGTTACGGTGTCTCATGTTTAAGATGTCTCAAGGATACGATGTGTGTGTCACATTATGTCATGGAAATGGTGTCTCTTTTACACGGTGTCTAGATTGGTCATGGTGTCTCGTAGTTGCGGTGTCTGGATGTTTATGGTGTCTGCTTGTTCATGGTGTCTCCTTGTTCATGGTGACTTTTACACGGTGTCTAGTGTACTTTTTCCAAAAAACATAACCAGTGGCAGACTCACGGTGTCTCAGATTTTTCAAAACAATTGTATTCAAACATAAGCAATAATGATCATAGAATTTATTGGACTTAATCATTTGTTAAAGAAGGTATTTAAAAAGTAAATCAATGATAGTATAAAGTAATTAAACTGAATTTAGATGAATTTATATCTTGAATGGGTCTTCATAAATCATGAGAATACTTAAATAATAATACACATGATTTGATATAATTTACAGGATTTAACTAGGTTGAATAGGAATTGTGATCATTACAACCTGATTAGTACATGAAGAGTCCAACAATATATATTTTTTATGGTTATATTTTTCTCAATTATTTCTATTACATTAAATTGGTTTCTATTAGAGTGTTTCTAATGTCTTAAGGGTTTCTTATCACATTTGTTATTCTTTGAGAATTATGTCACATCTAACATTTTTTTCCTTTTGTTGTGTATATAATACCCATGGATGCCTTTTTTTATACCTTTAATGTGTATAAAATAGATTAAAAGTCCATATCATGTAATATATTTTAATAGGACATAGTTTATGTGTTACTAAAGGTATAAGGTTTAAATCAACATTCTCGTTTTAAATAATTTAGGGTATCAATTTGAATTACACCATTTCTATTTTTTTTAATTTCTTTACTCTTATAACTCATATAATTATAATATAATCATTTCTAAATAATTAAATTATTATCATAAGCCTACAAAAAAATTATTAAGTTTTTAGGATGACCGTTTTCAACCATCCACCCAATGATTCAGACAATAAAAATGTTTCTTGTGTTATGTGTGTACTACAACCTCCATTAGTGATGTGATGTTTTTTTCATAACCACTGAAAATGGATGAATAAAAATATGTATTTATTGCTTTTATATGATATTTAAAACATTATCAATATTATTATATTATAAACAATTCCCTATCTTTACCTTCTTCCATGGAAATGACCATGCCCCTCAGATTTTCTGGAAAACTACTGCCTCTACAGCAGTGACACAATTTTATTTTCATATAATATTTTATTCATTATAAAATTATATTAAACAATAATAAATAACATTAAAAACATATAAATAATATAATTATTACATTTAAATAATGATTTCATGTTAAAATAATAACTTTCTGAATTGTACTCACACATTTGTTATAGCTTGTTCTTATTTGGGTCGATATAACCACCTACTTGAACAAGGCTATAAATTTCTATAATGGATTACTATGGAAACATAACTACTAAGGTTGTTATAAATTAATGAAAATAATAAATTTTTATGCTTATTCAAAGGTTATATTAATGTGTAATTTATTATTATTGTACCATCTTTTTATTTATTAAAAATTGTCAACTCAATATCATTAGTGATGTCATCATTGAGATTCATAACTAGAATACATGAAAAAAATTATATAATTATAAAACATTTTAAAAATTATATTTACTAACATATAATTATCTCACATATACGAAAATGGAATCTATAAATAGGAATTGAGACCACTGTTAAGAAACTTTTAAAAAATAAAAAATCAAATGTCGTAGAATTTCATAATGAATGTTAAATAGAATTATCTAATTAAATATAAATAAATGATTATAAATGAATAATATAAACGGTAATAGTTATGAATAATTGTTATAAATAGTTTATTAATAAAATTATATTTTTATACAAAAAATTTGGAAAACGTTTGGCTAAGTGGGAATAAGGTTTATGGGGTTTTTATTAATTTTTTTTATTTGAGAGATGTTATATTTTATGGACCAATTTTAATATAAATGAGTATTATATTACCAATATTATATATAATATCACGAATTATATATTCATTCTATTATATGACTTTTAATTTCATGTGATTACTTTCTAAGGGTTTTTATTAGAATGTTTCTGAGGTCTTAATGGTTTCTCATCTCAAATTTTGATCTTTATAACTTATGTTATATCAACCACTTGTTTGGTTTTTCATTTTATATATAATTCCAATTGAAATATTTTTTTCAAAATTTTAATGAATATAAAATGGATTATTAATCAATCGCATGTAATATATTTCATGGGATTTGTTTCATGGTTTACCAAATATTTAAGGGTTTGGTCACCAATTACATTTTAAATTACGAATGACTTTGAATGATAATCATTATATGAATTTTTTATCCTCTTCCAATATATGTTTTAAAATTGTTTTCCAAATTATTTTTTTGTAATTATTTTTTTAAAAGTAATGCAAATATTCTGATAGTGTTTAAATTATTAAATTTTATTTTTCAAATAAATTATTGTTTTCTTTAAATTTTCTATCAAAGGCTCTATTATTAACAATTATGTTTAAATGTAAAAGTTTTCAAAACTCTTTCACTCCAAATTTTTGAAAAAAAATTATGTATTTTCAATGATCAATTATCTGTAAATTGTTTTAGAAGTAAATGATTTCAACAGATTCCACATTACTATTTTGAAAATGTAGTTTGAATGTGATCTGTAATATTTTATTTTACAACTATTTGAAAACATTATTGATGTACGACTTTTTGGTTTCATTCACCATTATAAGAATTCATATTTATAATACAACATTTACATGTTTGAAAATGATTTTCAAGATTATTTCAATTCTTTATTATTTTCAAAAGAAAAAGGAAATATTGTTATATCTTTTATCATGTTGAAACTTTGATTTTAAAAATGAAATTCTGACTTTAAAATTGATTTTTTTAGGTTATGTTTTGAAATAACTATTCAGTATTTTTATATATTGTCTAATAATGTTTATCTTAAAAATTATTCTTCTATATTTTTTTATAAAAAGTTATTTTTCCATTTATGGGAAATCATTAAATTAATTTATCAATTCAATGTACTTAATTTTAAAGAAATAAAATAAAAAAAATTTAAAACATTTTCAAAAGGGAATTTATTATTGTTTTTTAAAGTGATTTATCCAATTATTTTAAAAGTGTTTTTACATATATGTCAACATATTTTTATGATCATTATGATGCACATAATAAATTTTTTAATTATATAATCCACCTTATTTCTCACTATAAATTATGAAATATTATATGGATGTTTTCATGAAACCCATATCCTTAACCTGGTTAATTTAGTTATATTTCACACATTAATTTTTTCATGTTATTATGGAATATATATATATATATGGATAATTATTATTTTCTGGTAGGGTTTTATATCACCATCCAATTCAATTCATCATGATTAATTTCTCATGATCTCAAATGGGTATACGGATTGTATAATAGGCCTAAGAGGGAACATGTGTTGGTATCCCCCATACGAAGGTGAAGAAATGTTGTGTTCCCAAGATAGAGAGGGTACATAACATTATAGCCCAAACCTAGGAGGGAACATGGGTGGTTTCCAAAGGCCAACATGTCATATGGGTTTTTTTCCCAATCCAAGAGCGTTAACTAATTGATATACTAGGACCATGAAGGTACATGGGTTATTTGAACAAAACCAATAGGTTACACATGAATTTACCCAATCCCAAGATAGTACACAAGTTGTATCCCAAGTCAAATTGGGTACATGGGTTATAGCCATAAACCTAATATGTTATGAGAATCAAGTTCCTATTCATACTCCACTTGATTATGATTTTCTATGGGTTCACTTATAAAAAATTTCTATGTTATATGGTTATTTTACAATACAATGGATCATGTTTATTATCTCATTTTTCTAAAAATTGTTGACATGGTATTTGTTTGATCACTTGGGACTATAGATCATTTTATTATGTGTTGTAGTAAAATATTATTTTTCCATGTTCTTTATAATATGATATATCTCAGAAGATAATTATTTATCATAGACTAATAGTCTATCCCCTGATGAGATATTATTGATATTTTTTCCTTTTAGAGACTTTCAGATCATCCATTTTTAATGTTTTCAATCCTTAGGCTATAAAGATGATTGTGTTTTTTATTAGTTTTTAAGGGGTTCTATTATGGTTCAATTATGGAGAAATGTTCAAAAGTATCCTAAAATATGTGTCTAATGTAGTTGATCATCAATGAAAATAAACCTTCTCTTCTTAGTACTGAGTGATTATTTATGAGATTTAATGTTTAAATTATGGAAATAATATAAAATCACTACACTTATAACTTGGTTCACAAATGTTTTTTTGAAATTTAGTTGTTAAAGAGTGTCTTTATCCCTAGATCCATGACTGTGGGTCTATGGAACCGCAATACACATCATTACAGACAAGATTCTTTTCTATATTTGGTTATAAAAAATTTTAAAACCATTTTTTATCCACATCCACTTTTTTATCGATACTAAAAATTAATATTAGAAAAATCTCTTGACTTGTTAAGCCATATTTAAATTAAATTTGAATGAATTTTAGTTAAGGGAATTATAAGGGTCCTAACACCTTGAAAATTATTTAGATCTATGGTTAGATGAAAATTTTATGGCCATCTAATGATAAAAATTGAATCGAAACCATAATTTTAGGAATTATAATAAATGAAAACATGTATATAAATATATATGTATTTTTTTATATATACATATATTATTTCTGCACCAAGATTGTCAGGGGTTATTAAAAAACTACTATCAGCTTAACTATGACTATCTAGGTCACGTGTTTTTATATATTGAAAGACATCATATATAAATTAAATTCCTATGAATAAACTTGGAAAAAAGTAAAAAACGTACATTAAAAACTATAAATAAATCTAGTCCCCACAGTCTTCGATTAATTCCCATAAGAAAACGTCCCACATTTCATTAGTTGTATCAATCTGCTACATATTGGTAGAATGATTTTATATAAAATAAATATATCATATATCATGTGCTAGCACCCCTTTGAGGACCCTGAAAAAATCAGAGGGCACTAAAAATCATTACACCATGATACTAGCCTTGAAAGGCTCTACTATACCTGGCTGACCCCATTGGGGTTTCCTCATAACTTATAAACCCCTTCATGAGGGTTTTATTATTTCTAGAATGCATTAAAGAAAAAAAACTAAAATCAAAATTATTATAATGAATTTAAAACATTTTTTGAATCATTCCACATATAATTTTTGAATTAAAATTTAATTAAGTTATTTTTATTAATATAAAATTTTGTTGAGATGAGTTTATTAAAACATAAATTTTATTTCTCATTTATATTACATTGAGAAATATTTTTATCATAAACAAACCAATGTATGTCTTGTTTTCGTTAATGTTTTTATATATATTGTAATGTTTTCTTTAAAATAATTAATTAATGAATTAAACTATGTGCATTGTCTGTCCCCCTCATTATATATATAAGGGTTGATATGTCTATGTGTGTTGTTATATACGTGTATATCACATTTTTGTGTATTTATGTAATGAGACAATGGTGAAATAATATCAAGGCCATGTTGAGACATGGTGATGTACAATAAGATACAATGATACATTGGACAAGGGTGGGTGTTGTAACTTCATTCGGTTGTGGATTAGTTAATTACACATATGGTCTTGGTTGATCTATTATCCACTAAATGGATCAACCATTAATTGATTATCAGGATCAATAATTTAATATATTTATATATTCATGGTTTTTTATTTTCTAAATATGTTATATTTATATGATCACATAGAATATTAAATGAGCATATGTAGAAAAAATCTAATAATTCATTTTGAATTTTTATCTATTATGAAAGGTTAAGATGAGAGTGGGATCACATATAACAAGAATTTTAAAAAGAAAACGGTTACATTCATTGAGAATAAATAAATTTCCATAATGATATATTGCATCAGAAACCCTTCCATCGCCATAGTCTAGGGGTGATCGTCACCCCAGTTAGGGGTTCCTCTTACTAATGGAGAGTTCTTATGAATCTGGTGTGTCAACATAACAAAATTTAGAAGAAATGATGTAATTATATATTTTTTTTATAAAATTATAGGAAAGGTGTAGTTTAATTCACTTTTATGGTTTATAAAATTGATTAGTTCAATCAAATGATAAATAATTCAAGAGTTAATGTTCTTGGACAATATAAATCCTACATTAAAACTCTCTGAGTAGTGATATTATCATATCATGGATTTTGATTAATTATTTTATGGATTTTTTTAGATAGAATAATTAATTATATTAGTATTCAAAATATAATAGTGAAGAATACTAGGATTTGACAATATATTGGGATACATTTAGTGATTAATTAATCATCAATTTCAATCTGTAATCAAGATAACTTATTAATCCAAAAAATTTAATTATTGTAGATAAAATTAAAAACACCATAATTAGTTCAATATCTCTATGATCAATAAATGAAAAAGATAATATCATGACTATCCATAACATCAAGTGGTGGTACCGACCCATGATCATATTAGTTTTCAAAGATAAGAAGATCTATATGCCATAATCCAAACTTTTTTATAATCCCCCATTAAGAGAAAACATGGAAGATATAGATAAATATAAGAATTATATAGATAAATTAATAAATATGAAAGGAATTATACTTTCATATATGCCTAGTGACAAGAATAAACATCATAAGTATGAATCTACTTAAATAATTCTATATTATATTAAAGATATTTATCAAGAGGGATCCAAAAAATAAATATAAAAGATATCTATTGTGTTCTATAGGCTCACGATAGAAAAATTGATTCATGTAGGCCATAATTTACTCAAGATTATTGTGTATATTGGGAGACTATATTACCTTAAGTTCATGTTGAACTAAGAACTAGTTACTTGTCTCATTATCACTAATTTACCGAAATAATTATCCACTATTATTTTTGATAATAACATTAATAATCTGAAAAGATATCCACTATATCCACTAAAGCTAGGTTACTCCAAGCTGATTTTTCACCTCCACAAACAACCACATCACCCAAAATGAACTTCATATACCCATATACCCCCACACCATCGTGGTCTACCTCCTCATTCATATCTCCCCGCTCAACACATTCCATTCGCCTCACTCTCAATACCTGGTTTTCTATCCCCAATTAGGGTTTCGAGAAAGCTCCGCTCAATACACAACTTGTCGAATCCGCTCATCTCCTCCCGCGTCCGCCTCCTGGTACCACCATCTCCACCTTCTCTGCCTCTAGTACCACCATCTCTTCCTACTCTGCCTCCGCATGCTTGAACTCCATTTTCTCCAACTCGGCATCATTAAAGGGTACCCACTACCCTCCCGACTTCGGAGTCTGTATATCCGCCTCTGCATCCTCCTACTATACGTGGAGAATCTCACGATATTCTAGGAATTAACCTAGGGTTTCAGGTATCGCTTCACCTCACCTCATCCTTCACTTCTTGAAAACCACCTACAACATCCAGTATAGTTTTTTATATTCCTATACGGTTGCGCCTCCACCTAGGGTTCCAGCAGCCTCAAGTACACACTAAGTAAGAACTGGTATAAAACATTGTCAAATGTATAAACCAATGTCAAAGATCTTAATGTCTCAAAGTTTTTTATTTTTTATATTGTTTTCATTAGATGATTTGGAAGAACCCGGATCTTCTTTTCAGGTATGCTTTTCCTTTTTCTGGAGTTTTGGAGAAAAATGAAATTTCTGGAAATTTTTGAAGTACACGTCGTGTACTTTCTGTGTACACACCGTGTACTCCCCTTTCCACTCGAAGCCATGTGATGGCCGTGTCCGGGCCACACACACGGTGTGTAAGGATGAGGTGGAGGCCGGTTAATTCGTAGTACAGAAAAATTAAGTACACGCAATGTACTCAAGAAGTACATGCCGTGTACTTTTTTTCATTAAACGGACCGAGCTCGCGCCTAACCCTCGAATTCATATTCTTCTCCAGATTCCATCCATCCGAGATTGACACTTACGGCCAGATCTTCAACAAACTCCCGCCTCGCCGTCCGATCTCCGATTCGAGCACGGTCGATTGTGTTGGAAGCGCAGTGGTGAGTTCTTCCTTCTTCTTGAGCCCTGTTTCTTGATTCCTCCTTATTTTCAAGATATCGTAGGTTGAGATTTTTGTGTGTTCTCTCAGATCTACGTCATTCTAAGGGGGATCTGTCATCGAGGTTAACTTATATCGATCTCCTAGGATCGAGATAGGTGGTTTGTTCCTTTCCGTAGAAAGTTGATGAATATTTTTGTGCAAATTCCAAAAATTCCCTTGGGTGTGGAATTGTGGGTTTCCTGTTTTTCCCCTTCTGTTTTCTGTCTTGCTTGATTGCTGTAGTAGAGGTTTGTGCTTGGGAGTTGAGTAATTTATTTTGTGCTCAGGTTGCTTTTCCATGGTTGTTCTGCCTATTTGGCATTTTTCCAGTTGCCATTCCTAGTCATAGGATAGTGGAACTGCTACTTTTTATGCTACTGAGCCATAGTTGATAGCCAAGTAGTTCTTGAGGTTTAATTGGACGATGTACACACACGCTGAGCATGTTTTACTTTTCCACACAGGACTGTGAGAGCCTAATTTAGTAGACCATAGGGATAATTGACGTAATGGCTTCTCCAGAGTGTCTTTTAATAAGATGTGAGACAATAAAAGGAATTGATGTTGAGTGCTTCCACAGAGAGTCTGTAGATCCTCGACGCGGGCCACAGGGGGAATTGACATTGAGTGATTCCCCAGAGAGACTTTAGCACGATACGAGACTATACGGGGAATTGACGGTGAGTGCTTCCCCAGAGAGTCTATTAATTTCATAGCTGAACCAGAAAGGCGAGACTGTGTGTGCCTCCTAGAGGGTTGCTAGTACTTATAGGTTGAACCATAGGGGTTAGGCTGTGAGAGCTACCCAGAGGGTTACCTATTTCTTCTATTGTTGCTGGCTGCTTACTGGTGTACTTTACTTGTTAGAACTGAGGATTGTAGCTGCTTGGGATTTCCTGTTTACTGCTTCTTGTTTATTTACTTCCATGTATTCCTTGACTGTTAGTCACAAATATTTGGGTGATTGCCTACTGGGATTGTATCTCACACCGTGTTTGGTCCATGATTTTGGTCCCAAGCAGACTATGTTGTTGTAGGTATAGATAAGGGAAAGCGCCCTTCTACTTCAGGTTCTTGATTGCACTAGAGCTGGGGAGCATGGGACCGAGCCATGGCTCGCGATGCTGAGGAGATTTCTTTGTTTTCTTTTTCACTTGGTTTCAGTATTATTTCAGCACGTTGTTGTGTTTGCTGCTTTCCTTAGATACTTGTACCTGTTGCATCATTATCATCCTTACTATATGTATTCATTTCTTCCACTGTTTGGTTTCAGTTGTTAAGTATGTTGTTATTGCTTTCGCTCTTGATTTTTGTCTTCCTTACCTTGTATACATTACCGAATGAGGGTATAGTTTCTCCATCGACTCACCAAGGCCCTCGCTACTGGTCGGTAGCCTCTGGCATTTGGGGAAACACGCTTGAGGTCATGTGGTGAACCGAGTATGGGGCACCAGTGGAGGGGCTCCGGATTCGGGTCGTTACAAAGAGGTATTAGAGTAGTTCTTTTCTCTTGCTTGACAATTTGGAGATTTTAGCTAGGGATAGGATGGATTCGGTATTTGGAATTATGATGTGCTCGGGAGTAGCTACCCTTTGTACAGGGAAGAGCCATACTACCTCGTTAATTGGAGTTTGTTTGTTTTGAGATTTTATAGTTGATCTGATTTCACCTAGAGTGATTCACATGACTTGTGCTATTACTGTTTTGATATTTTGGTTCTATTTCTGTCGCAACCCGATGAGATGAGGGTATACCGTCTCATGCATCATATAGGCCCTTGTATAAATCACATGCCATGCATTCTTGTCATGCCATCTAGGGTGCATTATCGATTGCATGCTGTTGTGATAGATTTTGTGTAGATTATGCATGCTGTTGTGATAGATGCTTGATAGATTCTATTATGACATGTTAGAAAACTGCTTGTTTTGTTCTTTTCTTAAAGTGAATTCCAAATTTTGGTTCTTTAGGTTTTATGGGCCCTCACAGATCGAAACGTGGCACCTCTTTCCCTTGTTTTTAGTGTTTCAAGAATTCGGTACAGTTTCTGAGCTACTACATAGAAAAACACAGAATACACGGCGTGTAATTTTGGGAACACACCATGTAGTTTCCAGGCTGTGTCACTGACCGTGTGGGAAGAACACGGTGTCGTGAATGTAACTTTGGGAACACGCTGTGTATGTTAGGTACATGTCGTGTAAGTTCGGAGCCGTGTACCAAGCCGTGTCACCAACAACACAGGTCGGGGAAGCTCGGGTAGAACACGCCGTGTCCATAGGGTACACGATGTGTAGTCCTGTCCAGGTACCCAGCCGTGTCACGAACAACACGGGTCGGTGTTACCTTTCTTTCCACATGTCGTGTTTGTGCGTAACATGCCGTGTAGTCTTGCCCAGGTACCCGGCCGTTTCACGAACAACGCGGGATGGTGTGACCTTCGCCTATACACTCTGTGTTTGTTCAGAGCATGCCGTGTAAGGTTCAACTGTGTAGATGGTTGTGTTCTTAACAACACGGGCCATTGAAGCCCTGCCTAGTACACACCGTGTTTGTTTCGAACACACCGTGTAGTCTCGTGTTAAGTCAGACCGTGTGGGTTAGCCGTGTAAGGGACTCAGGAAAGGGAATATTTCCAAGAACACGCCATGTGTTGGGGTCAACACTCCATGTAGTTTGAAGTGTACACGACTTGTAGGGAAGGAGTACATGCCCATGTTAGTGACTGAAGAAGACACAACTTGTAGTTTTTATACATGCCGTGTAGTCGTGTTTTACAATCTTTTGTGTTTTTATTCACCTGCTATCGTTTTGTACTCTTGTGTTCTCTGTCCTTGTTTTTCTAATCTAATGTATACTTTTGATCTTTCAGAGCTATGCCTCTGAGACATCCTCTGGTCGTACGTCTATCGTCAGGCAGTGATCAGATGCCAGATATGGCTGATCAGGGACTTCCTGCCGATCCCCCAGTCGAGGTAGCCTTGGCACCGACTGTCATTCCAGTTGCAGGCGCTAATGCACAGTTCAGGGAAGGTTTCATAAGGATGATTTAGACCTTTTAAGGAGCACCGCCTCCTGCCTCGTCTATGGAAGACTTAACATAGGTCTTCCAGCAGCAGCATCCTCCCACATTCTCGGGGGAGGGAGGACCTCCGGCTGCCGAGTCATGGCTGGAAGCCATGCTGACTATCTTCGAGCATCTATAGATGACTCCAGAGAGGTGGGACAAGCTCTCCACCTACATGCTCTGAGACTTCTCCAAGAGGTGGTGGGACGTGATCTCACAGGCGGGTCAACAATAGGCTATTACTTGGGAGGTGTTCCAGCGCGTGTTATACGACTACTTCTACCCGGATACCCTGAGGGCTGATCGATCCCGGGAGTTCATGAGCTTGGAGCAAGGTAATCTATCTGTCATGGAGTATTCCACTCGTTTCACTGAGCTGCATCGCTTCACACCCCACTAGGATAGGAGTGGGGTGTTCTTAGCAAGGAAGTTTGAGGACCGTTTCAGGCGGGAGCTCCGCTCGCAGGTGAACATCTTCCAGCTGACTTCTATTGCTTCTATAGTCATCCAGGCACTGATTGCGAAGTGAAATCTGAGAGACTCTGGAGCTGTGAGTCAGGGTGGTTCTACTTCTAGAGCTAGTTTTCCCCCAGATGACAGCAAGAAGTGTCGTAGGGATCCTACGAGCAGTAATTCGACGAAGCGAGATGCATCGTCAGGAAGCCAGGTGACATGATACTAGTGTGGCCAGTCAAGGCACATGAGGCTGCAGTACCAGAGAGACCCCGTGGAGTGCCAATCTTCTGGCAATATGGGTCACCTTCAGCGTTTCTGTCAGGTTTTCTCACCAGCAGCTGGTGACTGGGGTTCTTCCATGGCTCCTCGTTCAAGAGAAGCACCACCAGTTTCTCCCCAGTTGGGAAACTCGAGTTCTTCAGGATGTTCGGGCCAAGGTGGAGGTCAAGGCTGTGGTATTCATCCACCAGTTCCTCAGAACCAGCAGGGAGGTTCAGCTCAGAGTGGTCAGCCAGGGGCGCAGGGCCGCGGTATAGGCTAGTCTTTTGCCGTGGACTAGACTTATTAGGAGCTGGATCCCGACCCTTCTACTGTTCCAGGTACAATTTTATTAGCCTCATTTTTATATTCATCCCTTTTCAATACTGGTGCTACACGTAGCTTTATCTCTGTTGCTATTGTGGAGATCCTTGGACTCTACATCTTTTCTCCTGCCGACTCGTTGACATTAGACACACCTTTGGGAATGAGGACATCTAGTGTACGCCAATGTAGAGAGTGACCTCTCGAGGTTACAAGATATCTTTTATTATAGTATCTTTATGTCCTAGAGATGACAGGCTATAATTTCAACCTTGGAAAGGACTGTTTGATTCCCTCCCAGGCAGTCATTGACTATTATTGCCGCAGAGTCAGTTTTATCTCACCAGAGGGTGAACCGTTTCTTCATAGAGGCGAATGGGACATTCGGGCAATTTGGGCGGGACTCGAGCATCTTGGGCTAGGAGGGGTGATGGCCTAGATTGCTAGTCTTTATCCGGATGATCAGGAGACTCCATAGTTGGACTTTACTCCAGTGGTGGATCGCTTTAGGGATGTCTTTCTAGAGGACTTTTCGGGTTTGCCTCTGGAGCATGAGGTAGACTTCTATATTGAGCTCGTGCCAGGAGCGGCACCGATGTCCATTCCTCCATATAGGATGGCCACAACTGAGTTGCAGGATCTCAAGAAGCAGTTGGAGGAGCTAATGGCTAAGGGTTTCATCCGACCCAGTACTTCTCCTTGGGGTTCGCCTATCCTATTTTCAAAGAAGGCAGACGGCACCCTTCGGCTTTGTGTGGATTATCGGAAGTTGAACTAGTTGATGGTCAAGAACCGATATCCTTTTCTGAGGATCGATGACCTTTTCGATCATCTTCTAGGAGCTCGGGTGTTCTCGAAGATCGACTTGAGGTCCGGTTATCATCAGTTGCAGGTTAGACCATCAGATATACGTCTGACAGCATTCAGAAGCAGGTAAGGTCTATATAATATACAGTCATGCCATTCGGTCTCACGAACGCACCTACAGTTTTCAGGGCAATGATGAACTGAGTGATCCATCCTTACTTGGACTTTTTCATCGTGGTCTTCGTGGACGATATCTTGGTGTACTCTCTCTCTCGACACAACCATGCCACACATCTTCAGATCGTTCTGAGTACACTGAGAGAGCATCGGATTTATGCTAAACTCTCTAAGTGCCACTTGTTTATGGATCAGATTCACTTCTTGGGTCACGTCATCTCAGAGGCAGGAGTATCAGTGGACCCAAAGAAAGTGAGAGCTATAGTTTCGTGGGAGCAGACAAAGAATGTATTTGAGGTATGGAGCTTCCTAGGGCTGGCTGGACACTATAGGCGCTTCACTCGGGACTTTTCTCGTCTATCAGCACCTTTGACAGGTCTGACCAAGAATGGGGTGAAGTTCTTATGGTTAGATTCTTGTGAGTCAGCCTTTCAGGAGCTGAAGGGGAGGTTGACATCAGCACCGATACTAGTCTTGATAGATCTAGGCAAGTGCTAAACTGTTTACTGTGATTCTTCAGGTATCGGGCTGGGAGCTGTTCTTATGCAGGAAGATGTAGTCATTGCGTACGGGTCTCGGTAGTTGAGGCCACATGAGAGGAACTACCCTACGCACGATTTGGAGTTGGAAGCTGTTGTTCATGCCTTGCGCTATTGGAGACACTATCTTATGGGAGAGAACTTTGTGGTCTTCACTGACCACAAGAGTCTCAAGTATATCTTCACTCAGCGTGATCTGAATCTGAGGCAGCACAGGTGGGTTGAGTATCTTCAGTCTTTTGATTTCGAGCTTGCCTATACGCCGGGTAAGGGAAACGCCATGGCAGATGTGTTGAGCAGGAGAACTCAGGTTCCGGCGGTTCAGGAGGCCAGTAGTGAGTGACAGCTTATGGATCTGTTCTATGAGATGCATCTGGAGGTGCACGACAGACAGGGACAGATGTTCTTATCTTTTGTATCTGTTACCTCTACACTACTTGATTGGGTACAGATGAGGCAACTATCAGACTCATAAGGCTTAGTCCTGCGGGAGAGTGTGTCAGGAGAGGACCCTATTCCTAGATGGATAGTGGGTGAGGATGAGATCTTGTGTTTCCAGGGACGCGTATGGGTGCCAGCAGACATACGCGAGGAACTCATGTGGGATTTTTATTCCTGTGTTTGGGAAGATCATCCTGGAATCACAAAGATGTATCAGGATCTTTATCTCCAATACTGGTGGCCAGGTATGAAGAAGGATGTTGTGGGATTCATCATGAGATGTTCTACTTGTCAGCAGGTGAAAGCAGAGAATCAGATACCAGCGGGGCTTTTACAGCAATTACCCATTCTGGAGTGGAAGTGGAATGATATTGCGATGGAATTCATGACCGGGTTGCCGATATCACCTCAGGGAAATGATGCTGTTTGGGTTACCATCGACATGATTATGAAGGTTTCTCACTTCTTTCTGATCAAGGAGACCTTCAGTGTCGATGATCTGGGATGACTTTACATCAGAGTGATCGTTCATCTGTATGGAGTTTCACGCTCTATTATTTCAGACCGAGATGTGCGCTTTACCTCCCGGTTCTGGCAGGGACATCAGAAGGCCTTGGGTACACATGTACATTTGAGTACAGCATACCATCCCCATACTGATGGCCAGTTCGAACGCACGATCCAGGTGCTTGAGGATATGCTCCGAGCTTTCATTCTGGACTTTGGCGGTTCTTGGGAGAAGCATATTCTTCTGGAGGAGTTCTCCTACAACAACATTTTTAGGTAACTATTCAGATGGAACCATACGAGGCTTTGTACGGTAGGCCATGTCGATCACCCTTATGCTGGCTAGAGGCAGGAGAGGCAGCTTTGTTGGGACCTCGTCCTGTTCAGGAGACTTCAGAGCAGATAGAGATGATTCGGAAGAGAATGGCTACAGCGCAGTCTTGACAGAAGTATTATGCTGATCAGCGGAGACGACCTCTGGAGTTTGAGGTCGGTGATCATGTTTTCCTGCATGTCACACCGAAGTTGGGACACAAGAGAATTCAGAGATAGGGTAAGCTTTCACCGCGGTACGTCGGGCTGTTTGAGGTCTTAGAGAGAGTTGGGACAGTCGCCTATCAGTTACAGCTACCTCAGAGGTACCAGGAAATGCCCGATGTGTTCCACGTCTCTCAGCTCTGACTCTACTTTTCAGACCCGTCTCATGTATTTAAATCTGAGGAAGTCAAGATTGAAGCGGATGCATCGTTCTAGGAGCATCCTATCCGGATTGTCGATCACAGTACGAAGGTTCTCCATGGGAGGTCTATTGCTCTGGTACGGGTGCTATGGCAGCACGGACGAGTACAGGACGAGACCTGGGAGAGGGAGACCGATGTACGATCCCAGTGGCTGGAGTTGTTCAGGGTTTCTTTTTCTCCGCCTCATTAGGGAAATTCGAGGAAAAATTTCCTTAAGGGGGGAAGTTTGTAAGAACTAAGATCTTTTTTTCGGGTTAGCTTTTCCTTTTTTTTGGAGTTTTTGAGAAAAATGAACTTTCTGGAAATTTTTGAAGTACAGGACGTGTACTTTCTAAGTACACACCGTGTACTCCCTTTTCCGCTCGAAGCCGTGTGATGGCTGCGTCCGGGCCACACACACGGTGTGTAAGGGTGATGTGGAGGCTGGTTAATTCGGAGTATGGAAAACTGAAGCACACACCATGTAATCAAGAAGTACACGCTGTGTACTTTTTTTTCATTAAACGGACCGGGGTCATGCCTAACCCTCGAATTCATCTACATCTCCAGATTCCGTCTGTCCGAGAGAGACACGTACAGCCGGATCTTCGACAAACTCCCGCCTCGTCGTCCATTCTCCGATTCGAGCACGGTCGATTGCGTTGGAAGCGCAGTGGTGAGTTATTCTTTCTGCTTGAGCCTTGTTTCTTTATTCCTCCTTGTTTTCATGATATCATAGGTTGAGCGTTTTGTGCGTTTTCTCAGATCTACGTCATTCTAAGGGGGATCTTTCATCGAGGTTAACGTATATCGATTTCTTAGGATCGAGGTAGGTGGTTTGTGCCTTTCCGTAGAAATTTGATGAATATTTTTTTGCAAATTACACAAATTCCCTTGGGCGGGGAATTGTGGGTTTCCTATTTTGCCCCTGCTGTTTTCCTGCTTGCTTGATTGCTGTAGTAGAGGTTTATTATTATGAGTAGAGTAATTTATTTTGTGCTCAGGTTGCTTTTCCATGCTTTTTCTGCCTGTTTGGCGTTTTTCTAGTTGCCATGCCTAGTCATAGGATACTGGAACTGCTACTTTTTATGCTGCTGAGCCTTAGTTGATATCCAAGTAGTTCTTGAAGTTTACTTGGACGATGTACATGCATGCTGAGCATGTTTTAAATTTCCACATAGGACTGTGAGATCCTAGTGTAGTAGACCATAGAGAGGATTGACGTAAGGGCTTCTCCATAGTGTCATTTAATACAATGCGAGACTATAGGGGGAATTTACATTGAGTGCTTCCCCAGAGAGTCTGTAGATCCTCAACGCGGCCCATAGGAGGAATTGATGTTGAGTGCTTCCCCAGAGAGACTTTAGCATGATACGAGACTATAGTGGGAATTGACGGTGAGTGCTTCCCTAGAGAGTCTATTAATTTCATAGCTGAACCAGAAAGGTGAGAATGTGTGTGCCTCCTAGAGGGTTGCTAGTACTTATAGGTTGAACCATAGGGGTTAGGCTATGAGAGTTACCTAGAGGGTTACCTATTTCTTCTTTTGTTGTTAGCTTCTTACTGGTGTAATTTATTTGTTAGAACTGTGGATTGTAGTTGCTTGTGCTTTCCTATTTACTGTTTCTTGTTTATTTACTTCCATGTATTCATTGACTGTTAGGCACAAATCTTTGGGTGATTTCCTACTAGGATTTTATCTCACAGCCTATTTGGGCCATGCTTTTGGGCCCAAGTAGACTATATTGCTGCAGGTATAGATAAGGTCAGGCGCCCTTCTACTTCAGGTTCTTGATTGCACTGGAGCTGGGGAGCATGGGACCGATCCATGGCTCGCGATGCTGAGGAGCCTTATTTCTTTTATTTTGCACTTGGTTTCAGCTGTATTTCAGTACATTGTTGTGTTTGTTACTTTTCTTACATACTTGTACCTGCTGAATCATTATCATCATTACTATATGTATTCATTGCTTCCACTATTTGGTTTCAGTTGTTATGTATGTTGTTATTTCTTCCGCTCTTGATTGTTCTCTTCCATACCTTGTATAATTTACCTAATGAGGGAATAGTTCCCCACCGACTCACCAAGGCCCTCGCTGCTAGTCGGCAGCCTCTGGCATTTGGGGAAACGTGCTTGAGGTCATGTGGCGAATCGGGTACGGGGCACCAGTGGAGGGGCTCCGGATTCGGGTCATTACATGATTATTCTATATTCGTTGTCATGGATGACGGGTCTCTGAATCTTAATTCTAATTTAGGGTGACACATCCCTGAATAGAACATCTGGTGAAGAGTTTCAATCATATTCTTGAGTTAAACTTCAGCAGCTATAAGGTATATATTCAAATATAAAATAAGTGTTCATCTCATATCTAATCATGATTATAGTGGGGCTTGTGTGTGTGCTACAGAGAATGGTTACAAACACAAGCACATAGTAAACTTTCATTTACTTTTTTGCAACCATGATGCACTAATAAACCACCTCAAGCTCAAAATTCGACTATTACTTTGTTCGATGTTATTATGTTTTATTAACAATTAGTTTTTTTCAATGTTAATATGTTTTATCCACTGTATGTTTGAATTCACTATTAGTTTGTTCATTATATTCACTGTGAGTTTGTCCGTGGTTTGGTGTTTTCTGTGTAATAAAGAGTATTTATGGTTTGATTCCAAAACTATAATGTTATGTCACTTTTGATATTCAGTTTTATTGATCTCAAATCATTTTTGTGGTTGATGAGGAATAATGGAAGTACTGAATGATTTCCATCAAACTACACTGATAAGAGCTGTGATTGAGGTAATTCATACAACAATCAGAGCCCTGAATAATGAGGTAAACCATGCACTTATCGAAGCCCAGAATATATATCCATACTATTATTATGAGGTTGTATATGCCACTAGTGGACGTAGGTGTCTCCAAAATTATGTAGGACATGGTACTCTTCCCTGCTAAGTTGTAGTAGCCAGGATGTTGCTGACTGAAGAACATCTTATGAGGTATGTAGCGCTAGTCAAGAGGAATTTGTTCTTTCTGACAACATGCTTCCTGCTACACAGATTTATGATGACGACAGGGCCTCAAGGTTCTCGAACACTTTAGAACAATCTTGGAGTTGATTTCACCGGACAAGCATTATAAAATTTCTTAGTGAACTCAGGTTCGGAACCAAGTTTATGTCATTGTATATATATTTCTATTCACCATTCTCATGTTTTTCACTTTTAATATTTCTAATACAATATATACATGAACTAAGGTTGGAAGCCCAGTTTTTGTCATTGTATATATGTTTCTAGTCACTATTGTCATGTTGTGCACTTTCATTATTTTCAATAAAATATATAATTGTTTCTGGTTAGTATGTTCTGTTCAGTGTTGGATAATTGTTGGAATGATGTGTTCATTATTATTATATTGTGTTCACTATTAATATGTTACATTCACTGCAAATTGATTCCACTATATATATGTTTTTATACACCTTCAGAATATTGTATTCATTGTTAGATGGTTCAGTGATAATGTGTTTTATTCACTGTTAGTTTATTCAATGTTGATATGTTGTATTTACGGTTATTTTGTATTCACTGTTAGTTTTTTTCATTGTATTCAGTGTAAATTTATTCATTGTTTGGTATTTTTTGTGGAATTACAAGACATTAAGGTTTGATTCATAAACTATAATGTTATATGACTGTTGAGATTTAGTGTTTTTTATCTCAAATAATCTATGCGGTTAATTGAGAATGATGGAAGTATTGAATGATTACCATCAAACTGCACTGATAAGATATGTGATGTAGGTAAATCCTATAACAATCAGATCCCTAATTGATGAGGTAAACTACACTGGTCAGCACCCTGAATATTTATCCATACTGTTATTAGGATGTTCTATATGCCAGTGTTTGTCGTAGGGGTCTCTATTATTAGGGAGGACATAGTGCACTTGCCTGCTATGTTCCAGTAACCAAGCTGTTGCTGACTGTAGAACATATGATGAGGTATGTAATACTGGTAAAGAGGAATTTGTTCTTTCTGACTACTTTGTGTGTGCTATACATATTTAAGATTATGGAAAGGTCTCAAGGTTCTCTAATTCATTAGATTAGGGTTAGAGTAGATTTCATTGGACATGCTTTATAAAATTACTCAGTGAACTCAAGGTGTGAATCCATTTTTTTCATTGTATATATGTTTCTATTCACTATTGTCATGTTGTACACTTTTAATATTTCCAATTCACTACATACATGTTTCCAGTTAGTATGTTATCTTCACTATTTCTTCATGGTTGGAATGTTGTATTCACTGTTGGTATGTAGTGCACATTTTTAGGTATTTTTTACCAGCTCTATAATGGAATTATTTACTATAAATTAATGTATAAATTGAAATGTCTTACATTTTATTATGTTCTCATTTCATAACAATAATACTGGGTTTCAATATTTATTTTATAGTATGTAATAAGTATCCTTATTATGTATCATTTCCATATATGTACATATACCTAGAATGCCTAACCATGAAATATCACATGGTCGCCAATTTGACACTAGGAGGTGATACCAGTTTTATTGATCCTTGCTGATTTCATTTAATGGTTGCAAACTAAAGATTCAAAAAATAAATACCATGAATGATTCCACATCCTGCCTTCGAGATTAAGAATTTTCCTTTGTGGATAATGCCCTTCAATTTCATCATTCTCTATTATTTTTCTGGGTTGTTTGTATGGTGGTTCCATCACTGATCTAAAGTTGAAAACTGGAATATACACCTGAAATTCTGTTTCACCTCGAGGTAAACCATTCATTATTTACCAGAATTCATGCAATATAGTTGCAAGATTCTCAATTTCTGTTTTGATTGCTATGATTTTTCTGTGCTCATTCATATTGAAATATTATCTAAGCAAACAGAAGGAGGCCAATAATGTTAGTTTCATCCTACCGTCTGGCATGCCAATGCCAATTTTTTAAGCATTGAAGACACCTTTATTCTATTCTTATTTTTAATATGGAAGTACTAACTATATAAAAGTGGTGGAAAAACACATTATTTTGTTGTCATAGTGATCATGCGAATGATGGTTGTTCCTGTTTGGTGACCATAAATTGGTCCTTTTATGTGTTCAAGGCCCCTATGTGAAGGGCTTCTTAGTTTAGGTATGTTAAATTTTATGAACTTTTTTACTCTAGCCTTCATAAAATTAATAATTTCTTTTTTGTGTTCAGTTTGGAATGGATGAAATAGAGTTTAAAAAACTGATTAATTATCCTTATCATGAAACATTATTTGAAATTGATATCATTCAAACTCATGACTTATTGCAGGAACCCATTCTAAATGTCTGTAACTACAATTTAAACTTTCTAATTGATATAATTACTATATATTCATCTTTTGAAATTGATATCATTCAACTTTTTAATTGATATCATAACTATATATTCATTATTGGGTATTCCTTTTCTGAATTTTAAGGAATTAAATGTATACTAATATAGTGATTGAATCATTATATTCTCATTTTTTCATTAAGGGTTCTGGAGAACTCACTTTAATGTCATACAGACACGTAAAGAATTATTCTTTTTAAGGTAATATCACTAAATTTTTAATACTAACATATATATTTTTTATTCCTGCCATTATTTTACCATTTTCATTTTATAACATATAGTTTATT
The DNA here is from genome assembly GCA_963277665.1 of Viscum album. Taxonomy (NCBI): domain Eukaryota; kingdom Viridiplantae; phylum Streptophyta; class Magnoliopsida; order Santalales; family Viscaceae; genus Viscum; species Viscum album. Next base: position 1,295,514,293 of record OY728140.1, on the reverse strand, counting down.
GTATTTTAAGGCATTAACAGTATACTAATACAATGACTGAGTCACTATATTATCTATTTTTTTCATTAATGGTTTAGGATATCGTACTTTAATGACACAAGTACATGTAATGAATTATGTTTTTGAAGTTAATATCACTAAATATTTATTACATACAAACAATTTTTTATTCCTACCCTTATTTTAATATTTTCATTTTATAATATATAGTTTATTGTATTTCAGGTATTTTTGGACCATTGGTGCATGACTCTTATTTGGTATGTTTGATATTTTATTCTATAGTCATCATGAATTTAATGAATATTTTATTTAGACGGGATTCAATTTCATAAAAAAGGTTATTGTGTCCCATGAAAAAGTTAATCTATTTATTGTTGGCTATGATTTTTATACATCTAATTATCAATACTTCTTTAGGATGAGTTCCCTGCAGCTTAATTTCCTATATGTATTCATCTAGTCATATTTTATTTTACTATTTATATTTGTATTTCAATTATTATACCTGATTCCCAATTACTAAAACCTCTAAAACTATAATTTGACTAAATTTTATACTCTTCAACATTCATCAAGAATTAAATAAGGTTTCAAATAGTTTTTGATGAATATTTTCAATAATAGGTTTTGATTGAATGAATTGTTTTTTATTGACATTCCTTGGGAGTAATATCATGGGATTGAATTTTTCACCCACAACTCCTTTCTCTGTTTCATTACTATTTGGACATCATTGGAGTTATCTTCGGGAAAGAACTCATAAATCATGATTGATATTATGTTTGGATCAATAATATGCACCATGAGGGAGTATAATTTAGTTCTATAGGTTATCATATGGTTGTGAAGAAATTGAAATCATTTTTCCATTCTGCTCTATTTTTGAAAGTTTGGTTTAGGATGTTTCTATCTGTTCATTTATTGGTTATTGTGTGTTAATAATAAAATATATGAAACTTACATTGGAATTTACTTTTTGTTTTTCCGTTGTTTGGATAAGTGAAGTTGTTCTTGAGCAATGTCATTTTTAATGACTAAAGCCAAGGGAAGAATCTTGTAGATGAAAGGCTGAGTCCTATAGACAAAAATATGGAGAATAGAAATATAATTGGGATAATAAACCCTGAAATATTATTAGTATGTCTCACATGGAAGATTCTATTTTTCTCTTTACCGGGTTTCTATTTTTATGATCATTTTCTCATTTTCTTTGCGATATATCTAAATGCGTTATAAAATTTAATACATGACTGTTATTTATTTAATGGTTTCTAATTTTCAATTTTTACATTCATGATATTAGATGTTCTAAAACAACCACGCTGACATTTAGAAGACTTTGGGTTTATGTATCATGGACCTTTTTTTACATTTCTCATTTTTTAGGTACAATAAAATATCAGCCTGTTTTAAATGATTTAGGGTTTTTTTGGATCCCTTTAATTAGAAAAAACACACTCATTATCTATTCATTTCTATGTATTTATGTTTATAATTGTACTTTCATCTGTAGGTTGCATGACATGTATGGTAAACAAGGAGGAGCAGCGTTCCTTGGCATTAACCAAGGAGGAGATGCATTACTTTTTTGGGACAATACATATGTCATAATGTTTAAAAATCCAATTTCTATTTCAAAAGATGGTAGCAAGATTCTGTTATTTTTACAATGGTTTGAGGCCCAAATCATTCAATAGGCTAAGAATATTATTGAATTTGATTCATATTTTCAGCACAATGTCAAATTAAATAGATTTCAGTAATATCATTTGGAGATATTGTGAAATTAATGCTTTTTATTATTTTGGGATTTTTTGATAACTTTTTTTTGGAATGCAGTTCTAAGAAGATTGGATTTCCCATTTTACCAATGATTTTGAAGTCATCATTATACTTATTTTGGGACTTAACAAGAAACAGGTGAACCGCCGCCGAATTAAAGACATAGTAGCAGAAATATGCATGTGATAATTATCACATGTAAGTTCTATATGGATTTATAGTGCAAGATTTCTACTTAAGCATTAATTTCAGGTTTCAAAAATTTCATTACTTTGTGCAGGCTCAAATTTTTCATTTTCAGGATACATTTGTGCGACAGGGTGAGATTGAATCAGGTGCATGTTCCATCCCTAATTCAAATTGTAGATGGTGAGCTCCTACCATATTACATTGGATTCCACCACAATAACTCCTCAAATGATGATGTCCAAAAGTCAATCCCTTACAACAGCCACTTTATGTAGTATAAATGGTATGTAATAATTCACAACCACTTTTTCTACTAATTATTTTAAGTTACTTCATTATAAAATTTGATGTTGTAATATTTATGGTACATATGGAATGATCTTACTATGACCTCTTATATATAGAGTGCTACAAATAAAATGTGGCAATAATTCAAATGCAAGTATTGTTTTCTTGGTACCATTATAAAGTTCACATGATTTCTTTTCTACGATCAATTGATAATGGATAGGATGGCTTCATGATCTTATTAATTAATTATATGAATTTTAAGTTCTCAATGTGAAATTATAAGATCAACACCCACCCAACTACCCAACAATTGATTTTTCTTCTGAATTGTCTTAGTTTCATTTACAAAATCAGCGGTAGTATTTTTCATATATAGTTTCAAGTATCATTGAAATTTTAAACCTTCCAACTCATGTAAAATATGAATTTTCTTAAACATTATTCTGTATTAGTTAATTATAATGTACTAAGTACTTTCAATCAAACTACATAGAGATATTTTGAATTTAATATCCCCATTAATGTACAGTTTCAATATGACAACATAAAACTATAATTTTTTAGTATTTATTCACCTATATATCTATAGATCTAGATTCTACAATAGGAATGTTCTCGCATAATTCTAAGGATTCTCATTATGAAAAATTAATTCTTGTACTGTCTGTGAAGGTGTTCTTCAAAAGTGGTTTTTATACTTCTCATGGTATGGGTGAGATTCAGTGGTGGTATAATGTTTTGGTTCCTCAAATTACACTGCTCATGTGTTTTTTTGGAGCAATGATTTGTTTTATTTTATTTCTATTATAGTTTATCATACAGATCATGAAGGACTGATTTTTAAGATCATTGGATCTTGTGTATTTACTCTCTTTGAATGTGAATTTTAATTTTTAGGTTGATCTAGGATATACACCAATAGGGATTGGGCCTTGTGTTGGATAATTGCATGTTCGCAAATGGATGTCTATCGGTTATTTCTGGCCTTTAGATCATGCTGAGAATATTAGTTCTGGAAGGCCAAACTAGGTGTTTTACATGCTAGGGTTGGAAGTGTGAAACATCAATATCGAAGCTTCTAGAGGAATACACTACTTCTACTGGTCGTTTCTACTACCACTACCAGTTTGAGTACTGCGATGTATGGGGGTTGAGATGAATAGAAGACAATTAATGGGAGTATGCTTTATTTAGTGGAACCAAAGTGGGGTTTCTTGCAATGTGGTATTACATTTGAGGCTTGATATATGAATCCAGACTTTAACCAACATTTCAAGATGAGGATGTTAAATCTGTATGTTCTTTCCAAATTCGTTCAATAATTTTTTGCATGTACATGCGGTCTATTGCATCTTGCATTCCTTCATTGTTTTACTACCTTCTTATTATTTCTACATATATTATTATGGTTATATTTATTTGATCCTGATTTTTTATTGAGAAACGGTTCATTTTTTATCATTTTTAAATTATGATGATGAAAACTTTTGTTTACCTGGACATTTGGAGATACTCAAATCAAAAAAATTCTTAATTCACAATTGATGTAACTAATTTTAATATTCAAAACCGTATTCATTATTTTGAACATAACACATAAAAATTTCTTTTTATCAATGATAATGAGCATTACATTTGCAGCTTCACTGACACCTTCGACCAAAAGCAGGTAATAATGTTTACAAATTTTTCAATACTATAACACTAATTATGCACATTACATTTTTTTTGTTTGACACAATACAAGTACATAATTGTAGTGGGTCATCATAGGTAAGCAGTGGGGTTGAAAATATCAAGGTGCAATGTTCTCCAACATTTCCAATTTCTATATTCCACAACCGAAAGTCATCGAAATCTAATATCATTTTCTTCTTTTCCTGATAGCATCATCATACTAATTAGTCTTCTACTTTATATGTTGGCTCGAGAATAGTTTCTTAATCTAAAACATGAAAACTACTCAGGTAAAAAAATGATAACTATAGTAACTATTATATTATTTTCACTATTATATAATAACATTCATTACTATTAGGGGGGTTTTATATTAGTTACATATTCCAAGGAACAGTTCTTTTCAATTTCACATGTCTAGTATTAATTATATGATATGTGCTTGAATGATTTCACCTTCCATGTTTTAGTGGTGAATGTTTGTTAAATTGTGAAATTAAGAAATAGGTCTCAATTTATTGCAGTTATCTATTTGAGAATTACATTATCTCATTTAAAAAAACCCATTTGCCTTTGGTGATCTATTGTCCTTAAACCCATATTAGTCATTTATATTGAAACACCCTATTTAAATTATAATAGTTTGTTTTATTGTACATTGATTACATAGGGAATCAGTTATTTATATGCTATGTTCGGTATACTTTACAATTTCAGAATGGAAAATTTAATCTATTTAATTTTTAGAATCTATTCTCAAATTTCAATATTCTTTATGCTTATTAATCTTTATAATTATTATTACATCTATAGATTACTGTTACTGGATGAATCTAAAGGTGTAGATTTATTTCAACAATACCTTTTTCCTAGCAGGCTGTATAACATGATCTACCAGAAATACTTATACATAAATGAAGGTAAAAAAAATAGGAACAATTATTGATTGGGTTTTTTCATTATATATTCCCATTAATCATCTGCTCAGTTATGTTTTTTTATTACCAACACTAATGTATTTTTATTTCTCATTCATATATAAGTGAAATATCCTTCCAAAATTAAAAATTGTTCTTTATAAATAAACACAATTAAACCATCAAGTCGTGCGTACGAAGATATGTAAGAATGTTTCCAGACTCTCATACTACAACAATCTATGCCATTGAACTGAAACTCGGATTGAAGGATATCATGAACAAAAAGACTGGTCAAATAGACAGTTATTTCAGGATGTAATTGCATGGTAATTGAAAATCAATCATTAATAAGTTATTTTCAACGTTGTTTTTTAATTTTTACTTCCTCTATAATCTATACTGTTAATAGATTATGCAGATATTCTTAACACATTGTTTTCACAATTTTCTGAAACTGTTGTTATTTTCAACGAATTATTTCCACTTAATTCTAGTTTCTAATTACTAACCATTGTATAGTTAACTACTTTATCAATTTCTTTTGTTTTTCCAAAATATTGTATTGCCTTCATAAAAGTAGTGAACCATATCGTTGTGAGAACACATGAACTACGTATTTTGTTTTATCACCCTGAAAATGCACGGGCGAGTACTAGTTTCCTATATCTATTGGATTTGATTCTCTAGAAGGACATGGATATGAGTAATTGAAATTTTCACGAACCAACCTTAGTTAACCCTGAACTAGTTACCTGAAATTGTCTATGTAAAGTACTAAGAGGCATTCATGGTCATCCCAAGATAACCAATAGTGTCGGGGAATCAATAAAGAAACCAATGGAATGATTTTTTCCAATATAAATAGGCTGAATAACAGAAATAAATAGGGCATCCTAAAATAAATACAATTTCAAAACATGTCATCATTTAAACAAAAACTAGAAACAAAAAAATGAACAAAATCCAAACTGAACCTAACTACCAAAACATCTTTATATGACCCTGATGGTCACTCTCGAATACCTAACCCAACTGCCACCCACAATAATCAAAACCAAGTTGAAACATATACCAGAAGCTAAAAACAAGAAATAACTATAGGTGCGATTATTAAGAATCAGTAGTCACGCATGAACAAATATATTTCTAATGAATTTTCTTTTAAATAAATGAAACATAAATATCTGGTTTGAAATATAATATATAAAACTAGGATTTTCATGCACATTTTTCACTAAATAAAACACTATACATGACCCTTTTCCCATTCAAATCTAGATTCTCTAACAATAAGAAGACATTACCATTTTTGAAGAACAAATGATTTGTTCAATTAAAGTGATGGAAGGAAAGAATAAAAAAATTTCTCAAAACTTTTCATAAATATTTTAAGACCATCATATCACATTCTACAAATTTACACCATGAAACAGAGTAGGAACAATAATAAAAAAACATGGGTAATAGAAAATAATACCAACAAGTAACCAACCAACAATGCATCTCAATCATCAACCATAGATAACTACATGTCAAAGGACATGGGAGAACAAAGGATCTCTGTGGAACAATCTAGAACATACTATACACCATGAATCATCCCAAAGGCATGACTCACTTTATGCTATAAATTCTCACCCACATTCTCGATTACCGACTGCCTTGTCTGGTTGAGGTGCACAATCCCATAAAAAAATGAAAAAATTACCCTTCTATAGACCACTATCCGAAGTGAAATTTTAAGAGAGAATAGAATTCATTCCTTGAAAATATACATGATATTCTAGGTTTCCATGTCCTAACTAAATTAGGGGTGATTCAACAATGAAAAAAAGTATCCAATCACATGAACATACATCATAAATAAGAAACTCACCAAAAACTTCAGCCAAGACACCCTAAGGAACAATATAATGACTTAAACCCATTTGAACACAAGGGAGTCTCTCAGAGTGGACCACACACAACCTTAAACAATTCCATGGGTTGAGAATTATCCAAGGATAATTTTCAAGATATCAAATTTCAAAAAAGTGACAAATGGGAATCAAACACCATTCGAGAAATTACTGATTTCCAAAGAACCAAATCCACCTTTCCAAAAAATAAGAAGACACACCATTTGAAATTTCAAAACCTTTTAGAAAATTACTTTTAAGAACTCACACAACATTTTGAAACCAAATCCAATTTCATCAAAATTCCAAATGGTTCATACACCATCATAACATGTCAAACCATTTTCAAAGAACCAAACGCACAGTACTTTCAAGTCTAAAATAATTTTAAAATCCATTTTAGAAATAAAAACCACCATTTTATATTCTATAAATAAATTTACAATTCACACCATGCTTTAAAAACAACAAATCCCTTACAAAATAAAAATAGGAATTTTATCAAACAATTGGGGTTAATATCTCAATGAAACAATGCCTTATACTTCAAAGAACTCAAGTGAACCACCTCATTTCATATAAAAAATTATCTAAACATCACACATCACTATTTAAGATATAATTATGGTGTGAAAATTATGAAATCAGTTATTCTTAAATTTAATGGAAAAGTGAAAATGGAAACCTACCTCAAACTCATAGCTCCTCATCAAAATCGACCAAAAACAACCAAGAAAGGTTTCCAAGAAGCAAGAACAACCAAGAGGAGCCTTAAAACATAAAAAACCGAAGTTAAACATAATTAAACCTAAAACATAGATCCAAAAGACTATATGAGAAGTCAAAATATAGAAAAAATGGAATGATAAGGAATTGGGATAAGAGAAGAGGAGAATACCTTGAGAAATCACCCCCAAACCTTGAAGAAAATCATAGATCCACACCTTGGGAGAGAGGATGAGGCATAGTGAGCAAGAGAGGGGTTCCATTTGGGTCACCCAAATCAGGATATGGGAATAATGAGTGTTTTTTTTGGATAAATATGATTATGGTAGAAGATGAATTTCCAAATTTTAATCACCTAGAAACGACGTAAGATATCCCCACGTGGTTTTTAAACTATGTGGAAATCATGCATCATTCATTGCCTAGAAAGGGAAAATTCAAACAATTATCTTATATGGTATACAAAATAGTGTGAAAGATATACAGTCTTTATCTTCAAAAATGGAAATTTTTTGCATGGTTTCCTGGGAGATGGCACATGATTTTCTATAATCACATGTAAAATGTGATCCAACTTCTAAAATGCCCAAAATACTAACATTTCACAAAAATAATCCTCATGAAAATAATGAATAACTACAGGACCAAAAATAAATAGAGGCGGACCACAAAATTTAAATTTATAACACCCAAAACACAAGAGGAAAACTAATATACAAAAGATGAGCTAGAAAAAAGGGTGAAATTAAAAGTACTGGTGTGAAAATTCTCCACACCATTATTATTTATTCCCCTATAAAGACACAAATTATCTTGTATATCAATTCAAAGGAAAATATTCACTAGAACAAAAGACATAAATCCTAAAATTGAATAACATCTAAAATAATGATAAAGGGAACTTACGCCCCTTAACAAAAACAAACCGGCAATCCAAAACACCTTATCTAAAAACAATATGGAAAACTCAAGATATAAATTCCACAACAATGCTTCAAATAAGACATTTGGGTGTAATAAAAACTCCCAATGTCCATTCGTATGGAAGTATTCAAAACCTACACACATATGAAACCACATGATTTCATTCCAAAAAATGAATAATTACCCATATTTCCAACATTGTAGGTAGGAATGGTATCCCCACTATTAGAAACCAACTAAAGATGTCGAAATTTGGAATATACCACAACATGATCCATGGTGGTTCTTCCCACCATTTAGAAACTATTTAACAGAGACCAACCATCATCAACCCACATGGAAAACCCAACACAAACCATATTGAGAACTCCCTACATAAACCAACATCTCTGACCACATGGGGGATCCAATGAAATATACTACAAACCAAGCAGGAAACCAACCCAATTTTCATTTTCATGCCAAGACACCACAAACTCAAAATTAGAACAAACTGAAATCAAAACATTCTCAAAATGGATAACCACAAAAGAAAAATCAAATAGATCTGTACATCTAAAAAGGAACAACAACTAGAATTACATGAGGATAAACCACTAAGATTTTGGCAATAATGTGGAACTTAAAACAATAATGGAAACTACCAAAGAAACATTTAAACTACCCATACCCCTATGGTGGAGACAATAGTTGAACCAAGGTTCCCCACACCCATGATGATTTCCTAAATACTTGAAGAGATTTACTCCATGACCTATGGATAGAGCCCCGATGTCTAAAATCATATTCTTACTCATAGTCAAGAGCTGACAATCTAAAATAGAAAACCCTTCATTTGGTGATATGAGTGGTCATACAACACCCTTGGTAGGAAAAAGAGGACACGACACATCATGCAGCTCACATTTCTAAACAAATATATCTAACCAAGAGATACACACACATAATCCACCTACACCCTAAATAATAAGCATCTAGGAAAAGATACCCATACAAAAAACCTCCCATTAAAATGGAAAAATTATGAAATTCCAAAAATTATAACAAACTTCCATTGAAACAAAAGTTCCCAAGATACCCAAAAAATCCACTTTAATTTTACTAAAAATCAACACCACAAAACACCACCAAACACAACCATTATAAATAGTGTAGCAATAAAATAGAAATGCCCTTCAAACTAAACCCATGTTATAACAATACTCCTACCAATTAGAAAGGGTGTATATTGGAGGCGTGGGACTTGTTATATGTCACTTCCCTGAAAATGAAAAAAACATTATAGGTGACCTATGAATCCAAAAGCACAATAGGTCTTTAGAGTAGTCAAACATGATGGATTATTATGATATTTCTTGATGCACAGATGAAAAATCATTATCCTAGAATTAGTGAAAAATAATGAGACATCTGGAGGCCTTTTTATTCCCCTACCATCACTACTAGCTTATTGTCACATTCTGATATGCTTAATAGAATTCCTCAAACCACTTCCATATATTGGACGAAGCTTAACTAGAACAAGTTCTCCAACCAGTACAACTTCATCCAGAATAGATTTACTCACCATGTTGGTGAAGGATATTAGACTTAACTCTGACACCTTCAACTTTAGATTAGGAAAAATCCCATTCTCAAAACATCAATCCTTTAAGGAATAATCTATATCCCACAACTAAAGGTTAGTAACTAGGTCCACAATATGAAAAAACACCTCTAACATTGATTGAAAACCTTTCAGTAGAGAGACAATATCCACCCCCTTTCTCACATCCACTACCTTAGAGATATACTACCTAATGAAAAAAATCCTCTAATAACTCACCGGTAATATATTCTTAAAGATTAGTTCATGATACCAACTTATGATACCTCCTACTCAAACATTTCATCATAAAGGTGGAAACATTTACCTTTAAAGACTTAGGAAACATAAGGAAAATAAATATCCTTTAGATTTTCTACATCCACTATACTGCTTCGAGAGGATCCACTTGACCATAAAATAGAGGGGTATTTATCATGGAAAATCAAAGAATAATGTACTTAGGTTGATTGACTAGAGGGTATTATAATAATGAACCACCTGTTGATGCACCTCAAACAACCATCAAAACATTAGTGGGGGCGTACGCTAAGAAACAAAAGAACTAAGAACTAAATCAATACCAATTTTATCAAACATAATTCTCAAACTCGAAAAACATCATAAAAAATATTCACAAGTCATAATTAAATGGACCACACAACCACTGATCACCAAAACATCATATTTATTTCACATAAAAATAATTATTTAAAATAATGACATACTTGATAATTTTCACAATAACCAATGTTATTCCTTAGAGCCTCACACGTGCCATTCTTGTTCCAATATGGGAAGAAAACCACTCATGCAAAACCGAGAACTCATGATAATACCAGAATTCAAACAAATCCATTCCACTTTCTGATAAAAAATGATCATCTCAAATTTCAAGTCCTCAATCCACTTCCTCTTTTTAATGTTTTGATTTTTTTTAAATACCACCGACCGCTCAATAAAAAATCCCTTTCTAAAATCAATAATTAATTCAATTTTATTAATTTTAGAAATAAAAAACACCCTTGAGTTCCATCCAAAAACAAATTCATCCAATTTATAAAAAAATCACCAGCTTAGAAAATTTCATTACCTCAAAAATATATTGAATAAAAACTGTTTTACTATTATTTAGATAAAAAATACAAAACCATATTTAGAATAGAATTCTTCTTCCAATAAACTAATTTCGATAAACCCTGTGTTTCGATTACAAAAATTTAATCTTGATAAACTACTCCTCATTTTATCCAAAAAATTATAAAAATATGTTCTCAAAAATATTTATTCAAAATTGATCTGAAAAATAATTTCCCATCTTCCTAGAACAAAACTATTAACATTTTAAATCCATTTTTTTACAATTCCATGACAAAGTTTTTCAAAAAAAAATCAGAATTGAAGGGGAAAAAAACATTCGAAGGGAAACTGGAGTTGATGGGTGACTTGTACATATGGTTGGAGGACATATTACAATAATTACACAATCATAGAGATTCTTTAATAACCATTTTCCTAGCTTCACATGGCTTTCCAGGCTCTATGATCACGTCGATACCATTGGCCCAACACTCTTTTCATTTTCCTAATCCAAAAAAAACCATAAGAACCAAAGTGACAAAACATAACCCGACATCCCATGGAATCCCAAGGATCTGTATATAAAGTGTTGTCCAGAAAATCACTCATACCTACACCACATGTTCTTAAATTACTAATCTATATACCTGGACATCACAAATAATTATGTGCACTCTGAAATCTAGGTACCCAAATAGAACTTTTGATGTGATACCATTTTTTCACAAACCAACCCGGGTCAACCCTGAACCAGTTACCTGATCCGGTCCGAGACATGGCCTGAAAGAAATTTATGATCCTCTCTGGCTAGAAACTAGTGAAAATAAATCAAAATAGAATCCAGGGGAATGATTTATCCTAAAATAATTAGACTGAATAGCTTAAATAAATAGGGTATCCAAAAAATAAATACAATTTCCCAATTAATCAAAATTTATTAAGAAACTATAAACACAAAAAATTAAACAATAAACCCAAACTGATCCTGATAGCTACATCATATCCATGTTACCCCAAGTTTATCTCTTCTATACCAAAACCAACCATCACCTACAATAATCCAAACCAAGAAGAAATGTGCTCCAAAAGCTAAACATAAAAATGAACTATATGTGTGATTATTAAAAATCAGTAGGCATGCCCAAAAAAATCTATTCTGAATATATTAATTTTAAATTAAAGAATCCTTAATTTTATTTTTAAAATACAATATTAAATGCTATACTTTTTAAGAAAAAGTTTTACATTAAAACAAAACACCGTCTATTGACATTTTCCCCATTAAAATATAGATTCCCTCCCTAGAAGGCCCCAGCCTTAAACCATACTTAATATTGAATTAAATGAATAATTCACATTGAGGATCTTTTCAGGTTTAGAGTTTTATAGAATTAGGACATAACTATTACATCTCAAAAGATTACAAAGTAGACACTTCTACTATGTTTCCATAAGATAAAAAAACTCATAAAAAGAGACATGTCTAGTTCCATGTTTTATATAGCACGACTTTCCCTTGATCTCGTCCTTGACCCTATTCCACATTAATTCCTCTGAAAAACATTTCAAAAAAACTTGGGGTGAGCATAAAAAGCTCAGTAAGGGATACACAAAGAATGAAAACTGTTAGTTTTTTCAAACATGACGTAAACCATGTATACTTTATCAAAGTAATACCTTCACCTTCATGAAGTAGTAAAAACTCTTCACTGAAAAAAATATCATTAATTACCCTTTTGTAACCAAAGGATTACCATAAAACCCATATAAATAACACATAACATATAAAGTTAACTTGGGACATAAACATACTTAAGTGGAATAACCATACGGTCGACTTCCACACATATCACTTAATGGAATAGCCATACGGCCAACTTCCATACATACTTAATGGAATAGCCATACGGCTGACTTCCATACCCAATGCATTGGAGGTTATAACGTAACCACCCGTCCTGGTATTCACGGCACCACCCGTCATATGGTTTATCACGTAACCACCCGTAAAATGTCCAAGTACCAATATAAAATCATAAAACATAAAACCAATATAAAGGAATGATAACATTTCCACATTTCAATCACAATATATCATTTAAATATATTGAAATAATAGAATCCTTTATCAAAACCATTTTCAATACCAAAAAACATAAAAGAGTATATGGTATTTATTTTATTTTAAAAACATTACGGCTTGTTGAGGAAGCCAAAGACCAAATAATACTCGCGGCAGCGGAAAAGGTCGTTGTCACCGTGTACGTTAAAAGAAACACTCCTTTCTGTCGTTTTGTAAAACGATTCATAGAAAAAGATTCCTTTTTTATAAAACTAAAAGTCAAAGTGTTTATACACCGTATAAAAGAAAGTTGTGTATAAAACAAAATATGCCTCAATGAAAGGAGATTGAGACGAAGTCCCTTACCTCGGGTCCGACTTGACTCGATTGTTTTTTAACGTCCTGAATAATAAACTTGAGTTAATTTCTATTTTCTTAAGAACATTTTTCAAGTTCATTATTCCTTTTATATCACTTATTTCAATGTTATAAACATTATTTAATCATTAAGTTAATAATGTTTGTTTTGTCTATATTTGGTCCTTAAGTCGAAAGTGGACTTCTTACGATTACATGTTGTTCGTGTGGTCAAAGGTTCATTATATCCAGAATGACATTCCTAATTTGGATATCATATATATCATATATATCAAGAATATACATGTATTTCTAATATTACATAATCATTTAGAGGTTTGAAATGAAATGCACGGTTCATGGAGAAGGTAAGCCGTACGTACGCATGAACGCTACTTTCATTTCTTTGTCATATTAATGGAATTAAAACTAAATGAGAGGTATGTATATTTTAATTCCAGAATTATATTCATCATTTAGATGTATCATTCATCATATATATCCATTATACACATGTACTTATAATAGTACATTACATTTGGGGATAAGAAATGAAATGCACCGTTCATGGAGACGGTAAGCCGTACGTACGCATGAACGCTACTTTCATTTCTATCTCATACTTTAATGGAAAGAAATAATAATGATATAGAGGTATATTATAATTCCAGTATAAAATCATATATAATAACTTTAAATCCATCCTTTATACGTCCCACATATGGCATTAACGAATCACATCACTTTGAGGGGGTGGTAGTCCGCACTTCCTTAAATGAAGATATCGCCTTTACCCATAATGGAAACCATAAAGGTATTCCAAAAATGAAAAATAAAGAAGATTAAGGAAAACATAAAAATATTATATATCATATATAAATATAGTGTCATCTTAATGGGCACCTTTGAAGGTGTTAGAAAAATATCGAACAATCATCGTTTCATGAGGCAGAAATTTGCCATCCACGGAAACAGTACGTTCTTTAACCATTGGACGTAGGTGTGTGTAAGTTTAGCTCGAATAAATCTTATAACAAAATCCTAGTATATTGAGGATACTATAGTTGTTACAAATGAAAAGAATAAAAAGAGTTTAGGGGGTTGGAGAAGAAAAATAAAACAAAAGGACTCAAAAGAAGACATTACCTTAAAATCAGGTAACTATCTTAGATTTGAGATCAAAGGCTTCCTTGGGAAGACTTCTGCCCAAAGTGAGGGTTCAAGGAGTAAGATAGGGATGTGTAGAGCCAAAATGGGCAGGGGTTGTCCGAGCCAAAGGATTTGTGAGTGTGGGTAAGGAGGTAGATGTGGGGGCCTTTTATAAGAGGAGCGGAGAGGCACTCTTGGAAAGTAAAGAAAAGTTACTTTATTTTAAAATTATATTCGGATTTAAGAGGTCCCACATTAATGTGTTTCGAGTATAAGGTGATAAGGGTTAGAAATAAACCCATACAATAGGTTTTTCCCATGTGTAGGTCTTAGATTTTACATTATCTTTCCATTTTATTTAAATCGTTAAATAATGAGGTCATCGCTGCATCATCATGATGTCATAAATAATTTAATTTTTTTAATGTCTAAAAATTATAAAAAAATAATATGATGTAGGAAATATTTTTAGATTTCTAATGAATATTTATAGTCAAAAATATTACTTGTATAACCCCATTAAAAATTGTTTTAGTAAAACACCTCATGTGTGTGTCATTTTTACTTTAACATTAAATAAACAGTTATTTATGTCATTTCCCTACCAAAGTGGCTCCATGGGGTCCCCAAGTTGACCCATGGCTTTTCTTAGTTGGCCATGACACATCAAATAATGGTAGGACATGTGTCAAGGTATTTTCATTTTATTATAATATCATTTTTGCCTTAAATTTCACTAATTACCTCTAATCGCGATTAAGAACTTAAAAGTTACTATTCACCAAAAAAAATATTTTAATCTCATTGAACCACATTTTACTTCTTAATAACAACCATGTATGTCGGATTTTTGAAATTCAAAACACAGAAGTGGTAAAATTTCATTTAAATGCAAAATCAGTTTTTATAAGTACCACTTGGTGGTTTCACTATTCATCAAAAATTGAAGCTTTTCAAAAAAATACCAAAACTTCACCCTAAGATATATTTGATATTCCAAATTCAAAAATGAAGTCCATTATACAAAATTAAAAACATATAAGTTGCATTAATTAATTTAATAATTAATTCCCACCGTCAGAGCAAATAGCGTGTGTTTATGAAACAATAAGTATCAAAAGATTGACACTAGTTTAAGTCCGATTTCAAAGTGAAATTAATTCCAACGACCACTATTGGATTTAATGGTAAAAATATATTCTAATTTAACTTTAAAACCAATTCAAAAGATAATATAATAATCTTAAAAATTTATATTTAAAATAGGTTTTGAATTAAAATACAACATTTTACACTATTCATTAAAAAAATGAACTTTATCGGAATGATACCAAAAATTTACACAAAGTAAATTTTGATGTCCCGATTCTAAATAAGAGTTATATTTGGTCCAATAGAATTTATAAGATCGATCAGAACTATATTTAATGACGGTTCGCCATCAAAAGGTGATAAGTGGACCTTTCGTGAAAATTAGAGTATATAAGCCTAAAATTGAATTCTTTTCGTATTTTAAGCCTTTATCCTTTATTAGATAAATGTAATAACATTTAACATACATATATAATCATATTTTAGTTATTTCTATCCATTCCCGCCAGTACAACGGCTACGTGTTAACTAACATTTAAAATAATATTATTTTATTACTAGTGGGCAATGTACGATTTCAAAGAAACTCTTTGTTGCGTATCGGGTACGCTATCGAACATAGCAACCCCTTTAAAGTAAAATTAATAAATATGAAAATGTATTATTACCTGAGATGTTACATCCTTCCCCCCTTTTGGGAATTGCATCCTCGCAATTTTATTCACTTATCAAAATAAGTGGGGGTATTTATCCCTCATAGCATTTTCAGATTTCCACGTTGCCTCTTCAACCATAAGGTTTTTCCACAAAACCTTTACCTGGTGGATTACCTTATTTTGCAACACTTGCTCTCTTCGGTCAAGAATCTGGACTGGTTGTTCTTAATAAGAGAGGTTCTCTTCCAGCTCAACTACCTCTGGGCTCAAAACATGAGATGAATCTGGCATATACTTCCTCAATATCGAAACATGAAAAACATTGTGTACCTGAGATAAAATAGGAGGTAAAGAAACTCTGTATGCAATCGATCCAACTCTCTCCATAATTTCATATGGTCCAATGAACCTTGGACTGAGCTTTTCTTTCTTACCAAATCTCATCACACTTTTCCATGGAGAAACATTGAGAAAAACATGATCACCTACCTCGAAAGATAGATCCTTCCTCCAGTTATCCGCATAACTCTTCTGCCTACTCTGAGCTGTTCTCATGTGCTTCTGAATCAACTGAACTTTTTCTACCATCTCTTCAACCAATTATGGTCCCATCAGCTTCCTTTCACCCACTTCATCCCAAAATGCTGGACTTCGACACCGCTTCCCATATAATGCCTCAAATGGTGCCATCTATATACTGGAATGAAAACTGTTATTATAAGAAAACTAAACCAAAGAAAGATGTTGGTCCCAACTTCCCTGATAATCCATCGAACAAGCTCGTAGCATATCCTCCAAGGTCTGAATTGTTTGTTCTGACAGCCCATCTGATTGCGGATGAAAAGCTGTACTAAAATTTAATTCAGTACCCAACGACTTCTGAAGGCCTTTCCAAAAGTTAGAAGTAAACCTAGGATCACGGTCAGATACAATGGAGAGAGGAAATCCATGTAACCTGACTATCTCTTTAAGATACAAACAGGAAGGTTGATCTAGGGAAAAATTATCTCGTATGGCAAGGAAATGAGCAGATTTAGTCAAGCGTTCAACAATAACCGATATTGCGTTATTACCTCTAGATGTCTTTGGTAATCCCAAAACAAAGTCCATGGATATATTCTCCCATTTCCACTCTGAAACTGGTAAAGGCTGAAGCATCCCTCTCGGTAACTGCCACTCTACTTTAACCTGCTGACAAGTCAAACACTTCACAGTAAAATCAGCAATATCTCTTTTCATTCCATCCAACCAGTAATACTCTCGCAGATCTCTGTACATCTTAGTACTGCCAGGATGAACTGAAAACGGAGAACTATGAGCTTCACATAACAACTCTCTCTTCAAATGTGAATCACAAGGCGCACAAAATCTCTTCCCAAATCTCAAAACACAATCACTATCAATGTTGAATTCATGCAACTTACCTTTCGGAACCAGCTCTACCTTTTCCTGCAACTCACTATCTTGCTTCTGTGCTTGCTTGATTCTGTCTAATAGAGAAGATCTCACTGATACCTGAAACAAAACAGAAGGACATCCTTCACCAACAAATTCTATTCCAAAGTTCATCAAATCCTTAACCAAAGGATCAAGTTCCAAATTCAACATCGTTAATGAAGCATTACTTTTTCGACTCAAAGCATCGTCCACTTTATTTGCTTTTCCCGGATGGTATTGAATTGTACAATCATAATCCTTGATTAATTCCAGCCATCTCCTCTATCTGATGTTCAATTCTTTCTGAGTGAATATATACTTTAAACTTTTGTGATCAGTATATATTTCACACTTTACTCCATAAAAATGATTCCTCCAAATTCTTAAAGCAAAAACAACAACAGCTAATTCCAAATCATGTGTAGGGTAATTTACCTCATGAGTTTTCAACTGACGTGAAGCATAAGAAATTACCTGATCATTCTGCATAAGGACACAACCAAGTCCCTTCAACGAAGCATCACTATATATAACAAACTCACCATTCCTGGAAGGAAGTTCCAAAACTGGAGCATTCGCCAATCTTCTTTTCAACTCCTTAAAACAATCATCACATTCTTTTCTCCAGATGAACTTAACACCCTTACGAGTTAGCTTAGTCATTGGACTAGATAACCGTGAAAAATTTTCAACAAACCTTCGGTAGTAACCTGCCAAACCAAGGAAACTACATATCTCAGTTACATTTGTGGGTCTCGACCATTCTTCTACAACATTTTTTTTAGCAGGATCAACAGTTATGCCATCTTTTGAAACAATGTGACCCAGGAAAGAAATTTTTTGTAACCAAAACTCGCACTTTCTAAATTTTCCATATAGTTTCTTTTCTTTTAAGGTTTTAAAGATAACCCTTAAATGACTTTCATGCTCCTCTTTACTTTTAGAAAACAACAAAATATCATCAATGAAAACAACCACAAACTTATCCAAGAACTCATGGAAAATTCTATTCATAAGGTCCATGAATACAGCAGGTGCATTAGTTAACCCAAAAGGCATAACTACAAATTCATAATGGCCATATCTAGAACGGAACACAGTCTTCAGAACGTCTGCTTCTTTTACTTTCAACTGATGGTACCCCGACCTCAAGTCAATCTTCGAAAAATACTGAGCTCCCTGGAGCTGATCAATCAAATCATCGATATGAGGCAAAGGATACTTGTTCTTAACAGTTATATTATTCAAGTCTCTATAATCAATGAAAAGTCTCATTGATCCATCTTTATTTTTAACAAACAAGATATGAGCACCCCATGGTGATGTGCTAGGTCGAATGAAACCATTATCTAATAACTCCTGCAATTGTTTCTTTAACTCTAAAAGTTCAACTTGAGCCATTCGATAAGGGGGTTTTGAAATTGGATTAGAATCGGGAACTAAGTCAACAATAAATTCAACTTCCCGATCATGAATAATACCAGGAAACTCATCAGGAAAAACATCAAGATACTCATTTACTACTGGCACATCATTAATCTGAACAATTCCTTTATTTTCAACAATATGTGCAAGGTAACATTCATTTCAATCTTTTACTAGTTTCTAAACTTCCTGATATGTTATCAAAATCAAGGGTTCATTCTTGTACACAAACTGAAAATCTTTCTGAAAAGAAACCATTTTAGCTCTGCAGTCAATCTTAGCATGATAAACCGAAAGCCATTCCATGCCCAAAATAACATCAAACTCTACTAGAGGCAAAAAAAATAAGGTTTTCTGGTAGATTCTTTCCACACACAAGGATAAAAAGGTTCTTATAATTCCTTTTTGTCTCAACGTTCCCTCCGGGTGTTTTTACCATAAGTTCAGAATTCATATCTTGAGATGGAATTTCCAATTTACTAGAAAACTTCTCAAAAATGAAAGAGTGTGTAGACCCTGAATCAAACAACACATTGGCATAATCTGAACAAACAAACAGTGTACCTGATACCACTTCATTCGATGGCCCAACATCTGCTGAGGTTGTTGCAAATGATTTCACCAGCCCTTTTTGCTTGTAGTCTGGCTGCTTTCCCCAGGTTGAGTTCTTAGTTGGACACTTGTTTGCATAATGAACCATTTCATTACACTTAAAACATCTTACCGTTGGCTTTTCATTACCTGCTTGGTCATCTTCCTTAGAGTTATGAGCAATATGACCAGACTTACCACACCGAAAGCACTTACCAGACTTGGATAAACATTCTCCCGGATGCATTTTACCACACTTCTCACATGATGGATATTTGGTTTTCTTACCTCCTTGCTTCTTTGATGAATTCTTCCCCTTTGCCTACCAACTAGACCTCTTATTCTGTTGTTTGTCATAGAACACCTAATCATCGAGAAACTCCATTTCCACCTTCTCCGCACATCGAACATGTTTTTCATAACTTTTGAACTCACGAGAAGCTAAATCCCTTCGATAATTTGGCTTTAACCCTGAGTAAAAATGGTTTATTTTACTATCAAGATCTCAAATGAAGTTTGGAGCATACCTTGCCAATCGAGTGAACTTTGCTTCATAGGCAGCCACTGAGTCTTCCTCTTGCCTCAATTCCAAGAATTTATTTTCCATCCTAAGTTGAAAAGCCTTAGGAAAATCCTTCTCAAGAAACATACCTTTGAATTCGTCCCAGTGAAGATCCTCAATCTCATCACTATCCCTGATATTTTTTACCATCGACCACCACTGATCAGCTTTACCTTCAAAACGGTAAACAGCAAGACTAACCTTTTGATGTTCTGAACACCCCATGACATCAAAAATCTTCTCCAGTGCTTTAATCCACCCTTCAACTTGTATGGGGTCAGATGATCCTCTTAATGATGGGGGATGTTGCCTCATGAAATGTTCCACCACTGACATGTTCCTCTGCGGTTGATCTGGCTGATCTCGTGCATGGATACCACCACCATTTATATCCTGAGTCAACTGTGCCATCACTACAACGAACTGTTCAGTTCCGATTCCGACCATCTCAGGTTGCTGATTTGGAAGGTTGTCTTCCTCCTGATGTTGTCCCAACATAGCTGCTTTGTTTCCTCTGCGCAAAACAATTCTAAACATAGAAATATCTTAGGCAAAGCAAAATGGTAATCCATAAATGCTATATCATTTCAATCATATTATAATTTAACACTTTTCTAACTCCTAAAGTTGTCTAAACCGCCCTCTGATACCAACTATAAGGCCCAAGCCCTAAACCATACTTAATATTGAATTAAATGAATAATTCACATTGAGGATCTTTTCAGGTTTAGAGTTTTAGAGAATTAGGACATAACTATTACATCTCAAAAGATTACAAAGTAGACACTTCTACTATGTTTCCATAAGATAAAAAAACTCTTAAAAAGAGACATGTCTAGTTCCATGTTTTATATAGCATGACTTTACCTTGATCCCGTCCCTAACCCTATTCCACATTATGTCCTCTAAAAAACATTTAGAAAAAAACTTGGGGTGAGCATAAAAAGCTCAGTAAGGGATACACAAAGAATGAAAACTGTTAGTTTTTTCAAACATCACGTAAACCATGTATATTTTATCAAAGTAATACATTCACCTTCATGAAGTAGTAAAAACTCTACACTGAAAAAAAATATCATTACTTACCCTTTTGTAACCAAAGGATTACCATAAACCCCATATAAAGAACACATAACATATAAAGGTAACTTGGGACATAAACATACATAAGTGGAATAACCATACGGTCGACTTCCACACATATCACTTAATGGAATAGCCATACGGCCAACTTCCATACATACTTAATGGAATAGCCATACGGCCGACTTCCATACCCGATGCATTGGAGGTTATAACGTAAACACCCATCCTGGTATTCACGGCACCACCCATCATATTGTTTATCATGTAACCACCCGTAAAATGTCCAAGTACCAATATAAAATCATAAAACATAAAACCAATATAAAGTAATGATAACATTTCCAAATTTCAATCACAATATATCATTTAAATATATTGACATAATATAATCCTTTATCAAAACCATTTTCAATACCAAAATACATAAAAGAGTATATGGTATTTATTTTATTTTAAAAACATTACGGCTTGTTGAGGAAGCCAAAGACCAAATAATACTCGCAACGGCGGAAAAGGTCGTTGTCACCGTGTACGTTAAAAGAAACATTCCTTTCTGTCATTTTGTAAAACAATTCATAGAAAAAGATTCCTTTTGTATACAAGTAAAAGACAAAGGGTTTATACACTGTATAAAATAAAGTTGTGTATAAAACGAAATATGCCTCAATGAAAGGAGATTGAGATGAAGTCCCTTACCTCGGGTCCGACTTGACTCGATCGTTCTTTAACATCCTGAATAATAAACTTGAGTTAATTTCTATTTTCTTAAGAACCTTTTTCATGTTAATTATTCCTTTTATATCACTTATTTTCATGTTATAAACATTATTTAATCATTAAGTTAATAATGTTTGTTTTGTCGATATTTGGTCCTTAGGTCGAAAGTGGACTTCTTACGATTACATGTTGTTCGTGTGGTCAAAGGATCATTATATCCAGAATGACATTACTGATTCGGATATCATATATATCATATATATCTAGAATATACATGTATTTATAATATTACATAATCATTTAGAGGTAAGAAATAAATGCACCGTTCATGGAGACGGTAAGTCGTACGTACGCATGAACGCTACTTTCATTTCATTGTCATATTAATGGAATTAAAATTAAATGAGAGGTATGTATATTTTAATTCCAGAATTATATTCATCATTTAGATTTATAATTCATCATATATATCCATTATATACATGTACTTATAATAGTACATTACATTTGCGGATAAGAAATGAAATGCACCGTTCATGGAGATGGTAAGCCGTACGTACACATGAACGCTACTTTCATTTCTATCACATACTTTAATGGAATGAAATAATAATGATATAGAGGTATATTATAATTCCAGTATAACATCATATATAATAACTTTAAATCCATCCTTTATACGTCCCACATATGTCATTAACGAATCACATCACATTGAGGGGGCGGTAGTCCGCACTTCCTTAAATGAAGATATCGCGTTTACCCATAATGGAAACCATAAAGGTATTCCCAAAATGAAAAATACAGAAGCTTAAAGAAAACATAAACATATTATATATCATATATAAATATATTGTCATCTTAATGGCCACCTTTGAAGGTGGTAGATGAATATCGAACAATCATCGTTTCGTGAGGCAGAAATTCGCCATCCACGGAAACACTATGTTCTTTAACCATTAGACATAGGTGTGTGTAAGTGTAGCTCGAATCCTTCTTATAACAACATCCTAGTATATTGAGGATACTTGAGTTGTTAGAAAAGAAAATAATAAAAAGATTTTAGGGGGTTGGAGAAGCAAAATAAAACAAAAGGACTCAAAAGAAGACATTACCATAAAATCGGGTATCTCTCTTAGATTTGAGCTCAAAGGCTTCCTTGGGAAGACTTCTGCCCAAAGTGTGGCTTCAAGGAGTAATAGAGGGATTTGGAGAGCCAAAATGGTTAGGGTTTGGCCGTGACAAAGGCTTTGGGAGTGTGGGTAAGGAGGTAGAGGTGGAGGCCTTTTATAAGAGGAGAGGAGGGGCACTCTTGCAAAGTAAAGAAAAGTTACTTTATTTTAAAATGATATTCGGATTTAAGAGGTCCCACATTGATGTGTTTCGAGGATAAGGTGATAAGGGTTAGAAATCCACCCATCCAATAGGTTTTTTCCATGTGTAGGTCTTAGATTTTACATTATAGTTCCATTTTATTTAAATTGTTAAATAATGAGGTCATCGCTGCATCATCATAATTTCATAAATAATTTAATTTATTTAATGTCTAAAAATTATAAAAAAATACTATGATGTAGGACATATGTTTAGATTTATAATTAATATTTATAGTCAAAAATCTGACTTTTATAACCCCATGTAAAAATTGTTTTAGTAAAACACCTCATGTGTGTGTCATTTTTACTTTAACATTAAATAAAAAGTTATTTATGTCATTTCCCAACCAAAGTGGCTCCATGGGGTCCCCAAGTTGACCCATGGCTTGTCTTGGTCGGCCATGACACATAAAATAAGGGTAGTACATGTGTCAAGTTATTTTAATTTTATTATAATATCATTTTTTCCTTAAATTGCACTAATTACCTCTAATCGTGATTAAGAACTTAAAAGTTACTATTCACCAAAAAATATTTTAATCTCATTGAACCAAATTTTACTTCTTAATAACAACCATGTATGTCAGATTTTTGAAATTCAAAACACAAAAGTGGTAAAATTTCATTTAAACGAAAAATCAGTTTTTATAAGTACCACTTAGTGGTTTCACTATTCATCAAAAATTGAATTTTTTCAGAAAAATACCAAAACGTCACCCTAAGCTATATTTGATATTCCGAATTCAAAAATGAAGTCCATTTTACAAAATTCACAACATATAAGTTGAATTAATTATTTTAATAATTAATTCCCACTGTCAGAGCAAATAGCGTGTTTTTATGAAACAATAAGTATCAAAAGATTGACACTAGTTTAAGTCTGATTTCAAAGTGAAATTAATTGCAACGACCACTATTTGATTTAATGGGAAAAATATATTCTAATTTCACTTTAAAACCAATTCAAAAGATAATCTAATCATCTTAAAAATTAGATTAAAAAGAGGATTTGAATTAAAATACAACATTTTACACTATTCATTAAAAAAATGAACTTTATCGGAAAGATACCAAAAATTTACACAAAGTAAATTTTGATTTCCCGATTCTAAAGAAGAGTTATATTTGGTCCAATAGAATTTATAAGATCAATAAAAACTATATTTAATGACGGTTCGCTGTCAAAAGGTGATAAGTGGACCTTTCGTGAAAATTAGAGTATATAAGCCTAAAATTGAATTCTTTTCGTATTTTAAGCCTTTATCCATTATTAGATAAATGTAAAAACATTTAAAATATATATATAATCATATTTTAGTTATTTCTATCCATTCCCGCTAGTACAATGGCTACGTGTTAACTAACATTTAAAATAATATTATTTTATTACTAGTGTGCAACGTACGATTTCAAAGAAACTCTTTGTTGCGTATTGGGTACGCTATCGAACATAGAAACCCCTTTAAAGTAAAATTAATAAATATGAAAATGTATTATTACCTGGGATGTTACATCCTTCCCCCTTTTGGGAATTGCGTCCTCGCAATTTTATTCACTTATCAAAATAAGTGGGGGTATTTATCTCTCATAGCATTTTCAAATTCCCGCGTTGCCTCTACAACCATATGGTTTTTTTTCCAAAACCTTTACCTGGTGGATTACCTTATTTCACAACACTTGCTCTCTTCGGTCAAGAATCTGGACTGGTTGTTCTTCATAAGAGAGGTTCTCTTCCAGCTCAACTACCTCTGGGCTCAAAACATGAGATGAATCTGGCATATACTTCCTCAACATCGAAACATGAAAAACATTGTGTACCTGAGATAAACTCAGAGGTAAAGCCACTCTGTATGTAACTAATCCAAATCTCTCCAGAATTTCATATGGTCCAATGAACCTTGGACTCATCTTTCCTTTCTTACCAAATCTCATCACACTTTTCCATGGAGAAACCTTGAGAAAAACATGATCACCTACCTCGAAAGATAGATCCTTCCTCCGGTTATCCGCATAACTCTTCTGCCTACTCTGAGCTATTCTCATGTGCTTCTGAATCAACTGAACTTTTTCTGCCATCTCTTCTACCAATTCTGTTCCCATCAGCTTCCTTTCACCCACTTCATCCCAAAATGCTGGAGTTTGACACCGCTTCCCATATAATGCCTCAAATGGTGCCATTTGTATACGGGAATGAAAACTTTTATTATAAGAAAACTCAACCAAAGAAAGATGTTTGTCCCAACTTCACTGATAATCCATCTAACAAGCTCGTAGAATATCCTCCTAGGTCTGAATTGTTCGTTCTGACTGCCCATCTGATTGCGGATGAAAAGTTGTACTAAAATGTAATTCAGTAACCAACGACTTCTAAAGGGCTTTCCAAAAGTTAGAAGTAAACCTGGGATCACGGTCAAATACAATGGAGAGAGGAAATCCATGTAACTTAACTATCTCTTTAAGATACAAATGGGAAAGTTGATCTAGGGAAAATTATCTTGTATGGCAAGGAAATGAGAAGATTTAGTCAACCGATCAACAATAACCCATATTGCATTATTACCTCTAGATGTCTTTGGTAATCCCACAACAAAGTCCATGGATATATTCTCTCATTTCCACTCTGGAACTGGTAAAGGCTGAAGCATCCCTTTCGGTAACTGCCACTCTGCTTTAACCTACTGACAAGTCAAAAACTTCATAGTAAAATCAGAAATATCTCTTTTCATTCCATCCCACCAGTAATACTCCCCCAGATCTCTGTATATCTTAGTACTGCCAGGATGAACTGAAAACAGAGAACTATGAGCTTCACATAACAACTATCTCTTCAACTGTGACTCACAAGTCACACACAATCTCTTCCCAAATCTCAAAACACAATCACTATCAATGTTGAATTCATGCAACTTACCTTTCTGAACCAGCTATACCTTTTCCTGCAACTCACTATCTTGCTTCTGTGCTTGCTTGATTCTGTCTGATAGAGAAGATCTCACTGATACATGAAACAAAATAGAAGGACATCCTACACCAACAACTTCTATGCCAAAGTTCATCAAATCCTTAACCAAAGGATCAAGTTCCAAATTCAACATCGTTAATGAAGCATTACTTTTTCGACTCAAAGCATCGGCCACTTTATTTTCTTTTCCCGAATGGTAGTGAATTGTACAATCATAATCCTTGATTAATTATATCCATCTCCTTTGTCCCATGTTCAATTATTTCTGAGTGAATATATACTTTAAACATTTGTGATCAGTATATATTTCACACTTTACTCCATACAAATGATTCCTCCAAATTTTTAAAGAAAAAACAACAGCAGCTAATTCCAAATCATGTGTAGGGTAATTTACCTCATGAGTTTTCAACTGACGTGAAGCATAAGCAATTACCTGATCATTCTGAATAAGGACATAGCCAAGTCCCTTCAACGAAGCATCACTATATATAACAAACTCACCATTCCTGGAAGGATGTGCCAAAACTGAAGCATTCACCAATCTTGTTTTCAACTCCTGAAAACAATCATCACATTCTTTTGTTCAGATGAACTTAACACCCTTACGAGTTAGCTTAGTCATTGGACTAGATAACCGTGAAAACTTTTCAACAAACCTTCGGTAGTAACCTGCCAAACCAAGGAAACTACGGATCTCGGTTACATTTGGGGGTCTCGGCCATTCTTCTACAACTTTTGTTTTAGCAGGATCAACAGTTATGCCATCTTTTGAAACAATGTGACCCAGGAAAGAAATTCGTTGTAACCAAAACTCGCACTTGCTGAATTTTCCATATAGTTTCTTTTCTTTTAAGGTTTGAAAGATAACCCTTAAATGACTTTCATGCTCCTATTTACTTTTAGAAAACACCAAAATATCATCAATGAAAACAACCACAAACTTATCCAATAACTCATGGAAAATTCTATTCATAAGGTCCATGAATACAGTAGGTGCATTAGTTAACCCAAAAGGCATAACTAAAAATTCATAATGGCCATATCTAGTACGGAACGTAGTCTTCGGAACGTCTTCTTATTTTACTTTCAACTGATGGTACCCCGACCTCAAGTCAATCTTTGAAAAATACTGAGCTCCCTGGAGCTGATCAAACAAATCATCGATATGAGGCAAATGATACTTGTTCTTAACAGTAATATTATTCAAGGCTCTATAATCAATGAAATGTCTCATTGATCCATCTTTCTTTTTAACAAACAAGACATGAGCACACCATGGTGATGTGCTAGGTCGAATGAAACCTTCATCTAATAACTCCTGCAATTGTTTCTTTAACTCTAAAAGTTAAACTTGAGCCATTCGAGAAGGGGGTTTCGAAATTGGCTTAGAATTAGGAACTAAGTCAACAGTAAATTCAACTTCCCGATCATGAATAATACCAGGCAACTCATCAGGAAAAACATCAAGATACTCATTTACCACTGGCACATCATTAATCTGAACAGTTCCTTTATTTTCAACAATATGTGCAAGGTAACATTCATTTTCATATTTTACTAGTTTCTCAACTTCCTGGTATGTTATCAAAATCAAGGGTTCATTCTTGTACACAAACTGAAAATCTTTCTGAAAAGAAACCATTTTAGCTCTACAGTCAATATTAGCATGATAAACAGAAAGCCAGTCCATGCCCAAAATAACATCAAACTCTATTAGAGGCAAAACAATAAGGTTTGCTGGTAGATTCTTTCCACACACAAGGATAGGAAAGTTCTTATAATTCCTTTTTGTCTCAACATTCCATCCAGGTGTTTTTACCATAAGTTCAGGATTCATATCATGAGATGGAATTTCCAATTTACTAGAAAACTTCTTAGAAATGAAAGAGTGTGTAGACCCTGAATCAAACAACACATTGGCATAATCTGAACAAACAAACAGTGTACCTGATACCACTTCATTCGATGGCCCAATATCTGCTGAGGTTGTTGCAAAGGATTTCAACACCCCTTTCTGCTTGTAGTCTGGCTGCTTTCCCCCAGTTGAGTTCTTCGTTGGACACTCATTTTCATAATGACCCATTTCATTACACATAAAACATCTTATCGTTGTCTTTTCATTGCCTGCTTGGTCATCTTCCTTAAAGTTACGAGCAATATGACCAGACATACCACACTGAAAGCACTTACCAGACTTGGATAAACATTCTCCAGGATGCATTTTACCACACTTCTCACAGGATGGATATTTGGTTTTCTTACCTCCTTTCTTCTTTGATGAAATCTTCCCCTTTGCCTGCCAACTAGACCTCTTATTCTGTTGTTTTTCATAGAACACCTGATCATCGACAAACTCCATTTCCACCTTCTCCGCATATCGAACAAGTTTTTCATAACTTTTGAACTCACGAGAAGCTAAAGCCCTTCGATACTTTGTCTTTAACCCTAAGTAAAAACGGTTTATTTTACTATCAAGATCTCGTATGAAGTTTGGAGAATACCTTGCCAATCGTGTGAACATTTCTTCATAGGCAGCCACTTAGTCTTCCTCTTGCCTCAATTCCAAGAATTGCTTTTCCATCCTATGTCGAACAGCCTTAGGAAAATACTTCTCAAGAAACATACCTTTGAATTCGTCCCAGTGAAGATCCTCAATCTCATCACTATCCCTGATATTTTTTACCATCGACCACCACTGATCAGCTTCACCTTCAAAACGGTAAACAGAAAGACTAACCTTTTGATGTTCGGAACACCCCATGAAATCAAAAATATTCTCTAGTGCTTTAATCCACCCTTCAGTTTGTACGGGGTCAGATGATCCTCTGAATGATGGGGGATGTTGCCTCATGAAATGTTCCACCACTGACATGTTCCTCTGCGGTTGATCTGGCTGATCTCGTGCATGGATACCACCACCATTTATATCCTGAGTCAACTGTTCCATCACTGCAACAAACTGTTGAGTTCTGATTCCGACCATCTCAGGTTTCTGATTTGGAAGGTTGTCTTCCTCCTGATGTCGTCCCAAAATAGCTGCTTTGTTTCCTCTGCGGAAAACCATTCTGAACATAGAAATATCTTACGCGAAGCAACATGGTAATCTGTAAATGCTATATCATTTCAATAATATTATAATTTAACACTATTCTAACTCCTAAAGTTGTCTAAAATGCCCTCTGATACCAACTATAAGGACCCAGCCTTAAACCTTACTTAATATTGAATTAAATGAATAATTCACATTGAGGATCTTTTCAGGTTTAGAGTTTTAGAGAATTAGGACATAACTATTACATCTCAAAATATTACAAAGTAGACACTTCTACTATGTTTCCATAAGATAAAAAAACTCTTAAAAAGAGACATGTCTAGTTCCATGTTTTATATAGCATGACTTTCCCTTGATCCCGTCCATGACCATATTCCACATTAAGTCCTATGAAAAACATTTCAAAAAAACTTGGGGTGAGCATAAAAAGCTCAGTAAGGGATACACAAAGAATGAAAACTGTTAGTTTTTTCATACATCACGTAAACCCTGTATACTTTATCAAAGTAATACCTTCACCTTCAGGAAGTAGTAAAAACGTTTCACTGAAAAAATATCATTACATACCATTTTGTAACCAAAGGATTACCATAAAACCCATATAAAGAACACATAACATATAAAGGTAACTTGGGACATAAACATACTTAAGTGGAATAACCATACGGTCGACTTCCACACATATCACTTAATGGAATAGCCATACGGCCAACTTCCATACATACTTAATCTAATAGCCATACGGATGAATTCCATACCCAATGCATTGGAGGTTATAACGTAACCACCCATCCTAGTATTCACGGCACCACCCTTCATATTGTTTATCATGTAACCACTCGTAAAATGTCTAAGTACCAATATAAAATCATAAAACATAAAACCAATATAAAGGAATGATAATATTTCCACATTTCAATCACAATATATCATTTAAATATATTTACATAATAGAATACTTTATCAAAACCATTTTCAATACCAAAATACATAAAAGAGTATATGGTATTTATTTTATTTTAAAAACATTACGGCTTGTTGAGGAAGCCAAAGACCAAATAATACTCGCGGTGGTGGAAAATGTCGTTGTCACCACATACGTTAAAAGAAACATTCCTTTCTGTCGTTTTGTAAAATGCTTCATAGAAAAATATTCCTTTTGTATAAAAGTAAATGTCAAAGGGTTTATACACCGTATAAAAGAATGTTTTGTATAAAACGAAATATGCCTCAATGAAAGGAGATTGAGACGAAGTCCCTTACCTCGGGTCGGACTTGACTCGATCATTCTTTAACGTCCTGAATAATAAACATGAGTTAATTTCTATTTTCTTAAGAACCTTTTTGAAGTTCATTATTCCTTTTATATCACTTATTTCGATGTTATAAACATTATTTAATCATTAAGTTAATAATGTTTGTTTTGTCGATATTTGGTCCTTAAGTCGAAAGTGGACTTCTTACGATTACATGTTGTTCGTGTGGTCAAAGGTTCATTATATCCAAAATGACATTCCTGATTTGGATATCATATATATCATATATATCTAGAATATACATGTAATTATAATATTACATAATCATTTAGAGGTAAGAAATGAAATGCACCGTTCATGGAGACGGTAAGGCATACGTACGCATGAACGCTACTTTCATTTCTTTGTCATATTAATGGAATTAAAACTAACTGAGAGGTATGTATATTTTAATTCCATAATTATATTCCTAATTTAGATGTATCATTCATCATATATATCCATTATATACATTTACTTATAATAGTACATTACATTTGGGGATAAGAAATGAAATGCACCGTTCATGGAGACGGTAAGTCGTACGTACGCATGAACGCTACTTTCATTTCTATATCATACATTAATGGAAATAAATAATAATGATATAGAGGTATATTATAATTACAATATAACATCATATATAATAACTTTAAATCCATCGTTTATACGTCCCACATATGGCAATAACGAATCACATCACTTTGAGGGGGCGGTAGTCCGCACTTCCTTAAATGAAGATATCGTGTTTACCCATAATGGAAACCATAAAGGTATGTCCAAAATGAAAAATACAGATGCTTAAGGAAAACATAAACATATTATATATCATATAAAAATATAGTGTCATCTTAATGGCCACCTTTTAAGGTGTTAGAAGAATATCGAACAATCATCGTTTCGTGAGGCAGAAATTCGCCATCCCCGGAAACAATATGTTCTTTAACCATTAGACGTAGGTGTCTGTAAGTGTAGCTCGAATCCTTCTTATAATAACATACTAGTATATTGAGGATACTGGATTTGTTACAAAAGAAAATAATAAAAAGAGTTTAGGGGGTTGGAGAAGCAATATAAAACAAAAGGACTCAAAATAAGACATTACCTTAAAATCGGGTAACTCTCTTAGATTTGAGCTCAAAGGCTTACTTGGGAAGACTTCTGCCCAAAGTGAGGATTCAAAGAGTAAGAGAGGGATGTGGAGATCCAAAATGGGCAGGGGTTGGCCGAGCCAAAGGCTTTGGTAGTTTGGGGAAGTAGGCTGAGGTGGGGGCCTTTTTTAAGAGGAGAGGAGGGGCACTCTTGGAATGTAAAGAAAAGTTACTTTATTTTAAAATGATATTCAGATTTAAGAGGTCCCACATTGATGTGTTTCGAGGATAAGGTGATAAGGGTTCTAAATCCACCCATCCAATAGGTTTTTTCCATGTGTAGGTCTTATATTTTACATTATATTTCCATTTTATTTAAATCGTTAAATAATGAGGTCATCGCTGCATCATCATGATGTCATAAATAATTTAATTTATTTAATGTCTAAAAATTATAAAAAAAATACTATGATGTAGGAAATATTTTTATCTTTCTAATTAATATTTATAGTCAAAAATATGACTTGTATAACCCCATGTAAAAATTGTTTTAGTAAAACACCTCATGTGTGTGTTATTTTTACTTTAACATTAAATAAAAAGTTATTTATGTCATTTCCCAACCAAAGTGGCTCCATGGGGTCCCCAAGTTGACCCATGGATTTTCTGGGTCGGCCATGACACATCCAATAAGTGTAGGACATGTGTCAAGGTATTTTCATTTTATTATAATATCATTTTTGCCAAAAATTGCACTAATTACCTCAAATCGCGATTAAGAACTTAAAAGTTACTATTCACCAAAAAAATATTTTAATCTCATTGAACCACATTTTACTTCTTAATAACAACCATGTATGTCATATTTTTGAAATTTAAAACACAGAAGTGGTAAAATTTCATTTAAACGAAAAATTACTTTTTATAAGTTCGACTTAGTGGTTTCACTATTCATCAAAAATTGTAGTTTTTCAGAAAAATACCAAAACTTCACCCTAAGCTATATTTGATATTCCGAATTCAAAAATGAAGTACATTTTACAAAATTCACTACATATAAGTTTCATTAATTAATTTAATAATTAATTCTCACTGTCAGAGCAAATAGCGTGTTTTTATGAAACAATAAGTATTAGAAGATTGACACTAGTTTAAGTCCGATTTCAAAGTGAAATTAATTACACCGACCACTATTGGATTTAATGGTAAAAATATATTCTAATTTCACTTTAAAACCAATTCAAAAGATAATATAATCATCTTAAAAAATTGGATTAAAAAGATGTTTTGAATTAAAATACAACATTTTACAGTATTCATTAAAAAAATGAACTTTATCGGAAAGATACCAAAAATTTACACAAAGTAAATTTTGATGTCCCGATTCTAATGAAGAGTTATATTTGGTCCAATAGAATTTATAAGATTGATCAAAACTATATTTAATGACAGTTTGCCGTCAAAAGGTGATAAGTGGACCTTTCGTGAAAATTAGAGTATATAAGCCTAAAATTGAATTCTTTTCGTATTTTAAGCCTTTATCATTTATTAAATAAATGTAAAAACATTTAAAAAACATATATAATCATATTTTAGTTATTTCTATCCATTCCCGCCAGTACAACGGCTACGTGTTAACTAACATTGAAAATAATATTATTTTATTACTAGTGTGCAACGTACGATTTCAAAGAAACTCTTTGTTGCGTATCAGGTACGCTATCGAACATAGCAACCCCTTTAAAGTAAAATTAATAAATATGAAAATGTATTATTACCTGGGATGTTACACTCCCAATAAGAAGACATTGAATTTTTTTAGGAACAAATGTTCTTTTCATTTAAAGAGAGGTAAATAAATTATAAAAAATTTCTCAACATGTTTCATAAAAATTTAAATACCATCACATGAATTTCTGAAAAATTTAACATGAAATAGAGT
The DNA here is from genome assembly GCA_963277665.1 of Viscum album. NCBI lineage: Eukaryota > Viridiplantae > Streptophyta > Magnoliopsida > Santalales > Viscaceae > Viscum > Viscum album. The sequence goes on along the minus strand of OY728140.1, from coordinate 1,295,480,363 downwards.
TGAAATAATAATCACAAAAAATTTTAAGTACAATGAAAAATAGCAGACACAAGTACCCAACCAACAATGCATCCCAATCATCAACCACATATAACTAAGTTCAAAAATATATGGGAGAACCTTGGATCTTAGTGGAATAATCTATAACATACTATAAATTATTACTCACCTCAAAGTCATGCCTCACCCGATGAAAACAATCCCCCCCCCCCACACACACTCGATCACACACAACCTTGTATGACTGAGTGGAACTCTCCCATAACAACAAAAAAACAAATCCCCAATAATCGACCCTTAAAATTAGTGAAATTATATGCTGGTGTAGCAACCATTCACTAATAATCTGATAGGTATTTCATGTTCCCATGTCATGACTATTGTCAGAGTGAGCTAATAATTCTAAACAAGTAGCCAATTGCATGCACAAACATCATACACAAGTAACTGACTAAACAAGTAACCCCTGAGCCACACCAAGAAACAAACTCATTCCATTCAAATAATTGAAAACAAGGAAGTCTCTCAGTGTAGATCTCCCAAAAAATTCAATATAACAATGTCAATAAAATTATCCAAGGAGAGTTTTCAAAATATAAAATTTCACAAAAGTTCCAAACGGTTCTCAAACACTATTAGAGAAGTCTCTCATTTCGAAAGAAACAAATACACATTTAAAAAAAATACATAATAATACCATTTTATATTTCACATCTTTTAAAAAATTTCAATTAAGTGCTCACATGACATTTTTAAACAAAATACACTTTCATCAAAATGGAAAACAGGCACACAGCAACATCACGTGTAAAACTATTTTCACAGAACCAAACACACACTACATTAAAGTCTAAAACCACATATAAATCCATTTTAGAGACAAAAAAACCATTTTAGAATCCACAATTACATTTACAATCCACAATATGATTTAAAAAACACAATTCACATACAAAACCAAACTATTCATTTTATAAAAAACATTGTGTGCATATCTCATTGAAACAATGAGTTATACTTAAAAAAAATCAAGAAAACTAACTCATATCATATCAAAATATAATTCATAAGATCAAAAATCACAATTTAATATAAAATTATTGTGTGAAAAGTATGTAACCAATTATTCATAAAAATAAAGGACAAGTGAAAATGGAAGCTTTCCTCAAACTGATGACGCTATAATAACGCCCACCAAAAACAACCTCGCAAGGGTTCCAAGAAGCAAGCACACAAAACTGGAACCTTAAGCACATAAAACCCCGAATTTATAAATAGGGAAACATAATCCCAAGATCTAAATGACCATGGAAGAATAAGAAATCGATAGAAAATAGATGGAGAAGTAAGGGGGAATATAAGAAGTTAATACCTTAAAAACTACACCAAAACCATGAAGAAAACCCTATACACACACCTTGGGAGAGAGGAGGAGTCCTATAGAGGAAGGTAGGTGCACCAATTGAATAAAAAAACAAGTATATGTGGAATAATGGGTGTTTTGGGGTTAAAAATTGAAGAGGTTATAAGAGGAATTTCACAATTTTAATAAACTAGAAAAGTTGCACAATTTTCTTACATGGTTTGATAGACCATACAGAAACCATGCATCCATCACTATCTAAGAGGAATAATTTTCCTGGTTAGACACATGTTTTACCAATCTTTTTGACAACTATGTGGTCTCCACTACCGTAAAGAGAATTTGGTTGCACGTTTTCCTAGGTGAGGGTTCACAGTTTCTCCTAACTGTGCACCAACCATGTACCACCTATTAAAATGACAAAAATACCCAATTTTCACCAAACACTCCTATATAAACTAAAGAATAACCATTTTCCCCAAATATATAAAGGAAAAACAAAAATAAAATAAAATTAGGATCACATGGAACACGAGAGGAAAACCCAGATCCAAAATATGATAAAACATAAAGGATGAATATAAAAAACTAGGCCAGACAGAAATTATTCTATCATTATAGTGAACAAGAGGTGTAAGGGAAAGTTGAAGGGGTTTAAGTCAATTTTTTTGAGAAATAAATCAATGCACCATTGAAACAAGAATCTAAAGAATCATAGGGATAAAAATGAGTAGCTAAATTTATACTTTTCATATAGAAATATGTGATATTAGAAGAAAAATTGAATTGTTGGGAAATGAAAATACACAGAGATAAATCACCCACATTTATATTTTTCATTGAATGAAATTTTTTTATCAATAATTTTGGAGTGGGATATAATGTTTCAACCAAGAATTTGTATTCACATAATGAAGTTGAGTATATTTCATAAAATTGAAAAGTTAGAGGTGGATCTCCAATCCAAAAGTGGTGTTAGGCTAGAAAATTTAGATGTTGGAGATTATCATCTGACCTTTCCTAGTGTTTTAGTTCTTGTATTAAAAAGAAATTATTATGTAAATTTAGTTTCCAATAACATAATATCATTATATATTTAGATAAAATGGTGATTTCTTTCATGTTTGGAAATAAATTTTACCTCTTTTATAATGATAAAACATGTTATGTAATGATTTATATAAAAATAGTATATATATACATTAACTTGAAAAACCTATTTTTGGAATTCAATGGAAAAACTTGAAAGAATGACTCATATTCAGCATTCATGTTCCACTTCATTCCTGGTCAGGTCAATGAAAATAATTTACATAAATTGTGTTTAAATGGTATTTTAGACTATATTGAGTTAAAACATCTAGATCCATGATGTGATTTATTTAACGGTAAAATAACCAAATTTCCTTTCATTGAGAACTACAAAATAGCTACATAAGAAATGGAATTGATTCGTAATGATGTATATAGTTAATTTCAAAATAATTCAGGGAGTTTATTTTATTAATTCATATCAATTATATAAGACTTAGTTTTTATGGTAGTGTCCAATTAATTTTTTATATGTATGATTCCATTAAAATGATCATAAAAACATATATGAAGTAGAAAATAATCTTGATATAAACATAAATAAACCCCAATCATTCTATTTTAGAGAATATCTAAACCAAAATTTCATTTATCACTTGATGTAGTGTGAGATAGTTTCCAAACTCAATCTTCCATACACACCTTAGTGGAATAGTGTTAGTGAAAGGATGAATCATCCCTTTCATGACATATTAATCCAATAATGATTCGTGAAACATCACCATTATACATTTATGGATATTCACTTTTGATAATGTAATAAACACTAAATTTTCTACCAACATTGACAGTATATGGGATTTTGAATGAATTATGGTATGGAATGAATCCCACTCTATAAAAATCACATGTATGGGGATGTGAGGCATTTTTCAAGATAATACACAATGAAAAACTATAATCATGAAGATAAAATTTAATCATTATAAGTTATCTGAAGGAATCTAAAGACTATTACCCATATAACACTTTAGATAAGAAATATATTATGAAATGAAATGTCACATCTCTAGAAAGGGAACATGTTTTATACAGAAATAGGGGTATAAATACCAACTTCAATTATGTTTATTCCCAATATACACAAGAGTTTGTTTAGAAAAAAAATTAGATACATTGGGTGATAAATATTTTCCAAATACATTTTTACAACATTCGTCTACATGATAGGTTATCATAGTGGAAAGTTATGGTTCTCTTATCACAAACATAGGTGAAATTTTTCACATTTAGGGTAATGAATATTTATCTTAAAAGAAATTAATTGATGGAAAGGACCCTACTAATTGGAAATAATCTTGGATTTATGAGAGGGAATACATTAAAAAAAACAATGTTTGAATTTTTTTAGACCCTACATATAATGTATGACTTAGTTGGTGTAAATCGATATTCATGAAAAATCTAGACGTGGATTATAAAATTAGCACCTACAAATATTGACTGGTTTGGAAGGGTTTTATGAAACACTAAGGCATTGTGTTTTACGAAACCTTATCCCCTATAAAATGATAAAATCATTTAGATCATTACTTGTAAAAAAATCCTTCCATGATAAATAGATTTTTCAGATAGATGCCAAAAGGATATTCAAAAAGTTATGTTTGTTGAAGATATCGATATAACCCATCCCAAAATGATTATTATCTCAAAGAGTTCTAATAAATCATGAAATCTATAAAGATAAATTTATGGGTTGATGTTGGAATCATTATTATTGACTCTTTTTTTGATGAATCTATAAGAGAGTTTGGTTTCCCCAAAAAATAAATAGATTCATTTAAATATATGAAATTTAGTGACAATTACATTATTTTCCTAGTATTATATGCTAATGAATATGAATTAGAGAAAACATATTGCATGTATTCTAGTTAGTTAATATATGGTTAAATTAAATCTTTTCTATTGATGGATTAGGTGAATCATCATATATACTATGGATTAAAAAATATCATGATACAACGGAAAGGACACAATGTATAAGTCAAAGTTTATATATTGATAATGTTTTAAAAATTTATAATATGAAAAATATAAGAGATGATAATTACAAATGTCATGTGGTATTAATATCTCCAACAATGTTTGTCAATAATTACTAGAGAATATTTAGAGGATGAGTATAATCTATTTTGTTTTAGTAGTGGAATATGTCATGTATGTAATATTATATACAATTTTTGATGTTTACTTTAAATTAAAAATTTTGGTAAGATATCAATATAATCTAGGAGAGTCACATTGAGAAGTAGTAAAAATAATATTTAAGTACTTGGGATATAAAAATTATATATTCTCCGTTTATGGAGGTGATTTAGAGCTAGTTGTGATGGTATATACTAATCATAGATTCTAGATACATCAAGACGATCTTAATCATAGTGAGACTTTTATTTTTATCTTAATATTGGTTTAATGATCAAGAGAATCTCAAATAAAACCATGATCGCTGACTCCATAATAGAATCTAAGTATATGTTAGATTATAATATATCTAAAGACATAGCATTGATGCACAATGTTGTCATAGATATTGTCGGTGTACCTAGCAGTGCATATCATGTTACATTATATTATTATAATATTAAATTATTGGTACTTGACATAGAGATTAGATATCACTTGAGTAAAAATAATATACTTTGTATGTTTCAAATCATGAGTAATATTACATATAAAGATAAATTCATAGTTAAAAGAGTATACAAAGAGGATAACATGGAAGACCCCAGAATAAATCCATATCTTACTTGAAGTAAGATTCTTATGTGAGTATAAGCATGTTGATTGTTGATAGTAGTATAATTTATAGTAATTGGGAGTGTTATGAGTGATTTATCTACACAAAACTCATGTTTCTACCAATATTACAATTAAATATATTGTGTTTGATATATATTTATACATTTTTACTCTTACAAAGATAGTTACCTTACTTTTTCTTATGCTATTTAAATTGTAATGACCATAGATTATATGGTGTGTAAATGGGTTTTAGAAGTTCCTAGGTATAATAAAAATCTCAAGATAATATAATAGTAGTCTTATATACATAATATGTTATAGATCCATAATTCTAATAGTACATCGATGATGTTTTCCTATCATATGTGGGGGAACATGATTAATGATACATATTCACATGACGATCTCAGTTAGTAATCTTGAGTAGATGAGATCATGAGAACTTACCTAAAATAGGAACATCACATGTTTCAAGAGTAATTGGTTATTCTTATCTATGTGAATAAGTATTGGTCTATTGGCTTCATTTTATTGTCAATGTATAGCATTTTGTCAAATACATTGATAGAAGATGAAAACCATGGGATTGATTTTTTGGTTAGGTAGCTTGTGTAGTGTGTCTCATTAGTGGTATGGAAATGAATAAATGATCAAGATAATATTTATCACTTATATGTATAGTAATATATATCTCTTAGATAGTTTAATAGGATTGTAATACATATACCAATTCCTTGGTCATGGTAAAATAAGGTAATCCCATAGAGAAAGGCCATATAAAAAATAAATAAAGTCATTAATTATGGTGACACAAGTTGTTCCTCAAGATTTATGTGATATCATGGTATTATATGATTATATTACATAGTGTGTGCTCATAGGAAAGGATGTTATCTCTATAACTAAACCTTAACTCCATATTGGTTTTGATATGTTTCTAGACAGCACTCTTGGTCTATGAGATACACTCATTATTATTGATAAAAGGGCCCAAAGGGTCACACCCTAAGAGTATTAAAAAGTATGACCAATTATAGTGAATTGGATTTTAGGACATAGTGGGACCAAACATAGGGTTTTGGGATATTTCTGACTATTATAGATCAATATGAAATAAATACAGTTCAATTAATGATCTTAATAATATTTATTTTTTATTTTATTTTTTGACAATATTCATTAATTTTTCAATGAATACAGGAAAAAATATTTTGTAATAAAATATTTTTATTCAATTATTGTTTAATATTTATTGGATGAATGATTCAACTAAAAGACTCATTATTTATCTTGAAATATATTTATTATATTACACTTAATTGAAAAAAAATATAAAAGAAACTTTTAACACTATTAATATGTCACAAAATTTCATTTCTTCCATATTTGGTAGTATATATATTTTTAGGGGTCATAGTTTTATTCCTATGAATTTTATAACTTCATATTCCAACTAGAGAAACCCAAAATTCATTATACTATTCATCCTAAATTTTTTAATTCTCCACTCTCATTCATACCACACATAATTTATATAAGGAACCCATTCAAGGAAAATGAGCCATGTTCTCCATCATGGAATAAAGTATAAGTATAGTGATGATCGTCATGATGTCAATATGTTCATAGATAATATGAACTAGAATATATAATCTAATATTTAATGCTCTAGTGAGTTATTGAATCATGTTTTGACTATCTAGATGGATCCCAGAAAAGTTCCAATGATTTTATATTTTAAATGATTAGTGGATATTGCTTGAATATTTTAATTGAATCAGGAAATGGGATTATATTCATTTTTTGTTAAATAGTTTATCATAGGGTCCTAAAGTTTTTTACTGAGCTACATATTACTGAAGAAGTTCTTATGTACTTCTGGGGATAAATGATTTAGAAACCCAAGTTTATCCAATTTTTTATACACATAGAACCATTAATTTATAATGCTTAAGTACATGGAAATAATGATACCTCTAAAATCTTCTGGTTAAGGATTTTGGCATTCCTTAGTAAACTAACATTGAGATTCCAACTTAAATCCAAGCCTTTATAGTGTTTATTTTGGTAATACCACTTGTGTTGATTTCTTTCTGGATGATTTATCTATGTTTCATTAACTTCAATGGAATGGTCATCATCCCTATTATGATACTAGTCCCACTTTTGAATATTTATTCTTTTGATGCAACGTTGATATATCTTTCTTCATTCTTCCTCCACCATAGTTGGTCTCTTTCACCTATATTCATCTCTTACCAAGTGGTTTGATTTCTAAAACCATTAAAACATGCCTCTTTCATTTACTCAATGTCTATAACGGTTAATTTAGACTTTTTTGTCCTCGGTGATTCAATCCTAAAATTTATCTCAATATTTATTAAAACTAAATTAGATTTTTTATTTGTCATTTAATTTTATCCATTGATTCAATCATGATCATTGGAATGAGTGAAATATAAGTGGTGATTAAAGAACCATTCATTAGAATATATTTTTATTCTCTAAAATGTAAAATCATTTTTCCAACATAATATAATTTCATATAATATAAATCATTTACTTTTATATCATAAGAATATCATAATTACTATTGACTTTTAGTTTTTTACCTTTATTTCATTTCCATTCCATATGTCTATGGTTACCTCATATAAGTAATATCCCACAAAAATAATACTTTGGTAATCACTTTATTAATGATATATTGATTTAATTAATTTTCTTCCAGTATTATTACCTTTATATTCTATAAAAATATCATATTGAGACTTAATATTTTGTAATATTTTCATGTAATTACTAATTTCTCTTGAGAGACATTACTACCCTATTTTCCTGAATATTTTTTCCATTCATCGCTTTTATTTTTTAACTTCCCAATATTTAATTTTTAAACCCTACTATGGTGAGAATTTCCATTATCCGCTTTCCTATTGATTATCTAAAATTTAATCCAATCTCCTTGATCAATACATATTTCTTAGTAAATAGGATATCCATATACTTCAGTAATTAGCGTACCCCATTTATATATTTTATTTCAACCTCATGTTTTTTTCTTGAGAGTTATAACACTGTTTTATTTCTCTAACTTCATGACCAGTTTTGTTTCTACATCATGTGAATTTTCTTTAAGGTGATCACTTGCATCCTTTATATTTTCACCCATCTTCATTATATGATATTTCAAGTCTACCGCCACATGATTTATTTTTTTTCTCTATTAAAATATCTTCAATGACATTCTTGATCAACTATGTGAGTGATTTTAGTTCTGTCCACCTTCTAATATATGTAATGGATCTTGTCTTGATCAATATATGAATATTCACTAGATTGATAACAAGATATTGTCACCAAATAATCACCATAATCTGTACTTTTATCTATCTTCATGGGAATCCCATAATTTAAAAATTCCCAAAAACATTCCAAAAATGTTTTAGAATCGTATTTATCAAATGAATTGAAACTTTTCACATTAACTTGCGCATTTTTCATCCTAATATTATTTATATTATTCTTATACTTCTATGATTTTGAAATTTCATAGTCTTCACCTAATATTTATGTCTATTAATTGGCCTCCTTCACATTCATTATTCTCTCATAAATAATTTCAAGTGTCTTCCACATTACAAATGAAGTAACAAAATGAGTGGTGTTCTTAATAACATCCATTGATTGGGATATAATTTGGATCTTCTCTTTATTATCATACCTCATTTTATTACTGTTCTTTGTCAAATTAGTATCCCAATAACATACTACATTAAAACCTTACACAAATCCTAATGGAACATACGTATTTATTTTTTCTAATCAATATTAGAAGTTCCTATAAAAATAAAGGCTTCATAACAGATTCAATAGGCATAAAAAATTACAAATAAATACATAGATAAAAACTCAAGTAGAAAAATATAGGCTCCAATATTACTTTTTGAGGCCAAATATACTTAAATATCCCAAATATGTGGTAAATTAGGGTAAATTATCTCTTAATATTTTGTTTTTCATTGGTCCCTTCTCTATACGCATCATCTTACTCTGTTTTTAAGAACATGTTCATTCAATCATTATTTATATCCAATTTATAGAAAAACATATATGAAAAGTCAATCCTAAACACACACATGATTTTACTTCCTTCGCTATTGAGGGATAATCCATGAAATATATGTTGATAAGGTATTTATAATGTGTTGATTTACTAGAAGATAAAACTACTCATTATTTGTGTTATAATGTTTTTTTAATGGTTGAACTTATGATCTAATGGAATTATTTATTATCTATTTTCTCACAACATTATGAAAAGAATTGATATATTTATTGAATTATTGGTCTTCAATAATTGTTTTAAGTAATGAGGTTTTGTTTATATTATATATAGGATTATATAAAACATTGAAAATTCAACATCCATATTATTTCATAGTTATTCTATGCCTAGTTTTCATCGTATTTCTTCTCCATATGATATCGTCACCTTAATGTAAGGGTTGAATATTTTTTTTATTTTAAAAATTATAGTAGAACCACATCTCTTCTAGAAGAATAAAATTAAAAATTGGAATTGTCTCATATATATTCCTTATAAACAATGTGGATATAGTGGTGTAGTTCCTCTACTTTTTTCCACTTTTCTTGATGAACTAGATACACTAAAAAATAATTATTTTTTTCCATCAAGGGTATATATGTTGGTAAAATTTCATTTTATGTTGGCAAACCATTTTACCAAAAAAATTGGCATGTCACTAAATTGTTGGTAAAAATATAGTCTCTAATGTTTTATGTGACAGATAATATAGTTTTGTTGCAATTATAACAATACAAATATATAATATATATGTTGGATAAATTGTTTAGAAACAGATTTTTATGAAATATTTATTTGTTGATAATACTATATCAAACATTTATCTTTCTATCGGTAACATGATTAACCATTTTATAATAAATACCGACAATTAATTTATTTTTGAATATTATTTTCCGAATAAAATATTAAGGGTGGGTATTGCAATTTTTGTTGCTAAAAAAATATATATTATTTATTTTATAACTACATATAATATATTTATTATATAATAATGATCAAATTAGATTATATGAAACTTCAACAAAATGTGGTTTTTTATTCAAAAACATGTTCAATCATAATTCAAAAACATGATCATCTACAATCTATTTCCCTCATACATTGAGTTTCACTATCCTGAATCACACTGGCAACGAGATCCACATTCGTAATAAAGTCCACTTTCTTGAATGTCCATTTTCTTGCACATATACATGTGTATGTAAGTAGATGCTGGTGAGAATGTTTTCGTTGTCCTGGTTCATCAAGCACACCTCTTTCTTTACATTTTCTTTAGGTCCCCTTTCTTGTATATGTACTTCTAGATAAGAGTGTACGTATATTATATGGTTTTCATGGTTGTTGTTCATCAATCATGTAAATAAGTAATATTTCATACACTTGTAATTGGAAGTGATTCATCCTCTTTCTCACCTGTCAATAAGAAGATGATTGTATACCTCGTAAAATAGTTAAAACTCATGTTCATTTTAAAGAATTAAAAAATAAATTTCAAAAAGGTTCTATAAAATCAATACAGGAACAATAATGAATCAATTAAGTCTTAATAAGATCACAACAATGTTTATTAGTCCAATCATATATATTGGTTTAGGTACATTTCAAAATTGTGGTTTTATAACATGGTGAAAAATGATGCAGGGGAGGAAGAAAAACTACAAACATTTTTTAGTGAGAACCACATGGGATCTTCCAATTTTCCTTAGATGTGACCAGAATCGTCATCTATTCATACAATCCTAGTTTATTTTTTTGTGGGGACGTAGTCCACCATACATCACGTGTGATATGACCAACTCTGATAATGACTTCAAGAGAGTCACATATAACCATGGTCCTTTCGGGCAGTAGCATTTAGTCCATCTTCGATATTAGGTCCTTCAAGCTAAACATGCATCAAAAAATATCATTCACTCTACTAATCCAAATAAGTACTTATAAAGGTGTTTTTTTTTGAAAAATTTCAGAAACACTTTGAAGAATCCATGAATTGAGTAATGGGAAATGGCCATGAACCGGGTAATTCATAATGGGAAATGCGAAATGGAAAATGGGAAATGGTAAATGATAAATATGCATTAATTGGGAATTGTGAATTAGGAAATGGGAAATGGGTGTGATCTAGGTGATTTTCATACCCTTGCGATCACAATTGGAAATGGGCGTGAATTGGGTTATGTGAAATCGTTATACTTTCTCTTAACAGAAAATGGATCTTTAATTAGTAAATTGATGCTAGAAAAAAGGATGATGTCACAAGTCCATGAATATGTTTAGAATGGTTCAAAACTATCACAATTAATTGACCATAAAATCATCATTTGTGGTTAGAGTGAAACCTAGTAAGCCGATTAACCTTGAACAGATACAAACTAAACTAATAACTTAAAATATTTTTTTTTCAAAAACTATTGAGACATAAAATTATTGCAAAAGATTACCAGTCATGGTAGATTCCAAAAAGGTCATGGTCAAAAATACCATTTAATGACCACAACCAAAGGATTATCTAACCATTGAAAACAACCATAAGATAATATTACTAGATATCACCACACCAAGAAGATAATTCATCAAATGACCAAAAAAATAATGTATATTCAATGACCACAGTAACATTTATAATGCATAATATAAAAATAACTAATGAACACAACAGAAAAATGACTAGAAACATTGAAACAAAGTAAGTTTATCTATTAAATTCAAGTCTCAACATTTTTTTACATACCTCATAAATAAAAATAAACAATGTTGTGATTGATACATTAAATATTATAAATTTTCTATAGTTGTGATTAACAACAAATTCCAAAAAATATTTACAACTCTTTCCGAAAAATGTTTGCAACACATGATCGATAATGAAATAATCTGAATTTTCTAAATGTTAATATAAAAAACAATAAACCTTATATATTACTATCTTCAATGGTTATTAAACACCACATAAAGAATTCAATATAATGTTTTCAATCATATTTCGATATTTCCTCCGATAAACTCAACAAAAACATTTAGAGGAACATACAATGGTGAAATGAAATATGTTAGGCATTCTAGAATTGGTAGGATATCTGATGTGGTGCAATTAAAAGTGAAAAAATATATAATGATAGGGGCATACGTACTATATGAAAATTTATAAAGGAGTAAAAAATTGAAATTACATATCTGGGGAAAATGAAAATAAATATGGCTTATCATATTATATCTTATGTTACAAAATTTGAAACACTAAATAAATACCCAATTAAGTTATTCCATGATGTAATTAGAGTTCATTTAGTCACTTAATCAATGAGAATAAAAATATTTAATGTACATAATTCAATAAATACAAGTCATTATATATACACTAAATGGATAATCTTTTTTCTTATTCATGTAAGAGCATACATGAGACATGAAAAAATTGTTTATTAAATAAAGAAATTATTAAATAAATCTGAGGAATTTATTTTGGTAAAACAAAGGAAGAAAACAACATTCATAATAAAGTACAATTTGAGTCTCTTTTTGAAATATTTCATAAAAAATGACTAGAAACTTTTACTTCTGAGAATAATTTTGAAAAAAACAAAAATGTGGTGGTCATTCTTCTATTTATATTCAAACAGTGGTAATTAAAATGTTTATTAAAACTACTATTGTGAGTAGAAGAAACCTAATATATCAATTAGAAGTTTGGAAATAGTCTTACATAAATAGTTTCTATAGTAATGCAACAGTATTGTAGGACAAGAATTAATCATCACTACTTTTAGCAGTGAACACTTCTGATAAGAATTTTTGAAAAAGATTTTGAAAATTGATTCTTGTATAAAAATGAAAGATAGATAATAGAAGAATATTAATTTTCTAGGATAATTAAAAATTACACAAATGTTATAGTTACCTCTAAAAACCCATTAATATCAATTAGAGTTTTTTTGTTCTTATAAAATATAAGTGGAGTTGAATAAGAACTCAAAATTGATGTATATGTCGGTTTGATGAGCTGGGAAGATAACAAAGGTGTGGACCTGAAACAAATGAGCATTAATAAAAAAATATATATTAATACTGATTATGTAAAGTGTATACAAGTTAGTATTTTTTTCTATTTAACTGAAGATGAAGAACATGAATAACTAAATAAACAGACATTATTTATGTCTGATGTATACAAGTATGTAATTTGTACATAATAAATCATCAAGATTTTAACATTTCCACAAATGGAGTGTAAGGATTGAATATTAATTTTGTAGAATTCATGGTTGTAGTAAAAAGTACATGATCTCCAAGAATCTACATGCAAAAATATAATTGAGTAATTATTAAGGTGTATGATATTGTTACTCATAAATAAAATATTTATATTGGTGAAAACTTACCTAGAATTCATTTCAAATGAACCGATTGTGTCACTAAAATAGTTTTTGGGTGTGATTTGTCATTCATGAACTCATTTTTTCAATAAAAGAATCCATGGGTGTTGAAATTATAGTTAAACCTCTGAAAAAAATTATGATATGAAAAATAAAAACATTCAAATAAAGTATAATGTTCATGCATGTTGAAAAAATATGTAAATTAAATAGTCTTTCTATCTCCCGAAAAATATTCCACTTTTTACCTATACTTATTTCTAAGGTTTTGTTTTCTAATATTGATTTATTTGGCTAACAACATCATTAGTAATATTTAATTAGGTGTAAATGTTAAATTGGAGTCATGCAATTGTATTCAATGATTATCAAAAACATTTCTATGTGATGGATAAGTAATGAATGGTAAAAAATAATAGTAAATTGCATTTTCAATAGGATGAATTATTTTAATTCATATAAAATGTCAACCATGATAGAAAATTAAAACTATAAATTTGTATAACTGAATCAATATTGGGAAAATTTTGAAGAATGGTGGAAAGATCATAGAAAAATGGATTATAAATTTTTCTAATGTAATTTATGATGAATATTTTTTTATTATTAATATATAAACTAATATTATTCTGAGAAGGATAGGGGGTCATTCTAAAATTTAGGGAGTTCAAGGATTGGTTTTTTTCCCAAGATACAGTCTCTCTTACAGATATTGGGGTTTTTATTCTTCATTTAGTCAGCACACCTACATTTAATTTAATCATAAAGTAAAAAATCACTCTCTATGTCTCAGGTTTTGTTTCGTATACATAACCATAACCATAGTGCTTTATTAGGTGTGATTCAAGTGAGCTTCCAAATCTATATTACTAATGATTAATTAAATAAAACACTAAATCCATAGAATACTGAAACCATAATGACAAATATATATTTATGCATTCAATTTTACTTTATAATTCTGATTAATTTAATTTTGATAGGTTATTTATTGTGGATATCCTTCCATGAAATATACTAATGGAATTTTTTTTTAACATCTAACATTAGTGAATAGGAATTTCTTTCATGAAAATGATTTATGAAATACAAATAATCAAGAATGAGGAATGACTTTGGATGGTGCTATAGAAAATTTTATATTAAGTTACGAACAATTTCTATTCATTAACGGGACATGCATTAAGAGAATAAATTACCAAACATTTAATATTCAGTGACAAACTACCCCAGATCATGGTTTTTTATTTTGGATAAAAATGAATTACAAACATTTTAATATATTTCAATGATTATTTATTCTTGTATTATATCACATCATCAATAATATTTGATCATATTGTCAATATACTCAAATTATGAATATGAATACACATTGATATAAATATATTCAAAACTAACTGTCAAAGAATAAAATTAGATTTCAAGGCTTATCCCATTCACACTAGACTTTTATTAATCTAATCAGAATGCCATTTTTCTGTGGTTTATAATGTTTTTTGTCCTCATTATAAAAACTTTTTATAGTAAGATGTGACTCAAAATAATTACTTATATATTATATTCAATTTTATATTAATAACTAAATGATAAAAAAATATAGTTCCCTTTCAAAATATCATTTGATAAATTATATTTTTTTAATTAAATAAAATTTCATATTTATATAAATCACAATAGTCATCTTGGTAAAATAATATAAAAATTTAATTAAATACTGATCACCTTAATTGGAATGATGTCTCATAATTCCACATAAATTATATTAAATTTATTATAATGTCCTTGATTACAGGATCTCCAATTTTCTATGATTTTCATATGCTCTTTCCCCTTCTCATCTTATTTCAAAAATGGCATCTATTTTTCTAATCATTTTAGTTTGATTTGTTATAGAGTTTAATTTGGAATTCTTTTCCTCTAATAATTTAGCTAAAATGAAAAAAACTGTAGTGTATATGTTTTTTCGAATCATTTCATTGAAATAACATGAATTTTAAGTGTTTTCAATTTGGATTATATTACTATGTCTTCATTCTCGCAATGTAAAAAATTTTCACCCTTTAGGATTTTTATTATGAAAGTATTTTTATTTAAAATTTCAATAATTCCATCATCCCACATATAGATAACACTTAGGTGACTATTTTTGTACCAATCAAAAAAATAAATCCTTTGGACTTTAATTAGGACTATGATGACTCTAATATTTGTTTAACTATCATTAAAATAATCCACTGAACATCCATAATGAATTTTATTACTCCTTATAATTTTTATCTCTATTCATGTGGGATGAAAAACCAATATCTACCATTCATAGATATTAGAAAAGGGTGAGATATAAACCCCAGAAAGGGAGTACACATGGAATAACATGAGGAGTACAATACATATTAGACAATGGGAATATCAATAGAGCATAAAAGAAACATGAACATAAAGGCATGATAAAGCATGATAATCATAACATTTAAATGTGGCAACAACACTTAACATGGAATTAGCATGAGCCAATGCCCATTGCACATGGAGCATGAGTAAATCCTCATTGCAAATAAAGAATGAGTAAACCATTGTTGCAATTAAATTAGAATTAGTCAACACTCATTGCACATGACGTATCATGATACTATACTTTACCCAATGCATTGGTGCGCTATAAGGGCGCACCCTTCGTAAACATTTCATTTCATGCATAAGTGGCCACATGGATCATAAAACATGGATTAATAAAAAATAATCATTTATTACACGATAAAGGAATGTGGAATTGATAAATGAAACTTTATAATCAATATGTAAATGATCATAAAGGTGAATACCATTGATGGACAAATGAGCATGGTATTCACTACACAATCACATTGGCTTAGAAAATCGGTGTAATTTCAGCAGCATAACGGCGTGACATAAGAATTCATAAAAATGGTTGATGAGAGAGAAATGGGTTCCTCATAATATTTACATGTAATGGAAAATAAGGAGGTCATATAGATACATTCCCAACAATTGAAATGTAATTTGGATTCATGATACAAAAGTATTGATTGAATTTAAAAGAGGAGAGAGATGTTCCTTTCGGAATTTCGGCATAGTAACGGGTGTACATGGGAGGCATTTAATGAGAGAGAAAGGGTATACCATCATTCAAACGTAAATAGGGCAGTATGAGGGAGGTGCGAAACCATACCCCAACATTCATAATTGAAATTAAAAGGGAAAAACAACTTAATGAAAATTGGGCAAAATGAGAAAGGAAGAAAAAACCCTTACTTGGAAGAGTGATTCCAAAGGCTAGAGAGAGGCTTGTGAGAGGCTTCTTGGGAGCTTGGGGAACCTTGGGAGGATTATAGAGAGTGTAGGGCCGAGGGTGGACGAACTCCAAGGGCTTTTAGTGAGGAGTAAGTGGGATCTTGGGTGGGTTTATATAGGAAAGGTGAGGGAATCCTTTATTATTTAGGTTTGGGACCCCTTATATTAAATTAATCCAAACCACAAACCATCCCATGGTTTTTGCCCATGGTTTTTGGATAAGGGAATAGGAAAACAATATTTTATAAGTCCAAAGTCCTAAATTCTAAAAATATTAGGTTTGCTTATGTGGAGGTGAGTCACACTCCCATGGAAATTAATTTAAAAAGGCAAGGTGTTGAATAAGTCTTGAGGGGTCAATTAATGCTTTGAAAATTAAGTTAAACAAACCCAAAATCACATTATTTTAATGTTAAAACATATATTGACCGAACATAAAGATTATAGTATTTTATTACATCACTATTGGGTCATTATGATGTCATAAAACACATTATATTTTTAAACAGTATTGAATTTTTACTCAAAAATTTGACTGTATCAGAAAATTATGAAAAATTCAAAGTTGGATAATTTCGATGTCATGATTCCAAAAATATCATTTATTTTATCTAAATAATTTTCTAAATATGTTAATTTTCACTTTTAAAATAAAAACCGACATTTATCGAAAATTCACAGGTTTGGACAGAAATGGCTTTCAAACCTTAATAAAAATTATAATTGCATTCATAAAATTATAAGATCATTTATATTTAATAAAAATTAATTTAATAATAATAATAATATTTTATTAAAATATTATTTAATTACAAAATCCCTTAATTTAATAAAATAGAATTCTTAGTTAAATAATAACTAAAAACACTATTTGTACTTTACAAACTATTTACAATGTATCAAAAATGACTAGAAATTATATTAATTATTAGATACAAAAAAAATAATGTACATGAACATAGTACTACTTATTTGTTACATAACCCCTTAAAACAGCTGCATAAGACCTAAGGGTAAGGTGTGCGATGGCAACATACTCTTGGGGTGGATCGGATAGCATCGCTCAAGTGGTAATTTCAATCAACTTCTACTTTTCCAGTAGACGGTCATGTTCGAGCTTGACAAGATGAAGATCAGCTTGGGCTTGGTAAAGGGCGAAGCCCAAAGACGCCACCTCTTTTCCGAGCTTCGAAAAATGGGCTTTGTATGGTGCAATTCTACTGGATGAGGCCATCGCTTCTTTTGTCTAAGTAAAATTGGATGTGTTAAAGCCCTATATTTATATTAATCATGTGATCACTATTCAACGACTATATTAGCAACGGTAAAAATTCTTAGCATAAAACCATTGAAGTTGAAATTTTATATAAACATAAATAGACATTTAATTATATCAAGAGGGATTTCCATTAATGAAACTTTTGGTCATTACAATATTCCCCCCTTAAGAAATTTCACCCTCAAATGTTTCCTTTTCCCACACTAAAACAAATGTGGGTAACTCAGCTTCATCATATCCTCTGATTCCCAAGTCGCTTCTTCAAACTTGTGGTTTATCCCCAACACCTTGACGAGGGGAATTGTCTTATTTCGTAGAACGTTTTCTCTACGATCTAAGATCTTCACTAGTTGCTACTCATAAGAAAGATCATCTTTCAATTGTACCACCTCAGAAGAGAGTACATGAGAAGGTTCTGGTATGTACTTCCTTAAGAGGGATACATGAAAGACATCATGTACTTTGGTCATAGTAGGTGGAAGTGCAAGTCGATAGGCCACAGCCTCGACATGATCAAGAATATCGAAGGGGCCAATGTACCTTGGACTTAACTTCCCATTCTTTACAAACCTCATGACCTTCTTCCATGGAGATATGCGTAGAAAACCCATGTCTCCAACTTTAAACTCAAGTTCTCGTCGATGGTTATCTGCATAACTCTTCTGCCGACTCTGAGCTGCCATGATATGCTGCTGAATGGTTTTCACGTTCTCCACCATTTCCTCGACCATTTCTAGTCCAAGCAGCTTACGTTCACCGACTTCATCCCAACATGCCAGTGTTTTGAACCTTTTCCCATACAGGGCTTCATATGGTTCCATTTGGATGCTCGAGTGGAAACTGTTATTATAAAGGAACTCAACAAGAGGAAGATGTTGATCCCATCCTTCTTTAAATTCCATTGAGCAGTATCTCAACATATCCTCAACTATTTGGATTGTCTGCTCGGATTGGCCATCAGTTTGAGGATGATAGGCCGTACTGAAGTTCAGTTCAGTATTC
This sequence comes from Viscum album, assembly GCA_963277665.1. NCBI lineage: Eukaryota > Viridiplantae > Streptophyta > Magnoliopsida > Santalales > Viscaceae > Viscum > Viscum album. Next base: position 1,295,461,080 of record OY728140.1, on the reverse strand, counting down.
AGAGCATGTTGAAGACTCTTCCAAAACATAGAGGTGAATCTTGGATCTTGGCCAGACACAATAGATAGTGGTACTCCATGCAACCTTAACACATCCCTGATATATATCTGTGCCAGTTGATCCAATGATAAATCATCCTGAATAACAATGAAGTGTGCAGTCTTTGTAAGACGATCCACAACAACCCAGATTGCATTGTTTCCTTTGGATGTCCTTGGAAGTCCGGTGACAAAGTCCATGGTGATGTTCTCCCATTTCCATTTTGGTATGGGCAATGGTTTCATCATCCCCTTAGACTTCTGCCTCTCTGCCTTCACTTGCTGACACACCAGGCACTTTGATGTATATTCAGTGATCTCCTTCTTCATATTATCCCATCAAAAGTTTTCTCAGAGATCTCGATACATCTTAGTGCTCCCAGGGTGAATAGAGAAATTTGAACTATGTACATCATCCAAAAGGTCCTTCTTCAGCTCAGGACTTGGTGGAACACATAGTCTTTTCCCAACCACACAATTCCTTCTTCATTAACATTAAACTCTGAGGATTTCCCCTTTTTGATAGCTTCCACTTTTTCCTGAATTCCCAGATCATCCTTTTGAGCATCCTTTAACCATTCCAAAAGAGATTGTTGAGAAATCATTTGTGAAAGGATTGATGATGATCCCTTCTCTATGATTCCCATGTCCATCTTTATCAAGTATAAGAAGATTGGATCCTTCTCTATTCTCATCATTGATAGAATCGCTGGATCCTTTCTACTTAGGGAATCTTCCACCTTGTTCGCTTTCCCAGGGTGGTAATGTATTGAACAGTCATAATCCTTGATGAGCTCTATCCATCTTCTCTGGCACATATTAATCTCTTTCTGCGTGAATTTATATTTAAGACTCTTGTGGTCAGTATATATCTCACATTTCACTCCATATAGATAATGCCGCTAGATTTTCAAGGCAAAGATCACAGCCGCCAACTCCAGATCATGTGTTGGATAGTTTCGCTCATGAATTTTCAACTGCCTTGAGGCATAGGATATCACTTTATCATTCTGCATCAGCAAACAGCCTAAGCCCTTCTTTGAAGCATCACTGAATACCACAAAACATTCTGCACTTGTGGGTAAAGTGAGCACAGGTGCAGTGATTAGCCTCCTTTTCAACTCCTTGAAGCATCCTTCGCATTCATCACACCAAGAAAACATTACTCCCTTCCAAGTTAGTTTAGTAAGAGGTTTGGACAATCATGAGAAATTTCTCACAAATCGTCGATAATATCCAGCTGACCCCAAGAAGCTACAGATATCCGTTACCAATGTTGGCCTCGGCCATCCCTCAATTGCATATGTTTTGGAGGGATCCACAGATATCCCATTGCTTGTGATGATATGGCCCAAGAATGAGACTTCCTTCAACTAGAACTCACACTTTCTGTACTTTTCAAAGAGCTTCTCCTTGCGCAAAGTCACCAGTACAGTTCTTAAATGCTCCTCATGATCCTCCTTGGTTTTGGAGTATATTAGAATATCATCAATAAAGACTACCACAAAATAGTCTCGATAATCTCTAAAGACTCTATTCATTAATTCCATGATGATTTCTGGAGCATTGGTGAGTCTGAAAGGCATTACTATAAATTCATAGTGCTTGTATCTTGTACGAAAATCCGTCTTGGGGACATCTTCCTTCCTCACCCTTACTTGATAATATCCCGACCGCAAGTCCACCTTGGAGAAGTATTGTGCTCCACGCAGCTGATCAAACAAGTCATCAATTCTTGGGAGAGGATACTTTTTCTTTATCATGATTTTTTAAGTTCACAATAATCGATGCAGAGCCGCATTGACCCGTCCTTCTTCTTGACGAAGTGGACTGGTGCACCCCATGGTGAAGCACTTAGGCATGTAAACCCTTTATCCAGATTTTCCTGTAGTTGTTTCTTCACCTCTTCAAGCTCAACAACAGCCATTCTATATGGAGTCTTGGATATTGGTAGCTCCCCAGGTATATGTTCAATTGAGAACTCAACATCTCTTCAAGGGGGAAGACCATGAAGTTCCTTAGGAAACACTTCAACGAATTACCTCACAATAGGCATTACTTCAAGGATGGTTTCTTCCTTGGACTCAATCATCCGAGCCAGATACACGTGGTTATAAAGCAGTAATATCCATGCTTGAGATGATGGAGCTAAAATAGATTCATCTTTCTCCTGACACTTGTAAAGAATCGGGGGTCGATTCTCCATATGGAGTGTGATTTCCCTCTCCCGACAATTTATATTGGCTCTATATAAGGAAAGTCAATACATGCCAAGAATTGAATCAAATTCTACCAGAGGGAGTATGAAGAGGATCTTCGGGAAATTAAATCCACAGATTATAACAGGGGAGGACTTATATTCATGGGATGCAACGATTGCCCCATTTTCCGTACTCACCGACATCTTTACTTCCATGGTTTGCGGTGGTGCTGGGATTTTTCTACTAAACTTTTGAGATATAAAAGAATGCGTAGAACCTAAACCAAAAAGTATGTTCGCTATTATTGAATGAATAACTAGCGTACCTTTCACCACTTCGTTATCAGGGTTCACTTCGACAGAAGTGATGGAAAAAGATCTTCCTTGCTGCCTTGGAGGTTGTTGGTTGCCTCCGAAAACCCTTGGATTAGGGCACTGGTTTGCAAAATGACCTGCTTCTTTGCATTTATAGCATTGAACAACGCGTTGAGGTTCAAATGTAGTGTTCCTATCCACTATCGCAACAGTGTGTCTTTCTTGCCGACAGTTAACAGAAGGGTTCCCTTCTCTTCCACACATGAAGCATTTTCTCGTCCCCTTAAGGAAATTTCCAAGGTGCTTCTTTCTGCACTTTTGGAAAGTGGGGTGCTGGATCTTCTTAGCACCGTTGGATTTATCCATCGGACCACCAGCATTGAAGTCCACCTTACGCTTCTTGTCCCCATGATACCCCTGTGATTCCCCGATCTCCATTTCGACCTTGAGGGAACATCAGACAATTTCCTCATAGCTGTTGAAGTCACGGATCGCTAATGCTTTCCGAAAGCTAGGTTTCAGCCCACCAAAGAAGCGGTCAACCTTGCATTCGGGGGTAACGACAAAGCCGAAAGAGTATCGTGCATGCCTTTTGAAGTTTTCCTCGTACGCTCCAACAGATTCTTTATCTTTTTCCTTGAGGGAAAGGATGTCCTTTTCCATCTTAAGCCAGAGGGTGCGTGGAAAATAATTATCGAAAAACATCTTCCGGAAATCCTTCCATTCCAACGCCTCGATCTCCTCCTCAGGCTTCGTATTTTTGATCAAAGTCCACCATAGATCAACTTCACCCTCCATGAAATAGGCAGCCAGGATAACCTTCACTTGTTCAGAACATTGAAGGATGGATAAGATCTTTTCAATGGAGTTGATCCATTGTTCAACGATCGTGGGATCGGATGATACACTAAAAGTAGGAGGCCTTTGTCTCATGAATCTCTCGATAGTAACTTGTTCTTTATTAGGGGGGGGGGGGTTGAACGTTCCTCTTGACCCATGTTTCTATTTAATGCTTGAGTTAGCTGAGAGAGAAGCGTGACAAAGTTCACGATTCCCGCTCCCATTGGATTGGGCATCTCATTAGTACAGTCATCACACTGATATTCACATTGATTGTTAGCCTGAGTCCTCCTATTACCAGCCATTGGTTAGAATAAAAGTAATGTTAGGGGTAACACATAAAGCGTAATCCAAAGACAAAAGTTGATTACTTATAAATAAACATTCATTTCCTCAACTCATGAGTCTATAGGATTCAATCTAGGTTTTTCATGATCTACTTTCTAACATATATTCTTAGGGGAATTTTTTCCCTTAATGAGGGTTCATACTAAGATTGTGATTTTATCAAAACATATCCCTCAGGAGTGTCGTAACCAAGAGTGCATCAAGACCCGTTTTCGTTCATCAGTTCCCGTTCGAGTCTAGATCAAAGTGGTGTTTTCAGGTTTTACACCTAGGATACATATGTGTCAGAGCCGCCTCTACCTTCTCGTATCTAGACATGGATGTATTTTTCTGATAAACCACGTACTTAGTACTTACCAAAACTTAGGTAAGTTATTATTATACTTAGTCTTTTCTCTGTGGATTTACAGGGGTTTCCTAATCCCAAAAATAACTAAACCTATCCTATCATACCAACTATGACACCCCTACTTTTATTACAAACATAAACATGATTTATTACATAAAACATCACTTGATACAATAAAGAAGATTGAGAGGTTTAGTGTATTTGGGGCTTAGGACCATTAAATAAAAACTTAAAACATGAAATACAACATCTTTATTGAAAACATCCTTTACATGACCACTACATTCCCTTGTACTTAGCAATGCGTGGAATAACCTGAGGACATGCATTAGAAAAGGGTGAGCTATAAAGCCCAGAAAGGGAGTACACATGGAATAACATGAAGAGTACAATACATTTTAGACAATGGGAATATCAATAGAGCATAAAAAGAAACATGATCATAAAGGCATGATAAATCATGATAATCGTAACATTGAAATGTGGAAACAACACTTAACATGGAATTAGCATGAGCCAAGGCCCATTGCACATGGAGCATGAGTAAATCCTCATTGCACATAAAGCACGAGTAAACCCTCATTGCACTTGAATTATCATGAGTCAACACTCATTGCACTTGACATATCATGATACTATACTTTACCCAATGCATTGGAGCGCTATAAGGGAATACCCTTCTTAAACATTTCATTTCATGCATAAGTGTGCCACATGGATCATAAAACATGGATTCATAAAACATAATCATTTATTCCACAATAAAAGAATTTGGAATTCATACATGAATCTTTATAATCAATATGTAAATGTGAATAAAGTTTAATACCCTTGATGGAGAAATGAGCATGGTATTCACTACACAATGACATTGGCTTAGAAAATCGATGTAATTTCGGCAGCGTAACGACGTGACATAAGAATTCATAAAAATGGTTGATGAGAGAGAAAGGGGTTCCTCATCATATTTACATGTAATGGACCATAATGAGGTCATATAGATACATTTCCCAACAATTGAAATGGAATTTAGATTCATGATACAAAAGTATTGCTTGAATTTAAAAGAGGAGAGAGAAGTTCCTTTCGGAATTTCGGCATAGTAACGGGTGTACATGAGAGGAATTTAATGAGAGACAAAGGGTCTCCCATAATTCAAACATAAATAGAGTAGTATGATGGATGTGTGAAACCATACCCCAACATTAATAATTGAAATTAAAATGGAAAAACAACATAAAGAAAATTGGACAAAAATGAGAAAGGAAGAAAAAACCCTTACTTGGAAGTGTGCTTCCAAAGGCTAGAGAGAGGATTGTGAGAGGCTTCTTGGGAGCTTAGGGCACCTTGGGAGGATTCTATAGAGTGTAGGTCTGAGGTTGGATGAACTCCAAGGTCTTTCAGTGAGGAGGAAGTGGGAGCTTGGGTGGGTTTATATAGGAAAGGTGGGGGAATTCTTTATTATTTAGGTTTGGGACCCCTTATATAAAATTAATCCAAACCACAAACCATCCCATGGTTTTTGTGCATTTTTTTTGGAAATGGGAAGAGGAAAACAATATTTTATAAGGCAAAAGTCCGAACTTCTTAAAATAGTAGGGTTGCTTATGTGGAGGTGAGTCACACTCCCATGGAAATTAATTTAAAAAGGCAAGGTGTTGAATAAGTCTTGAGGGGTCCATTAATGCTTTGAAAAGTAAGTTAAACAAACCCAAAATCAAATTATTTTAATTTTAAAACATATATTGTCCAAACATAAATATTATTGTATTTATTACATCACTATTGGGTCATTATGATGTCACAAAACACATTATATATTTAAACGATATTTAATTTTTACTCAAAATTTTAACTGTATCAGAAAATTATGAAAAATTCATCGTTGGATAATTTCAACATCCTGATTCCAAAAATAACATTTATTTTATCTAAATAATTTTCTAAATATGTTAATTTTCAATTTTATAATAAAAACCAACATTTATCGAAAATTCACAGGTTTGGAGAGAAATGGCTTTCAAACCTTAATAAAAATTATAATTACATTCATTAAATTATAAGATCATTTATATTTAATAAAAATTAATTTAATAATAATAATAATATTTTATTAAAATATTATTCAATTCAAAAATCCCTTAATTTAATAAAATAGAATTCATAGTTAAATAATAACTAAAAACACTATTTGTACTTTAAAAACTATTTACAATGTATCAAAAATGACTAGAAATTATATTCATTATTATATACGAAAAAAACAATGTACATGAACATAATACTACTTATTTGTTACATAACCCCTTAAAACAGCTGCATTAGACCTTAGGGTGGCTCGGATAGCATCGGTCGAGTGGTAATTTCAATCAACTTCCACTTTTCCCGTAGACGGTCACGTTCAAGCTTGAAAAGTTGAAGCTCAGCTTGGTCTTGGTCAAGGGCGAAGCCCAAAGACGCCACCTCTTTTCCGAGCTCCGACAAATGGACTTCGTATGGTGCAATTCTACTGGATGAGGTCATCACTTCTTTTGTCTAAGTACAATTGGATGTGTTAAAGCCCTATATTTATACTAATCATGTGATCACTATTCAACAGATATATTAGCAACGGTCAAAATTCTTAACATAAAACCATTGAAGTTGACATTTTATATAAACATAAAAAGAAATTTTATTAGATCAAGAGGGATTTACATTAATGAAACTTTGGGTCGTTACAATATTCCCCCCTTAATAAATTTCGCCCTTGAAATTTTCCTTTTCCCACACTAAAACAAATGTGGGTAACTCAGCTTCATCATATACTCTGATTCCCAAGTCGCTTCTTAAAACTTGTGGTTTCTCCACAACACCTTAATGAGGGGCATTGTCTTATTTCGTAGAACTTTTTCTCTATGATCTAAGATCTTCACTGGTTGCTCCTCATAAGAAAGATCATCTTCCAATTGTACCACCTAAGAAGAGAGTACATGAGAAGGGTCCGGTATGTACTTCCGTAAGAGGGATACATGAAAGATATCATGTACTTTGGTCATAGTAGGTGGAAGTGCTAGTCGATTGGCCACAGCCCCGACACGATCAAGAATCTCGAAGGGGCCGATATACCTTGGACTTAACTTCCCTTTCTTTCCAAACCTCATGACCTTCTTCCATGGAGATATGCGTAGAAAAACCATGTATCCAACTTTAAACTCAAGGTCTTGTCGACAGTTATCTGTATAACTCTTCTGCCGACTCTGAGCTGCCTTGATATGATGCTAAATGGTTTTCACCTTCTCCACCAATTCATCGACCATTTCTGGTCCAAGCAGCTTACGTTCACCAACCTCATCCCAACATGCCAGTGTTTTGCACCTTTCCCCATACAGGGCTTCATATGGTGCCATTTGAATGCTCGATTGGAAACTATTATTATAAGAGAACTCAACATGAGAAAGATGTTGATCCCATCCTCTGTTAAATTCCATTAAGCAGGATGTCAACATATCCTCAACTGTTTGGATAGTCCGCTCGGATTGGACATCAGTTTGAGGATGATAGGCCGTAATGAAGTTCAGTTCAGTATTCAGAGCATGTTGAAGAATCTTCCAAAACATAGAGGTGAATCTTGGATCTCGGTCATACACAATAGATAGTTGTACTCCATGCAACCTTACCACTTCCCTGATATATGTCTGTGCCAGTTGATCCAATGAGAAATCCTCCCAAATAGCAATGAAGTGTGCAGTCTTTGTAAGACGATCCACAACAACCCAGATTGCATTGTTGCCTTTGGATGTCCTTGGAAGTCCGGTGACAAAGTACATTGTGATGTTCTCCCATTTCCATTCTGGTATGGGCAATGGTTGCATCATCCCCTTAGTCATCTTCCTCTCTGCCTTCACTTGCTGACACACCAGGAACTTTGATGTATATTCAGTGATCTCCTTCTTCATATTATCCCATCAAAATTTTTCTCAGAGATCTCGATACATCTTTGTGCTCCCTGGGTGAATAGAGAAATTTGAACTATGTAAATCATCCAAAAGTTCCTTCTTCAGCTCTAGACTTGATGGAACACATAGTCTTTTCCCAAACCGCACAATTCCTTCTTCATTAACATTAAACTCATAAGATTTCCCCTATTTGATAGCTTCCACTTTTTCCTGAATTCCCAGATCATACTTTTGAGCATCCTTTAAACATTCTAAAAGAGATGGTTGAGCAATAATTTGTGAAAGGATTGATGATGTTCCCTTCTCTATGATTCCCATGTCCATCTTCATTAAGTCTAAGAAGATTGGATCCTTCTCAATTCTCATCATTGATAGAATTCCTGGATCCTTTCTACTAAAGGCATCTGCCACCTTGTTCTCTTTCCCAGGGTGGTAATGTATTGAACAGTCATAATCCTCGATGAGCTCTATCCATCTTCTCGGGTGCATATTAATCTCTTTCTGCGTGAATATATATTTAAGACTCTTGTGGTCAGTATATTTCTCACATTTCTCTCCAAAGAGATAATGTCGCCAGATTTTCAAGGGAAAGATCACAGCTGCCAACTCCAGATCATGTGTTGGATAGTTTCGCTCATGGATTTTCAACTGCCTCGAGGCATAGGATATCACTTTATCATTCTACATCAACACACAGCCTAATCCCTTCTTTGAAGAATCACTGAATACCACAAAAGTTCTCCACTTGTGGGTAAAGTGAGCACGGGGGTAGTGATAAGCCTCCTTTTCAACTCCTTGAAGCATTCTTCGCATTCATCACTCCAAGAAAACTTTACTCCCTTCCAAGTTAGTTTGGTAAGAGGTTTGGAAACTCATGAGAAATTTCTTACAAATCGTCGATAATATCCAGCTAACCCCAAGAAGCTACGGATATCCGTTACCGATGTTGGCCTCGACCATCCCTAAATTGCATATGTTTTGGAGGGATCCACAGATATCCCAATTCTTGTGATGATATGGCCCAAGAATGAGACTTCCTTCAACCACAACTCACACTTTCTATACTATTCATAGAGATTCGCCTTGCGCAATGTCTCGAGTACAGTTCTTAAATGCTCCTCATGATCCTCCATCGTTTTGGAGTATATTAGAATATCATCTATAAAGTCTACCAAAAATTTCTCTAGGTAATCTATAAAGACTCTATTCATTAAGTCCAAGAATATTTCTGGAGCATTGGTGAGTCCGAAAGTCATTACTATGAATTCATAGTGCCCGTATCTTGTACGAAAAGCAGTATTGGGGACACCTTCCTTCCTCACCCTTACTTGATAATATCCCGACCTCAAGTCCACCTTGGAGAAGTATTGTGCTCCACTCATATGATCAAACAAGTCATAGATTATTTGGAGAGGATACTTGTTCTTTATCATGATTTTGTTAAGTTCATGATAATCGATGCAGAGCCGCATTGACCCATCCTTCTTCTTGACGAAGAGGACTGGTGCACCCCATAGTGAAGCACTTGGGCGTGTAAACCCTTTATCCAGATTATCCTACAGTTGTTTCTTCAGCTCTTCAAGCTCAACAACATCCGTTCTATATGGAGTCTTGGATATTGGTAGCGCCCCAGGTATAAGTTCAATTGAGAACACAACATATCTTCTAGGAGGAAGACCAGGCAGTTCCTCGGGAAACACTTCAGCAAATTCCCTCACAATAGGCATTTCATCAAGTATGGTTTCTTCCTTGGACTCAATCATCTGAGCCAGATACGCATTCTCATAAGGAAGTAATATCCATTCTTGAGATGATGGAGCTAAAAGAGATTCATCTTCCTCCTGACACTTGTAAAGAATTGGGGGTCGATTCTCCATATGGAGTGTGATTTCCCTCTCCCGACAATTTATATTGGCTCTATATAAGGAAAGCCAATACATGCCAAGAATTGCATCAAATTCCACCAGAGGGAGTATGATGAGGTTCGCTGGGAAATTCAATCCATAGATTATAACAGGGGAGTACTTATATTAATGGGATGCAATGATTTCCCCATTTTTCGTACTCACTGACATATTTACTTCCATGATTTGTGGTGGTGCTGATATTTTTCTACTAAACGTTTGAGATATAAATGAATGCGTAGAACCTGAATCAAAAAGTACATTCGCTATTCTTGAATGAATAACTAGCATACCTGTCACCACTTCGTTTTCAGGGTTCACTTCGGCAGAAGTGATGGCAAAAGATCTTCCTTGTTGCCTTGGAGGTTGTTGGTCGCCTCCGAAAACCCTTGGATTAGGGCACTGATTTGAAAAATGACCCGGTTCATTGAATTTGTAGCATTTAACAATGCGTTGAGGTTCGAACGAAGTGTTCCTCTCCCATGTCGCAACCGTGGGTCTTTCTTCCTGACGGTTAAGAGCTAGGTGCCCTTCTCTTCCACACCTGAAGCATTTTCTCATCCCCTTAAGGAAATTTCCAGGGTGCTTCTTTACGCACTTTTGGAAAGTGGGGTACTGGATCTTCTTAGCACCGTTGGATTTATCCATCGGGCCACCAGCATTTATGTCCACCTTACACTTCTTGTCACCATGATACCCCTGTGATTCCCCGATCTCCATTTTGACCTTGAGGTAACCTCAGACAATTTCCTTGTAGCTGTCGAAGTCACGGATCGCTAATGCTTTCCGCAAGTTAGGCTTCAGCCTATCAAAGAAGAGGCCAACCTTGCATTCGGGGGTAACGACAATTCCAGAATCATATCGTGCAAGCCTTGTAATGTTTTCCTCATACGCTCCAACAGATTCATCATCTTTTTTCTTGATGGAAAGGAAGTCCCTTTCCATCTTAAGCCGGAGGGTGCGTGGAAAATATTTATCAAAAAACATCTTCCGAAAAACCTTCCATTCCAACGCCTCGATCTCCTCCTCAGGCTTCGTATTTTTGACCAACATCCACCATTGATAAGCTTCACCCTCCATACGATAGGCAGCCAGGAAAACCTTCTCTTGTTCAGAACATTGAAGGATGGATAAGATATTTTCAATGGAGTTGATCCATTTTTCAGAGATCGTGGGATCGGATGATCCACTAAAAGTAGGAGGCCTTTGTCTCATGAATCTCTCGATAGCGACTTGTTCATTCTTAGGGGGGGGGGGGGGGTCGAACGTTCCCCTTGACCCGTGTTTCTATTCAATTCATAAGTTAGCTGAGAGAGAAGCATGACAAAGTTCTCGATTCCCGCTCCCATTGGATTGGGCATCTCATTAGTACAGTCATCACACTGATCTTCACATCGATTGTTAGCCCGAGTCCTCTTATTACCGGCCATTAGCTGGAATAAAAGGAATGTTATGGGTAACAAATAAAGATTAATCCAAAGACAAAAGTTGATTACTTATAAATAAACGTTCACTTCCTTAACTCATGAGTCTATAGGCTTCAATCTAGGATTTTCATGATCTACTTTCTATCATATATTCTTAGGGGAATTTTTTCCCTTAATAAGGGTTCATACTAAGATTTTTTAATTTATCAAAACATATCCCATGGGAGTGTCGTAACCAAGAGTGCAGCAAGGCCCGTTGTCGTGCTCCAGTTCTCGTTCGATTCTATCTCAAAGCGGTGTTTTTGGGGTTTACCCCTAGGATACATCTGTGCCAGAGCCGCCACAACTTGCTCGTATCCAGACATGGATGTATTTGTCTGATAAACCACTTACTCAGTACTAACCAAAACTTAGGGATGTTTTTATTATACTTAGTTTTGTCTCTAAGGCTTTACAAGGGTTTCCTAATCCCAAAAATAACTAAACCTAACCTCTGATACCAACTATGACAACCCTGCTTTTATTACAAACTTAAACATGATTTATTACATAAAACATCACTTGATACAACAAAGAAGATTGAGAGGTTTATTTCCTTTGGGGATTAGGACCATTATATAAAAACTTAAAACATGAAATACAACATCTTTATTGAAAAATTCCTTTACATGACCACTACATTCCCTCGTACTTATCATTGCGTGGAATAACCTGAGGACATGCATAAAAAAAGGGTGAGCTATAAAGCCCAGTAAGGGAGTACACATGGAATAACCTGAGGAGTACAATACATGTTAGACAATGGTCATATAAATAGAGCATAAAATAAACATGAACATAAATGCATGATAAAGTATGATAATCATAACATTGAAATGGGGCAACAACACTTAACATGGAATTAGCATGAGCCAAGGCCCATTGCGCATGGAGCATGAGTAAATCCTCATTGCACATAGAGCACGAGTAAACCCTCATTGCACATGAATTAGCATGAGTCAAAACTCATTGCACATGACGTATCATGATACTATACTTTACCCAAATCATTGGAGCGCTATAATGGTGCACCCTTATTAAACATTTCATTTCATGCATAAGTGTGCCACATGGATCATAAAACATGGATTCATAAAACATAATCATTCAATCCATGATAAAGGAATGTGGAATTCATACGTGAATATTTATAATCAATATGTAAATGTTCATAAAGGTGAATACCCATGATGGAGAAATGAGCATGGTATTCACTACATAATGGCATTGGCTTAGAAAATTGGTGTAATTTCGGCAGCGTAACGGCGTGACATAAGAATTCATAAAAATTGATGATGAGAGATAAAGGGGTTCCTAATCATATTTACATGTAATGGACAGTAAAGAGTTCATATAGATACATGTACCAACAATTTAAATGGAATTTAGATTCATGATACAAAAGTATTGCTTGAATTTAAAAGTGGAGAGAGAAGTTTCTTTCGGAATTTCGGCATAGTAACGGGTGTACATAGGAGGAATTTAATGAGAGAGAAAGGGTATCCCATAATTCAAACATAAATAGGGAAGTATGAGGGAGGTGATATACCATACCCCAAAATTCATAATTGAAATTAAAATGGAAAAACAACTTAAAAAAAATTGGACAAAAATGAGAAAGGAAGAAAAAACCCTTACTTGGAAGTGTGCTTCCAATGGCTAGAGAGAGACTTGTGAGAGGATTATTGGGAGCTTAGGGCACCTTGGGAGGATTCTAGAGAGATTAGGGTAGAGGTTGGACTAACTCAAAGGGCTTTGAGTGAGGAGGAAGTGGGAGCATGGGTGGGTTTATATAGGAAAGGTGAGGGAATTCTTCATTATTTAGGTTTGGGACCCCTTATATTAAATTAATCCAAACCAAAAACCATCCCATGTTTTTTGCCAATAATTTTTGGAAAAGGTAATAGGAAAAGAATATTTTATAAGGCCAAAGTCCGAACATCTTAATATATTAGGGTTTCTTATGTGCAGGTGAGTCACACTCCCATGGAAATTAATTCAAAAGTCAAGGTGTTGAATAAGTCTTGAGGGTTCCATTAATGCTTTGAAAAGTAAGTTAAACAATCCCAAAATCACATTATTTTAATGTAGAAACATATATTGGACGAACATAAAGATTATAGTACTTTATTACATCACTATTGGGTCATTATTATGTTATAAAACACATTATATATTTAAACGGTATTTAATTTTTACTCAAAAATTTGACTGTCTCAGAAAATTATGAAAAATTCACCATTGGATAATTCCAATGTCCTGATTCCAAAAATAACATTTATTTTATCTAAATAATTTTCTAATATGTTAATTTTCACTTTTAAAAGAAAAACTGACATTTATCGAAAATTCCCATGTTTTGACAGAAATGTCTTTCAAACCATAATAAAAATTATAATTGCATTCATAAAATTATAAGATCATTTATATTTAATAAAAATTAATTTAATAATAATAATAATATTTTATTAAAATATAATTTAATTCAAAAATCCCTTAATTTAATAAAATAGAATTCTTAGTTAAATAATAACTAAAAACACTATTTGTACTTTAAAAACTATTTACAATATATCAAAAATGACTAGAAATTATATTCATTATTATATACAAAAAAAATATTGTACATGAACATAGTACTACTTATTTTTTACATAACCCCTTAAAACAGCTACATAAGACATAAGGGTAAGGTGAGTGATGGTGACAGACTCTTGGGGTGGCTCGGATAGCATCACTCGAGTGGGAATTTCAATCAACTTCATCTTTTCCCGTAGACGATCACATTCGAGATTGACAAGATAAAGCTCAGCTTGGGCTTGGTCAAGGGCGAAGCCCAAAGACACCACCTCTTTTCCAAGCTCCGACAAATGGGCTTCGTATGGTGAAATTCTATTGGATGAGGCCATCGCTTCTTTTGTCTAAGTAAAATTGGATGTGTTAAAGACCTATATTTATACTAATCATGTGATCACTGTTCAACGGCTATATTAGCAACGGTCAAAATTCTTAACATAAAACCAATGAAGTTGACATTTTATATAAACATAAAGAGACATTTAATTAGATCAAGAGAGATTTCCATTAATGAAACTTTGGGTTGTTACAATTTTCCCAAGTACCCCACTTTGATTCATGCCCATCATCCAACATATATTAATCATTGGACCCAGGGTTACCCTGAATTGGATGTATAGTCAGCCTAGCAGGATGTATCTCGATGCACCATTCACCATGTTCCTTACATGGGTATGAATTCACCCATCGAACCTAGTCACCAAATATTCTTTATGATAAACCTTTAACTAAGTTAAAACCCCCAAAATACTATCTATCATAGGTTTCAATATTGGACTCTAGATGTATATAACTTATCAATTATGATTATTATCTCGCCCCCTTTAAATCATGTAACCCATTGATAATGTTTAATGATATCATTATTCTCCTCAGTAGATTGCTTTCCTAGGGTAAAATCAATCACTTATCCCCATGATGATGAGGAAATATCTTCTTAGGGAACCAGTGGGATCACTTATAGCTCTTGTTTCTAATCTTGATAACATTAAACATATTCCCAAAGTTCACAGGAATTCTATCTAGCACATTGTTTCTACCCAATGAGCCATATATATTATGGGCCTCTAACCTTTCGTATGTCCAAACAAATTTTTTTTCTCTTGTGTAAATCCCACAACAATTAGTTTCTAAGTATCATTCACCAAAAAATAAATTCCATGAGACATTAAACTACTGAAATTTTGGTCTTAGGTGCATGAACATAATTGAAAAATCATTTTCCATTCTTGGATAACCTTAAAAGGAGCAAATGTTGTACCTATTAAATTACCTTAAAAGGTACAACATGCCTCATTAAGTGATACAAAAATAAAAGGGTTTTTATTCCATTCAAAGGTATACACATGAATCCCTTTTCATAATTGAAATCCCAACCCCACAACACCTACCACCACCTTGGATTATGATGCATTCTAGAGTGTGAGGTAGTATGACTTTAAAGCATAACATAGTCAACCAATGATGGATAAAGTAGAAAACCTTTGTTACATATATATGGAAATCTACTTGTACATAAAGTGTTTTCTAGGTTTTATATGAGATCTTCTTATAATAAAAAGTAACATAACCATTTGAATGGAGAGATTTTAGAAAGTTTAGAACTTTATAACGGTGACATAGTGGATCCATGGACATCCAAAATCAAAGAAAAAGGAAAATGGAAGGCAATGAATTTTTTTTAATGACGGATGTACAACATGAGTAATTGACACGTGAAGTAATAACCTTATCAATGAGTAATAATTACAAGGATTTTTTAAAGTCTATATAGTATTCATTATAAGGATATATAAGTGTAAAATAGATGGGCTATAGTTCTCACTGGGGATCAAATGTTTAGGTGGTGAAAGATAAGAGATTCTATCGGTATCCTTGCTAGAGCATAGGGTTATCCATGATGACTTAATGGAAGTGAAATATGATCTAATTTCTAAACATATATATTTATAGATGAGTGGGTTAACTTATTCAAAAAGGTCGAATTATATTGATGTATTTTAATTTTAACTCTTAATGTATTTCTAATAAATGTTAAACCATTTATCTAGTGTTGTATGAAAATCTTGAACCATATAAATATTTTTGTTTCTTTAATGGTTGTGTTACATACTTTTTTTATATTATTGTGTGTGTGTTCTATAAGTTTTGATTAGATCGGTTCAATTTAGTGGAAGATGTTGGAGAGTACTTCCCTCATGTATATTTTGAAATCATGTGTCATCAATTTTTGTATATCTTAATATTCTTCCAAAAAGTGAGTTACCATAATAAGGGTTTCATTACATGGTAGTTTAAACACAACACTTAGTATCAAATATTATCTTAGAAGTATAATTTTTGTTATATTATTTTCTTTTTAAATTTTCTATTTTTGTGGGAGTTTACTATCTCAGAAAAAATTGTATTGGAAGATGACATGGCATGTGTTAGAAAATTCAAAAAATTAAACATGGGATTCATGAAGATGTAGATTAATGATTATCTATTTTAATTATATATTGGGTTTCTTTTTAAGGGAGCTAAATTGAAATCAATGGACATTTATGAAAAGGGAATTGAAAATGGTGGAATAAGGTATGTAAATTGACCATCTATCAAATTATCTATCAATATAGATTTATTTTTATCACTAGTTAGAGAGTGTAAATGAAATATTGCAACAATAATAAACTAAAAAAGTAGGACATCTTGATGTAATATTAGATAAAGCCATGTGTGGGATGAATATAATGATGTCCCTTTCTGCACCCTCTAGTTCGTCACTATATTTCCACGAGTGGTGAATAAAATGTAAAATTTTGAAAATAGATTTTTTTAGAAGTGATGGGACCTAACTCAAATAACTTTAGTGGCTCTAGATAAAAAAAACAGAAAACAGTTTTCGTCATAATTTTAATGAAACCCTGTATGTTATTCAATTTAAACACTAGATACCCATGATTTCAAGGGATTGAAATGTGAAGAGAAAACATGCATATATGATAAGAGACTCAATCATTGACTAATTGAAGGAGAAATGGGTTTATGTTCATGCTCCTCTCGACATCTAATATTTTTAGTTGAATGTGGAACAATGAAATATACTTTCAGAATACGGTGGCAGTAGGCAATGGTATAGAATAAAGGGAGGTGTGATTGTTGTTGCGGTCTATTGTAATGATGGGTCTGTGAGTACTAGTAGAGATCACTGGTGTGGGGGCGGTGGGGGATGAATAAGTGAGGAGAATAGAGGAGTGGTGAAGACAAGAGGATTAGAGATATGTTCTCATTTATTTACAGTTTTTTATTTTTTTTCCTTTTTGTCTTTAATTATTTTTATTATTTTTAAATACAATTCTGATAAAATTTATTTAAAATATAATTTTAATTATATTTGTAATATAATTAATATCGGATAAAATTTTAGATTTGTTCCAAATATATGAAATATCTTTTTTTAATAAAAACAGAATTTTGTATGATTTACTTTGAAATTTGTCATATTAGTATGTTTATTTTTTATAATAAAAATTTTCATTTTTTATTAAATAATTAATTAAAAGACACAACCATTTATGTTATTAAAGTATTATGTTTTGAATAAATAATAGCTATAGATTTAAATGTTGAAAAACATTGTTAGTAATAATGATTAATAATAACATATTGACTAGTTGGTAAAAAATAGTTATTATTAATATTATAAAGTAAAAAAAATATATTTGGTAAAAATATGTGTTTTTATTAAACACTAATAATGACATATATATATTTTTTTAAATAATTAAAGTTGGTAAAAAAATTTAATATTATTAGAATTTAAAATCTATTGGAATTGTTCATTTTTACCAACATATATATTATCAGTTTCTAAATTTCTGTTGGTATAAGTCACATTTTTTGTAGAGATATGTAAATACATTCATCATCTATTCCTTTCTACAATGAAAAAACTATGTAAAATATTTTTCATATTCACTTCTAGAACGTTCATATCAATTTTAGAGATTCTTCCCAAACCAATCCCTTAGATTCAAGGTTTAGGAAAAAATATCTATTATCTTATGAACCTAAATAATTTCATGTGTACCACATCAATTTATTGTGATAATTAAGTTTCATTTAATACTAATCAATATCTGAAGTCCCAATTCATTACTCCAAAATTTAATTTCCAAAAAATATCTACCATATCATTTGGTAACAGATTGAACATGGCATGGCCTCCTTTTTTGTTTTGTGGTGTTCAAAATTTCATAAATATAATTGATATATTTTCGTTAAAATTTGTGGTCTATTTAAAAAACATATATCAATAATTTTAACTTTTTAAACTATATATTGATCAATAACACAATCTCTTCAAATAATTTAATCATTTTAACCGATTACAACATAGTCTATATCTACATGGTGAAATATCCAATATGTTAAAAAACCCATTCCTAATACCCTTCAAATGAAACATTCTTCACATAATAGATACTATACTACAGTGTGGTATTCCACATTGTGGTGTGAAACTCATCTTCCCTTGAATTTTTTTCCCAAACATTATCTATGGTTTTCTGGTTTCTAAATCTCTAGTTCCTCTAAAACTAACATAGAATTATTTTTAGTGAAATTTTCTTATGTATCCGTAGACCACACAATCATATTATATTATTGAGTATCTTGTGGTGTATAAAATTATCCATAATATTGGTACCTATAAAACTCTTGTAGAAATGAATTTCACCTCAAATATCTTTGATAAATGGTCGCTTCTCTTTGGGTGTATCCCCCATCTAACATATTCTAAATCAAAAAATCATTCACATCACCACATCTATAATATCAACATTGCAGAATATTCTTTGAAGAATTCCCCATGGAAACTCATCATACAATGAAAACTAGTCACTCCTCTCACCTAGTGTTACTGCATGCTTGTCTCGTACTCCTATCCTATCAATACTAGAACTAACATTTTCTAGATATGTTTCCTTTATTTCCCATACCACTCCATGTAAGATTCAATGTTGAACTCAGTCACTACTCTGGTTTCTAGATACTCTTATTTTTATTTCTTATAGTTGACAAATTTTTCATTAATTTTTACATTGTATATTATCATAATGGAATGGTCCACTACATTTCATTATGTTTTTCACCCTATTTCATTCATAATTTCTTTAACAATCTCCTTTAAATTTAATATCTAACAATTAATAAATTGATAAATACCGATGTAAGTGTTTTACAATAACATATCCCCTAATGGATCAATGCATTTATTTACAACACCAAATCCAAATATTTAAAAAAACTCCAAATCTGACCATTCATTTGGTTCTAAAAAATAAAATATCAAAATTCATTTAGAATTTAGGGCCCACTTTTAATACTAACTCTATAAAGGTATTAAAAATAAATCTCATATTTTGGCTTTAAGGAAATGATTTAAAAAAATTAGTTTCATTTTATACACTAATGGAATATAAAATATTTTATATTTCAATTACATTGTTACCATAAAAAAATTAATATACAACTACTCATCATTCATACAAAATTTAAATCATTTAGTAAATTCTTAACAACCCACCAAAATAAAAAAAATCTAAATATGTACCTTAAAAAAGAATTTTTTTAACTCTCTATCATTATTTCATTTATATCTCTAAAACAACATTATAATTTATAAACAAGTACCATAAAATCCATAGGTTTGAATTCATATCCACAAAATATCTACAAACTAAATATCCAAAACACAATAATTTGATCTTATTAAATACATTATTATTATACATGGAACATAATAATCCAATAACAGGATTGGTAACAAAATTCCAATTACTTTTCCACTAAAATAAGTTATATTGAAGCCACTATAAAAATTATATAGTGAGAATTAAATTGAGGTATGATTTTATTAAATTTTTTGTAATACTAATATAGATAACAATACATACCATGAAACCCAGTATTCATAAGTTACATGTTCCTCAATAAATCACACATAGAAAAAACCTTTAATTAATAAAGAATCATCAAATAAAACCATTTAATGAAATTAATATATGTATAAAAAGACCATAGAAATTATAAAATACATTTAATATTACTTTTAAACTCTTGTACTATTAAAACACTATTATCACAAAATTTCAATCATCTTCTTTATTATATTTGAAATCATGAATCCAATAATTATTCATTATAAATAAAATTAAAAAACTTCATATTCACTAATAATCTAAATAAAAGCACTTTACTCTCAGACTCTTAAAAATACCTTCTTGAAATCTATTATTAAACCATAGATTATAATAACCATTTATTAGAAAAAACATTCATTTAAAAGAATATATTTTATTATATTAAACCTTTAATTGAATTGTTTATTTTTGTATCCTTTAATATAAAGGTAATAATTGCACACTCCCAATACTCAATAAACCTAATTAATCAATCCTCTCCCATGTATTAAAAATATAAATAAAAATATCAAGTAGAACTAAGGAATATATATTAAAATTTGGTTTAATATCATCACATTAAAATCTTTTGATGGTGGTTTTTTTAAAAATATTTTAATTCCAATTTAAACCATGTGAAAACCTCAATATGGACTAGAAATTTCTTCTAGGGACCCTATAAAATAATATAAAATCACTAGAAGATGATTTTCAAACCAAAACTTATATTTGACTCCCCACATGGCCTATATATATTTGATGCATGGATTGCAGATGGTGAAACCCAAACATGAAACATCATAAAGTTAATTAAATAAAACCCCATACCTTTGACATACTTCCTCAATATGATCTGGTAACTCATGTCTCCTCATGAAATGTTTTTATCAGAAACATACATGTGACCTACCTCTTGTTTTATACTGATTACTTCCATTATCTACCTAAATTTCAAATAAAATAGACCAAAACATGGTTCTATTATAATTTTTTAATATACCCACTAGGGATACCATATTTTGGTACCTTAGTCAGCCTAAGATAGGGCCTGGTTCATGTTCATGAACACCATGACATGTAAATCATTATAAAGGGAATCAGTTTAAATAATTTGGATTGATTTATCCAAATAAAATAAAGAACCATGTTAATTATTATGACTGTAAAAATAACTTGTGCATTTCATGTCTTCACAAATTCTTTCATATAAAATAACTTGTACATAATGTTTCAAAACTAGAAAAAATAAGATATGATAAGACATAAAATCATAAAAACCTATAATATAAATATATTCAAATAATTAATAAATTATATACAACCTATATTTATACATGATGAAAAATAAAACCCAAAATGATGCTTAATGTAAGAAGAAAGTTGATGAGTTTTGATACATGCATCACATCCCAAGACATAACTGAAATAAAAGAATATATCAATTAAAATATATCCCCATGAAATGAATATATGCTCTAATTTTCTTGTAAATCATATATAAACCATATATAAGGATCATATAATATAATAAGTGGTGTGAAGCTTCCACCATTATCAAAAAATCAAGGCCTCCATACCTCAAAAAACATATGTAGGGTGTGATAACTGTTTTCTAGTGGGATTTCACCAAATAATCAATGTATAAAATTTTAAAATTAAACTATGTTATTATAGTTTGAATTATAATATTAAATTCCCATTAAAATTTTCTGTAATATTTTTAACATGGATGATTTAATTTGAAATATTACTCTAAATAAAATATGTTATAAATCATTAAATAAATCCAAACGATTTAGTCAACGAATTTAATGTAAGCTGAAAACCATTAATTAATATAATCTATATATTAATTATCTATTATTGTAACTCTATTACCAAATAAAAAAAGAAAATTTTTATAATCATTTTATCTGTACTTCCATTTTTAAAATTTAAATGAAGGTTAATTTAAATTAATGAATTCAAATAAAATATTCAAAATCATAAACTATAAACAGAGAGTAATGTGTCAACAATCCATTTGGAAAATAATAATTATGAACTATTTGGAACTCAATGTCTATTCAACTAAAACTCTTTTGTGACCCACTATCAATTGAGACCACTCATAGTCTGATAAAGAACAAGAGAGTGAGCCTCAAAGCCCACCTCCTATTGGTTATGGGATAGTGAGTAGAACAAATCATATAAAACAATCATTTGGGAAGAATTTACCACAGAGATTCATCTAATATTTAAGAAGAACCACCACTCATCTCCATAAAATATAAATAGAACTTATATCCGTTAATTGTTTTGTAATTTCACACATAAACATAAATTCGAAATTTAAATAGTGATAATAAATCCTATAGAACAAACCCAATAACACTAGCCAAAATCTCTATGAGTTATTAATGTCCATCTCTATCAAAAAATCCATTTGAAAAATCTCAAAACCACACACACACAAACACACACAAACATATATATATATAAAAAGTGGTAAGACTACAATTATAGATTGTTTTATTGTGAATAAAATATCTCATGAAAATGAAGAAGGAGTATACTAATCCCTCAATGGATGAATAATAAAACCAAAATGTATCATATAACACTCTATCTATCATATATCCTCCCCAAGGATCAATAACTGGAAATAACATCCAAGTACAATGACATAGTTTCAAAATACTATCTCAATAAAGTACACTAAAACCACTTCCTTTCCCATCTATTTGTTCTCATTTGACAATGACATATGAACTATACTAAAATATCTTCTTTATCTATATATCTATATAATTAAAAATTATCATATACATAACCATATATTCATATCCATAACCATATAACAACATCACAGAACATCCCCATTATAGCTGGGTAATATGAACATGAACTAAATCAACCTCATTCCACCATCCTTCCAGGCACGCCCCCCACCATGTATCAACATCCCAACCACATAACCATGTTAAGAAGAATATGCGTACTATGTTCTCATGAAATTGTAAATGATATACATAAACTTACCATGAATAATCACAACCAATACTACACCTAAAGGGGGGTAGGAAAGAAGTATTGTTCAGTTTTTCATTCCATCGACATCATTGATATTAGTGAAAACAGTGGAACATATGTCCTCATATGGGTTTTGATATGCTTACCCAACATGGGTGGTGGTGTGTATGAAATAATAAGAAAATAAAATCATGTGGAATAATGTACAACCCTACCTAGGGGAAAAATCTAAAATATGAAACCCCAATCATTACTACCTATAAAATCCACCTTATCTCAACTATAAAACACTAACAAATGCATCCACAATTATCCTTCCATATATGACTACTATAATGCCACAAAATAAAAATAGCACATAAATGACATTCTAATTTCGCATTTCATTCATTCATTATATGTAATATCTTATTATCATTCTAATAGGTAATCATTAAACTGTGGCTTAGTATTTCCTTTTCATTGATTGGGTAGGGTGGAGTTTGGATTGGGGGGATAACGAAAATGGTGAGGTTTGAGATTGGTTGGATTCACAACATAAAATCAACTTTTCATGTAGAGTTCTCGAGGGGTGCATTCTGTGTAACAGTTTTAAACGTCCTATAATAGTCTTAAAAATATGTACTGATCATATTCACGCTGTGATAGGTACATGTCATGAGTTGTCACTACATTTTTTTATGGAATTAATGATCATTTTTTAACCCTGATCATCAGTTTTTAATTCAAAATGGTATGCATTTCAATGGTTACAAAACAAAAGTATTACATGTCATGTATTGGTATTACACATCATGTAATAACCCAATTATGTTTTAAAAAAATGAAATTTGGTGGCTTAATTCTTGTAGTCTCCTCTCCAGTTCCTTCTCCCTCGACCAAAGGCTTTCCCAGGAAATCTTGAATCTGTCCAACCATTCTGATTTTATTCTTTTTTTGTTCAATCATCTTTTCTCTTGAGGTGTGATTTCAGATTATATTTTTCTCTCATTCTTCAAGTTTCTCTCTTTCTCTTCTTTTGAGTTTTCAATGGATCATCATTGAATTGACGGATTAATGCCCTGTGGTGTGGGATCATTTATATAGTTTGATTTTTGAGGTCTTCTAAACCATAATTCTAGTTGACAATTGTCTGGGTGAGTTTTGAGTTTCGGGAAGTGGTAGGTGGTTTCGTCCCAAATAACCAAATTAATTATTGCTATATTACATTATTTATTTCAATTTTGGATTTAAATTCAATTTATCAATCTTTATTTTAATTAAATTGATAAAAAACATATCAGGTGAATCAGAATATTTGAAATGGTTTTGGAATGAAAATTTGGAAAACCCAAAATTCCATTAAATTGGGGTGTGTTTATGGGAAATGACCAATTTACATTTTCAAATATAAATTGGAGATTTCATTGAAAGGTTTTCAATTTAGTTATTGAATTTAATTGAGTAAATAAATTATGAAAATGATGGAATTTTTTTGAATGGATTTCAAACATAAGAAAATTTCTTAAAATTATTTCATAGAAACACAGTAGTTTTATTTGGTAAAAAGAGCATGATTTTTATTAAAACTTGATTTTGGTTTTAAATGGAAAATATTCATTTTAAAATAGTATAATGGTATTTAATTGTATTTTATGCAGTCTTAAAATAAATTTTCTATCATTAATTATGTAAGAGCGCATGCAAGCCTTATGTCGTTGGTGAGTTATTTGGATACACTCTATGCTACTACAACATTCTATAACAAACCTGCAGTAGGTCACTTCCCTAATTGGAGGGTGAAGAGTCACCTCTGTCTAGTTTTTGGGGGATGTGAGTATAATCATTTTTTTGTGATAACAAAGAGAGTGCGGAATCCTATATCTAGTTAATACCATCATACCCACTTGGAAGATGACAATGTTACTTGCTTGTTTATAATTGAGATATAATTGTATGCTAATATTGTAAAACAACTTTACATTCCATTAATTTGTTTACATAAAATATTTTATTTAAGCTATTAATTTAATTTTTCCATCTCTTTTAAAGTATAATAATGTTCTTTAAAAGTATATTCCATCATTTTAAAATTGTATAGTATGTTTTTTTAAATATGATTTTGAATTTCCAAACCTATTTATTTAGAAAATTGTAATATTTTATATGGATAATATATATTTGGAATCTTTTATGGAATATTTGATGGTATCCTATTACGCTTAGGCTCACACCCTAATTTTTCCTTTGAGTGTTTGTAGACTTTATCCTTCTTGGTTCGAGCAATGGGAAGGGGTCCCTTGGTAGAGGATCGAACTATTGTGCTTTGGACATGATGAGTTGTGACTTTAGGGAACTTGGAGTTGTTTTAACTATTTTTTGGTACTTTTGTTTTAGTACTTTTGTCTTCATATACCTTTTTTTATTCTAGTACAATACTCCAAGTGTATTTTCTTTTATATAAATATTAACTTTCTTGTCTTACTTTTGCTTTGACTTGTGGGAAAATAATCCCCACTTGCACATTGTAGGTTGCAAGGTTATAGTTGTTAACCCATAGGGATTGGTAATACTCTTTGGGATATGTCGGGGGTGGCTTGGTTATTGGGATACCATGGTACCCAAGCAGGTTCATGTCAAAGTGGTATCAAAGGTGGTTGTTGATCTTTTTTCTTGAAGTCGGTATGTAATTTTGAAATCTTTTAGGTACATAAGAGGTAGTGGTGATTGAGTGCATGTATATCTATGTAAAAAATGAACCTTAATTCGCCAGGGGTGGTTAGGGAAGGACTTATTATGGATTAGTTTCAGTCAGTTCCCTATTCTAGTTGGGATATAGTGGAATCTAAATCTGGTTGTTCCATATGTTGGGAATAATTTTATGTGTTTCTCATTTAGAGTGTGAATCTATTGTCATGAAGGTTATATAATGATGTTTTGTAGCATCATAAATCAATGAAGATTCAAAAATCATATCCATAAGGAATATTCTACTAAACCACAACAAGATAATCCTCCAAGGGACCAATATCTAGTTGGGGTGATTGGGCGCACTGTCCAAGCTCCGGGACAGGCGCCACCTCTATTCCCCATTCAGGTTCCAACTATGGATCCTCAGGGGGGTGTTATTAAAAATAATTCTCAAGATTCCCATATCTAGAAGCCACTTGTTTTCAAAGTCTCCACTAATCCTAAACTTGTTGAGGAATGTTTGACAATGATATAACATCTCTTTGAGTTTTTGGAAGCACCATACTTGATTAAGGTTAACTGTGCCACCTTCTTGTTGGAAGGACCAATCAGAAGATGGTGGGACATGATTGTGACAATAGGGGAGTATGAGGAATTAGAGTGAAAGGACACCATGGTCCTTTTCACTGACCAGTTCCTTCTAGATTCAATGGTGTTGGACAAGGCTGTGACGTTTTTCGATCTTGAGAATTATAAAAATATTGTGACTGGGTATTCAAAATACTTTACTGACTTAGTACAGTTTTCTATAGAGATTGTATCTATTGGGAGAATGAAGGCTCAAAATTTAGAATTAGTGATTTGATCAGATATTCATTATTAGGTTTTCTTGTTGAATCTTCCCACTTATGTTGTTATATAGGATATGGTAATGATGGTTGAGATGGTCCTGGCAGGAAATTCAGGGTTGATAAGAGTTCATTTTTATCCTAGAGGCATCGTTTGTTCCTTTAAAGGAAAACATAAGCTTGATGATTCTTGTAGAATTTATCAATGGTATAGTCATTGTAGACTTCTTATAATAGTAGGAGGAATTCCATTGATTTGATACCAGTGTGGGAATCCAAGAAGATCTAAGAGGGTTTTCACAAAGTCACTGAAGAATTAAATCTCCTGCAGATGTTTAGGTAACTTATAGATATTCTTATATCGCTTCCCCAATCTATATATTGGAACATGAGAATAAATTACTCTTAAAAATATGGTGCAATCAGATGCATAATGTACAAAAGGGTTCCAAATAGAAGTGTCCATAACAATGATTCTTCACGTTGTGGAAGATTCACTAATGAATTCATACATAGGTACAATGACTGTAATATGTACCATTACTATAGCATCATCATTATCGACTTCTCTCTTCGATACTAGTTCATCTAACTCATTTACTTCAACCCATTTTATTAATATGTTTAATATTCTTATAGAGAGTTTATCTTGTGCAATAGATATTACTAAACCCCTTGGTACAAAGGGAGAGGAGGCTCTATATAGTCCTGCATGTGTCTTTTCTCTATCAGACATCAATCTTGATTAGTTTTTTCTAATTATCAGAATGAAATCTATTAATTTCAAATTTGTGATGGATTTTTTTATTTCCATTAAATCTCAGATTGATTGTTATCTTGGACGGGCCTACCTTACTACACCCAGTGTTGTGCCTCTAGTCATTCAAGGAGAATGGGAACTAAGGTCGAGTAGAGTGGGACCCTCTTATCCAAGGATGGGTAAAGTAATATAAATGTTTTCTTTTGATCTAGAGTGGGGCTCAATGAGTGGGGATCTGGCTTCAGTCATCGTCTGTTTTCCTGATGTTTTTTCCTTCTAATTTTTCTTGTTTACCACCAGTGAGAGAGGTATAGTTCTCTATTGACTAGATGCCTTGAACTCCACCAGTTTTAATTCCCTCTTACCAAATTTCTCCAGATGAAATGAAAAAACATAATTCATTATTTTAATATATTCATGGTAAAGGCATTATAATCCCATGAATATCACCTTGGGTGGTTCCAGTTCTCTTTGCTAAGAAACCAGATGTATATATTTGCACAATTTCATGTTGGAGTTTTGGAGAAAGGGGTTGAAGTTTCATTAGCCAGCATGCAGTTGACACATTCTATTCTCGATATGATACTTCAGGAATAAGAGATTAATGATTAAATCCAAATAATTAGAGAATCTTATTATGGTGGGGAGATAATATCCTAATGATATTTCTCTAAATAATGTGTTCTATATTATCAGGAGCACGTTGTTGTACCTTTAATGGTTAGTAATGTTGTGATAGTGGATTTTCATAATTCCCAGTGTGTTTTGTACCCATGAACCCTTAAGTTGTTCTATGATGTCTGGTGGTAGGGATGGTGGCCAGAGATGAGGTGACACATTTATGAGTTTGTTTACCATTTATATACATTCTAATAGGTGAAAACTATCCACCAAAAGCATTTGGGTTTTCTTCAACCCCTTCTAGTACATACATGTATTTGGGATGAAATATCTGTGGGATGTTTGGTTGGGATTCCTTGTATCCAAATAAATAAGAATGCAATATGGGTTGTGATCAATAGATTGACCAAATCAGCTCACTTTATACCCATTTATAATACAACTAATGTTGAGGAGTTGGGAAACATATATGTGAGAGAGAGTTTTTTGTTTTCCTGGAGTTCCATCTACTACTATATTCTATGATTGGGATCCTCTATTTACTTATCACTTTTAGAGAGGCCTTCAATTAGATATTGGATCTCATGTTCATTTGAACACAGCCTACCATCTGCAGTATGATGGTCTGATAGAGACAGCTATACAAATTATTGAGGATATGTTCCACGCTTGTGTTCATGACTTTGACAGAGCTTGGGATGATCAAATAGGGGTTGGATGAGTTCTATTATAACAAAAGTTACTAGTTTGTGATCAAGATGGATCCTTTTTATTCCTTGTATTTCCATCCTTTTAAATCTCCTTTATGATGGTTAGTGGTTGGTGAAGGTTCCTTGGTTCGACCAAGATTGGATCAAGAGATGGCAGCTAATATTTAGCTAATTCATTACAGATTATTGACAACATAGAGATGATATAAGGCTTATGTTGATTGATGTCATATACCTTTAGAGTGTTTAGTTGGTGATCAGGTGGTCTTCAATGTTTCACCCTAGATGGGTCATCGATGGATTGAGAGGAAAGGCAAGCTTGATCATAATTTTGTGGGATCTATTAAGTTTTTTTATCATGTGGGGAAAGTTTCTAACCGTTTTGAACATCCACCGTAGCTTGAATTGATACAAAATGTATTCCATATATCACAGCTGAGAATGTATCTCTCTGATCCATCTCTTATTTTGAGCTGGAGTAATCTTGAGATTAAACCTTATTTATCTTTGACTGAGCGACCAGTCAGTGTAGTTGATTCTAAGTCCAAGGTACTTCATTGTAGGATAATAGCTTTGGTTCATGTTCCATGGGAGCATGGTTCTGATATTCATTATAATTGGGAACATGAGATACTGATTAGAGAGTACTGGCATCATCTCTTTGGCATGGAAGCTTCTTCATTGGATTTTGTGGGATATAATGTTTTTATTGGGGAATATTGTAACATCATATTACAATTATAATAGGTATCCCTTAAAAATTTTCTTAGTTTTTCCTTCTCTTTGATAGGTTAGGGTTGTGTTTGGATACGGAGGATTCATATAATTGTGAAGCCATATATTGGTAGGATTCTCTCATTCAAATCGACTTTTTCAGCCAGACCACCAGATGGATACATGTTACGTAATTGGGTTACAAATCTTGTAATGGTCCTAAAAATTGGTTGTGATCATATTCATTAAATTATGGGCACATGTTGTGAATTTTCACTACAAATCATGATAGAATTAATGATCAGTTTTTAACCTGGAGCGTCAGTTTTGAATTAAAAAATGGTACGCATTTTGAAGGTTACCATACTTAAGTATTACACATTGTGTATTCATATTACACATCGTGTAATACCTCGACTGCATTTCTAAAATAATTAGTGCGACAGGATAATTATTTTTGGATCCTATCCTATTCTTTCTCCCTAAACTAAAGTATTTTCCAGATGATCACGAAAATGTCCAACCCTTTCGTATTCATTCCTTTAGAATTCAATTTTTGTTTCTCTTATTATGTGATTCTGAGGATAGTGTTTTCTCTAATTCATCATGTTTATATCTTTCTCCTCTCTTTGGTTTTCAAGGGATCGGCTTGGAATTTATGGATCTATTCCATGTGGTATTGGATCTTTCTTCTAGGTTGAGTTTCAAGGTCTTCTTCACCTTTGTTCTCATTGGTGGGTGTCATTGTGAGTTTTGAGTTTCTGGAAGAGGTAGGTCGTTCTATCCTGATTAACCAAATTAATTATTACAAAACTTCTTCATTTATTTCAATTATTGATTAAAATTATATTTCTGATACTTTAATTCAATGAAATTAATAAAATATTAATTCCAATGAATCGATAGATGTAAAATGGGTTTGGAACAAACATTTGAAACACCCCCCCAAATCCATTGAATTGGTGTGTGTTTGTTGGAATTGGTTGATTTAAATTATTTAATTTAGATTGTGGATTTGATGGAAATGTTTTTAATTAAATTTTTGATTTAATGGTGAAAATGAAATTTGAAAAGGATGGAATTGGTTTGGAATGGATTTTAAACTTGTGAAAATGGCTCAAAATAATTTGACTGAATCCAAATGGGTTTATAATATAAAATGTTATGTTTTTTTATTAAAAACCTGTTTTTGGTTTTAAATAGAAAATTGGCATTTTGAAATGGGATAATGGGATTAAATTTTATTTTAATAATTCTTAAAAGAAGTTTTCCATCATTTATTATGTAATATAACCTGAAATCATTAGGTAGTTGGTGAGTATTTTTGATACACTCTATGCTACAATAATATTCTAAAACATACATTGGGTGGGTAACATCCCCAGTGGGAGGGTGACGAGTCACCTCTTGGAAGGGTTAGGGGGATTTGAGTATACTCATTTTTTCTATGATCACTTAGAGATTGGGGAATCATATAGCTGGTTTATTTTATCGTACCTACTTGGGAGATGACCATGTTTCTCGCTTGTTTATATATGAGATATAAATGTATGTCAATGTTGTAAAACTACTTTACTTACCTTTTTATATTTAAATAAACTGTTTTATGTAACTATTTTATTTAATCAATTGTTTACAATATTATATATCATGTAAAGTATAAGCTTGTGCTTTAAAATTATTTTCCATCATTTGAAAAATGTATAGCATGTTTTGTTTACATATGATTTTGAATTTCCAAACCTGTTTATTTAGAAAATTAAAATATTTTTTTGGATAATGTATATTTGGCATCTATTATAGAATCATTGGAGGTATCCAAAAAGGATTAGGCTCACATGATACTTTTTTCTTTTGGTGTTTGTGGTCTTTCACCTTCCATGGTCATGAAAAGTGAAAAGATCTCTTAGAGGTGGATCCAACTATTGAGATTTAGACATTTAGAGTTCTGTCCTTAGGGACCTCAGGGAAGTTTTCCATGTTATTGGTACGTGGATTATAGTACTTTCGGATTTTTATGCCCTGTTGTATTCTGGTACATTACTCCATGTGGGGTTTCTTTTATATGTATAATGACTTTCATGACTTACTTAAACTATGTCTTATGAAAAAAATAGTTCCCACATGAACATTGTATGATGCCATGTTCTATTCATCGAACCATGTGGATTGGGAATACCATTCAGGCTATGTTAGGTCCATCTCAGTAACTGGGTTACCAGGGTACCTGGGATGCTTTGTTACATTATATATTTTCAATTTTGTAGCTACATTACATTAATTAATCAACAGTTAACGAAAAAACATTAATTTAATCAATAATAACTATTAATCTCAACATTTAGTTTTCTTCTAAACAGATATATTTCATTAAAGAGTCCACAATTTATTAATTTATAGCCCCTTACCTTTTATTAATTACATTAATTCTACACATTTTACAAGCCGCTGGGAAACTATAACAATACCCACAATAATATAACATACCACCACATAAATAATTGCACAAAATATTCCCAAAACCATTGAACCACCCAACACTCACCACCACATCATCCTTTCTCCTCATTCAACAATGACCAATCCAAACCAAAAATTTGAACAAAAATCATATCAAATCACAAAAACCCAAACATTTCAATACACCATACCCAACGACAACAACACACCACTAAAGGAACACCATGCAATGTATGAATAATAACAAACATTTAACAACAATTAATCACATATTTAGAAATAAATCACAAAAAATAATATCATTTAATTATTCTCTTATATTTATTCAATAGTTTATGCCTAAGAATAGAAATAATAACTCTTATATTTCTAAATAATTAAACACATTACTATATTTATCTTTTTAACCAGTTATAAAAGTTTATTCATATAATGGCACATATATTTCTATGTTTTTCACTCAGTTGAATGGTTAGTTTTTCCATAATTTATTGGATGAGGAAATTTTAATATTTGGAATCAAATTGATAATCAATAGCTTCAACCATTTTTAAAATATTTATGATATGTTTCAAGGTTTTTATTTAAATATAAGAATACCCATAGTTATTTCTAATGTTTTACTGATTAAATTATCAAATTATTAAAAGATAATGATGAAACAAGGAATCCAGCTATGCGATGAAGTACTGTATCAAATTACATTTTTGGGTGTTGTGGGTAGTTTATTCCAAAATTTAAGCTATTTTTCCCCAATCCCCATTGTTGGACTCACCTGTTTTGATAATCACAAATCATGTTTAAATATTGATCATAACATATTAAGTCAATCATTAATCTTTTTAATCTACATATACAATTATCTTATTCTCAACAATGTATATTCTTAAGACTCATGACTTTGCTGCATCAGCTTACAGTCCATATTTATCTAAATATAAGCTCACTGTTAAAGGCTACGGGTAAGAGACCTCTGTTCATAGTCACCTTTATAGCTTACTATCACCTTAAGTCACTGATTCTAGAAGATCACTGTTGAAGATTTACAGTCACTATTGGAAGCTACCGGTACACGGTTACTGTTACAAACCTACGGATGATCTACTTATCAAAGCTCACAGACAAAGAGTTACTGTCACAAGGTCACTGCTGTAACAAGGCTTCTCTTCTAAGTCCATTGTCAGACTCTTTCTCAAGTCTTCTTTTGAGAACCTCTCTGTTCAAGCCTACAGTTGGACAAGTTTAGTAGAAGGCTGCCGCTGGAAAACTCCTACTGTCGAGATAGTCGACTATTTCTCAAAGTCTACTGATAAGGAGCTACTATTATACAGAGTAAAAGCTACCATTACAAGATATCCACTAACACAAAGTCCACCATTACAATCCTATAGTTGAAGAACCTACCAATGGAGCTCACAACTGAATAGTCTACCGATGAAGTCCACAGTTGTAGAGATTAAAGTCTACCGTTTGACATGCATCTGCTACCAGTCTAATGATATTCCATTCTTTTCTTTACTAATTTTTTTATTAATAATATTATAATGGTTATTTCTAGATAAATTAATAAATATGACATTATTTAATGATACTTCTAGGTATATCAGGAAACAGTACGATGTATGAGGAAGACCACACGTGGTTGAAACATTTTTTCTGTCGGCCCCTGCAGAACCAAATGAGATAAAGCTGAACTGGAAAAGAGTATACATATAAGAGAGAGACATTCCGAGAAAAAAATGGAATATATACAGAAATAAGAAAAGTAGTGTGGATATATTGAATATACACAGAAC
The DNA here is from genome assembly GCA_963277665.1 of Viscum album. Taxonomy (NCBI): domain Eukaryota; kingdom Viridiplantae; phylum Streptophyta; class Magnoliopsida; order Santalales; family Viscaceae; genus Viscum; species Viscum album. The sequence continues at coordinate 1,295,427,569 of OY728140.1, read as the reverse complement.
ACTCATATGATAGACTCATACACAATCTGAAGAAGAGCCTTCAAGCACTCATTCGGAAAACATAGAGCTTGACAAAGATCTATTGAAAGAACCTTTTCAAGCTGAAGTGGTGTGAATAAAGGAGATTCAATCCAAATAAGCTGATCATCTTTACATATGGAAGTTTGTAAGTTGCGACACTCTGTTTTAGAGGCAACTTTTAGAGAAGGACCAAAGTTTCATTTCATTCATTCCAACGAGTGCAGAGCTGATCTTCCAACACAATAGAGCATTCCAAACTTATCCCTACTATCTTTAGCTCTACTGTGTTTAAATATTTTACATTTTTGAGTAGTGTGTATGTGTTACACACACTGACTCTTGTTCTTGAACTGAGGGATACTGAAAATCCCCATAGAAAACTATCTTTACATTTTTTTCCCACGTATAAATGTGGAATATTCCTGGTGTGTCATGGTAGTTTATTTCTTTCCCATGTAGAACTGTTGTAGAGTTTTCAAAACCTGGACAGTTTGTGAAAGCTATTGCAAAGCCCGATACAGGCTGTGTATCACTTTTTAATATAACTGCTTGGTGACAGGTGATCACCAAGTAGAGAGGACTATGTATTCACTTAAGACTGAACCTCTTGTTTAAATTTTTTGTGTTCATCTTTTCTTTACTCTGTTTAACATCTATCCACTGTGTTTATATTTTCAAAGACATAAATCTGTTTTTACATTCACTTTGATTGTTAGTTCTGGTTAGTGTGTATATTTGATTTGTTTAGTAAACATGTTTCAAAATTCGAATTAGTTCTCATACTGATTCAACAAAGGAGTAATCAACCTTTTAGAAACCTATTCAACAATAACTCACTTATATATCAACTTCCTTAATTGACTAGGCTGTTCTAATTTTGGGGATTTTAATCCTAAATGTTTTTAATAGAAATTTTTAATTGGAACTCAATTCACCCCCCTCTTGAGTATCCACTCCGACCAATATTTGGTATCAGAGGTGAAATTCGTATTTATAAAAGGTTTTAAAACCCTCTGTTTTTCAAACTGTGGTTTTAGTTTTACTTAAAGATCTTAAATTTCTGTTAGTTCTAATTTTTTTCTCTTTAATATATTTTCTAAAATCTAGTCATGGACAATAGACTAGATTGTTCTGCTACTAATAGGCCACATTTCTTTAATGGTGTGAATTATGCTCAATGTAAAATTAAAATGAAAATTAATTTGGAAAGTATTGGTTTTGATATTTGGTCTGCTATAGAATCAGAGTATGAAATTCTTAAAACTTCTAGATCTACATGGGATGATGCTACAAAATATAACTATAATAATAATTGTAAATCCATGAATTCCCTTTACTGCTCTTTAGGAGATGAATAATTTAACCGAATTTCTGCATGTAAAACAGCTCATGGAATCTAGGACACCATGGTTGTTTCTCATGAAGGAACAACCAACGTGAAGGAAATGAGATTAAATACTTAAACTATTAAACATGATAATTTTAAGATGATACCTGATGAACCTATTTCTGAAATGTATCTTAGGTTTAATGAGATTGTCAACACCATGAGTTTACTGGGAAAAGCTATTCCAAAAAAAGGAGAAGATCATGAGAATATTGAGATGTTTGCCTGACAGATGGAGAGGCACTTCGGCGTCTATCTGAGAGTCATGTGACATCAGCAAGCTACTAGTTAAAGAGTTTATTGGTAAACTAATGATGTATTATGAGTAATTTAAGGTGAACAAATAAAAAGATGATGAACCCAAAAGAAAATCTGTAGCATTCAATTCTACTGCTTTATATAGCAAAGACAAGGAGAAAATACATGTACCTACTGAAAGTTCAACTACTGAAGATTCAGATTTAGACAGTGATAAAGAAATGGCTCAAATAGACAAGTGATTTAAGAAGTTCTATAGGAAGAAAATGTTTTTCAGAAATCCAAACTACAAGGGTAAGTATGATCAACAAGGTAAGTGGAAGAAGTATTGGGAGAAACCTGATAAGGAAGTTGATATAGTCTGATATGAATGCAAGAGGAAAGGACACATCAAGGCTGACTATCCAAAGTTAAAACTCAAAAATAAATATGACTATAAAGACAAGAAGAACAATAAATCCATGAAAGAAACCTGGATTGCTTCAGAAGACAGCACAAGTGAATCATAAGCTATTGATTCTGAAAAGAATCATGCCAACATGTGCTTCATGACTAGCATATCTGAGGTACCTGTTTCCCAAATTCTAAATGATTATTATTCTAAAGAATAACAGTGACTTAGATAATGATGCAAATATTTCTAAGGATGAACTGTTTGAATATTGTAATGTACTGGATGATACCTGCAGTGAACTAAAAGATAAATACAAATCTTTTAAGAAACATCATTCCTTGACTAGTAATATTAAAACAGATATAAGTGTAGAAAAAGAAAAGAATGCTCAATTGTAGAAAGAGAATACCCAACTCAAATTATCTGATGAACAATTAAGAAAGGATATTGATAAGTTCACTGCTAGTAGGGATACCTTGACACAGTTTCTAGGAAGACATATTGCTCCAAAATATACAACTGTTCTAAGATATCAGCATGGACAGAGACAGATTAGCAAAACAAAATTTGTTCCAAAATCTGGACAGTTCACTACTAATTCTGTAAAATATTTTGAGAAACAATTTTCTAAAGGACCAAACGAAGTATTTATGTCTCAAAATATGTTTGTTGATTTCAGAAATTCTATAAATTAAATATGGGCTCCCAAAGTTTTATTGGCTAACCTTTCTGGACCCAAGAAGATCTGGGTACCAAAATTATCCCATGTTTAATCTGTTTTGCAGGGAAGTTGTTTAAAGAGTTCCTATAACACTCTATGATATTTGATAGTGGATATTCAAGATATATGACAAGAGACTATTCTTGCTTTAAGATTCTAATTAATGTTGATGGTGGGCATGTCACATTTGGTGACAATGCAAGAGGAAAAATCATCGGCTTAGGCCAGATTGGTAACCCTGATACAATATTAATTTCTAAAGTACTTTTTGTTGATGGATTAAAATATAATTTACTTAGAATATCTCAGTTATGTGATGATGGGATTAATGTTAAATTTGATAATGATTCATTCTATGTTTTTAATTCAAAAAATGATTTACTGTTCACTACATATAGAAATGATAATTTATATGCTGTTGATTTAAACTCTTTAGCCAAACAAAATGTTTCTTGTTTAAATGCTTTTCATAAATAATCTTGGTTATGGCATAGATGATTAGGACATTGTAATGTGAACTCACTTAAGAATCTATCTAAGAAATGTTTAGTTAGAGACTTATCTAAATTATAGTTCCCAATTTATAAAGTGTGTAATCCCTGTCAAAAGGGAAAAAAACACAAAGCTTCTTTCAAACCAATGAAAGAAGTCCCAACTTCTCAACCACTTGAGTTGGTTCACATGGATTTGTTTAGAACATCAAGAGTTTCAGGTTTAAATGGGAAACACTATGTTTATGTTCTTGTAGATGACTTTTCTAGGTATACTTGGGTATACTTTCTAGCTAAAAAAGTGAATCTTGTTCCTACTTTGCCAAATATTCCAAGTCTGTAGAAACCCTTAGTGGACATAAGATTAAAACCCTAAGAAGTGATCATGGTCGTGAGTTTAAGAATCATGAGTTTAAATCCTACTGCTCTCATAATGTCTATAGTCACAACTTTTCTGCCCCTAGGACACCCCAACAAAATGGAGTTGCAGAAATAAGAAATAGGACCCTTCATGAAATTGCAAGGACTGTGCTTAATGAGTATGACTTACCTATTTATTTTTGGGATGAAGCTATAAATACAGCTTCTTACATTATTAATAGTGTTTTAATTAGAACTATTCTAAAAATAACCCCTTATGAACTTTGGAATAATAGGAAGCCTAAGGTTAATTACTTTAGAGTTTTTGGTTTCAAAGTCTTTATTCTTAATACTAAAGATAATCTTGAAAAATTTGCTCCCAAAAGTTGATGAAGGAATTTTCCTGGGTTATTATATTTCAAGTAAAGCCTATAGAGTGTTCAATAAAAAAACCAAATTTGTAGAATAATCAGTTCATATAAAATTTGATGAGACTGATCCACATGAGTCTAAATCCTCTCTTGAAAATCTTGAGGAACATTTATCAAATTTAAACTTTAATGATAAAAATAGTTAATCCCCTATAAAAGTATACATTTCTGGAAATTTTCCAGAATCTACACCTAGTGATTCTGAATCAACAGACAACAATGAAGAATCTAGTTCAACCCTTCCAAGAGGTATTAGGACTCTCAAGAATCATCCTCTAGATGTTGTTGTAGGCGATTTAAATATAGGAACACAAACTAGAGATTCTCTAAGAAACCAGGTTGAACATCAAGCTTTTCCTTCACAGCTTGAACCCAAAAATATTAATGATGCAATCAATGATGAATTTTGGGTAATGGGTATGCAAGAAGAACTAAATCAGTTCGAAAGAAACAAAGCTTGGGAATTAGTGGAAAGACCCAAGGACACCTTAACCATAGTCACTAAATGGGTGTTTAGAAACAAAGTAGATGAGTTTGGGAATATAGTTAGAAATAAAGCTAGGCTAGTTACACAAGGATATAGTCAAGAAGAAGGAATAGACTATGAGGAGACCTTTTCACCTGTAGCTAGACTAGAATCCATTATGATACTACTTTCTTATACAGCTCATTTGAATTTCAAACTTTATCAAATGGATGTTAAAAGTGCTTTTCTAAATGGATACATAGTTGAGGATGTGTTTTTTGAACAACCTCCTAGTTTTACAAATCCCCATTTTTCCAATCATGCTTTTAAACTATATGAAGCTTTGTATGGCTTAAATCAAGCTCCAAGAGCATGGTATGATAGGCTCGGCTCTTTTCTAATTTCAAAATATTTTACCAAAGGGATAACTGATCCTACTCTTTTCATTAAATGGATTTCTATAGATGTTTTGATAGTACAAATTTTTGTGGATGATATTATTTTTGGATATTCTAAAAATTCATTATGTGTTGATTTTTAAAAAATGATGCAAAATGAGTTTAATGTGAGAACTCAAATTTTTCCTTGGATTTCAGATCATTCAAAATAATAATGGCATTGTTTTGAATCAAAGTAAATATATTAAGTATCTTTTAAGACGTTTTTATTTGGATGGTAGTAAATGTAGTGACACACCTATGAGCACCACCTGTAAGTTGGATACAGATAATGTTGGAGAACAGGTGGATCAAACCAACTATAGGGGTATGATAGGGAGTCTACTCTATCTTACACCTAGTAAACCTAACATCATGTTTAGTGTATGCATGTGTGCTCGATTTAAAGCCAATCCAAAAGAGTCTCATTTAACTGCTGTTGAAATAATTTTTAAATATCTCAAACATACTCCCAACATAGGATTATTCCATCGAAAAGGACAATCATTTGATTTATTGGGTTATTATGATGCAGATTTTTCCAGTTGAAAGTTAGATAAAAAAATCACCTCTGGGACATGTCACATTTTAGGCAAGTCACTAGTATCTTGGTGTAGTAAGAAGTAGAATTTTGTTGCATTATCTACTGTCGAAGCTGAGTATATAGGTGTTGGTAGTTGTTGTGCTCAAATTATTTGGATGAAACATACTTTACTGGACTATGGATATCAGTTAAAACATGTCTATATAAAGTGTGACAATACAAGTGCTTTTAACATTTCCAAAAATCCAGTATCTCATGCTGGGACAAAGCATATTGATGTGAGACATCACTTTTTGAGGGATCATTATCAAAAGGGTGATATCACTATTGAGATCATTGGCACTGAACAAAAATTGTATGATATATTCACAAAGCCTTTTAATTATGAGAGGTTAAATTACATCAATCATGAGTTAAGTATGATTAATTTTAGTATAAGAGACCTCACAGTCGAACCTCACAGTTAGACCTCACATTCGAACCTCACAGTTATACCTCACAATCAAACCTCACAGTTAGACCTCACAGTCGAAACTCACAGTTAGACCTCATAGTGACACCTCATAGTTAGAGCTCACAGTTGGACCTCACTATTATACCTCACTGTTGCACCTCACCGGTGTACCTCACTGATACATCTCACAGTTGGAAACCTCGCTGTTTGTTTTTTTTTCGGGAATTCAAACCATTTTTATTCCTTTTTATTATTTCTATTTTATTTTGTTTTAATCCCTAAATGATAAAATCAAAGGCAACAAACATATTTCAATACACCTTCCTCTCCCAATCTTGAACCTTGCTCTTGAAATTCCTGAACCATAACCCTTCACCTGAGCCCTCGAATCTCTCTCAATCTCTATGGACAGAACCAAGCAACCCCCGAATGTCAATGAGGATGCGCCAAGGCCTATGAGAACTCGAGATAAATCCAGTGGCACCAGAAACACCCCGTCGGGACCTGTAAACCCGCATCTGAACAAGAGACAAATCTTTGCTAAGAAAGAGTTAAGTTAAGAATGGATGTTGTCAAGAAAGTCATTAGTACTGAATGTACTAGATTCCCAAGGATGGACCGAATGATTTGCCAAAAACAATGGACCTTACTACCCGAAGCTTTTGAAATAATTCTATGAATATCTGATGTTTGAAGAGGAAGAGGATGTGCATAGGCTAATGTCCAGAGTCAATGGAAATGAAGTCAGCTTCTTGTCTGTTGAGTGGGCTGCCTATTTGAGAGTTCCTCATGAAGGAATATTTGAATACTACTATGGCGTAGCTCCTCCAGAAAATGCTGTTTTTGAATATGAGATAGCTCTGGAAGAACTAACAGGAGATGGAAAATAAATAAGGATCATTGCAGCTGAGATGAATGGAGAAGACATGCTCTTATTCAAATTCATTCAGCATGTTCTTAGTCCGAGGAGAGTGAACTTTGCAGTACTGAAGTACCAAGACATATTTCTGATGTACTTACTGAAGCTTGGAAAGATGATTAACCTATGTAGGTTAATGATGGAACAATTGGAGGATATTACCAAGGCATGCTCAAAATCCAATGCCCTATTCCATGCCAAGCTTATTTCAGTTATGCTAAAGGTAAAGGGTGTGGCTAGAAATCAAGAAGGGATGATAGTGGCCAAGAAAAGTGTCTGTATCTCCAAGGTGATTTGCAAATTCATGAAAATTAGCTGGAATCCCTAGAAAAATTCTTGGGTGAATGATGAGGGAAAGGTGTAGGAAAAGTTTGGCCCTACTACTCATCCAACTAGGCCAAAAGACAAAAGAGATCCAGGCCTGAAGCCTGATGAGCCAGAACTAGTTTATTCTGATGAGAAGTAGGCTGATGGAGCTGTGGACCCTCAAAGAGAGAATACCCCCATTGATGATGGGACTGATCCTGATTTACCTCATAGTCCTACAAGGACAGTAGCTTTTGGAACAGATATCTCTCCAAAAGAACTACCAAGGAGATAGACTATTCTGAAGGACAATGATACTGAGACCACTGAAGAAGAAGAATAATCATATCAGAATGTTGTCAAGGACACCTCTGAAGAGGACGAGGCTACCGAGTCGGATCATTTTGTTCATGAAGAAAAGGAGGATGTTGCTGATGTAGACGATGAGGACAATGAAGAAGAAGAGCTCAGTTTGAGCCCACTGATTGATAATACAGACAATATAGTGTCTGATCAGGAACCAGGAGTGGCATCTACTGCCATTGATGAGGGAGTCATTAAAGACTCAGAAAAGGATAGGACTCACCCTACTATTGAACTAATAGAGAAAATGGTTTTTGAATCTTCTGAATTTGCAGAGGAGGTTGTAGAGTTACCTAGAGCAGAACAACTAGAAGAGATTTCTCAGGAGAATTCTCTAAGTGATGGGGAGCATCTTGGTTCAGTTTCTGTGTTGTATGACATCGAAGGTTGGTCATTAGAGCCAGGATATATGGTACTTGGACTCAATTATGGAGATTCTGATGAGGAAGACCAGCCCCAAATAGATTCTAGTATCCTACCTGTTGTGGCTGACAATTTGGCATCCAAGGAGGACCTTGAGTCCTTAAAGGCTGAAATGAAAGAAGCACTGATAGAATCAGTGGCAGATTTGAAGAAAATCCTGGTTGAAGAGATGAGGAGTGTGGAGAAATCCCTAGAGCTATCTCTTGGATGTGCTGTGTCTAGTACAGTGCAGGAAATGATCGATTAAGTTAAAGTATTCCATACTCAAATTGAGAGTCGGATAGGAGATGTGGTTTCTCTAAGACAGTCGATTGCTTCATTGACTGCCATGAACATTTCTCAAACCAAAGTGAATTCTGAGATTAGATATATCAAATAAGTAGTCAAGAAGTCTGTGGAAGTATTTGAGGCTTTTATGACATCATTCATAGAACATTTAAACAGTCATGATGAACTTGTTCAGAAGGTGATTAGTAACTTGACTCAGTCCTTCAAAGAGACAGTAGCCTTCTCGGTAAAACCGCTTCCCTCATCCAGTTCCTCTGTAAACTTTGACCAGATCAAGACTGTGATCCAGGAAGAGTTTGCTAAGGCCAGTACCAGTGGAACCTCTGATTCTCAGATACTTACTACCACTAGGGAAGTCAGTAGTTTTATTGGTGACCACTTGTGAGTAGCTACTACTTCTCAAGAGGCCATTAAGAACAATGTGGATTCTTAATTTGAGAAATTCTATACCAAGCATCAAATGAACAACCAATTAAAGCTCCTGATAGAGCATATGAAGCTTCCTCTAGTGACTCAGGACTTCAGGGAGCATGTCAGCAAGCTGAGAGAACTGACCCCTACTTTGGAAAAGTTTTTGGAGAATAAAGATGATTTCTTATCTGCTATAGAATGAGTAGGAAGCATTATTATGGATTTCCGAAACCTTCTTCTCCCCTTTCTCCATGTGGACTGCACCCCTGTCATTATCCCTCCCGCCTTACCTACATCTCAACCCAGTGGTTCTTCTTCCATTAGGTCTTTCGCTGAAGCTATCAGAAGCCTTAATCCACTATTCCCTTAGCATTCTACCCACTACAGACCCACAGGAGCTTCTATTTCTGCCCCTACAGTCATTCTTACAGCCATTCCTAAACCTGCTGATCCACCAGCTCCTTCTCCATATTCTTCTTCCAAAGGGAAATACCCCTTACCTACGGATGTTTTGGATTGAGTCTGTTTATGTCTTTTGATAGGAACTTTGTATTCGTTTTGGTCATGTAATTTACTGTGTTATTAATATAAGCCTTCTCAGTTTTCTCTCATTTGTATTTATTTTTTCTAACCACAAAGGGGGATACATACTATGCCTACTATGCTAATTTAGAAACTAATATTGTGCTAATTGAGAAACTAATATGAAAATATCGTGCTTATTAATCTCTGATACTTGACAAATTTTTTTACTTAGTATTACTAACCGTGTTATATATGGCATCTATCTTTAATACACACTGACATAATTTGTGATTATCAAAAAGGGGGAGATTGTTGGACTCACCTATTTTGATAATCCAAAATCATGTTTAAATATTGATCATAATATATATAGTCAATCATTAATCTTTTTAATCTACATAAACATTTATCTTATTCTCAAAAATGTATATTATTAAGACTCATGACTTTGCTGCATCATCTTACAGTCCATATTTATCTAAATATAAGCTCACGGTTAAAGGCTACGGGTAAGAGCCCTCTGTTCAAAGTCACTGTTATAGCTTACTATCACCTTATGTCACTGATGCTAGAAGATCACTGTTGAAGATTTACAGTCACTGTTGGAAGCTACCAGTACACGGTTGCTGTCACAAACCTACTGATGATCTAATTATCAAAGCTAACAGACAAAGAGTTACTGTCACAAGGTCACTGTTGTAACAAGGCTTCTCTTAGAAGTCCACTGTCAGACTCTTTCTCAAGACGTCTGTTGAGAACCTCTCTGTACAAGCCTACAGTTGGACAAGTTTAGTAGAAGGCTACCGCTGGACAACTCCTACTGTCGAGATAGTCAACTGTTGCTCAAAGTCTACTGATGAGGAGCTACTATTATACAGAGTAAAAGCTACTGTTACGGGACATCCACTAACACAAATTCCATCGTTACAAGCCTACAGTTGAAGAACCTACTGTTGGATCTCACAGCTGAATAGTCTACCGATGAAGTCCACAGTTATAGAGATTAAAGTCTACCGTGTGACATGCATCTGCTATGAGTATAATGATATTCCATTATTTTATTTAACAATTTTTTATTAAAACTATTATAACGGTCATTTATAGACAAATTAATACATCTGACATTATTTTATGATACTTGTAGGTATATCAGGAAATAGTATGATGTACGAGGAAGACCACATGTGGTTGAAACATTTTTTCTGCCGGCCGCTGCTGAACCAAATGAGATAAAGATGAAATAGAAAAGAGTATATATATAAGAGAGAGAGATTCAAAAAATGGAATATATAAAAGAAATAAGAAAAGTAGTGTGGATATATTGAATATACACAGAGAACTCATAAGAGAGACTCATACACAATCTGAAGAAGAGCCTTCAACACTCATTCGGAAAACATAGAGCTTCACAATGATCTATTGAAAGAACCTTTTCATGCTCAAGTGGTGTGCAGCAAGGATCTTAAATCCCAAGAATCTGATCATCTTTACATCTGGAAGTTTGGAAGTTGCGACACTCTGTTTTGGAGGCAACTTGAAGAGAAGGACCAAAGCTTCATTTCATTCATTCCAACGAGTCCAGAGATGATCTTCCAACACAATAGATCATTCCAAACGTATCCCTACTATACTTAGCTCTATTGTGTTTAAATATTTTACATTTGTGAGCAGTGTGTATGTGTTACACACACTGACTCTTGTGCTTGAACTGAGGGATAATGAAAATCCCCATACCAAACTATCTTAACATTTGTTTCCCACGTATAACTGTGGAAGAAGCCTGGTGTGGCTTGGTAGTTTATTTCTTTCCCATGTAGAACTATGGTAGAGGTTTCAAAACCTGGATAGTTTGTGAAAGCTGTTGTAAAGCCCGATATAGGATGTGTATCACTTTTTAATATAAATTCTTGGTGGCAGGTGATCACTAAGTGGAGAGGACTAAGTCTTGACTTAAGACTGAACCTATTGTTTAATTTTTTTGTGTTCATCTTTGCTTTACTCTTTTTAACATCTATCCACTGTGTTTATATTTTCAAATACAAAAATCTGTTTTTACATTCACTCTGATAGTTAGTTTTTGTTAGTGTATATATTTGATTTGTTTATTAAACTTGTTTCAAAAGTCGAATTAGTTCTCATACTGATTCAACTGAGGAGTAATCAACCTTTGAAAAACCTATTGAACAATAACTCACTTATATCTCTATTGCATTAATTGACTGGGCTGTTCTAATTTGGGGGATTTTAATCCTAAAAGCTTTTAACAAAAATTTTTAATTGAAACTCAATTCACCCCCCTATTGAGTATCCACTCTAACCAACATTTAGTATTTGAGGAGACATTCTTATTTATAAAAGGTTTTCAAAACCTCTGTTTTTCAAACTGTGATTTTAGTTTTACTTAATGATCTTACATTTTTGTTAGTTATAAATATTCTCTCTTTAATATATTTTCTAAAATCTATTTATGGACAATAGACTAGAAGGTGCTGCTACTAACAGGCAATCTTTCTTTAATGGTGTGAATTATGATCAATGGAAAATTAAAATGAAAATTCATTTGGAAAATATTGGTTTTGATATTTGGTATACTATAGAATCAGAATATGAAATTCCCCAAACTACTAGATCTGCCTGGGATGATGCTACAAGGTCTGAATATAATAATAACTGTAAAGCTATGAATGCCCTTTACTGCTCTTTAGGAGATGAGGAATTTAACCGTATTTTTTCATGTAAAACAGCTCATGAAATCTAGGACACCATGGCTGTTTCTCATGAAGGAACAACCAACGTTAAGGAAATGAGATTAAATACTTATACTATTAAATATGATAATTTTTATAAGATACCTGATTAACCTATTTCTGACATGTATCTTAGGTTTAATGATATTTTCAACACCATGAGTTCACTGGGGAAAGATGTTCCAGAAAAGGAGCAGATCATGAGAATATTGAGATATTTTCCTGACTGATGGAGAGGCACTTTCGTGTCTATCTAAGAGTCATGTGACATCAGCAAGCTACTGGTTAATGGGTTGATTGGTAAACTAATGATGTATGAAGAGGAATTGAAGGTGAACAAAGAAGAAGATGATGAACCCAAAAGAAAATCCGTAGCATTCAAGTCTACTGCTTTAAAGAGCAAAGACAAGGAGAAAATACATGTACCTACTGAAAGTTCAACTAGTGAAGATTCAGATTTAGAAAGTGATCAAGAAATGGCTCAAATAGCCAGGAGATTTAAGAAGTTCTATAGGAAGAAAAAGTTTTTCAGAAAGCCAAACTACAAGGGTATGTATGATCAACAAGGTAAGTGGAAGAAGGATTGGAAGAAATATGATAAAGAAGATGATATAGTCTGCTATGAATGCAATAGGAAAGGACACATCAAGGCTGACTGTACAAAGTTAAAACTCAAAAAGAAATATGACTATAAGGATAACAAGTACAAGAAATCCATGAAAGAAATATGGAGTTCTTCGGAAGACAGCACAAGTGAATCAGAAGCTATTGATTCTGAAAAGAATCATGCCAACATGTGCTTCATGACTAACATATCTGAGGTACCTGTTTCCCCTATTATAAATGATTATTATTCTGAAAATAACAGTGACTCAGATAATGATGAAAATATGTCTAAGGATGAACTATTTGAATATTGCAATGTACTCGAAGATACCTGCAATGAACTAAAAGATAAATACAAATCTTTGAATAAACAACATGCCTTGACTAGTAATATTAAAATAGATCTAAGTGTATAAAAAGAAAAGAATGATCAACTGTTGAAAGAGAATAACAAGCTCAAATTATCTAATGAACAATTAAGAAAAGACATTGAGAAGTTCACTGCTGGTAGGGATACCTTGACACAGTTTCTAGGAAGACATATTGATCCAAAATATACAACTGGTCTCAGATATCAGCCTGGATAGAGACACATTAGCAAAACCAAATTTGTCCCAAAATCTGGACAGTTCACTGCTAATTCTGGAAAATCTTTTGAGAAACAATTTTCTAAAGGACCGAACAAAGTATTTATGTCTTAAAATATGTTTGTTGATTTAAAAAATTCTATAAAGAAAATATGGGTTCCCAAAGTTTTATTGGCTAACCTTTCTAGACTGAAGAAGTTCTGCGTACCAAAATTGTCCCATGTTTAATCTGTTTTTTAGGGAAGTTGTTTAAAGAGTTCCTATAACACTCTATGGTATTTGGACAGCAGATGTTCAAGACATATGACAGGAGACTATTCTTGATTTAAGAGTCTAATTAAAGTTTATGGTGGGCATGTCACCTTTGGTGACAATGCAAGAGGAAAAATCATCGGTTGAGGCCAGATTGGTAACCTTGATATAATATTAATTTCTAAAGTACTTTTTGTTGATGGATTAAAATATAATTTACTTATAATATATCAGTTATGTGATGATGGGATTAATGTTAAATTTTAGAATGATTCATTTATTGTTTTTAATTCAAAAAATTATTTATTTTTCACTTCATGTAGAAATTAGAATGTATATGTTGTTGATTTAAACTCTTTATCCAAACAAAATGTTCCTTGTTTAAATTCTTTTCATAAAGAATATTGGTTGTGGCATAGAATATTAGGACACTGTAATGTGAACTCACTTAGGAAGCTATCTAAGAAATTTTTAGTTAGAGACTTACCAAAATTAGAGTTCCCAATTGATAATGTGTGTAACCCCTATCAAAAGGGAAATCAACACAAAGTTTCTTTCAAACCAAAGAAAGAAGTTTCAACTTCTCAACCACTTGAGTTGGTTCACATGGATTTGTTTGGACCATCAAGTGTTTCATGTTTAAATGGGAAGAACTATGTTTATGTTCTTGTAGATGACTTTTATAGGTATACTTGGGTATACTTTCTAGCTCACAAAAGTGAATCTTGTTCCTACTTTGTCAAATATTCCAAGTCTGTAGAAAAACGTAGTGGACATAAGATTAAAACCCTAAGAAGTGATCATGGCTGTGAGTTTGAGAATCATGAGTTTGAATCCTACTGCTCGCATAATTGCTATAGTCACAACTTTTATTCCCCTAGGACACCCCAAAAAAATAGAGTTGTAGAAAGAAGAAATAGGACCCTTCAAGAAATTGCAAGGACTATGCTTAATGAGTATGACTTACCTATTTATTTTTGGGCTAAAGCTATAAATACAGCTTCTTACATTATTAATAGAGTTTTAATTAGACCTATTCTAAAAAGGACCCTTATGAACATTGGAATAATTGGAAGCCTATGGTTAATTACTTTAGATTTTTTGGTTGAAAAGTCTTTATTCTTAATATTAAAGATAATCTAGAAAAATTTTCTCCCACAAGTGATGAAGGAATTTTCCAGGGTTATTCTAAGTAAAGCCAATAGAGAGTTCAATAAAAAATCAAATGTGTGGAAGAATCAGTTCATATCAAATTTGATGAGACTGATCCACATGAGCCTAAAGCCTCTCTTGAAAATCTTTAGGAACATTTATCAAATTTTAACTTTAATGATAAAAATAATGAGTCCCATGTAAAAGTATCCAGTTCTGGAAATTTTTCAGAATCTACACCTGTAGATTTTAAATCAATAGAAAACAATGAAGAATCTAGTTCAACCCTTCCTAGAGGTATTAGGACTCTCAAGAATCATCCTCTAGATGCTGTTTTAGACGATTTAAATAGAGGAACACAAACTAGAGCTTCTATAAGAAACCAGGTTGAACATCAAGATATTATTTCACAGCTTGAACCCAATAATATTAATGATGCAATCAATGATGAATTTTGGGTAATGGCCATGAAAGAGGAACTAAATTAGTTCGATATAAACAATTTTTGGGAATTAGTGGAACGACCCAAGGACACCTTAACCATAGGCACTAAATGGTTGTTTAGAAACGAAGTAGATGAGTCTGGGAATATAGTTATAAATAAAGCTAGGCTAGTTGCACAAGAATATAGTCAAGAAGAAGGAATAGACTATGAGGAGACCTTTTCACTTATAACTAGACTAGAAGCCATTAAGATACTACTTGCCTATGCAGCTCATCATAATTTCAAACTTTATCAAATGGATGTTAAAAGTGATTTTCTAAATGGATACATAGTTGAGGATGTGTTTGTTGAAAAACCAACTGGTTTTACAAATCCCCATTTTTCCGATCATGTTTTCAAACTATCTAAAGCTTTGTATGGATTAAAACAAGCTCCAAGAGCATGGTATGATAGGCTCAGCTCTTTTCTTATTTCAAAAGGTTTTACCAAAGGGATAGATGATCCTACTGTTTTTCATTAAATGTATTTCAAAAGATGTTTTGATAGTAAAAATTTATGTGGATGATATTATTTTTGGATGTTCTAAAAATTCATTATGTGTTGATTTTTCAAAAATGATGTAAAATGAGTTTGAAATGAGTTTAATGGGAGAAATCAAATTTTTCCTTGGATTTCAGATCTTTCAAAATAAAATGGAACTGCTTTGAATCAATGTAAATATATTAAGGATCTTTTAAGACGTTTTTCTTTGGATGGTAGTAATGGTAGTGACACACCTATGAGAACCACCTGTAAGTTGGATACAGATGAATCTGGAGAACCAGTGGATCAATCCAGCTATAGGGGTATGATAGGGAGTCTACTCTATCTTACACATAGTAGAACTAACATCATGTTTATTGTATTCATGTGTGATCGCTTTCAAGACAATCCAAAAGAGTCTCATTTAACTGTTGTTAAAAGAATTTATAAATATCTCAAACATATTCCCAACTTAGGATTATTCTATCCAAAAGGTCAATAATTTGATTTGTTGAGTTATTCTGATGCTGATTTTTCCGGTTTCAAGTTAGATAGAAAAAGAACCTCTATGACATGTCACATTTTAGGAAAGTCACTAGTATCTTGGTGTAGTAAGAAGTAGAATTCTGTTACATTATCTACTGCTGAAGCTGAGTATATAGCTGCTGGTAGTTGTTGTGCTCAAATTCTGTGGATGAAACATACTTTACAGGACTATGTATATCAATTCAAACATGTCTCTATAAAGTGTTACAATACAAGTGCTTTTAACATTTCCAAAAATCCAGTATCTCATTCTAGGACAAATCATATTGATATGAGACATCACTTTTTGAGGGATCATTATCAAAAGGGTGATATCACTCTTGAATTCATTAGCACTGAACAACAATTGGACGATATATTCACAAAGCCTTTCAATTATGAGAGGATAAATTACATCAAACATGAGTTTGGTATGATTAATTTCAATATAAGAGACCTCACAGTCGAACCTCATCGTTAGACCTCACAGTCAAACCTCGCAGTTAGACCTCATAGTCAAACCTCACAGTTAGACCACACAGTCGAACCTCATTGTTAGACCTCACAGTCAAACCTTACAGTTAGACCTCACAGTCGAACCTCATAGTTAGACGTCATAGTGATACCTCACAGTTAGAGATCGTAGTTGGACCTTACTGTTATACCTCACTGTTGCACCTCACCGGTGTACCTCACTGATACATCTCACTATTGGATACCTCGCTGTTTTTTGGCGGGAATTTGAACCGTTTTTATTCCTTTTTTATTTCTATTTTATTTTGTTTTAATCCCTAAATGATAAAGTCAAAGGCAACAAACATATTTCAATCCACCTTCCTCTCCCAATCTTGAACCATGCTCTCGAAATTCCTGAACCCTAACCCTTCACCTGAGCACTCGAACCTCTCTCAATATCTATGGCCAGAACCAAGCGACCCCGAATGACAATGAGGATGTGCCAAGGAATAAGAGAACTCGAGCTGAATCCAGTGGCACCAGCAACACCCCTTCGGGACCTGTAAACCCGCATCTGACCAAGAGACAAATCTTTGCTGAGAAAGAGTTAAGTTAAGAATGGATGCTGTCGAGCTAGTCATTAGTACTGAAAGTACTAGGTGCCCATGGATAGACCGAATGCTTTTCCAACAACAATGGACCTTACTACCCGAATCATGTGAAATAATTCTATGAATATCTGACGCTTGATGAGGAAGAGGATGTGCCTAAACTAATGTCCAGAGTCAATGGAAATGAAGTTAGATTCTCTTCTGCTGAGTGGGCTCCCTGTTTGAGAGTTCCTCATGAAGGAATATTTGAATACTACTCTGAAGTAGCTCCTCCAGATAGTGTTGTTTTTGAATATGATACAGCTCTGGAAGAACTAACAGGAGATGGAAAATCCAAAAGGATCATTTCAGGTGAGATTAATGGAGAAGACATGATCTTATTCAAATTCATTCAACATGTTCTTAGTCTGAGTGGAGGGGACTTTGTAGTACTGAAGTACCAGGACATATTCCTGATGTACTTATTGAAGAATGGAAAGAAGATTAACCTATGTAGGTTACTGATGTCACAATTGGAGGATATAAACAAGGAAAGCTCAAAATCCAATTCCCTATTCCATTCCAAGATTATGTCAGTTATGCTAAAGGTAAAGGGTGTGGATGGATATCAAGAAGAGATGATGGTGGCCAAGAAAAGTGTCTGTATCTCCAAGGTGATTTTCAAATTCCTGAAAATTAGCTAGAATCCCTAAAAAAATGCATGGGTGAATGATGAGGGAAAGGTGTATGAAAATTTTGACCCTAGTACTCATCCAACAAGGCCAAAAGACAAAAGATTTCTAGGCCTGAAGCCTGATGATCCAGAACAGGTTTATTCTAATGAGAAGGATGCTGATGGAGCTGTGGAACCTCAAAGAGAGAACACCCCCATTGATGATGGGAGTGATCCTGATTTACCTCACAGTCCTGTAAGGACAGTAGCTTTGGAGCATCTAGCCCTCAAAAAGAACTACAAATAAGACAGACTATTCTGAAGCAAAGTGATACTGAGGCCACTGAAGAAGAAGAAGAAGCATATCGTAATGTTTTCAAGGACACCTCTGAAGAGGATGAGGATACCGAGTCAGATCATTTTGTCCATGAAGAAAAGGAGGTTGTTGATGAAGCAGATGATGAGGACAATGAAGAAAAAGAGCTCAGTTTGAGCTCACTGATTGATAATATAGACAATATAGTGTCTGATCAGGAAGTAGTAGTGGAATCTACTTCCATTGATGAGGGAGTCATTAATGAATCCGAAAAGGATAGGACTCACCCTACTGTTGAACTAACAGAGCAAATGGTTGTTGAATCTGCTGAAGTTGCAGAGGGGGTTGTGGAGTTACCTATAGCAGAACAGTTAGAGTAGATTCCTCATGAGAATGCTCTAAGTGAGGGGGAGCATCTTGGTTCAGTTTCTGTGTTTCATGACATCGAAGGTTGGTCATCAGATCCAGGATATATGGTACTTGGACTCAATTATGGAGATTCTGATGAGGAAGACCAGCCCCAAATAGATTCTGTTATCCTACCTGTTGTGGCTGACAATTTGGCATCCAAGGAGGACCTTGAGTCCTTAAAGGATGAAATGAAAGAAGCACTGAGAGAATCAGTGGAAAATTTGAAGAAAAGCCTGGTTGAAGAGATGAGGAGTGTGGAGAAATCCCTAGATCTATCTATGGGATACGTTGTGTCTAGTCCAGTGAAGGAAATGGTGGATGAAGTTAAAGTATTCCATACTCAAATTGAGAGTTGGACAAGAGCTGTGGTCGCTCTAAGACAATCTATTGCTTCATTGACTTCCATGAATAGTTCTCAAACCCAGGTGGATGCTTAGATTAGATATATCAAAGAAGTAGTCAAGAAGTTTGGGAAAGTATTTGAGGCTTTTAATATAGAAGTCAAAGAACATTTAAACAGTAAAGATGCACTTGTTCAGAAGGTGATTAGTAACTTGACTCAGTCTTTCGAAGAGACAGTAGCCTTCACGGTAAAACCCCTTCCCTCATTCAGTTCCTTTGTAAACTTGGACCAGATCAGGACTGTGATCCAGGAAGAGTTTTCTATGGCTAGTACCGGTGGCACCTCTGATTCTCAGATACTTACTACCACTGGGGAAGTTAGTAGTTTTGTTCATGACCACTTGCGGGAAGCTACTACTTCTCGAGATGCCATTAAGAACAAGGTGGATGTTTACTTTGAGAAATTATATACCAAGCATCAAATGACCTACCACTTCAATCTCTTGATAAAGAATATGAAGCTGACTCTAGTGACTCAGGCCTTCAGGGAGCAGGTCAGAAAGTTGAGATAACTGAACCCTACGTTGGATAAGTTTTTGGAGAATAAAGATGATTTCTTATCTGCTATGGAAAGAGGAGGAAGCATTATTATGGATTTCAGAAACCTTCCTCTCCCCTTTCTCCATGTGGACTGCACCCCTGTCATTATCCCTCATGCCTTACCTACCGCTCAACCCAGTGGTTTTTCTTCCATCATGTCTCCTACTAAAGCTATCAGAAGCCTTACTCCACTAATCCCTCAACAATATACCCACTAAAGACCCACATGAGCTTTTTTTTCTTCCCCTACAGTCATTCCTACAGCCATTCCTAAACCTGCTGATCCACCAGCTCCTTCTCCATCTTCTTCTTCCAAAGGGAAGGACCCCTTACCTATAGATGCTATGGATTAAATCTGTTTATGTCTTTTGACAGGGACTTTGTATTCTTTTTGGTCATGTAATGTACTATGTTATTATTATAATCCTTCTCAGTTTTCTCTCATTTGTATTTATTTTTGGTAATCACAAAGGGGAGACATACTCTGATTACTGTGCTAATTGAGAAACTAATACTGTGCTAATTTAGAAACTAATATGAAAATATTGTGCTTATTAATCTCTGATACTTTACAAATTTTTATTCTTAGTATTACTAACCGTGTTATATATGGCATCTATCTTTACTACACACTGACATAATTTGTGATTATCAACAAGGGGGAGATTTTTGGACTCACCTGTTTTGATAATCCCAAATCATGTTTAAATATTGATCATAATATATTAAGTCAATCATTAATCTTTTTAATCTACATATACAATTTAATTATTCTCAACAATGTATATTTGTAAGACTCGTGACTTTGCTACATCAGAATACAGTCCATATTTATCTAAATATAAGCTTACTGTTAAAGGATACGGGTAAGAGCCCTATGTTCAAAGTCACCGTTATAGCTTATTATCACCTTAAGTCACTGATTCTATAAAATCACTATTGAAGATTTACAGTCACTATTGGAAGCTACCGGTACATGGTTACTGTCACAAACCTACTGATGATATACTTATCAAAGCTCACAGACAAAGAGTTACTATCACAAGGTCACTGGAGTAACAATGCTTCTGTTAGAAGTCCACTGTCAGACTCTTTCTCAAGTCTTCTGTTGAGAAACTCTCTGTTCAAGCATACAATTGGTCAATTTTATTAGAAGGCTACCGCTGGACAACTCTTACAGTTGAGATAGTCGATTGTTGCTCAAATTCTACTGATTAGGAGCTACTATTACACAGAGTAAAATCTACCGTTACAAGACATCCACTAACACAAAGTCCACCGTTACAAGCCTACAGTTGAAGAACCTACCGTTGGAGCTCATAGCTGAATAGTATACCGATGAAGTCCACAGTTGTAGAGATTAAAGTCTACCGTGTGACATGCATCTGCTACCAGTCTAATGATATTCCATTATTTTCTTTACCAATTTTTTATTAATACTATTATAATGGTCATTTCTAGACAAATTAATACATATGACATTATTTAATGATACCGTTAGGTATATCAGGAAACAGTACGATGTACGAGGAAGACCACACGTGGTTGAAACATTTTTTCTGTCGGCCCCTGCTGAAACAAATGAGATAAAGATGAACTGGAAAAGAGTATATATATAAGAGAGATACATTCAGAGAAAAAAATGGAATATATACAGAAATAAGAAAAGTAGTGTGGATATATTGAATATACATAGAACACTGACTCTTGTGCTTGAACTGAGGGATACTGAAAATCCCCATACCAAACTATCTTTACATTTGTTTCCCACGTATAACTGTGGAAGAAGCCTGGTGTGTCTTGGTAGTTTATTTCACTCCCATGTAGAACTGTGGTAGAGGTTGTAAAACATGGATAGTTTGTGAAAGCTGTTGTAAATCCCGATACACGCTGTGTATCACTTTTTAATATAATTTCATGGTGGCAGGTGATCACCAAGTGGAGAGGACTAGGTCTTGACTTAAGACCGAACCTCTTGTTTAAATTTTTTGTGTTCATCTTTTCTTTACTCTGTTTAACATCTATCTGCTGCATTTATATTTTCAAAGACAGAAATCTGTTTTTACATTCACTCTAATAGTTAGTTCTGGTTAGTGTGTATATTTGATTTGTTTAGTAAACTTTTTTCAAAAGTCGAATTAGTTCTCATACTGATTAAACTGAGGAGTAATCAACCTTTGAGAAACATGTTGAACAATAACTCACTTATATCTCTACTTCCTTAATTGACTGGGCTATTCTAATTTGGTGGATTTTAATCCTAAAAGTTTTTAACAGAAATTTTTAATCGGAACTCAATTCACCCCCCTCTTGAGTATCCAATCCGACCAACACCCATGAATAATAATAATTTTTTTATATTAAGGAATCATTATTCTACAATAGTTTTGTTTTTCCATGAAATTATAATCTTATTTGGAAACATGGTTTTTGAATTTGGGAAGAGCCACAATATAGTAGTTAAGATTCACCATGACACACTCGACCATGCCTTAATTGGTTATCCATGGGGTTTTGGTTTGGTTATATAATATATTATTGTAGATTTAAGCTCTAGTCACTCCAAAATGAGACCTTAAGTCTTGGGTATTGTGAAATAATTATGAATTTATAACCTCAACATAGCCTTGAATGGGAGGGATTTTCCAAAACACTATGGTTTAAATTACAAAGCACCCATGTGTAGTTTTTTTAGAAGTTAAAAGTTGGTAATTTATCAAGGTTCCTATATTAATATCCCATTTTCTCCCTTTTCTTAATTCTATTTGAATAAGTATGAGAATTCCTCATTCTCACCTTCATTCTACCCCTTTTTCTACCATTAATCAAGGTTTTTTGGGAGTATATATCTATGTAGATCCTGTTTAAAATCTCTCTTCATATCTCCCATTTCCACTATCTATGGATTCCTTTATTTTTCTTTATGCATCTATGGTTTTTGAAATACAATTCCACTAGAGGATAGTGGAATCATCCCTCTTCATTTGTATTTCTAGTGTGGTATGTAGAGGTGGTCTCATAAAGAGAAGTCCATGTTGTTTTAAATCCATTTTTATTAAATAATTCTTACTTATGAATTTATTATGTTTTTATAGAAATATTTTTTTATTACCCTTTGACACTGGTATCTAAATTTGGTCTTTCATGTGACTTAGTTCTGGGTGTGTATTTGGTGTTCACCAAAGCCTGTAAGTCTAGGTTTTAGCTCTATTATGTGGCCCTATGACTAAGGAATTGATTATTCCAAGTAGTTTTTTTATTATAAAAAGATATATGGGTCAATTTTATGGTTTTTATAATAATATAGGTTCTATTGGAATCATATGTAGCTTGAATGATCTTGTGACCAACAATGGATCACCAATTGAGGTAGGGGCCTTTATATTACTCAGTCTCTTTCCTGTTCAGCAGTTTTATGTTCATGTGTGATTATTATTATTGTTGTTGTTGTTATTGTTTTTGTTGTTATTATTTTTATTATTGGTATTAGTATATTCCATTAAATTTTATGATGTCACCCATATGGATGAGATGGAATCTTGTTATCCTACCAGTCAATAAGAAGCATATATAATTATAAATGGTTTGTTAGAGGAGTTTTAGTCTAACAAGTGTCTATGAACCTCTTTATGGAATATTCAGTTGAATGAGTTATATTTTCAAGTTAAATAGATATTTTATATTGTATATTATAAAGGGTTGTTTTATGAAAAAGGTATATCTAATGGAAAGGGGTTATGTTGAATATCCAGGTGAAAATGAACATTTCAAATGATTGTTTTGAAATGTAATACAAAAAGTGTGAGTTTTTTCAAAGAAATATTTCATTGGTATTTCTTAAAATATCTTATAATTAGAAAATACAATGAGATATAACAATTGAAAAGGGTATATAATGATTATTTTGTCATTATTATTGATGGAAGTCTACAATGTCTTGGATTGATATGTTTTATTCTTTGAATTAATATATGAAATAACCAATTTTTTTAATGCATGGTTTCTTTTCATTATCCTTCCCAGTTATGACTGATTTATATATTATACCTATTTCATGATGATACATTACTTTTTTTTGAGTTCATTACCATGATATAGTGTTTTTATATTAATGTATGTCCTGGATTTCATGTGGATGTGAGTTTTCTCAATAACATTTTTTTTGGTGTCAATGTTGTTGTGTGGGACTAAATATATGTAATTAACCCCATAGAGGGTAGATATTGGTAAATTGGATTGTGTTATATGAAACCATTCCAATATTATTGAACTTATTATGGGATATTGTCTTCATTAATTAGGCCTAGAGTGTGATATTTGAACTTGGTTTTTGATCGGGTGTCCTAGTTGTTTTTCATATGGGTTTGGGTGATGAATATATCATTTGGAACGTTATCCGGTGTATGATCATAGATTTTATGGTTAAACATGATTTTTTGGATTTAGGGTAGCCTATGGGCTTTTATTGTTGTATCTTTTTATTATAATGTTTCATTAGGCTAATACATGACACTCTATCCTTGCTTGATTATTCAATGTTTATGATACATGTTTATATAAATATTGACATTGATTATTGTGGATATGTAAAAATGTGATGATGGTGAGTTTTAATGAGGTATGTGGTGTGGTATGAGACCTCACTCTAAGTGAGAGGGTGGGGTATAAGGTGAATCTATCAAATTTTACCCTGAGTGTATGGTGTGTCCTATATGAGAGGTCACCTATCAATATTGGTTACTCAGATAACCCATTATTAGTTATGTATATTCTATTGTTTGTTGGGATTGACTCATATTTGTGTTCTTTAGCTCATCATGGAGTTTTACTGTTGATATTCCCTCCACAAACTACCTCTATCATTATCTAGTTGACATGATATGTGACTATGGTAAAATCCTATGAGTGAATAGATCTACCTATATGATATTTTTTCCAATGAGATTCAGTCTTTAGAACACTTTTTATACTCTATGAGTTTCCTATATACTGTGTATCATATATTGAGATTCATTTATTGTATGGATTCCTTGTTTAATGCATTTTACAAATGTATTACTATCACTGGTTGAAGTCGTTGGGTTTTGGTAGAACGAACGAATATTAAAATACAATAAAATTATGATAATTTTGTATATTACTTAATAAATTACAAAAATAAACACCGAATGACCATATTATTTTAGTGCCTTTGGAAAAAGGAAACATAAACACTGGTATATAAGTGAGAAACAATATCTCCCACATTGTTATTCATGACTATAACTCATCTTAAAAACGTAAAAAATAATACATATATTCATAACATGGAGAGGGAAACATAAAAGGGGTGAGATTATATGCTCAGTAAGGATAAACAAGAGAGACATGTAAGCATAAATATGATCATAGGGGTATGAGAATGAGATCATAACATTTTAAGATCACACCCTTCATATCCTAAGATCACAAACATGAATTAATTATTTTTATTTTCTAAGATATGAATCATAATGAAATAATGAACATAGTCTACGAAATAATATCATAGGAATAAGACATGGAATTTTAGAATACATAAACATGTGATATCATTCCATATAAGTCAATATTCATTTCTAGAACTAATCAATAAAATTCAGGGAAAATAGACCTATTTGGTGGGACACACCACCATCCCCAGTTTTAGTCCTTTCCTTTTGTGGGAACATGTTTCCCAATCATTGCATAGTGGATCAGGTTTCCCCAAATTCCTACTCAATGGTGACTACACCTACTCAGCAGGACACACCACCATTCTTAGTTTTATTAATTTATTATAAGGATTTGGTTTCTCTATATCCTCATATTGTATCAAGCTTGTCGAATCGATTCAAAACATTATCTCATGAGATATTAATATTTACCTAATGAATTTGAGGGAGATATTGGTCCCAAACATCTAATAATAAAATCATTCATACATGTGACACAAGATAATGAATCTTTCATTATATCATGACCCATTAAATGAAATGGGTTATATTAATGTAAAATTAGAAACCATGAAATGAAATGGGTATCAATAACATCTCCTCAAATAATAACCTATGGGGAAGAGATAGGTGTCAAAATCATTTCATTGAAACATAACCCATGAAAAGAAGACGGATTCAAAATAACAGAACAAATGGAAGAGAAATGGTTGTCATAAGCATCCTTCAATAAAAACATAAACCATTCACGAAATAATTTTAATGGAACCTTTGGATAATTTCTGAGAAGGCCATGAGTAATATAAACAGATGTTATCATAGATGGAAAATAACTTGGAATGATATTTTGAAAACATTTCTTAATATAAATATGCATTATTATTTGAAAAAAAAAGGATCTTTAAAACATAAAAAATTTTGAAAACCATTTTAATTAAAATAAAAATGAAAAATTATGAATAAATATTTGAAAACAAATTTGAATCCTTTTTCATTGAAAAAATAAGAAAATATCATGAAAACTATTTGAAAAACATTTCATTTAAAAAATAACCTCAAAAACATTTTTCCAACCCAATTATTTAAAATAAAATTGAATATATATAAAGGATATCGAAAATTTTTTTATTAATGTTTTCATAAAAAAATTGGAAAACTTATAATGATTGTTTGAAACCCTTTTTCTTAGAAAATGCTTGAATATTTATAAAGAAATATTGAAAAAAAATTAAAACCATTTCATTGAATATAGATTTGGAAACTCATAAAAAAATAATATAAATCACTGAAATAATTTTGATTTTTTAACTAAGATTCAAATATAATTCAAATCACTATTTTAAAACATTTTTGAAAACATGGGTTCATTAATAAAACTTATTTTCAAACAAAATGAGAATCGAGGTAAAGTTTTCATAAAAAGAATATCTCAATTATATTAAGTTTAAAAATAGTGGGAAAATGGTTATAATACATTAATAAATCATGAATAAATAGATGAGATGAAAATTAATGTGTTTTATTTAGAGATGAATTATGATATTTCATCAATGGAATAATAATCGTTAACAATCTCGATAAATAATGAGATTGTAATAATAAACTATTATGATTTTGGTAACTATAATTCAAAATGGAAAAAAATTACATAAATAATAAAATATCATGAATAAAAGATATTAATTATATAAATTTACAAAAATAATATATACACTTTATGTAAAGATATAGGTTCATAACATGTCATGTGTCTCAAAGAAGGCAAGTTGAGACAAAGTTAGTTTCTAGTTTGTTAACTTCTGAAACATTATACCCATAAAATAACTATCATAAAATGGATATTTAAAAACCCATAAAATTATGTATATTAATTATATAATACATCCAATTTTAGTATACACACCACACAAATTAATTGAGTTGTGAATAAGGCATGTATCTCACAGAAATAAAAAGTTAGACGAAAACCTCTAACTTTGTCTGCTGACTCTCATCAAACACATTAAAAATTCATATATAATAAATATATTTTTATTATACATCTCTAAATTAACCATATAATTATATATAATACTATAAATGGTTCTATTGTGACTTTATATTACCTTCTTGTTTACAATTTCATATTAAGGTTACGCTTCGGGTAATATTCACTAGGTTTTTCGCTTGTCTTAACTTGTCATATCATTTTACCTTATAATTTTATCATGATTTAATAAATATAAAATATGATATTAATATAATTTAAATGAATTATATATTTATTATAATAATTTATATAATATATAATTATGAAATGGAATACATCATTCATGGACATGGTAGGTAGTACCTACGCATGAACACTGCTTTCGTTTTATTAATGTATTGAAGAAGAGAGAGTTAATGAAACTTATATATATTTATATATGTATATAATATCATTATAATATAATTATTATATTATATATATCATATAGGTTCTCTAAAAATATGCTTAATACATTAAATGTAGTGTGTGAACGAATCACATTGCTTTGATGGGCGGTAGTCCACAATTCCTCAAACTAAATTATCACATTTGAACAAGATGGAAAGAATAAGGGTTTGTTATAAATAAAAATTAAATAAGAATAAATATATTATAAATATATTCTATATAATTTAAAAATATATTTTCCATCATAATTTCCACTATGAAATGTGGTAAAAGAAAATTGAACAATCGTCATTTCGTGAGGTGATAGTGCCTCAAACACATAAACATAATGTTTGTTACCCATTAGATGGAAGTGTGTGTAAGTATAGTTATAAAACTTATAATAAATAAATTATAGTATATTTATGATATATTTTATATTATAAAATCATCAAATAAGAAGATTATATGGAGTGGAGAATGGAAATAAAGGAATGAATCTTGAGGAAGGGTGTTACCTCTTAAATGGGTGGTAACACTTTTTGGTTTGCACCAAATAGATTCCATGAAAGACTTTCTGACAAAATATAAGATAAAATGATTAATATAGGGGTTTTTAAATGATTATTGGGCATATCTTGGCCAAACCTATTTGGTTTGAGAGGTGTGAAGAAGTGAGAGTGTTCTTTCCTTTTTCTAGTGGAAGGGGAGCAATACTCTTGTAAATACCAAAATATATTCATCAATAGGATGTATACCAAACCAAATGTTCCTAAAAATGAACAAAATAATGTATTAAATGGTAATAATTATATATATAACCTCAAAAAATAAAAATATGTTTATTTTAATAATTTTGTTCCATTACTTCTAAGAATCCCCAATTTTATCATTTTGGTTTTAATTATAGTATCTGGATTTATAAGCTAAGTATTTTTTCCATTAATACTAAAATAATGATATATTTATTATAAAATATAGATATATTGAATTATTAATATTAAATCTAATTTATAAAATATAAATCTCATGTGTTTTGGAAATTAATTTTAAAATAAGCGCATGTGATGCACAAAAACACTCTGTAAACACAAACCATGCTAAAACTGTTCTTAAAATCTATATGTTAATATATTAATTATAAAAGATCAATTGGTACATTAATATACCATATTTTATATTTACTATAACTTATAACTAACTTTTAATACATTCATATTTTTATTAGTTTGAAATCATTCAATAAAATATCATTTTTTGTAAAATAACATTACAGTCAATTTCTGACATTATTTATTTAATTATAATTTTAAAACATAAAAACAGTATTTGAATTAAAGTATATTTATTATAATGATTTTTAAAATGACATATTAATTTAAAGATATAATTATAAAAAATAATTCGATCAATTTACTTCACTTTTAATATTTATAGTGTCATTTATTTTAGTTAATTATTAACTAAATAATCACGTCATTTGAATTTCTTAAGAATTTTAAGTAACTAAATCATCTCTAAATGTTAATGATAAAATATTATGATAAAAATAACCCATTTATAATTCCAAATTACATCTAGAACCAAAAATATGTTGTTTTCTACATATATCAAATTTTTATATAAGATAATGGTAATGGAAGTTCCCTTTTTGAATTTTTCTTACTTAAACTTTTATTTATCAATCTTCCATTGAATAATATCAAAATAACAAATAAAACTCGAACCAAGAGGGGATATGGTTTAATTATTAAAATTAAATGTCTTTTGGACATGTTTCCATGTCATTTTGTTTCTTAATAATAGGTTTTAGTGCCTTATTATGTTTAATTTTACCTTAATTATGGTAATTCAATTTAATCACTATCACTAATCTTTTTGGTCCAAAAAATAAGTTGATCTTATTATAAAAAAATATACCATTCTTATTAAAATTTTGTATTTAATTTTTTTCGAAATTCAAGTCACATATATAGGAAAATTATTTTTAATTCTAATCTTACAGACCTTATGAGAAATCAGGTTTTTAAATTAAAGCAATATAAATTTCAATAAGTGTTTATATATAATTTCAATATATAAATGATTCCAATTACCTGAATTGTATTAATAAATGTACAATGGATCTATTTTTACTTTATAAACCAATGTAAAATTTAATTTAACATTATCACATATTTATCCAAAGAGGTGGTTCTTAACTAAAATTTAGTATTTTTCACTATTCATCCAAAAATGATGTTTCTCATAAAAATAAAAATAAATCACCATAAAATAATTCCAACATTATTAATTAAAAAACTCTATTAATTTTTTTAAATTATAAAAGCATAAAAAAAATTTTAAAAATAAGTTTGTCATTAAAACGTGGTGAAACTCGTTCTTATGTGTACCATTATCTAATATAAGTGTTGTGTGTATCATATATTAACATGGTGTGGAATATAATGAAATCCAAACTGAATTTAGGGTTTCTTGAGAAAAAATTACAAAAATATTAAATTAATTTGGTAAAAAAACTCACAAAATATCAGGGTGTTACATTCTCCCGCCCCCCATTAAATTTAATTTATCCCATTAAATTCATCTCTATTATCAGAAGATTAATAATTTTATGTTACTTTAATAGAAAAATACAACATAAAAATAAACACTTAAACTTACTTAAGTAAAAATAATGTCAGAACCATAATAGTTACCCTGAGTACTATATAGCTGGGTTTCCATATTGGAGAACAAAAATGGAAAGTGAAAGCATGGAATTGAAGGAAAAGCGTAAATATTCGTAGGGAGTGACTAAGATCATAAATAAAAAAATTGAATGTTAACTGAAATGTTGAGTGCCTAAAATTCAAAAATATGTGATGATTTAAACAATAATTAGTTCACAAAATATAAATTTATTAGGATATAATTTTATATATAGATCATTTTCCTATTATTGAATAATTTAAAAAAAAGATATACTTGATTGGTTTCTAGAAAACCTCGCCATTTGTTATTCCTTGATCAAATTTAACACTTTCTCCAAAATTGAGGTGAATATTTTTCATTATTTATGCACAAAAATATCATTAGATCCATGATAATTCAACCCATCTTTCTTTAGTTACCATCAACACAAAATTGTTAGAGTAGTTTATCCAATATGCATAAATCCACATGTGATGAGATAATACTATAATCTCAAAAACATCATTTAAAGTTGAAATTAAACAACCCAAAAATAGTTAGCCTTATAACGCTAATAAATTATGAAGTTCCAAAAAATAATAAATAACGACACAAAATCAGATTAACATTGGTCCTTTATATATCACAATGGCTCTTGGTCGTCAGATTCCAAACATGTCAATACCCTCATCATATATTCTATCAAAACATGGTATTAACATGAATTACCATAAAATGTTTAGGAAAACTTGTATGTCTCTTTATTCCAAATGATAGGGGATATATTTATTTAATTCAAGAACTTATAATCTTGTTCAATGGTGATATAGACCACTTTTTCAACAAATTAGTAATTAGTTCTAGGGTAATCAGTATTGTACAATTTAATCAATCCAAATCAGTCATTTATTTATCTAAGCTAAACACAATTCTTTCAACATATTGATCACATTAATGGTTACCTTCCCTTGATCAAAATATCAATTTTCTAAGTCTTCATAACAATTCATCAAATCCATTTAAATCCTTAATGAATAATTATACTGAAAATATTATATATATTTCAAGATTCGTGTAATATAATCATTCAATTCCAAAACATAAATACATCATTCATCCAACATTATTATTAATCCATTTCTCAGGCTTTATCATCTTATTCCATAATACATCTTTTATAGAATATTAAATATGACTCACTTCTTAAGTTTCCTCAAACCTCAATCTAATCAGGCTTTTTATGTCTAATTCAAGAAATATTGTAAGAACATCACATACCATTCACTTGTTTGTTGCGGTCTTGTTATCCTCATAAGTATCACCAATACTCATACGACATTCCTGATTCTCACTATTATATTTCCACAAGGGAATTAAATTTTTATAATTACTATTATTTTCAAATCTGAAACACTCAATGTTTTCCATGATTCTTCTAGTTTTCTCCATCATCTAAAACTAGGAATCATAGGGTGAGAAACTTATATTATGGAAGAAAAAAACATAATCATGAAAAATTACATATAGGATCTAAATCATTACACATGGTTTTTAATTGAAGATGTCTTAAGTTTATACATGATTATTCACAGTCTCAATGTATTCAAATCCTACATGATGTTTTGTAAAGAGTTTGTGAATTTCCAAAGCATATCCTCTAGGAGTGTCAAATTAGGGGTGAAACAAGGCACATTTTAATGTAACAGGTTATGCCGAGTCAAGACCGACACATCTTGTTAGAGTTTTTATGCCTAGGTATATCTATTCCAGAGCCACATACACTTATAGTATCCATAATGGGATTTTATTCTAAGAAACCACTCTCTCTATAATTTACCAAAATTCGAGGAAATATTCCTAAACATTAAACCATCCTCAGACTTATCCTTATAGACCACCATCAACATATCATTAGAAATATACCGATGTATCTCACTAAAATTTTTTCATCCAAGTTTCCAAATATTGACTAATCCTTCACTCTAAAACCAACTACAACAACCCAGTATTTACAAACACTAACAATACATTAATTTTGCAGAATACATAAAAATTTTAAAAAAAAGATTCCCAAATACCATATTAGTTTACTTCCATTGGAAACATGGAATCCTAAACACTAGTACATAAGTGAGCTATATTATATCACACTAGGATATTCTTTACAACAACCCTTCTTAGAGATATAAAACACAATACATATCTTCCTAACCTGGGGAATGAAACATAAAATGGGTGATCTCAGATACTGAATAAGGGTAAACAAGGAATACATGTAAAAATAAACATGATCATAGGGATATTAGAACGTGATCATAACAATAGAATATAATACCATGTATATCATAACATCAGAAACCTGAATTTAATCATAGATGATCAGAAGACATGAATCATAAGGAAACAAAGAACATAATCCATAAAATCATATCATATGAATAATACATGGTATTTTTTATACAAAAAAATGTTATATCAATCCCTATAAGTCAATATTCATCGCTAGAACATATTGAGGAACTTCATGGGAACTACACCTATAGGGAAAAACACACCACCATCCCCACTTGCAGTCATTTCCTTGTAAGGGATTGGGTTTCCCTATCTTACTATAGTTGATCCATCCCATCGACTTGATTCAAATAATTTTCACATGAGATATAAATATTTACCCAATGCGCTGGAGATATATATAGGTCCCACCCATCTCAAAATAAATCCATTCATTCATGTTCCAAAACATAATAAATCATTCATCATAACATGATCCATAAAAAATATATGGGTTCTATTAAATCAAATAATTACCCATGAAATGAAATGGGTATTAATAACTTCTCTTCACATTATAACCAATGGAAACATTATAGGTTTTAAAATAATTTCATCAAAGCATAACCCGTTAAAAGAAGCGTGTTTCAAAATCATATAACTCTTGAAAGAGAAATGGGAGTCATAAACTTCATTCTATCAAAACATAAAACATTCAAGAAATAATATGAATGGAACATTTAGATAATTTCCTAAAAGGGAATGAGTAACATAAATGGATGTTATCTTATATAGAAAATAACTTGGAAGGATATTTTGAAAACATTTCTTGAGGTAACTATCCTTTTTTCATTGAAAATTTATATTTAAAACAAAATCCTTTTGAAAAAAATTTCTTCAAATAAAGATGAATCTTATAATGATTTCTTTGAAAACATTTTGGAAAAATTTTTCATTGAAAAAATATAAATATATCATGAAAATGTATTTAAAACAATTTTCTTTAAGAATATATAAAATAATTAGGAATTTTTTTTGATAACCATTTCTTTTATAAAAAATCTTGATTAAATTTTTGAATACCATTCCCTTGAAAAAACATTGAGAACATATAAATGATTCTTGAAAATATTTTTATAACCATTTCCTTTATATTTTTTTAATCCTATAATAATTGATTGAAATCCTATTGAAAATCATTATCTTTGAAAACACATGAAAATTTATAAACAAGGATTGAATAGATTTTGAAGAAATTTCATTGAAAATATATTTGATAACTAATAAATAAATATTTTAAAATAATTTTAATCATTTTTAGTTTTAATTATTCTTTAAATATCATTTGACGATATCCATTTAATTTTTTTAAAAAATATGAGTTTTTGAAAAAAAAACTTATTTCTGGCTAAAAAGCGAATTGAGATCATATGTTATTAAAAACATTATATTAATTATAATAATAACTAAAGAGTGGTAAATAGAAATAATACAGGAATAAATCATCAATAAATAGAGGATTATAAAATTCATGAGTTTTTTTTGAGATAGATCATGATATTTCAACAATGGAAGCATAATCGTAAACAATCTCAATAAATGTTGAGAGTGTTACAATAAACTATTACCATTTTGGAAACACTAATTCACGATGGACAAAAAAAATTTACATGAAGCCTAAAAAATCCTGAAAAATGTATATTCCTGATACAACATGTTAAAAGGAATTATATAAACATCATAGAATGATATAGGTGCATAACATGGCATGTGTCTCAAAGACAACTAGTTGAGACAAATTTACTTTACCGATTTAGTAAATTTTGAAACATAAAACCCATGAGATAAGTATCATAAAATTAATATGTAATTAAAAATAAAATTAGGTATATGAATCCAATAATACTTCTATTTTTAGTAAACACACCAACCAAATGAATTGAGTGCTGAATAAGGCATGTATCTCATAGAAATAAAAAGTGAGATGAAATCCACTTGTCTTGTGTCCTAACTCTTCTCGTACTCATTTAAAAGTCCTTTATAATAAATATAATTTTATTATAAATATATAATAGAAACATATCCTTATATATAACACCATATTTGGTTTGTTTATGACTTTATATTACCCTCTTGTTAACAACTTCATGGTAGGGTTATGATTTGATTAATATTCACATTGTTTTTTGCTTGTTTCTTAATTTGTTATATCTATGGTCCTTATACTTATATCATAATTTACATACTATAAAAAATAATATAAATATAATTTATATTTAGTATATGTGTATTATAATAATATATATAATATATAATTATTAAATGGAATACACCAGTCATGGAGATGATGGACCATATGTATGCATAAACGCTACATCTGTTTTATTGGCGCATTTAATGAATAAAATTAAATAATATATATATATATATATAACAATTAAAGTAAATTTATTATTTCATATATATCATATATTTTCCATAAATGTATGCTTAATACATTTAACATAGTGTGTGAATGAATTACATTACATTCAGGGGGCGGTGGTCGACACTTCCTCAAACGAAATTATTGTATTTACTAAACATGGAAAAAAATAATGGTATGTTATAAATAAAAATTACTGAAGCATAAATAAATTATAAATATAATATATATCATATATAACTATAGTTTCCGGAAAACATTCCTCCATGAGATTCAGTAATGGGAAAATTCACAATCATCATTTCATGAGGCAGATGTTTACCGTACACATAAATAGTATGTTTTTACCCATTAGATGAAAGTGTTTGTAAATGTAGGAAGAAAACATATCATAAAAAATCAGTTTTTATTCAGAATACTAGTTTAATTATAAAAAAATGTTATAAGAAAATTTTTTTGAAGTGTATAATCGAAATAAAATAATGGAGTTTAAGGGAGGGTGTTACCTCTTAATCGGGTAACACCTTTTAGTTTTCACAAAAGAGATTCATTGGAAGTATTTATTCTAATATGGAGGCTTAAAGGAGGAATTGAGGGTTTTTTAAGTGTATTGAGAAGATATTGGCCGAACCTGAGTGGGTTTAAAGAAGTGAAAAATTGAAAGGGTGATATTTTTTTAAAGTAGATGGGCAGTGGCACTCTTGTAAATACAAAAATGTATTCATTAATGGGATGTATAACATGCCTAATTTTCCAAAAAAAAGGAAATATAATGTAGTAAATATGATTAATGGTATATTAAAACCTTAACCACATAAAAATATGTGAATATTTATAATTTTATTCTTTAACTTCTAAGATTCACAAATTTTATCATTTTGGTTTTTATTAAAGCATCAATTTTTCTAACCTAAGTAATTTAACCATTAAGGATAAAATAAGTTGTGAATTATTAGAATATATATATATTCAATTAATTATTAATTTGATATTTAATTTATAAAATAAATTTTTTTTTTTTTGAAATTAATTTTAAAACAAGTGCTTGTGACGCGAAAAAAAATACACAAACCCAAACCGTGCTAAACATGTTTTTACAATATATGGGTTGATAAATTAATAACAAAATATCAATTGGTCCATTAATAAACCATTTTTAATATTTATTAACAATAAAAATTCCCTTTTCTTAATATAGTTTTTTTATTAGTTTTAAATCATTTTAAAAAATATCATTTACTATAAAATAAAATTAATGTCAATTTTGAAATTATTTATTTAATTTTACTTTTTAAATATAAAAAAATATTGGAATTAAAATAAATTTAGTTTATATCGTTGTAAAATGATATATAAATCTAATAAACTAATTATATATTTTAATTCATTCAATTTATTTCATCTTTAATATTTATAGTATCATTTATTTTATTAAATTATTAACTAAAAAATCCCTACGTTGGAATTTTTTAAGCATTTTAGGTAACTAAATCATCGATAAAAATTAATTTAAATTTATTATGAGAGAAATAACCCATTTATCATTCGAAATTATATGTATAACCACTAATATTATTTTTTTACATATCATAATGTTTTATAAAATTTAATGGTTAGGATAGTTCCTTTTTTGTTGTTTTCCTCACTTAACCTTTTATATAGGGAACATGTTTTTTGATAATATCAAAATAACAGATAAAATTAAAAAACATAGGGGATAGGGTTGAAATATTTTTATAAAATGTCATTTGGAGAAAATTATATGTCATTTTGGTCCTAAAGATTATGTTTTAGTCCCTTATTAAACTTAATTTTATCTTAATCACCGCAATTAATTTTAATCACTATCACTAATATTTTTTTGTCAAAATAATGTTTATATTATTAGAAAATAAATATTATAATAATTAAAACCTTTTCTCTATTTATTGAAAATTAAAATTAGATAAATGAGAATATTAAGGATAACACTAATCCCGCATATGTGGAAATAAATCAAATTATTAATTTAAAGTGTTCTAAAGATCAACAAATGTTTATATCTAACTTCAATATAAAAATTATTCCAATTACCTGAATTATATTAATATATGAATAATTTATCTATTTTGATTTCATAACCTAATTTAATATATAATTTAACAATAATAATTATTAAATTGAAGATGAGAGTTTTAACTAAAATGCAGTATTGTTTACTATTCATCAAAATATGATGTTTCTCAAAAAAATCACAAAAAATCACACTAAACATATTTTGACACTAGGAAATCAAAAATTATGTTTATTCTTACAAATAAAAATGAAAATGTGTTAATATTTATATTTAAAAATAGTTGTTCTACTAAAGGTTGGTAAAACTCATTATTTTATGTATTTTAAGCTAATCTAAGTGTTGCATATAACACAATATTAACATGGTGTTATATCGAATGAGCGACCATATAAATTTATATTTTTTTGAAATAACAAATATAAAAAATTCAGAAATTTTTTTCACAAAATCTCAGGGTGTTACATTAGGTGTCACATTATCTTTGTTTTTACACGATGACATGTTGTGTTTACTTCCATGTTAATCTTGTTTCATATTTCCATGTGAGTTAGTTTCATGTACATTAATTTAACACTTCTATGGTTTTAATGAACTTAAAATTGATCACAATATTACCATGTGTTTTGAGGTGAGATGGTTAATTTTATAGTGTCTTTAAACTCACACCAACCAATATAAATGACATGGGTTTTGATGTATATAGGATGAACATCATGTTTCATTTCAGAAACATTTATCTCTATGTTATATTAATGTGGTTTACATCTAGATGATTGTGGGGGAAGAGAATTCAGTCATTATGGTTATGTTATATGGGTTGTAGTCCATTATTTTTAATTTCTTTTTTTATACCCATGTATTATTATAGGTTAAATTTAAATATTTATACTAGAATTAATGTTATACAATATATCAACTATTAATTCATTTTTTTATTTTAAACATTATATAGAATGTTACCTATTAATATTATAGATATTATAGACTAATTAGAATTATATTTATTTAAAATATGTTTTAGTTCCCCCCCCCCCCCCCCACATGGATGGTTCACACTAGATTTTTTTTAGCGTCAGGTATGGACCATGTATGCCTATTTCAAGGGAATAGTCTACCCAGAACTATGTTAATTCTTATTTTATAGTTATTATCCTCTAATATGGGGATATATGTATGGTATTTTAGATACCCTATTATGTTTCCATTCAGATAAAACATGTTGGGTTGAAATAATGTGGAATTAGATTTTGTTTTTGATTCATACATTTTCAGCCAAGGGTGAAAAAATGTTTTTGGGACTCGAGAGGTTTGTAAAGGGCAAGAATAGATAGTAAGGATTCATTTGAAACCCAAGTTACATTGGTTTATTGAGTGTATAATATTAATCACTATAATTTTAATTACATTTTGTTCTAAGATTCACAATATGGGAATGATGAGGTTTAGGATAATTCAAAAGGCTTTGTCGAGAGCTAGTGGCCTTGTTCATGCATCATTATAGTGGCTTTATTAATACATGATAAATGCACTTATGTGAATTATTATTTGACATTTTACTCATTGGGATCAACTATTAATTGACTCATATTATAATATATTTGATATTTTATTGAATAAATTATAATAGGTAATTCAATTAATATGGATCAAGGAGAATTGTTTACTGATTTTTCATTATGCTTGTTTAGCCACCATAGGGAAATTATTTTCAGGATGATGAATTTCTTTGAACAACTATTTTCTTAAATAAAAATCATAAACTAAGAAACGTGTTCATAAAATGGTTTTATATTTATTTTTTACATAATATATATATTATATACAATGATTTTGAAATGGTTTTATATCATCTAGTTTGGATATAATGTATGAAAGTTATTTTTGTGAATGGATTTTTAAAAATAGAAATGAGTTTATATAAAAAAAGGACCAGTTAACACCTGGAATATTTTATTTTAGTTTTTGGAGGTTTCCCTTGATGCGAATAGGTATTTTAAAAAAATTCATGACTTTATACTTTGTAAATTAATTTGAATTAGTTTTTAAATAAGAAGTTTTTACCAATGAAAACTGTGTTTTTAGGATTTTGGGGGTTGGATCGGGAGTAACTTGGGTGATTTAATTGTTTTTTCAGAGGGCATTACATGGTCTTTTAGGATATAATCATATTAGTTTTACATGGAATGAATATATGGAATTGGGGTAAAGTATCTGGATATGGGTTTTTTTGGTCTAACTGTTTTTTCTAGTCAATTTCTTTTTTGTATGAAATTTATTTAGTGGGGATCACCATTAGGTAAAATCATCTTATATTAGATAATTTCTATATTAATTAGTTCCATAATATCCAATATAAAACTATTTTTTATTCCATAGAACTAATGGGGGATTTTATACCATCACAATGTCTCTGTGTTGGTATGAGTAGGGTTCTCAGTTAGTGAAATTGCATTTAGAGAGAATTGATGATTGAATAGGGTAAAATTGACACCAATTATATGATGGTGGTAGTGTATTGTTATATGTGAATTTTAATGAGTATTTTCCTCATTGATGGTAAATCGTTAACATTACTATTTTGAGTTTCACTACATATGTGTGTTCAAAATATGGAGATAGACAATGATGAGATAGAAGTTAATAAAAAAATATGTTGGGTTGGAATATATAGTCAAGTAACACCTCATATTCTCAAATATAAATGGTGTTATAGTTTGGTGTATTTAATGACCCATAGATTTTTGTGTGGGTGAGGAAGATTGCAGGTTCATATTTCTATCATTTAGGATATGAATAAATAATAAATTTTTTATTTTTATTAAGGAAATGGGTTTTTGATCAGTTTTAAAAGATGGTATGTTTTAGAGGGTAGTTCTACGAAATAACAAATTTAGTTAGTTCTTTGGTCATTGTTATGAAAATATATAACAAGAAGAATATCACATAGTAATAAGGGGTCTTATAATATGATGGTACACTATATCATATTATTTTTTTGGGTGAAGATGGTAAGTCTCATTGTATCATGAGGCATTTCACCATGATATTCATGAACAATGATGAGTTTTTTAGTCCGAGGATGTGTCATGACACACCAATGGTGTTTTCTAATAACATCATAAAAATCTTGGTAAGGGTGGTTCTAGATTTTGGGAAGGGTTCACACTTTAGTAATCATGTTTTGTTTCTACATCCCTTCCCATTTTGTAATGGGTTGTAATTGGTATTTTGGTT
The DNA here is from genome assembly GCA_963277665.1 of Viscum album. Classification (NCBI taxonomy): domain Eukaryota; kingdom Viridiplantae; phylum Streptophyta; class Magnoliopsida; order Santalales; family Viscaceae; genus Viscum; species Viscum album. The sequence continues at coordinate 1,295,387,636 of OY728140.1, read as the reverse complement.
CATATCTAGAATAGTGAATCAAAACATAAATCATTACTCATTTTATAATGGGGTCCTTATTCTTGGGTGTTGTCTTTTGACACCTAGGCTTATGAAATAATGTGGCACAGATGGGGTAATTTTGATGTGACACCTTGGTTCTTTCCCCAAAAACACCCCTATGTATTTTTCCTTATAATAACCTATGTATAACTTCATATGAGTCTTATTTTGGAATTATCAAAGTCTCTCTTGGATTCTTTTAATTAGAATAAATGGTATATCCCCTAAGTGGATATTATATTCTTATATGTTGTATCTATTTTATAAATGATTCTCAGGAAGGTTTTTCTACATAGATTCATGGTAAAATATATCTCTTTACTCTATCTATTTTCCCTCTTCTAATTTTAGTTCACTCAAATAAGTATTTGGAGAGTTGATTCATCTGAATAGTGGTGGAATCATTTTACATTATGGTGATTTTGGGTGTGATGGATAAGGGAGTTCCTATTCAAAGATGTTGAATCCATCATTTAAATTTTTCGATAAAGTATGTGTCCTTATGAATTTATTTAGGTTCATTGGTAGAAAAAAAATAATTATCCTCTATCTCATGTAAATAAATTATGTATTTTTTTGGATATGGTATGGGTGTTTGTCGAGAGTGAACCTCACCCCTATTTTTATAGTTTTAGTGCTATTATATCAACTAATGACTACGGAGTTAATTATTTCATATTATTAATTTATTATAAAATGGTTTATAAAATAATATAGTGGTGTTAATTAATTATATTCTTTATCATGGACTTAGAGCTGGTCAATTTGTACTTTGGATTTATTACAGATCAATGATTGAGTTAGTTGGACTATATATTATTGAGTCTCTTAATTATTTAGAAATTTTAAAATATTGTGTGAGAATAATTTTTATTCTATATGGAATCTAGAATGAAATTCATCCATAAGGATCAGATGAGATCATGTGGGCCTAACAATAAATAAGGATCATAAATATTCTTAATCTCTTCGTTGGTGGCACCATGGTGGAATGAGTTTCACTGAAACTCCTTATTGATAATTTACTATAATGAGTTTAATTTTCTAGGTAAATGAGTTTTCCATTTATTTATTTTATTAAAAATTCTTTTTTATGAAATTTGGACTTCTAAATTAATTTTTTTAAATGGAATTTCTCATTTGATTAGTTATTTTAAGTGATGGTTTTAATATAAAGTCTCAAATAATTGTGATATTTTCAAAATTATAATTATTTTAGATTCTAAACAGGTGTCTAGAATGAGTATTCAATGAATTATATGAATTTTATAAATGATTTATAAAGTGTTTTTAGGAATTTTATTAGATTAAGGCTATAAGGGTTCAGTTTGGGATTTTTTGGTATCTTTTTCCATGCTTCTGAAATGATATGTTTTCAAAATATTAGTTAATTTTATTATAATCTTATTTACTATAATTTCCTTGTATTTTATTATTATTTCATGATGTTGGAATATTTCTTAATATTTCATCATTATTCCTAGTTTTCTAAAGGTGTATGACTTAGATTTCTTATGGGTACATGAGTTGACCTAGTAGTGTTCTTTTTTTGGTATCATAGCAGTTTGGTGGGACATAATTTAAGTAATTGACAACATAGAGGGTATATATGGGTAAATGAGATCTTTTTGATGGAAGTTTGTGATATTCCAGGATATGAAGTGAGGTTTTACTCTTAGATAAATTGTTCTTGTAGTGTTTTATTTAATATTTTGTTTAGTATTAGCCGACCAAGCGGTTTGGCATATGGTTTTGGGTAATGAATCCATCATTTCAAAAGATATTAGGTTAAAAAATACATCTACTATGGGAGACCCAGAGGTTTTGGCTTGGAATAAGCCTATTTTTTTTCTTCAATTACCTTTGGGTTATCCTTGTTCTTGGGATATTCTATTTGTTAAAGAGTCAACCCTTTTTCCTTGAATGATTATTAAATATTTATGTTTCCTCTTTGTTTTTATGTTATTAGAGATGGTTTAAACTGTCTAATAAGTGAGAGGATGAGTTTTGATATGTCATGACATGATTTATTTGATATGGTATGATAAATCACACCATGTGAGAGTTTGACAATATGGCATATGTATATGGGACCATACCTTGAGAGGATGGTTTGTCCTATGTGAGAAAATGGCTATTGAGATTCCCTCATTTTGTCACTTATTTTATTAGTTTGGGATATTCTATTAACCATGTGAACAACCTCATATTTTATTATATTGGATAATGTGGGAGATAGAGCATTTAAATTCCCTCTTTTGAGATCTTATTATGTTGACAAGTGTACATAGGAGATGGTAATGGGACCTTTACGTAAGTAGATGGTTCAACTTGTAAGAGATGTTTTATTTTGAGATTCCCTCCTCAAATAACCTGTTCTATGGAGTGAGTTTACATTAAGATTGAGAATAACTATTTATCTTTCTTACCCCAATAGGATGTTCTGTAATATTAATATGGTAGATGTGTTGCTAGCATTGGTCAATGTTGGTTAGTGTAGGTTTCATAGTGGAATTATGTATACATAATTACTTAATGTATTTGATTTTGGGTGTATGTTTTGGTGTATTTATGATTTGGAATGTTGAAAAAGAACAAATTTAAATATTATATATATTACATACACATCCCATTGACCACACTAGCACAAATTTTGTTTTGGTAAGGGGGGGATCCCACTAAATATTGGACGCACAACTTACCAATGTAAAAGTCATGGGTTTGGAATTAAATGGGTAGAGATTGTTGTTCCTTTTTGTATAGGTATTTATTGAATTTAGAAATGTGGTTTATATATTCAAGGTTGTGGATTACAATGTTTTATTTGTTTTTATTATGCTATTTAGGTGGTAAGACATTGTTTTTTCTTTTTTTTTCTACACATGTACCATCATGTGTATAATTGTTATATTTATATTGTGATTTTTTCTATTCATTTTATTTGATTTCATTTATATTTTTTATTTGATAAAATGTATAAAGTATTTATAATTTATCAAAAAATTATGAGGACCCTATTGGATCTTTCTTTATTTACTATATGTTTTGAGTTTCTATACCACATTGACGAGTCATGCGTAATTTTTAGTAGATTCATTCATGAACCTTGTATCCATATTTTGAAGTCACAATATGTAAGAAACAAACCCTATTTGCACGGATATAGTTTCTTATTTGATTTAATTGGCATATAAATAGGGAATATTCATCTCAAAGGACCGAGTAATTTAGTATTATTGGAAACAAGATACATACATATGTTTAATATTTCAAAATTAAAAGAAATACAACATAGAAGCTACATTGACAACATCCATAACTCCTAGGTTATTTTAGCATGTCATTCATAATAAAATAATTCATGTCCTACGAAAAAGAAACATAATATAGGGGTGATCTCAAATTCACAATAAGAGTATGCAATATAGTGTGAGATATATATAGACATTAGGCATGTTGAAGAACTGAAAACATATGTCTTTAACAAAAACTTGAACACATTATGGAAGGAATAAGAGTTGAGTAAGTAATGAAATATTAAAACATAATCATGGGTATTATTATAGTAGAATAACCACATGAACCATCAATAAAATTTTCATAATGAGGGAATGTATATTGCAGGACATCATAACCATACCGTCAAGGCCTCATTCCAAGACCATAAATAATTATCTTGGTAAGGCCTTGGGTCAAGACCATAGATTATCTCATGATACCTACCAATCCACCATGGGGCTCAATGAGCCCCACCCGATACCTACTATTTCCAATGAATTACTCATATAGATAAGGATAAACATAAAAATATATACATTCATATTGAAACAAATATATGAAATGTAAAAAACATTCCTCGAACATTAAGCTTAAACACTAACCATTCAGAGTAAATTGGTGAATGCTTTTAGGATAGAATATCAAAAATAAATATATTTATAAACCATACAATTAAATATGTTAGATGAAATAATAAATTATTAATCTTAATAATACATAAGAATCAACAATACTTTTTAAATAGATGAAAATTCTCTTATAAAATCATTAATTAATTCTTGAGATAAATAATATTTTATTTTGAAAAGAAGAGTTATTTTGGAAAAATATTAGTATAAAACTGGAAGAAAAGTAAGACATTATTTTAATAATAAAATGTGTTATTTAATAATGATAAGGTATTCCAAAAACAGATTATATAGTGCCCTTTAAAATAGGTAATAATTTGAGAAATTCCCTTGAATCGAGCATGTATTTTGGAAACAATTTTGAAAGTTCCTTTTAAAATGTGTAACTATCCATAAAATATGGAATGATTATGTTTGGTGAAAATATATAGAACAGTCATAACGAATTTTTTATGATTAAATAATAATAAACAAGTGTTTTATTGAGTTAATTAGACAATAAATGTAACCCGAATGAAAATGGAGGTTTGGGGAAAAAAGTCTTACCTTATGTCCGAATGTGTTCCACTCTTGAACCTAATGTCATGGAATATGAAATTTGAAGTGTGAATAAAATATTTAAAAACCTTTTAGACATGATTTTATTTTATCATAATTTTTTTAGTCCATTTATGTCTTTATTGATAAGTTCTTATATTGAATTTCGTCGTTATGGAGTGTTTGTTTTCTTGATTTTCATAATCATTTAACTTGTTTTTAAGTACCGGAGTACATGTGGAGTGGATGTAAATCTAAAAAAACATAATTAAATGATATTTATGTACATATAGAATGGTTAATGATAATTTCTATCATTTGGTTACATGAAAATTGGATGAATCATTATATGAATTATTAATGACATTCACTAAGATTATTATAGTGGTATATTGATTATTACGAACTAGTTTGATCATATGATTTAATAATATGTATGTATACTGGTTCATTAACATTAATTGGGTTATAATAAATTTATTTTAGTCTATTTAAACCATAAAAATGTTTTCATGACCGGTAATTAAGAGGAAATCTATGAATGAAACTTTGTCGTCCACAATGCTTATAAATTGGAACCTCATGGATGTTGATTTCGTTTATAAAATAAAATAGAGAGAGTAAGAATAATTATGATGGTTTTTCAATTAATATGATATAATTCTAGTATGTAGATGATACTGTAATTATAATGGTCATTTTGAAAGAGAATGTGATAAGAGGATAACAAAAAAAGATAAATTGAAATGAAACTAAAGGAAAAAGAAGGGTGCTTTACCTCTTCAAATAACCTCATTGAGAACCTCATGAAGGGAAGGGGTTTTTGGTCATTTGACAAGACAAAGATCTTATTGGATTTTTTATGTGTATAGGGAAGGGTATTTGGGTAGATATTTTAGGATATTCAAGTCTTATAAGAGTGAATAAAAGAGGGAGTGGGGGGGGGGAGTTATAGTGGAGGAGAGGAGTGAGTTTTGAATATTTTATTCACTCTTATTAATTCCCTCAAGACAAACAATCGTGTTACTTCATGTGACCCCTAATAGTAATAAGTGCATGTGAGTTTGAGACAAGTGTCATTTAACCACTCATTATATAATAAATAGTGTATTTAATTGATAATTTTTATATACGATATTTTACCATATTTCACTATTCATCAAAAAATCAAGAATTTCAGAAAAATCCCAAAAAATCACCCTTATATTTTATTCAAAGTGTAAAATTAAAAAATGAACACCATTTTTTCAAAATAATTTTCTCAATATTAATAATTTATTTTTAAAATAATATCATAGTTAATTAAAGAATAACAATTTTAAAGGAATAGTTTGTTTTATATCACGTTGAAAAATTAATTAAGATCTCATTATCTTATTACCATAAGAAAATAAAATAATTTTGTTATTTATTATTCATATGTGTAATATTACTATTCATATTTCTATTCATAAGGGTATGTTAAAATTAACCAAAAATAATTTTAGTTCTATTAGAGTCCAAATGACTTACTGATCACAACTCTAGATGACCGTTTTTTTGAAATTCAAAACATAGTAGAGGAAACATTGTGTTTGATGGATAAATTATAAAATGTTTTTTTTTGTTGGGAAAAGTGTTTCATGAATTGAATATTTATTTTCAAAACCTTGAGGTGTTACATTCCCCCCTCCTTACAAAAATGTATTTCTAAAAATTAAAAATGCTGCCCAAAAATAATCATGTATGTCTTCAACATAAGCTCCTCAGGATCCCATGTTTCTTCATCCTTCTTATGGTTCCTACAAAGAACCATTACTAGTAAAGTCGTCTGATTTTTCAATAAATGTTCTCTGGTATCAAGAATTTTGATAGTCTCTTCCCAATAAGATAGATCAGCCTCAAGTTATATTTCTTCATAGGTGATTACATGTGTTGGGTCTGTCATGTATTTCTTTATTATTATATGTGGAACACATTGTGAACATTGGAGTTACTTGGTGGCATTTCCAAATAGTAAGATACGAATCCAATTCGATAAAGAATTTCTATAGATATCATGTACCTACGACATAATTTTCCCTTCTTACTAAATCGTATAATACCCTTTCATGGAGATACCTTTAAGAAAACAATATCTCCTTCTTGAAATTCCAAATCCTTACATCGGTTATCGACATAGCTCTTTTGCCTGCATTGATCTATTTTGATATGGGTTTGGATAATCCTCACCTTTTACATTGTTTCCTTAACATGTTCTAAGCCTACGAGCTTTCTTTCACCAACATCATCCCATAAAGTTGGTGTACGATATCTCTTTACATATAACGCTTCATATGGTGTCATTTGAATATTTTAATGGACGATTTTTTAATATAAAAATTCTACGAGAGGTAAATACTGATCCCACATACCTCGAAAGTCATGTGGAAAGACGTAAACATATCTTCAAAAGTAAAAATAGTATTCTCTATTTTTCTATTAGTTTGGGGTGGTAGGAAGTGCTCAAATGAAAATCAGTATCTAGGTCCTCCTGAAGACTTTTATAGAACTAGGATGTATAAATTGGGATCATGATAAAAAAAAATTATATGGTTACACCATGAATTATTATAAATTCATTAATATATATTCTTCTTAAACGTTCATGTGGTAAATATTCTCATATATCAAGAAAATGGGATGATTTTGTAAGACAATCAACAGTGGCCCATATCACATCATTATTTTTTGGAGTCTATGGTATCCCCATAACAATGTACATCATACTATCATCCCATTTCCATATTAGAATAGTAAGAGGTTGAATAACTCCTCTAGGATGTTGTCTTCCAACCTTCACTTGTTGACAAACCGAACATCTCAACAGATAATCTGCAATCTCCCTCTTCATGTTTTCCCAAAAAAATGTTCCATTAGGTCTCTATGAATCTTTGTACTACTAAGGTGTATAGTGAAATTAAAGCTATAAGCATCACCCAATAGTTCCCAGTTTAGCTCAGGAAATACTGGAACACAAATCCTCTTTCTGAATTTCAAAATTCCACCTTCATATATGAATTCAGTCAACTTCCCATCATTTACATCCTTAATTTTGTTTTAAAACTCCTCATAATCAGCCTAAGAACATTTTATAATTTCTAGTAAAGAATGTTTGGAAACCATTTGAAAAAGTTGTGATGTGTTACCTTCCATGATAATTCCCAAATCCATATTTACTAGATCCAAGAACATAAGATCCCTTTAAACTCTCATCTTGTTTTGAATTCCATGGTCTTTTCTACTCAATGTGTTTTCCAAATTATTTTCCTTCCCTAGGTGGTAGGGAATTTTGATGTCATAATTCTTGAGTAGCTTAATCCATCTTCTTTCTCTCCTGCTGTGTTATTTCTATGAGATGATATATTTAAAACTCCTATGATCTGTATATGTCTCAAATTTTTCACCATAGAGGTAATGTCCCCAAATATTCAGAGCAATGATTACTGCTTCTAACTAATGATCATGGTATGGATAGTTTTTGTTCATGAATTTTTATCTACCTATGTGCTTTGAAAATTAATCTACCATTATAAATAAGGACATATGAAATTCCTTTCTTTGATGCTTCGCTATAGATCACAAATCCATCATTCTCTAATGGTAGAGTCATGATTGGATCATTCACTAATATTCTCTTCAATTATTTAAAAAAAATTACACATTTATTTTTCCATTCGAACTAAACCCCTTTATGTGTATGTTGGGTCATTAGGTTGGATAAATTGTCGAATATATGAACGAATCACCGATAATAACCTGCTAAAACAATAAAACTACGTACCTCAGTTATGTTTGTTAAAGTATGTCATTCTGGTACATCCTTTTTCATTGTAGGATCAATATATATTCTATAATTAGAGACAATGTGGCCTAAAAAGGAAATAGATTAGAGAAAAAATCACACTTTTTTTAACTTCCCATATAATTTATTTCTTCTAAGAGTCTTTTTAATAGTGCTAATGTCATTTTAATGATCATTGTAACTTTTGGAGTATACCAAGATATCATCAATAAATACCACCACAATATAATCCAGATATTCCATTAAAACTCTATTCATTAGATCAATGAAAACAAAGGGTTCATTAGTCAGTCTAAAAGGCATTACAATAAACTCATAATTCATATACCTGGTTCGAAATGTTGTTTTTAGAATGTCTTCCTCACATGAAACTGATGATTCCAGATCAAAGGCCAATCTTCAAAAATATTGGGATCAATGAAATTGATCAAATAAATAATCAATGTGAGGTAGGGGATACTTGTTCTATATTTTTATATCATTGATCTCCCAATAGTCAATGAATGACATGATATACCCATCTTTCTTGGTAATGAAATGAACAAGGGCTCCCCATGTAGAAAATCTAGGGAGAATAAATCCATTATCACTCAATTCCTCTAGTTGTTTCTTTAGTTCCACTAACTCCACAATTTCCATTATATAAGGGATCTTTTATATGGGCCTTGAACTGAGAATTATGTCAATAGAAAATTCAATTTCCTGCTCTGGAGGATGTCCAAGTAAATCCTCTAGAAAGACGTCAACATATTATTTCACAATAGGGTTATCCTTTATTTGAACATTCTTCTCCTCATCCATAGTTATTTCATTCACTTCCTCACCAATAATTGAATTCAGTAGATCTACTAGGGGTGGATCTAGATGAGAATCAGATGGTGATATTTCTGCCTTAAAGATAAGGGAATTCACATAATCCACAAAAATTGTAACATTTTTCTTCTTGTAATATATTTTTTCACCAGGGTTTGAGATCCAATCCATACAAAGGATTATATAAAATTCAATCATGGGTATGAGAATAAAATCAGAAGATAACACACATTTATGTTCCATAATGAGGAATTCCTGACACAACATTGTTGCAATGATACTTCCCTTAGTAGTTTTGACTAACAACTCTCTTAGTAAATGAAATTAAAAATATCATATTTTCTTGGAAAACATGGAAGATAAGAAAAAATAATATGATCGAGACTCAAATAATGAAATTTTTATGTTTTGTGAAATGATTAATGTACCTTCCACCACATTTTAAGGAACTTCAACCTCTGTAGTTTTGACTATATAAGTTTGGTCTTTCTCACTTTTCCTCCTTTAGGGAATGTTTCCCAAGCACTTAGGACATTCATGTACATAATGTACCATATCCCAAAAATTGTAGCACTAAAAATTAGTAGCTTCTTTCTTCCCCTTACATTCCCAAGATATGTTTCCTTTTTCTGTTCTCTTGTAATAGACTCCCATTCCCTTCAAGAAAGTTCCATGGTGTTTCTTCCTACGAGTACAGCTTTGTGGAATGTTAACTCTTCCCTTTCTCCCCATTTCATTATTTCCTTTTCTATAGTTTTCAGCATCCCTGTTCTTCTATTTTTTTCCTTTAAATTCATAAGACATAGAAAATTCCTTTTCTATCTTGATAACACTAGAGAATATATCTTAATATTATGAAAAACTTTGGGAGACAAGAGCCCTTCATAGGGATGTAATTAACCCATAAAATAATCGATCAATTTTTCTTCTTGGATTATGTATGTAGTCTGCAACATGACTTTCTTTCCTTGTAATGTTTACTTCAAAATTGGAAACAATTTCATCCCCTTTGTGCCCTATATTTAATAATTTTCTCTCTATATCTGCATGCTGTTCACGAGGGAAATATATTTCTAGGATGATTTCCTTAAAATTCCTTCATTCCATCTCTTTTATTTCTTCCTCCTCCTTTTTGTTTCGAGTAATATATCACCACTAATATGCATCTCCTAATATAATATAAACATCCATGAAAACCTTCTCACTTCTGTTACATCCCAAATCGAGAAACAGCTTCTCTAGGAAACATATCAATTGATTGGATATAAATGGGTTTGTAGTCCCATTTAATGGTGGAGGCTGTTGTCAAATAAAGCAATATAACATAGATCCTCCACATGGTGGATCTTTATGATCCATACATGTAAGGTTATTATTCATAACTGGAGTAAGTTGTCCCAATATAGATAAAAGTTCCTCAGAACCAGTCACAGCACCAGAGCCAACATTATTATCCTTCCTTAGAGGAAAATCCCGACATAGGACACACACGTTCATCTGGTTTCCATTCCTTCCACTAGGTTCCATTTCTAAATAATAGAATACTATATATTAGGTTATAAATCATAATGTATAATCTTAGTGTAGAGAAAAAATACATAGAATGAATCAAAATTCTATAAATAGCTAATCTCTTAATCATAAACATGGTATACTTGTGGAAAATTTTACATTTAAATACTTTATAATGGCTTGTAATGAAAATTTGAATTATCCAAAGAATATCCCCTAGGAGTGTCAATACAAATAGTGAAGGAAGACCCATTGTCGTGTACCTTTATACCTTAGGTAAAGCCCAAAACACCTTGTCCGAGTTTTCACTCCTAAGTACATCTATTCCAAATCCACATCTACGTGTTTGTATCCAAGAAGGGATGTATTTTCCAGAATGATATGAATAATATATTCCTTGCCAATATTCCAAGACCTTCTTGTATGTTTTTCCTCAAATACTACATTGGAGATTTGATCCCCAATCTACATTTTCAAATCTAGTTTCTATGTTTGCAAATAAGATTCCTCTTATATAAATTATAAGGACCCGACCCCAGTTTCCTAGAGAAGAGGCCTTATTTTATTACGTTGTAATATAAACAAGAAATATGCATTCCAAAGGACTGATTATGTAACACCCCAGGTAAATAAAGAATATGAAATTTTTATATTTCTCCATTTTTGTGAATAAAATATTAATATTACTTTAAAGGGGATGCTATGCTCGACGGCGTACCCAATACGCAACAACAAGTTTCTTTGGAATCTTACGTTGAACTCTAATAATAAAATAATATTATTTTAAATGGTAGTTAATGCCTAGCCGTTGTAATGGCGGGAATGAACAGAAATAACTAAAAAATGATTATATATGTTTGTCAAATATTTTTACACTTTACAATAAATGTTAGAGGATTAAAAATGCAAATGAATCCAGTTTTTAAGCGTAAACATTCTAATATTCTTTAAAAGGTCGATTAACCACATTTTGATGGAGAACCCCTTTTAAATCCACTTTTTTACAATTTTATAAGCTCGATTTTTCAAAATAAACATATTATTTATGATTGGAACATTGAAATTTACCTTGGGTTAATTTTTGGTATCTTTCCGATAAAGTTCATTTTTTAATCGATAGTGTAAAATGTTGTATTTTAATTCTAAACCGCTTTTTAATCTATTTTATTTATATGATTGGATTATCTTATGAATTGGTTTTAAAGTTAAATTAGAATATATTTTTACCATTTAATCCAATAGTTGTCAATGTAATTAATTTCACATTGAAATCGAACGTAAACTAGTGTCAAACCTTTGATACATTTTGTTTCATAAAAACACGCTATTTGTTTTGATAGCGAGAATTAATTATTAAATTAATTAATTCAACTTATATGTTTTTAATTTTGTAAAATAGACATCATTTTGGAATTCAGATTATCAAATATAGCTTAGGGTGAATTTTTTGTAATTTTCTGAAAAACTTCAATTTTTGATGAATAGTGAAACCACTAAGTGGTACTTATAAAAACTGATTTCCCGTTTAAATGAAATTTTGCCACATTTGTGTTTTGAATTTCAAAAATACGACATACATGGTTGTCATTAAGAAGTAAAATGTGGTTCAATGGGATTAAAATAATTTTTTGGTGAATAGTAACTTATTAAGTTTTTAATCGCGATTAGAAGTAATTAGTGTAGTTTAAGGTAAGAATAATGTTTTAATAAAATGAAATGACCTAGACACATGTCCTACACTCATTGGATGTGTCATGGACGACCAATACAATCCATGGGTCAACTTGGGGACCCCATGGAGCCACTTTGGTTGGAAAATGACATAAATTCCTTTTTATTTAATGATAAAGTAAAAATGACACAAACATGAGATGTTTTACTAAAAAAACATTTACATGGGGTTATACAAGTCAGAGTTTTGACTATAAATAGTCATTGTAAATCTAAAAATATTTCCTACATCATAATATTTTTTTTATAATTTTTATACTTTAAATAAATTAAATTATTTATGTCATCATGATGATGCAGCGATGACCTCATTATTTAACGATTTAAATAAAATGGAAAGATAATGTAATATCTAAGACCTACACATGTCCAAAACCTATTGTATGAGTGTATTTAGAACCCTTATAACCTTATCCTCGAAATAAATCAATGTGGGACCTTTAAAATCCCAAACTCTTTTGAAAATAAAGTAACATTTTTTAACTTTACAAGAGTGCCCCTCCTCTCCTCTTATAAAAGTCACCCACCTCTACCTCCTTACCCACTCTCCCAAATCCTTTGGCTCGGCCAAACCCTGCCCATTTTGTCTCTCCACTTCCCTCTATTACTCCTTGAAGCCTCACTTTTGGCACAAGTCTTCCCAAGGAAGCCTTTGAGATCAAACCAAAGGGAGTTACCCGATTTTAAGGTAATGTCTTCACTTGAGTCCTTTTGTTTTATTTTGCCTCTCCAACCACATAAACTCTTTTTATTCATTTATTTTGTAACAACTCCAGTATCTTAAAAATAATATGATGTTGTTATAAGAAGTATTTGAGCTACATGTACACACACCTACATCTAATGGTTAAAGAACATACTGTTTCCGTGGATGGCGAATTTCTGCCTCACGAAACGATGATTGTTCAACACTCATATAACACCTTCAAAGGTGGCCATTAATATGTCACTATATTTATATATGATATATAATATGTTTATGTTTTACTTAAGCTTTTTTATTTTTTCATTTGTGGCTTAAATTTATGGCTTCCATTATGGGTATACGCGATATCTTCATTTTAGGAAGTGTGGACTACCGCCCCCTCAAATTGATGTGATTCGTTAATGCCATACGTGGGATGTATAAAAGATGGATTTAATGTTATTATATATGATTTTATACTGAAATATTATATACCTCTATATCATTATTATTTCTTTCCATTAATGTATGAAATAGAAATGAAAGTATCGTTCATGCGTACGTATGACTTACCGTCTCCATGAACGGTGCATTTCATTTCTTATCCCCAAATGTAATGTACTATTATAAGTACATATTTATAATGTATATATATATAATATAATTCTGGAATTAAAATATACATACCTCTCATTTAGTTTTAATTCCATTAATATGACAAAGAAATGAAAGTAGCGTTCATGCGTACGTACGGCTTACCGTCTCCATGAACGGTGCATTTCTTTTCTTACTTCTAAATAATTATGTAATATTATAAATACATTTATATTATGGATATATATGATATATATGATATCCAAATCATGAATATCATTCTGGATATAATGAACCATTGACCACACGAACAACATGTAATTGTAAGAAGTTCACTTTCGACTTAAGAACCAAGTATCGACAAAACAAACATTATTAACTTAAATGATTACATAATGTCTATGACATGGTAATAAGTGATATAGAAGGAATAAGGTTATTAAGTAAGTATAAATTAACTCAAATTTATTATTCAGGAGATTAAAGAATGATCGAGTCATGTGGGACCCGAGGTAAGGGGTCTTACTCGTCTCTTTCTTTTTAAGTACACACTTTTATGTCATTCCTTCTAAAGCTCATCATTATTGTTATTGGGATGTTATTTTATATTACTCTTACTGTAATTTTTATGTTCATATGATGAGAGACCCTATTCTCTCTCATCAATCCATTTTGGAAGTTTTGAGTGGCGCTGTTAGGCTTCCGAATTTTCATAAGAGATCAAACCCCTCACTTTCTTTTAAAGTACTCTCCTTTATGTCATTTCTTTTAAGCTCCTCTTTGTTATGTTAGGGGATGATCTTTTATATTCCTCATTCTGTAAACTTGATGTTAATATGATGAGAGACCCTATTTGATCTCATCAATCCATTTTTGTAAGTTTATGTGGCGCCGTTAGGCTGCTGAGTTTTCGTAATGGATTTTTCATCTCACTTTTATTCCCGTGAGATTTATGCTACATATGCCACAATTTCCTTTGAGTGGTGTATGTACTGCCCGTTATTTTTATCATTGTGTAATATACTTTCATTTATGAGTATTTACATAAATTATTTATTGTCCTTCTTTCGCGGGGTGCATGTCTCGAAAGATACCCATGTCGGTAAGGGAACCTTTCAGCCTCCTCTTTTTGTAAAGGACTTCTTTTGTTATGTCGTTTAATTCACATAATATTATGTTGGGATATGTTCTTCTATATCCCTATTGATCTAAATTTTATGTCCATGTGATGAGACATCCTTTTTATCTCTCATAAACTCTTTTCTGAATTTTGAAGTGACGCCGTTAGGCTGTCAAATTTTTGCCAGGGAACTTTTTAACCCAAATTTGATTCTTTGGGATAAACTTGTACTCCTTGAATATATCATTCTATGAATATGTGTGAATAACCTCTGATTGTTTTACACTTAATATCCACTTATATTTGGTGTATTCGTTTGTCACAAATAATTATGAAATTGATTTATCCTAAAACCAAGGATACCGTCTTTGTAAGGGTCTTCGTCTCAATCTCCATTCATTGAGGCATATTTTGTTTTATACACAACCTTATTTTATATGGTGTATAAACACCTTTGACTTTTACGTTTATTCAAAAGGAATCTTTTTTCTACGAAGCATTTTACTAAACGACAAAAAGGAATTTTTCTTTTTACGTACGCGGTGACAACGACCTTTTCCGTCGCCGCGAGTATTATTTGATCTTTGGCTTCCTCAACAAGACGTAATGTTTTTAAAATAGAATAAATACCATATACTCCTTTTTGTATTTTGGTATTGAAAATGGTTTTGATAAAGGATTCAATTATGTCAATACATTTAAATGATTTATTGTGATTGAAATGTAGAAATGTTATCATTCTTTTATGTTGGTTTTATGTGTTATAGTTTTATAATGGTACTTGGACATTTTACGGGTGGTTACGTGATAAACAATATGACGGGTGGTGCCGTGAATACTAGGACGGGTGGTTACGTTATAACCTCCAATGCATTGGGTATGGAAGTCGGCCGTATGGCTATTCCATTAAGTATGTGTGGAAGTCGACCGTATGGCTATTCCATTAAGTATGTGTGGAAGTCGACGGTATGGTTATTCCACTTAAGTATGTTTATGTCCCAAGTTACCTTTATATTTTGTGTGATCATTATATGGGTTTTATGGTAATGTTTTGGTTACTGAAGGGTAAGTAATGAACTTTTATTCAGTGAAGATTTTTTACTACTTCGAAAAGGTGAAAAGTATTACTTTGATAAAGTATACATGGTTTACTTGTTGTTTTGAAAAACTAACAGTTTTCATTCTTTGTGTATCCCTTACAGAGCTTTTTATGCTCATCCAAAGTTTTTGAAATGTTTTTCACAGGACTTAACATGGAATAGGGTCCAGGATGGGATCAAGGGAAGGTCATGCTACCTAAAACATGGAACTAGACATGTTTCTTTTTAAGAGTTTTTATTTTATGAAAACTTAGTAGAAGTTTCTACTATGTAATCTTTTGAGATGTAATAGATATGTCCTAATTATCTAAAACTCTAAACCTAAAAATATCCTCAATGTTAATTACTCATTTAATTCAATATTAAGTAAGGTTTAAGGCTGGGGCCTTATAGTTGGTATCAAAGGTCGGTTTAGATAACTTTAGAGGTTAGGGTATTCTTTAAGCATAAGTGACAATACCATAATGGTTAGGATTTTAGAAAGAGTCATAGTTTTTAGACAAAGTGAATGAGTAAGTATATCTTCCTCATTAGTACATGATGGTTTTGTTGATATACTCACACTGACTTTTCTGGTTTTAGTGAATGGATGGATGTAGCAGGCACCAAAGAGACAACAGGTTTGAAGGAAACTGTGGTGGTTCTCTGATTAAGATACTAGATAAAACGGAGGATTCAATGAGGAAACTCGTGGTTGTTCTAAACCAACTATCAAGGAGTCATGATCAACCACTTGAACCTTGGTACGTTCTGTAATGCATCATGTACGAGATGACCAATCGATGTGGAAGTTCAGGTAATAATTATAAAGGTAACCATTAGATTTTATATGATCCTTACTTTTGAGGTAATTATGGGTTATTATATTATATGCTGGAAAATGAAAGGCATGAGATAAACTTGAGGTTAAAATATGTTATGTTTATTTTTGAAGATTTTATCTCGTTTTGGGGAATGTTTTAAGAGTTATATAGTTTTGGAAAAAGGACAACACGTAGACTGTGTGACAACCCGTCGCGTCGAACAAAGCTGCGGGAATCGAACCCACAACCAAAGTGAAACTGGTATTTATCGCCTACCACTGGACTACATGAAGTCCCTGGTTAGTTTGATTGATTCCTTTTAGTTAGATGATTTTAGGAATCAAGAGTAAGTTTATTTTGGGTTATCTATGGAAATGATTAACCTATCATCGAGGATATGTGATTAGGTTAATTACTTTTCAATATGAGAATTTAAGAGAAACTGATGTTATTTGGAGATAAAAGTTAATTTGTACCTTGGAAGACTATGTCACTAAGTCCTTCAAATATTTGGGTTTCAATATTAGTTTGGTTTACTTTGAAGTATTTTATGGACAATTTGTTTATCGAATGGTCCTCGTTGAACTTTGGGTTCTGTTGGAAAAAATTTGGAGATTAAGCATAGATTGTCTTTTTAAAGGGTTATCCTTTTCTGGATTATCTGATCTTGTACTACCCTTTTTGGTTTCGGTTTTGGTTAAAGCCTAAAGACACGGGAAGTACATAGTTATCTTTGGTGGATTAGGTGATTCTCTAGATGTTGATTATAGTACTCTTAATGTGAACAAGTCTTCCTAAATACTCGTCTTTTGGAGAAAATATGAGTTTGTGTAAGGAATCTAATAAATGTTGAAATTCAACATGATAAGTGATTATGTTTTCTTATGAATAAATTCCTCAATAAAAAGTAACTTAAAACAAAAATTTTGTCTATTAACTTTTCCTACTGAGGAATCGAATACCGTTTAACCCATCACAGGTTTGTGATTTTCTTATGGTTAACTTTCTCCTAGACATGTTTACTATCACTCTCCATCAGAACATGACCCTTTGTTTTTCCTCCATGTCCATATTTTCATTCTTGGAATCCAAGTATGGGTTAACTCGACTGACCTCTGTACTTATTTTTCATTATTTTAAAGTGATTGTTTTACCTACTCTTGTTCCGATGTGGGACTTTCAAGGATGTTTCGGAGCCCAATTTTGAAATTGCAAGGACGCAATTCCCAAAAGGGGGGAAGGATGTAACACCCCAAGTAAATAAAGAATATGACATTTTTATATTTATCCATTTCTGTGAATAAAATATTAATATTACTTTAAAGGGGATGCTATGCTCGATGGCGTACCCAATACGCAACAACGAGTTTCTTGGGAATCTTACGTTGCACTCTAATAATAAAATAATATTATTTTAAATGGTAGTTAACGCCAAGCCGTTGTAATGGCGGGAATGAGCAGAACTAACTAAAAAATGATTATATATGTTTGTCAAATATTTTTACTCTTTACAATAAATGTTAGAGGATTAAAAATGCAAATGAATCCAGTTTTTAAGCATAAACATTCTAATATTATTTAAATGGTCGATTAACCGCCTTTTGATGGAGAACCCCTTTTAAATACACTTTTTGACAATTTTATAAGCTCGATTTTTCAAAATAAACATATTACTTATGATTGGGACATTGAAATATACCTTGGGTTAATATTTGGTATCTTTCCGATAAAGTTCATTTTTTAATGAATAGTGTAAAATGTTGTATTTAAATTCAAAACCTCCTTTTAATCTAATTTATTTATATGATTAGATTATCTTTTTAATTGGGTTTAAAGTGAAATTATAATATATTTTCACCATTTAATCCAATAGTGGTTGAAGGAATTAATTTCACTTTGAAATCGAACTTAAACTAGTGTCAATCTTTTGATACATTTTGTTTCATAAAAAACACACTATTTGTTTTGACAACGGGAATTAATTATTAAATTAATTAATGCAACTTATATGTTTTAAATTTTTTAAAATAGACATCATTTTTGAATTCGGAATATCAAATATATCTTAGGGTGAATTTTTGGTAATTTTCTGAAAAACATCAATTTTTTATGAATAGTGAACCCACTAAGTGGTACTTATAAAAACTGATTTTCCGTTTAAATGAAATTTTGCCACCTTTGTGTTTTGAATTTCAAAAATCCGACATACATGGTTTTCATTAAGAAGTAAAATGTGGTTTAATGGGATTAAAATAATTTTTTGGTGAATAGTAACTTATTAAGTTTTTAATCACGATTAGAAGTAATTAGTGTAGTTTAAGGTAAGAATAATGTTTTAATAAAATGAAATGACCTAGACACATGTCATAATCTCATTGGATGTGTCATGGCCGACCAAGACAATCCATGGGTCATCTTGGGGACCCCATGGAGGCACTTTGGTTGGAAAATGACATAAATACCTTTTTATTTAATGATAAAGTAAAAATTACACAAACATGAGATGTTTTACTAAAACAATTTTTACATGGGGTTATACATATCAAATTTTTGACTATAAATATTCATTGGAAAGATAAAACGATTTCCTACATTATAGTATTTTTTTTATTATTTCTAGACGTTAAATAAATTAAATTATTTATGTCATCATGATGATGCAGCGATGACCTCATTATTTAACGATTTAAATAAAATGGAAAGATAATGTAATATCTAAGACCTAAACATGTTCAAAACCTATTAGATGAGTTTATTTCGAACCCTTATCACCTTAGCCTCAAAATAAATCAATGTGGAACCTTTAAAGTCCGAAACGCTTTTGAAAATAAAGTAACATTTTGTAACTTTACAAGAGTGCCCCTCCTCTCCTCTTATAAAAGGCACCCAACTCTACCTCCTTACCCACACTCCCAAAGCCTTTGGCTAGGCCAAACCCTGAAAATTTTGTCTCTCCAATTACCTATATTACTTCTTGAATCCTCACTTTTGGAAGAAGTCTTCCCAAAGAAGCCTTTGAGCTCAAACCAAAGTGAGTTACCCGATTTTAAGGTAATGTCTTCACTTGAGTCCTTTTGTATTATTTTGACCCTCCAACCCCATAAACTCTTTTTATACATTTCTTTTGTAACAACTCCAGTATCTTCAATATACTAGGATGTGTTTATAAGAAGTATTTGAGCTACACTTACACACACCTACATCTAATGGTTAAAGAACATACTGTTTCCGTGGATGGCGAATTTCTGCCTCACGAAACGATGATTGTTCAACACTCATATAACACCTTCAAAGGTGGCCATTAAGATGTAACTATATTTATATATGATATATAATATGTTTATGTTTTACTTAAGCTTTTGTATTTTTCATTTGTGGATTACCTTTATGGGTTCCATTATGGGTATACATGATATCTTCATTTTAGGAAGTGCGGACTACCGCCCCCTCAAAGTGATGTGATTCGTTAATGCCACACGTGGGATGTATAAAGGATTGATTTAATGTTATTATATATGATTTTATACTGAAATTATAGTATACCTCTATATCATTATTATTTATTTCCATTAAAGTATGATATAGAAATTAAAGTAGCGTTCATGCGTACGTACGGCTTACCGTCTCCATGAACGGTGCATTTCATTTCTTATCCCCAAATGTAATGTACTATTATAAGTACATATTTATAATGGATATATATATAATATAATTCGGGAATTAAAATATAAATACCTCTCATTTAGTTTTAATTACATTAATATGACAAAGAAATGAAAGTATCGTTCATGCGTACGTACGGATTACCGTCTCCATGAACGGTGCATTTCAGTTCTTACTTCTAAATGATTATGTAATATTATAAATACATTTATATGATGTATATATATGATATATATGATATCAAAATCATGAATATAATTCTGGATATAATGAACCATTGACCACATGAACAACATGTAATTGTAAGAAGTTCACTTTCGACTTAAGAACCATGTATCGACAAAACAAACATTATTAACTTAAATGATTACATAATGTCTATGACATGGTAATAAGTGGTATAAAAGGAATAAGGTTCTTAAGGAAGTATAAATTAACTCAAGTTTATTATTCAGGAGATTAAAGAACGATCGAGTCAAGTCGGACCCGAGGTAAGGGATCTTACTCCTCTCTTTCTTTTTAAGTACACTCTTTTATGTCATTCCTTCTAAATCTCATCATTCTTGTTATTGGGATGTTATTTTATATTACTCTTACTGTAATTTTTATGTTCATATTATTAGAGACCCTATTCTCTCTCATCAATCCATTTTGGAAGTTTTGAGTGGCGCCGTTAGGCTGCCGAATTTTCGTAAGAGATCAAACCCCTCACTTTTTTTAAAGTACTCTCCTTTATGTCACTTCTTTTAAGCTCCTCTTTGTTATGTTGGGGGATGATCTTTTATATTCCTCTTTCTGTAAACTTTATGTTAATATTATTAGAGACCCTATTTTATCTCATCAATCCATTTTTGTAAGTTTATGTGGCGCCGTTAGGCTACCGAGTTTTTGTAAGGGATTTTTCATCTCACTTTTATTCCCGTGAGATTTATGCTACATATGCCACAATTTCCTTTGAGTGGTGTATGTACTGCCCGTTATTTTTCTCATTGTGTAATATACTTTCATTTATGAGTATTTACATCAATGTTGTATTGTCCTTATTTTGCGGGGTGCATGTCTCGAAAGATACCCATGTCGGTAAGGGAACCTTTCACCCTCCTCTTTTTGTAAAAGACTTCTTCTGTTATGTCTTTTAATTCACATAATATTATGTTGGGATATGTTCCTATATATCCCTATTGATCTAAATTATATGTCCATTTGATGAGATATCCCTTTTATCTCTCATAAACTCTTTTCTGAATTTTGAAGTGACGCCGTTAGGCTGTCAAATTTTGGCAAGGGAACTTTTTGTCCCAAATTTGATTCTTTGGGATAAACTTGTACTCCTTGAATATATCGTTCTATGAATATGTGTGAATAACCTCTGATTGTTTTACACATAATATCCAATTATATTTGTTGTATTCGTTTGTCACCCATAATTATGCAATTGATTTATCCTTAACCCAAGGATACCGTCTTTGTAAGGGTCTTCGTCTCAATCTCCATTCATTGAGGCATATTTTGTTTTATGCACAACCATATTTTATACAGTGTATAAACCCCTTTTACTTTTACGTTTATTCAAAAGGAATCATTATTCTACAGAGCGTTTTACTAAATGACAAAAAGGAATGTTTCTTTTTACGTACGCGGTGACAACAACCTTTTCCGCCGCCGCGAGTATTATTTGATCTTTGGCTTCCTCAACAAGCTGTAATGTTTTTAAAATAGAATAAATTCCATATACTCCTTTTTGTATTTTGGTATTGAAAATGGTTTTGATAAAGGATTCTATTATGTAAATATATTTAAATTATATATTGTGATTGAAATTTGGAAATGTTATCATTCCTTTATGTTGGTTTTATGGGTTATAATTTTATAATGGTACTTGGACATTTTACGGGTGGTTACGTGATAAACCATATGACGGGTGGTGCTGTGAATACCAGGACGGGTGGTTATATTATAACCTCCAATGCATTGGGTATGGAAGTCGGTCGTATGGCTATTCCATTAAGTATCTGTGGAAGTCGGTCGTATGGCTATTCCATTAAGTATGTGTGGAAATTGACGGTATGGTTATTCCACTTAAGTATGTTTATGTCCCAAGTTACCTTTATATGTTGTGTGATCTTTATATGGGTATTATGGTAATCTTTTGTTTACTGAAGGGTAAGTAATGAACTTTTATTCAGTGAAGAGTTTTTATTACTTCTAAAAGGTGAAAAGTATTACTTTTATAAACTATACATGGTTTACTTGTTGTTTTGAAAAACTAACAGTTTTCATTCTTTGTGTATCCCTTACTGATCTTTTTATGCTCATCCCATGTTTTTGAAATGTTTTTCACAGGACTTAACATGGAATAGGGTCAAGGATGGGATCAAGGGAAAGTCATGCTACCTAAAACATGGAACTAGACATGTTTCTTTTTAAGAGTTTTTATTTTATTAAAACTTAGTAGAAGTTTCTACTTTGTAATCTTTTGAGATGTAATAGTTATGTCCTAATTCTCTAAAACTCTAAACCTGAAAAGATCCTCAATGTGAATTACTCATTTAATTCAATATTAATTAAGGTTTAAGGCTGGGTCCTTGTAGATTACTTTAGTATTATTAGGAACAAGTTACATATATATGTTTAACATTACAACATGAAAGTAAATAAATCATATAAACTCCTTTGACAATATCCATAACTCAAAGGTTATTTCAGCATGTCATTGATAATAAAATTATTCATGTCCTGAGAATAATAAACATAAGAAAGGGGTTATCTCAAACAATTATTAAGGGTAAAAAATATAGTTGAAGATATATATAGACATTAGGAATGTTTAATAACAAAAACATATGCCTTTAACAAAAACATGAACATGTTATGGCATGAATAAGAGCTGGGTAAATAATTCCATAATAAAAAATAATCAGGGTTATTCTACTAATCTAGTAACCACATCAACCATCAATACTTGTTTAATAATTATGTAATTCATAATTTAGGAAATCATCACCATACCATGAAGTCCTCATTCTATGACCATAATTAATTATTTTGTCAAGGTCATGTGCCATGACCGTAGTTTGTCTCCTGAGACCTACCTATGCACTGAGAGGCTATAACGGGCCCCACCCGACACTTACCATGTCCCATTAATACCTTATATGAATGTTTATAATCAAAAAAAACTTATACATTCATATTGAATCAAATATATGAAATTTAAATAACTTTCCCCAAACATTAAACTTAAACGCTAACCACTCAGAGTAAATTGGTGAATGGTTTTAGGATAGCACATCCACAATAAATATATTAATAAACCATCCAATTAAAATGGTAGATGAAATCATAAATTATTAATCCCAATAATACATAATATTCAAAATGATTTTTGAAATAGAAGAAAATGCTCTTATAAAATCATTATGTAATTCTGGAGATAAATACATTGTTATTTTTAAAAGAAGAGTTTTGTTAGAAGAATCGTTATTTAAAACTAGATGTGATGTAAGATATTATTTTCATAACAAAATTAGTGATTTTATAAAAATAATGTTGTCTAAAACAGATTATATAGTGAACTTGAAAATAGTTTTGAATTTGAGAAATTCCCTTCAATCGGGCTTGTATTTCAGAAACAATTTAGAATGTTCCTTTTAAAAAGTGTAACTATACATAAAATAAGGAATGATTATGGTTGGTGAACATATATAAAACACTCACACATAATTTTTGAGGATTAATTAATAATAAAAAATAGTTTCATTGAGGTAATCATACAATAAAATTAATTTGAACGAAAATGGATGTTCGGGTGGAAAACCCTTACCTTAAGTCTGAATGTGTTCCTATCTTGAACATAATGTCCTAGAATATGAAATTATAATTAATAATAAAATATTTAATAACCTATTATTAATTATATAAATTTAATATAATTATTTTTAGTTCATTTATCTCTTTATTAATAAGTTATTATATTGAATTCTGTCATTCAAAAATGTTCGTTTTCCTGATTTTCATAATCAGTTCACTTATTTTTTAATTAATGGAGTTCATGTGGAATGGATGTAAATATAAAATAATTGAAATTAAATATTAGTTATTAACATCCAGAAAAATTAATGGTCATTTCTATCATTTGTTTACATTGAAATATGATGAATCATTAGGTGAATTATAAATGACATTCACATAGATTATTATAGTGCTATTTTGATTATTAAGAACTAGTTTGGTTATATGATTTAATAATATGTATGTATACAGGTTTCTAAATTTTAATTAGGTTATAATATATATATAATAGTATGTTTCAACCGTAAAATTGGTTTAATGACTAGTATTTAAGGAGAAATTGAAGAACGAAACTGCGTCGTCCATGATGCTTATAAATTGGAACCTCATGGATGTTGATTTCGTTTATAAAAGAAATGGGAGAGAGTAAGATTATTGATGATGTTTCTTCCATTAACCATATATAATTCCAGTATATTGATGATAATGAAATTATCATGGTCATCTTTATAGAAAATGTGGGGAGAGGATAACAAAATAAAATAAATTGAAATGAAACCAAAGGAAAAAAGAAAGGCGCTTTACCTCTTGAAATAACCTCCTTAATGGTAGGGGTTATGGTGTTTTGGAAAGAAATAGAGATTCTGGGATGTGGTAAGTGACTAGTTAAGGTTATTGGGGTAGATATTTGAGGTGCTTCAAGTATTAGAAGTGTGAAGAGAGGAGGGAGTGGTGTGTGTGGGGGGGGGGGGGTTATAGTGGAGGAGAGGAGAGGAGTGAGTTTTGAATATTTTATTCATTATTTTATTAATTCCCTCAAGAAAACCAATAATGTTTCTTCATGTGACCCTTAATAGTAATATGTTCGTGTGATTCATGACCATGTGGCCTTGCATCACTCATGATGGCATAAATAGTGTATTAAACTAATAATTTGTATATACTGTATTTTACCGTATTTCATTATTCATAAAAGATTCATGAATTTCAGAAAAATCACAAAAAATCACATTAATATTTTTCAACATGTAGAATTAAAAAATGAACTCCATTTTTTCAAAATAACTTTATAAATATTATTTATTTAATTTTTAAATAAAATCATCGTTATTTCAAAAAATAAAAATTTTAAAGGTATACTTAGTTTTATATCTCATTGAACAATTAATTAAGTTCACAATATATTATTACCATATTAAAATAAAATAATATCACTATTTTCTATTCATAAGGGTTATATTACTATTAATATTACTATTCATATGGGTATATAACTATTCACCAAAAATCAAGTTTGTTCTATCAGACTCCAACTGACTTACTGATCACAACTCTAGATTACCATTTTTTGAAATTCAAAACCTAGTAGATGAAAAGTTGTGTTTAATGGATAGATTATAAAATTTGATGTTTTTTATGAGCATAGTGTTTCATGCATTCAATATTTATTTTAAAAAACATGGGGTGTTACACAGTCTCCCTACAACACTTTATGGTCCTTACCAAAAATAAATAAACCATAAATATGGGGAGGAATCCCTAAGGTTTTTTATTGACCCCTACTGGAGTGTAATTTAGGAAAATTGGGTGAGAGCGCTACAATTAAATCATCCCAACAACATCAAACTTTTTCTATCACAGCACCAACCATCAATAGAATAAAAAAATCAATAACAATATATGAAATTGTGAACACATTTGAACCTCCTCTTACACCTACCAAATATGTTAATCTAGTTATTATCTTGATTTAGTTAGTCCATACAATTCAACAATAAAATCAAAATCTTTTTAATTACATAATCACTAAAAATAAATAAGGGCACATTCCAAAACCCTTACCTAATTTAATTCTTTAATAATTAAATATCATTGAAAAAGTATGGAAGAATGGTAACACAACTTAAAAATCATAAGGAAAACCTACATGACCTATACAAAACCAAAATCATTAAATACCATAACCCAAGACCAATAATACTGAATCAAACACAATACCATAGATTCCCCATGGATTTAAAATAAGGAATAAAGAATAAGTGTAAAGGATCTCACGTTAGATCCGAAAAGGATTATCAATGAATGTTAAGGATAACAATCCACCAAATGATGATGAAAAATGACCATGTACAAATCAATAAGAAAATATGTTTTGAGAGAATGTGAAATAAATACATCCAATAAATGGGAAGCATCAATATTTTTAAAAAATTGGAGAACATCAGAATTTGGTGTGATAAATGTAGTATTTCCTCAATATATCGTAGATCCATAATTCATGGTGTATTATCCTCTGAATCCTATGTTTTAAACACAAAATATTTAACACATTTAAATAAGTTCCTGATGTAAACAAGGTGGTCATTCCATAATTATTAAATACACGAGTTTCATAAGACAAGTATTGGAATTACCATCTGAACCCAATGTATCCCATATATCTACTATGGTGTAACTTCCTTCGCAACCTCATAATGATGTCAACATAAGAAGATCCATAAAAATACATGACCAAAGACTCCACATCATTGTGATTAGAGTAACATTGCATTATTCACCATGTAATATTAACCAGGAACACCTCAAGAGTCACCACAAAATATCAAAAATGATAATGTAATAACTAAGAAATCCAGGCTAAACAGAGAAAAATTAGAAATAAATCAATAAATCAATACCCAAAAACCATAAATATGAATCATCTATCCTAGTAGTGAAAAATTCCTTATGAAGTATTAAACCAATAGACTCCAAACCAAAACCATCACCCATTACATTAAAACTAACTGTTCACTCCAAAATAGTAGAACAATGAAATATCATGACCACTCACCGAAAATATAATGTGTACTTCATGTATTAACCCAAGATCATCACAGTGCAACGAGTTCAACCATATTACCCCCACTGTACTAAATAAATGATCACGTTGTAACTTTTAATAATAAATGAGTGATTTATTTACAAAGAATAAAAATCATTTCAAACGCCCTCTAACTCTTTTCATACCACCTATTGAAACTAACAACAATAGAGGGATGTAAGGTAATGTTTTGATAAAGTTAATTCCATTCCATGTTTCTTATCTGTGTTTTTACTATATATTTACATGGACCCATGATGGGTAGTATAAATATATCTATTTTCCATGGCATTCACAGGAACTATTGTGGACCCTTTATGACAATTTTAATATAGAATATACCATATTGGGTAATTTTATAATCCGATAATGGAACATATCCAAGGATCTCACCTAAATATATAAGTATTACCATGAGGAATACATAAATAAAAAAGTTTTAATTATTAAAAACATAATTCATTGAACTACAATTTAATAATAAATCATTAATGTTTAAAAAATAAAATTCATATATGTGTGTTTCCATATTTCATGGCCATTGTTAACAATAACATGATGCACATGGTAAAAGTACATTGATTAGGATGAACACCAACAAATTCCATGAATTTAATTAGAAAACCAATTTACATAATTATTTATAATTTAAAATAAACATTACCAAGAAAAATGTTCAACAATGTTATATAATTAATTAATGAAATTTTATCAAACACTAAATAAATGATCAATTATTCAAAACCAAAATTTTACATCTTAAGAAACTTCTTTCTCAAACTTTTCAAAAAAAATATATACCAAATTATATGATTGGGAATCCCTCCCGGATATTAATATTCAATTAGATTATTTAAAAAAATTAAAAAATAAAACATTTTTGTTTTCGTAAATTATAGATCATACATGGGTGATAATAAAAAAATATTTTTTAGGGAAAACGTATATTTAAATACGACCAATAAAGTAAATAAATTTAGAATAAAATTTCAAAAAAAATATTAAAACATTATAATATTTATGATACCTATACATTAAAACTTATTTGATAAATTTAATAAAAAAAAATTATCAATATTTTTTCAAATATATTGTGTGTGCCAGTTTTAGGAAACACTATATTTGATAATTTAGATTAAATATCAATTTTATGATAAAGGAAAGATAAATAATAAAAATAAAAATATATTTCTATCATCTTCAACTATTTATTCCAAATATATCTTAACTGTAAAAAAAATTATTACACAGTCACTAATATTTCTAAAACCAAATTTAAATTCATGAAGATGGAAACTATTAATGATGAATTAATTGTAAACCAATTTTTATCCATCAAAAAGATGAATTGGGACTCTTTTTTTATGATTAAGAATACAAAAAATGTATACCCAAAAATAAAAATTATAACCCAAGAAACTATAGTTGTTTTAGTTGTAACATCCTAACCTAAATCTCTGGGTCGATGAAAGAATTCCACGTGGTCTCATGCCTGTCTCCCCATAAAAAAGAGGATTCCGACATGCAACGATGGTTTGAGTCCATCAATGGGGAGACTATATCATAAATATAATATCATGGGATTAATAATCAATTAAAAACAATGTAATAAATAAACAGTGTAAAAATTTGGAAAGATAAAGATGACAAACATGTAATATAAATAAAGAATCTTCAATAAGTGGAAAGAATGTCCAATGGAAATAATGCAGATGAAATAAAAAATTAATAGCATATCGTCCAGAATCCTTCTTGATATTCTACTAGATCCACACTCCCCTTCTTCACTATCCACCATAAGGACACTTCCCTTCACTAGATCCCTCATACAATCTACAAGCACATAGAGATTCGTGAGTATGGTGTGAGTACAAGACTTAGTTAGATACCCCCAATCCATCATTAACCTAATGTTCTAAAATATATAACTGTATGCCTTAATAATTTGTAAAAAATAACACCCAATCCAAAACTGAGCTATCATTCACTAACCAAGCTTCCACAAACCCCTTACCTACCTACATTATCTCTATTCTGAATGGATAATCTATGTGTTAGATTAATAAACAATTAGCCACAAGGTGAATTAATCTTGCAATTTTTCAATGTGTGATCATGAATCTTGATACAAATTCTCATCAAGAGGATGTGTTCTCTATATATTTATGGAAATGTGAGAAAATATGCTTCCCTTATTCCTTAAGTGATATACTAGTGATCGACAACTAATCAGCATCCCTTAGCCATCAATGCATATAATAGGTACCGATAGAATTTCATCATCCCTTTTTCATCGAGTAGAATACTAGGGACCAATATCTAGTCAGTATCCACTCGTCATTTATTTCATTCTAGGGATAAATAGTTAGTCTTCATCCCTTTGTCATGGATTTCATCGCATGACATCCCCAAGGAATCTTCATATACATACCCCATCCATCGGTCCCTCATCATCACTATCGAAAGTCATGTGCATCCCCCTCTATGGGAAAACATGTTGTGGTGGTCCACATATCTTGGTCTCTAAGAACAATATCACAAGTAATACATAGAATAAAAGGATACATGAGCAAGCATAATATATCATCAAAACTAATGTATCACACAATAAATGTGATCAAGCATAAAACATGAGTAAATATTTACAAGTGCTCATGGTATCAAGTGTAACATAAGATTTCAAGGGCTACACATAGACCCACATGAAATCATAATCTAGAATTATCAACAAAAAATGTTTACCTACAGTCATATAAATAGAAATAATATATATACGAACCCAAAGGTTTAGGGAACTTCCTACCATAAAAGTCGTAAAAACCACTTTAGGGTTTGATTATCTTCAAAGGAGAAACATCAATGTCTCGAGTTGTCAGCATGTCGATGCTACATGTATGTGAAGGATTTTCCTAGAACCAAAACATATATTTTATTTTAAAAATAAATAAAATAAGATAAGTGATGATACATTTTCTCTCTAGGATAATTTTAATATTATTTATTACAGTATTACATGTGATGATATTATATCCCCCTGAATAATCTCCAAATTATCATTCAGATCAAAGCTTGTTCTTACAATATGGTCTGTTACAATTATCTTTCGATAATTTATTATAAATTGAACCATATAATTATATTTTTCTAATTCTATTTTAAATTATCCTTTATAATTATATTTTTTCATTTTTATCTAAAAATATAATTTATAATTATCTTTTAATGATTTATTATAAATAATCACATATAATTATCTTTTTACAATATTAATTATAAATAATTATTTATAATTATATTTGATAATTTTTATCCCAAATTGTCATTTATAATTATATTCTGATAATTTATTATAAATTATCCCTTATAATTATACTTTTAAAATTTTATTAAAAATTATCTTCTATAATTATATTTGAAATTTTATAATCAAAATTATCATTTATAATAATCTATGAATAATTTATTATAAATTATCCATTATAATAATCATTTGATAATTTAAAAAGACCACCCATGATAATTCATTTTTTTATCCATTGATAATTTTGATAAATTATCTGTTAATAAATAATTTCAATTTGTTATTTTATAGTTATAATAATTGTATTATTATAATATACATAATTATCCAATGATAATTTTTGACAATCATTCTGTGTTACAATTACCTGATAATTATTATTTAATGAATGGATAATATTATATTTTATAATTCAATGCAATTATCGCTGGATAATTCTTTGTTATTATCATTTGATAAATTGTATATTTCTATCCTCAATAATAATTTTTTAAAGAAAATAATTTGATATGTTATTTTAATTTATCCATTAAAAATGTGAAAATCATTTTGAAAAATGTCATTATTCTGTCGAAACACAAATGAAATTTAGCATCTACTGGTTGATACGAACCCAATGGAACCGTTAGAATGTCAATTTGAAAATTTTTGGAGGAGTTATCAATGGTTTATGTTTATAATATAAAATAAAAATTAATTAATAAATAAAAAAACATGGTAAGAACACCTTCGATTATGCATAGGGGAATAGTTCTCATGCCACTACAAATCCGAGATGGATAAAATACGTTGGAAGTTTTCTACGTTCTATGGGATCTGAAACATTTCAGAGTTGAAGAGATCAACCATAAGAAGAACAATCATGTGGTTTAGTTATATTGAAAACCCCAAAGTGTGTTCTATCATTTTAGGAATTTAATAATGTGTTTTTAAAACATTATTCAATAAATTAATTAATGAGGAGTCAGTAGATTCACACCCCAAAGGTATTGTCATTATTAAAAGGTTAAAAATGATTGAGATTTGATTCTTTTAATTAACATAGTTGCTTTAGTGGTGGTTTCACATGGACATGTGGAGTAAGGTGAACAAGATGATTTCAATTAAATTAATAATTTCAATTATTTTATATAATTATAAAATAAATTAATTTAATTGGAGACATAAAAAACCTTATTATGTATAAAAGATATACACTTTCTAGGGTAATCCCCATGTTTAAAACTCAACAATGTTCTTTTTTTAATCATAAGATGAACCATTTGAGATATTTTAGTTATTTAATAATTAAAAAATGATAAATTATATATTTAAAAACAAGAAAGAGATTTTATGGCATGCGATATTGTCAAACACCCTCCTCCTCCAAAAAAAATATATTATTAACATTCTTTAAGGGCATGTGGAAAACCTTAGTTCACAAAGAATAATACCACTACATGTTAAAAGATATCACAAAATGATTAATCACAAGACTAAGATTATTTGATTCATCCACTCTAAATAATTGACAGTCCAGAGTACCAACCTATGTTTCTGGATCCTTGTTGATATGTTCTTCAAGGTGAGTAACCATTCTATCCATTGTCTGAATGAATTCTTCAAAGGACAGTTTTCCTTGGTTCAAGCCCCAGGCTATGATTTGTTCATTCTTATCTATCCATTCTTCTTTCTCCTTGGTGGCCTCAACTTGCTACTTTATTTCATATATTCTTAAAAACCACTCATTTTGTGTGACAGTCCGAAGGACTCATTCAATCATTTCTTCCTTAGAGTGGAGTATGATTTTCAAACACTACCCTACCTCTCCTTCCATATCACTTGGTTCACAGCATGGATCACTATTTTCCCCCTCTTGTACATCTTTACATTCCATGATTCCACCCTTATTAGCTGACCTGGTTTCCATTGGGCTAGGGAAGTGAGAGTAAATTTTCAAACAACAAATGCACAAAAATGTCATACCTTTTCTAAGGTAAAACTCCAATTCCTAACCTAATGGTGGCCTCATATTTTTCATACGACACACCATTTCTAATATATTAAATTATTTTAGAAAAATTTATTAATTATTGTTAAATAATTTATATTTGAAAAGATAGTTATCCAAACATCTGACACCAACAGATGTTATACCATGCCTAGGGTAAACACCACATCCTAGACCAAATGGTGGTCTCATATTTATCATATGACATACCTTTTTGAAGTTAATAAATTATTTTGAATAAATTGTATGTGTTTATTATAATATATTAAACACTTTTATTATATTATCACTGAGGATTTACAGGCTTCGAAATCTCGCACCAACTTAGTGCCCAACTACAATATAATTCAATTGAATATTTCAAAGTTTTAATTAGGATATTAACCTAACACAAATACTTTAACATGTTTATTATGTTATTTTCATTTATAAATCATTTCTTTCCATATAAACGCTTTCTTTTTCAACTAAATTCTTTTTATTATCTTTGTAAAAATTCATGATATTATAATTCTACACCTTTATTATCAAATCATCCTCAAGAATTATCTCTAGTTGTCTTCGTCAAACAATACAAGACACTGAGCCCAAACATAAAACTCATGCTCCCATGTATCATATTGAATATATCTATGATGTCACTTAATCTAGACTAGTGGTACCATAATTCCTTGAAAAAAATTATCACATCGATCTATGATCTAAATCGAGAACTCATCATAAGATACATATATCTCCAACTCAACATCCTCATAATCAATAACATCCCTAAGACTAGGTGTTTTCCTCTGATGCTTTGACACATGGAACATGTCTTTCATACCTCAATAGTGGGAAGGGAGGTCCATGTGATATTCCACTACCCCTATCTGCTCGGTGATCTCAAAGGGTCTAAAAACATATTTCTATCGTTCCTTACTTCTGCAGAAACATATGCCTTAATCATGTAGTCACTCTCAAGAACAAATGATCTCCCATAAAAACTCCAAGGGTTTCCTCATGCAGTTGGCATATTATCTTTGTCTTATATGAACATTGGTCAAAATATTTTGTATCAGTTTCACTCTCTTAGTGTTCTCTAGAAACAAACTAGGGCCAACGATCGCTACCCCACCCAACTCATGAAAATATAGCGAGGAGTGACACATACTCACATAATGATCCTAATAAGGTTCTATATGAATTGAATCCAGATAGCAGTTATTTTATTAAAAATAAATCAAGGACATGTGATAATCTCACGGTCTTCCAACGTCTAGCATGAATTCTCAAAACATATCCTTCAATACGAGATTTGTCTACTCAGACTGTCTGTTGATCATAAAAGGGTATACCATGATCATTCTCATCTGAGTCCCAAAGGATTTCGAGAATACCTTTGAAAATTATGATGTAAAACATGAATCTATATCTAAAACAATGATCAAGGAATCTATATTTACGTGTATAATATCTCATATATAGTGATTCCTTAGATCCTCCACTAAGTGAGTCTCTCTGATCGATAAGAAGTGAGAAGACATTGATAATTGATTGAAAATAACTCAAACTATGTTAGGACTCCTCGGGGTCTGGGGTAACCCAATCACAATTTCCATTATCAAATCATTTCACTTCCATATATGTATCGGGAGTGGTTGAAACAAGTCACCAGGGTTCTGGTGCTTGACCTTCACCCTCTGACAGGTGAGGGATCAAGATACAAAATCAATACAATTCTAATGGGATATGGTTAATTAATACTGGTGTTATCACACCCAATATTTCAACATATCTAATTCTCATGGGGTCACCCATCCAAGTATTACTATCAACCAAGCATGCTCAATTATAGAGTTCTAATGAAATCTCAAAATTGAATGTCTAAAAATACTCAACCCAACACCTATTCCTCCGATTCAAGTCCCACTCTATGAAGATATATTGATGGTGCATGTGGTCTATGTAAAAAAATATCTCCCCAAAGAGAGAGAATCTCCAAAATTTATGAGCATAGACTACTACTATTATCACTAAGTCATGTGTAGGGTAGTTACTCTCATAGTGTCATATCTAAAGAGACCCATAGGAAACTCCATTCACTCATTGCATTAGCACCACTCCCAGACCAACGTCTGATGAATCAAATGGCATTGCATAACCAATCACAGGCTTAGGGAGTGTTAGTACTGGAGATGTGGTCAAACATTTCCTTATCCCAAGGAAATCCTCTTCAAAATATTGTGACAACCAGAACTTCAATCCCTTATTCATTATCTCTATCAAGGGTGTTGATAATTTGAATAAGTCCTGGATAAACTGTCAGTATTAACCTATTAAAGACAAAAATCTCATAATCTCAAATATGTGTTGAAACTTCTAAGACAAGACTACATAAACATTATATGGGTCTAAGAATATATCAGTCTCAGACACCACCTATTTTATGAACATCATATCTCGAATTCAGAAGTCAAACTTCGATTGCTAGTCCTAAATTCTATGTGCTTGAAGTATACTTAGGAATATCTTCTACTTCCTGGAACATTTATCTGGTGTAGGGGATTTAATGATGATTTTGTTTTATGAAAACCACATGGAACTAGTCAAGGTATGGATATAAGTTATTGATCAAAGGGACATGAACACTGTCAGGGTGTTCTTTAGCTCAAACGACATTACTATGCACTCATATGGTCAGTGATTTCTCTGAAATATTGCCTTCAAAATATCATCCAATCTAACTCATAGAATGTGATATCCCAATAGAAGATCAATCTTGGAGAACCACTAGTCTCCACATAGATAATTGAAATGATCATTGCTCTATGGAAATAGATATCAATTTTTGACCATCCCATGTTTCAGCTTCCTATAATCAATACATATTTAAAGTCTAATTTCTTCCTTTATAGAATCATACATAAGTGAAATACATGGTGAAGTTCTCATATTTATAAATTCATTAATCTACAAGTTACCCAGAAGAACCTTGAAATCCTTCAGCTCAGTTGGCACCATATGATATGGGGAAAAGAAATGGCTATGCACCCAACATGAGCTACATTTACTTAACCTAATGATCCTTCATATTTTCTACTAGGTAAAAGATCATCAAAAATTCCAAACCCATTACTGTACATCACAAGGGCCTCCTGTTCCCTTGAAGGATGATGAATGCTGGAGTGAATGTAAGGGTATAATTGACCAAAGTTTTGAACTCGCATTCCTAATCTAGGAACTAAGAAAAAATCTTATGGTTGAAGTGGCCCTGGTAGTTAAATAAAAAATATATGTGGGTTACGTTCAACTGCATTATCCTACATATACAATAGTAATGCTGAAACCTACTTCCTTATGAAAGAATTTCGGACTTCTTCCCATGATGTTCCATAAGACAACATTTAGAATACATCTTCTATAATGTGAATGAACATGTGTAAGAAAAGAAATAATGTCTTTAGAATAATCCCTAATCCATTTATGGGGGAAAACAATGAATATATTAACCAGTCTATGGGATCAAAAAAGGTTTTCCAAGGATTCTACCCTTAACCAAAGGTATACCATCCTTAGAACTATCCCTTTTCTCTATCCCTTCACAGTATTCAGAGTCATTTCCTATATAATAACACAATATCATTCTCGGTTCAACTAATTATTTCAATAATGATATATCACATAGCATGGAAACATATATATAACATAAAAACACTATCACAAATCAATGCATGTAATTAATGAACTACTATGATGCAAAATGACATGTACATATATGGAATGTGAACATATGTTCTATGTCATGATGCATGAATGTATGTTAAATAACATAAATAAAATATTACATCATGTGAGTTGCCCAAAGTGAATCAATAGAAACAGTAGAACATTAAAATATAATTATCTAATATATGGAAACATAGAGGTCCATTATATAGTACTAGACAGGCACTAACATAGTTCCCTTGTACGAGTCCCAATGCCATATTTCTTCTCTAACATATACCAATCGATGAAAATGATAATAAATAAGTTAGTGAATCTCGATCCCATCATTACTTTTTGAATCAAACATCAACATGGAATGTATCATTTTCAATAATTCTCATTGATAAAGGACACATGGTCTATGATCTACACACATATCCACATGCGATCATAATTTAGTATGGTCATAAAAAATCTCTATACATAATAATATTAATGTAAATCATGTGTAAATGAGCCTAAAACATTAAGGAACTTCCTACATAAAAATTTGTAAACACCACTTCAAGGATTTATTATCACCAAAGGTGACACATCAAAGTATCGAGTTGTCAACACATCGATGCTTGAGGTATGTCAAGGGTTTCCTAGAACCAAAAAATCAATTTAATTTCAAAAAGAAATAAAATATGATACACGATTATACGCTTCCACTCCTATTTAATTTTTTTTATTTTTTTATTAAAATATCACATGGCATGATATTTTCTCTCTCCAGAAAAATTTCCAAATTATCTTCTATGTCAAGCATGTTCTTAAATATTATCCTTTATAATTATCTTTTGATAATTTATTAAAATTTTCCCTTATAATTATCTTTTTCTGATTTTATTTCACAATATCCTTTATAATTATATTTGATAATTTTTATTCCAAATTATCATTTATAAGTTTCTTTCAGTAATTTGTTATAAATTATCCATTATAATTATCATTTTCCAATTTTATTAAAAATTATATTTTGTAATTATATTTTATGATATTTATCCCAAATTATCCTTTATAATTATATTTTGATAATTTATTATATATTTTCCCTTATAATAATCTTTTTCTAATATTATTAAAAATTATCCTTTATAATTATATTTGATAATTTTTATACCAAATTATCATATATAATTATATTTCAATAATTTATTATAAATTTTAATTTTTAATTATATTTTTAGAATTTAAAAATACCACCCATGATAATTCATTTTTTCATTATTTAATAATTTTGATAAATTATCCTTTGATAAATAATTATAATTCATCATGAAATAATTAAAATAATTATACTTTGATAATATACATAATTATTCTATGATAATTTTGATAGTAAATCTATGTTATATGTATCTTATAATTATCATTTAAGAAAATAATAATATTATATTTGATATTTCATTATAATTATCGCTTTATAAATCTTTTTTATTATCCATTGAAAAATAGTATACTGCTATCCTTAGTAATAATTTTCTATAGAAAATAATTTGATATTTTTTCTTAATTTATCCATTGAAAATATGAAAAATCATATTGAAAAAAAATCGTATTGCCTTTAAAACCAAAATAGTATTTAGCTTATACTCATAGATACGAACTAATAGAACTGATGGCATGTCAATCATAATATTTTTATGGAAGTTATTGATGTTTGAAGTTTTGAAAATAAAATAAGTAAATAATATATATATATATATATATATATATAATTAATGGAGAAAAAACTTTAACAATGCATGGGGGAATAGGGCTTATGAAAATGCTGATCTATAAAGGATAAATTCTGAAGGAGGTTCGCTATATTCTAGGGGATCTAAAACCACCCAGAGTCAAAGTGACTGGCCATAATGAGTGTAATCATGTGGTTCGATTATATAGAAAAACCAACACGTGTTCTTCATTTCAGGAATTTTATTCAAATTTTTTAATCTATTATTTAATGACCAAATGTTGAGTCAATAGATTCACATCAGGAAGGTATTTCCATCATTAAACAGTTAAAAATGAGTGAGATTTGAACCTTCGAATTCACCATATAAATTTAATGGTGCCTAAACATGGAAATGGGGAGGAATATGAACAGAAGGGTTTTAATTAAATTAAATAATTCAAATATTTAATATAATTATCCAATAAATTAATTTAATTGGTGATTTGAACAGAAACTTGTTGTGTGAACATTTTATACCCTCGCTATGGTAAAACCATTGTTTTTGATTCAATGGTTGTCTTGGATCTCTCATACGATGCAACGTTTGGGAGATATTAATTTTTATTGATAAAAATTGATCAATGAAATATTTAAATAAAACGGATTTTTATCAAATGTGATGTTTTCAAACACCCGACTCGCATAAATGTTATACCCTTCCTAGTGTGAACCTCCGATTACAAACCTAATGGTGGACTCGTATTTTTCATATGATGCACTATTTGGGAGATACTAAATTATATTGAAAAAATATATTATTTTAACTAAATAAATTATTTTTTGCGAGCAAGGAGTCCAAAAATTTGACACCTACAGATTTTATACCCCACATATGGTAAACAATACATTCAAGAAATAACGGTGGTCTTGGATTTCTCATATGATACACCTTTTATAGTTATTCTATTATTTTTAATAAATTACATGCTCTTAATATAATATATTCTATATTTTTATTCTATATTTTTTAAATTTTTACGGGCCTCAGATTCTTGCACCAACATATGGTCTGACTCTAAAAATATTCAATTGAATATTTCAATGTTTTAATTGGGATTTTACATTTATGAAAAGATTATAACACATTTATTATGTCATTTTCATTGATAAATAATTTTTTTCACACAAAACACACAATTTATCAACAACCAGGTTTTTATTATATTGGAAAAAATTCATGATATTACAGTAGCCATGGGGAGTTTTTACAAGAATAGAAATGGAAGAAGATGTTGGAAAAAGAGGAAAGGAATATATTTTGAATATGCTCTGAAATAAAATAAGATTACTTTCATAGAGAATAACCATTGAGAAATCGAGGGGATTTGGGGAGTAACTGGTGGAGATCCCTTACAATCACCATTATAAATTGAGGGAAAATAGGTGGATTTAACATTAAAATCTCAATAGAAAAAATAAATAAAAAATTAAGAGTATAGACTATTGTACAAACAATATACATGGGTAGAGACCTCATGTTCTATAGCTATGTAAATCCTATCCTCGCTGACTGAAAATTAAATTTTTATTATTTCTGGACAATTTTAAGGAACAAAGTGAGAAACCAGACAAACCACAAAAGTTTCATGTACGAAAAGAGATAGATGAACCATTAAAATCAAGTTTGAGCCTATTTGAAGCATCAACCCTAAATAATTTCCAATTAAGGTCACTAACATTTGTATCAGAGTTGTCCTTGAGAAAATATATGTTTTTATTGTTCACAACTAGGGAACCTTTATGGGCATGAATCCTTCTGATTAAAGTTAGAAAAAACCTCAAAAAGATAAATTATTTTCCTAAAAACCCAAAAAACCCCACAACTAAACTTAAATAAAGTATTCAAGAAAAAATATCATCAAGATTTTTACTTGAAATGTCATATCCAAATACATGGATTCCTATTTCAACATAAAAACTTAAGGAAATTTTAGTCTCTTTTCCAAACCCATGGATAATAATATTTTCCATTTGTAATCCCATGGAAAATGAACATCATTAAAAAACCCATATAAAATAACGTTATTAAAATATTACCTAATAAATCCATGAAATATATCCAAACTCATGGATTATAATATATAACTTTTATAATATACTAATAACATTGACTTATTATCAAATTTAAATCATCAATAGTCTATCAATTCACATCATCGTAATCTTTCTGTGATATATTAAAATTAAATATTTATATATTAAAATCAAACCATGATTGTTCATACTATATATAGATAAAGAGTGGGAGAGATATTGTGTATAATACACATTCAATTTATTAGTTTACATATCAAAATGCACAATATTCTTGTTA
The DNA here is from genome assembly GCA_963277665.1 of Viscum album. Classification (NCBI taxonomy): domain Eukaryota; kingdom Viridiplantae; phylum Streptophyta; class Magnoliopsida; order Santalales; family Viscaceae; genus Viscum; species Viscum album. The sequence goes on along the minus strand of OY728140.1, from coordinate 1,295,347,374 downwards.
AAAAAATTAACCTTAGGAAATTTTATACTGTATAATTAACTACATGAATTTTTTCATCGTGTTATGATTAATTTTTAATTATATTAATAATGATAACACATATCATTATGATATTATAAGAAAATATTACTTATTATAATATACTCAAATATTTAAATACAATTCATGAAACTTTTCACAATAATTTCAAATAAATATAAAATTTTTAATTAATATTATATATATATTTATTTGAAATAATCCATTTAAAATAAAATTTTCTAAACTCCTTGAAAAAATCATATTAAAAATTAAAAATATACAATGATATATAGAAATAACTAGAATGACTATTATGGTACTCACCTACCATTAATTTCTTATTCAATCTGCGTTAAAATAATAAGTTCAACCCCTCCACAATCACTATAATTCCACAATAAAATTAAAAATTATGATATGGAATGAATATGATTAATATATCCCTCAAACCTAGAAATATTAAATAATAATTATAGAATATAAAAATATCATAAATCAGTTATTAAAACGTACCTCGTGAATTTTGAAGTATAAAACTATTAGATCTAAACCTATTTTTGAGTATCCCCTAAAGTAGATATAAAAGCATAGACCCTTGAAACCCTAACCACACAGCAGAACACACAACCCAATCAGAGATTCACAGCAGATTCAAAATAAGAAGGAGATTCACAGTAATAAAAAGATCCATGCATATGAAAAATAAATGTACAAAACCCATCAACAGAATACCAAATGACTGAATTCCAAAATAAATGCAATAAGAACACCTCATCGGAAGAAAAATGAGTCAAAATCAGAATCAGAACCCATTCTCCACCATCAACCCCACCGGAGAAGACTACAGCCAACATCCATTGTACGCATAGCCAGGGAACATGGAGACATCCCTCAAACCATAGATTTGACCATGGGACCATTCCCACCACTCTAAGAAGTCTGATTCCAAAAACCCTCCAATGGAACTTCCTGTGTACTCAAAGCACTAGCCTACCGTCATGAGACATGAACCAACCAACATTTGCAACGCCAGTCTTCCACTCGTGGAACTCAATCCGACAATTCTGTAGATGCCCTGATCCTGAAATCGCACCATAGTAGGAGGTTCACAAACCATTAATTCACCACATAGAGGTGTTGATGATGGATTTTCATCCAACCCTCCATGGGGGAGAAGCCGACGGTGGTGGGGAACCGTAGTTTTGCAAAACCCCTTAGGGTCGCATTCATCACTTACATGACTTTCAACCTCAACCAATTTCAATAAAATGTTATTTATGTACAAAAAATCAAATGAAAAAAATAAATAATAAAACATAATTGAATTAAAAACTCTTAATAATAGGTATTATCATCCCCTAGATGCATCTTTTGGTATATCTATAGAACACTATTCACTATTGAGGACTCATATTTTCTTCTCACTCCAATGTATCTTTTTGTACATGACCATGATTCCAAAATACATGTACAAAAAAGGAATATCTTAACCTAGGTGTCTTATCTCTAAAATCAAGAATATGAATTAGATGATTAATAAGGAAAACATATGTATCAAAAATAAAATTATCATTGCGAATTACAAGAGGTATATCCTTTTTATACCTTTTAAATTATGATATATGAATTATAATAAGAATTATAAAATGTTTTGGAGGAAATTATAAATGATAGTAAATGTCCCTTATTCGTTCCATGGTTTTAAAAATAAATCGAAACAAGAAAATCATTTCATTTTCATACCAAATTATTCATTCCCCACAAGAAATGGGATGATAAAAACAATACAATCATATAACAAATTAATCAATATGATTATTATATCACTATAAAACATTTATCCATTATAGGATATATTTAATCTCTTATTGACCATTTTATCATTCCAAAAAGTATCTGAAAACACATTAGGGTTGATGTAACACCCGAGACTTTTATGTTATATAAATCATCAAAGGAATCTTTTTCTACACAACACTTGTTTGTCTTGCTTTACACGAAATCACAACCTTCCTCGATAGCTTGCGTCGTACGCAATACCGAGTTTCACTAAACAACAATATGCTATTAAAATATTATTAAAACTAGACGTTATGAATAGTAATAACCACTTTTTTAAATTTTATAAATTTTATTTTTCAAAATGGACTTCATTTTTGGATTCGGAATATCAAAATTAGCCTAGGGTGAAACATTGGTATTTTTCTGAACACTTTCAATTTTTGATGAATAGTGAAACCACTAAGTGGTAGTTAAAAAACTGAATTTTTCATAAAACTTAATTTTACCGCTTCTGTGGGTAGAATTTCGAAAATCCAAGAGACACAGTTAATATCAAGGACTAAAATGTGGTTCAATGAGATGAAAATAATTTTTGGTGAATAGTAACTTTTTACTTTTTTTTACCACGGTTAAAAGTAAATAGGGTAATTAAGGGTAAATATGATATTATTATTACCCTAACACATGTCCTAATTCTATTGGATAAGTGTAATTCGACCAAAAACAAACTTAGGAATAAAATATGACCATTTAGGCCCACTTGGATTAGATTAGGACATTTATTATTAATTTATTTAAAGACGGGTTAAAATAGTTAAAATCAAAGTTTAATAAGTAAATAATTTTTAATATGGGGTTATACATAAGATAAATTCGACTATAAATATTCATTAGAAATATAAAACGATTTCCTACATAATGGTATTTTATTTGTAATTTTTAGACATTAAATAATTTAATTTATTTATGACACAAAGATGATGCAGTAATTATCTTATTAATGAAATATTGACATAATTAATGTTATAAACACCAAAATAAATGTAATTTGAGACTTTTTATGAATTACACTAATTTTCTAGGTTAATATGACATGTTAGTATGGATTGAATTAACCTTTTTTGAACTAATAATTCTATTGTGATTTTCACAAAAATCAATTACTAAATAGTGTCAAAATTGACATAAAATAGTTTTTAAAACAAATATTATATTAGTAATTGTTCTTTTATTCCTAAAAATATAAGGTTCGGAAAAATGACTTAGATAAGGTTATATATATTAATAATAAACAACTTGGGGTTCGTTTGGCTGCTTATAGTATGTTTATTAACCTTATAGTATAAGAACACAAGAAGACACGGTAAAAGTAAACATATCTAACTTAATGTTAAATCTAAATGATAAGGTTAAAATAGGAACCTAAACTTGTCTAAATTCTATTGGATGATAGGATTTCGACCCATACCTACCTTAGCTTTGAAATATATCAATTTGGAGCTATTTAAAACCGAACTTTACTTTATAATAAAATAATATGTTTAGTTTTCCCAAAGGTGCCCCTCTCCTCCCTTATAAAAGGGAACCTCCTCCCCCTCTTCCTCACACCACTTTGAGCCTTAATTCTCGGCCAAACCCTGACAATTCCTCCTCTCCACTTCCCTTGAGACATCCTAGAGGTCGTGGTCTTATTCAAAGACCAATTTTAGTGCCCTAAAAGAAGGTCTCAAAGAAGCACTTCAAAGAAGAGGTAATGTCCGTTACCGATTCTTTCATCTTTATTTCTTCTTCCACTTCTTCTTATTTAGTTGTTTCATTATGAAGTAATAACATCAGTATCACTCATATACTTATATGTTATTATAAGTATGAAACAACCCTATTTCACCATCTATCCATCCTACGGAAAAATAAATCACCGTGCGTGCGTACGTACGGAATATCATCTCCACGCCGTGGTGTAATTTATTTTCCACCACCACCTTACTTGGATGGGTATAATGGTGTAAATAATGACTTTATATGACTATTATAAAGTGATACTGATTATGAAATAGTATACATACACTCCAATACAATTCCACGATCATAGGAACGATATCATCACTCGTGCGTACGTACGGAATCACTGCCATGATTTATCCCATGTTATGAAATTATGATCTCTTTTGCAGGTTAAGATTTCCAAAAGTTATGTGCTTATGTATATGATGTGATTGATATTTCTTTTTTTTTTACCCTTACTGAGCATTTGAGCTCACCCTTTTGTATGTTTTCTTTCCCCAGGTCAGGAAGAAGGTTATTAAGTAAGATATGCCAAAAGGGACTATAGATATGATGAAATAAATGGGAGACAATGTAGACGCTTTATGAACCAGTTGTTTATGTTTCCCAGTTTTTAAAGACACTATACCTATACTGTCCTTTCGTGGTTTTGTTATATGTTGTAACAAGTATGATTCAATTTTGAAGTATTAACAATGTATGTAAAGTATGGGTCGTTATAGTTGGTATCAGAGGAAAGGTATAGTCAACCTTTTGAAACTAGGATGTGAAAGCCTTAGTAAAAACCCGAAGGATAAGTCTAAGCATAGAACACAATATTAGTGTTTTAGAAATGGCCATGAATAACCTAGGATAAGACCTTAAGTGTGAAATTTTATTCTTGATTATGTGGTTTTCCTATTATAATTAGTGTTTCTCACACTATTCTTCTTGGTTTTAGTCAATGGATGGAACCCGAAGGAACCGTGTTAATGCGGAATGCGACGGGCAATGCAATGATTGTCCCCCTTTGCAGCCAAACGTTATGGGAGCTGGAATGCAAAATCTTGTAGCCATGCTCACACAACTTTTTCAATCTATGAATCATGCAGGACTTCCAAACGAGCAAAGGAAGGAGCAACATTCTGTTGAATCCTTCATGAGGCAGCATCCACCTTCTTTCAGCGGGTCTATTGATCCATTAGTTTCTAAACAATGGATTAGTACTACTGAAAAGATATTTTCAGTTCTTCAATGTTCTGAACATGATAATGTCATCCTAGCAGTGTATCGTTTGGAAGGAGATGCTGATTAATGGTGGAATCTTATTAAGAATACGAGGCAAAGGGATGAAATTGAGTCCATGGAATGGGACGAGTTCAAGAACTTATTTTTCAATAAGTACTTACCTCGTATTCTCCGAACAAAGATGGAGAAAGAGTTTCTTGAACTGAAGCAAAAGGATGATGAATATGTTGGTACCTATGAAGCAAATTTTACAAGACTCGCAAGGTACGCTTCTGGTATTATTATCCAACCTGAGATTAAGATCGATCGATTCTTTAGTGTCTTAAAACCAAGTCTTCGAAGGTCGTTAGCCATAAGGGACTTCGATAGCTATGGGGAAATCGTTCGATGTGCTCTCAAAGTCGAGATGGAGATTGGAGTAACCCATCAATCATATGGGTTTGATAAGAAGAGGAAAATGGAATTCAAAGGAAAATCTAAAGAGCACACTGAAAAGAAGATGAGATTTCCCTTATGCTCAAAGTGTGGAAAGAAACATGGAGGGAGTTGTCTTAAAGTGACAAGTAAATGTTTCAAATGTGGAAAGGAAGGTCATCGGGCATTTGAATGTCGCGATGATGGGAAGAAGATGTCTAATGATGCAAATAAAGGAAGGGATACATAGAATGAACCTACTACACTTCAATGTTTCAAGTGTAAGGAGATGGGACATTATGCCAATAAATGCCCTAATCCAAGGGTTGATTGTAACACCCCGAGCTTCCACGATACGCTTATCATTCAATAATGCAATAGCTTGCATTGTACGCAACTTCGAGTTCTAAAACACCGCGACTAATCAAAGTAGCCGTTATGAATAGAAATAACAACTTTTTAAAATTATAGAAATTTTATATTTCAAAATGGACCTCATTTTTGGATTCGGAATATCGAATTTAGCCTATGTTGAATTTTTGGTATTTTTCTGAGAACTTCTAATTTTTATGAATAGTGAAAAAAACTTAAAAACAACTTTTTTTAATCAAAATATTTTATAGTGATAAATTATACTATTTAGTGGTTTTAAAGTATAATTAGAATATATTTTTACCATTTTATCCAATGGTGGTCTTTAGAATTAATTTAACATTGAAATTGGACAAAAACAATTGCCAATCTTTTGATATAAATTATTTCTTAAAAACACGCTATTTGTTGTGACAGCGGGAATTAATTAATTAATGAAACTTATATGTTTGGAATTTCATAAAATAGGCATCATTTTTGAATTCAGAATATCAATTATAGCTTAGGGTGAAATTTTGGCATTATTCTGAAAAACTTCAATTTTTTGATGAATAGTGAAACCACTAAGTGGTAGTTAAATAACTGATTTTTCGTTTAAATGAAATATTACCACTTCTGTGATTTGATTTTTAAAAATCCGACATACATGGTTGTCAATAATAAGTAAAATGTGGTTCAATGAGATTAAAATAATTTTTTAGTGAATAGTAACTTTTAAGTTCTTAATCGCGATTAGAGGTAATTAGTGTAGTTTAGGGTAAAAATAATGTTTTAATAATATTAGATGAGCTTTACACATGTCCTACCCTCATTGGATGTGTCATGGCCGACCAAGACAATCCATGGGTCAACTTGGGGACCCCATGGAGCCACTTTAGTTGGAAAATGACATAAATACCTTTTATTTAATGTTAAAGTAAAAAATGACACAAACATGAAATGTTTTACTAAAACAATTTTTACATGGGGTTATACAAGTCATATTTTTGACTACAAATAGTAATTGGAAAGCTAATAAGATTTACTACATCATAGTATTTTTTTTATAATTTTTAGACATTAAATAAATTAAATTATTTATGACATCATGATGATGCAGCGATGACTTCATTATTTAACGATTTTAATAAAATGAAAAGATAATGTACAATCCAAGGCTTACACTTGTCAAAAACCTATTTGATGGGTATATTTAAAACCCTTATCACCTTATCAACCAATTATATATGTTTGGGACCTTTATAATCCGAAAATCATTGTATAATAATGTAAAATTTCCTTACTTTCCAAGAGTGCCCCTCCTCTCCACTTATAAAAGGCCCCCACCTCTACCACCTCATTCACACTTTCAAGCCATTTGGCTCGGCCAACCTCTGCCCAAGTAATCTCCCAACTTCCCTCCCTTACTCCTAGAAGCCTCACTTTGGGAATAATACTTCCCAAGTAAGCCTTTGGCTCAAATCAAAAGAGTTACCCGATTTAAAGGTAATGTCTTCTCTTATGTTATTTTGTTTTATTTTTCTTCTCCAACCCCATAAAATCTTTTTATTCATTTATTTTGTAACAAAACCAGTATCCTCAATATACTAGGATGTTTTTATAATAAGGTTTCGAGCTACACTTACACACACCTACATCTAATGGTTAAAGAACATACGGTTTCTGTGGATGGCGAATTTCTGCCTCACGAAACGATGATTGTTCAACACTCATATAACACCTTCAAAGGTGGCCATTAAGATGTAAATATATTTATATATGATATATAATATGTTTATGTTTTACTTAAGCTTCTTTATTTCTCATTTATGGCATACCTTTATGGTTTCCATTATGGGTAAACGCGATATTTTCATTTTAGGAAGTGCGGACTACCGCCCCCTCAAAGTGATTTGAATCGTTAATGCCATATGTGGGACGTATAAAGGATGGAGTAAATGGTATTATACACTATATTATACTGGAATTATATTATACATTTATATAATTATGATTTCATTCCATTAAATACGAAATATAAATGAAAGTAGCATTCATGCGTACGTACGACTTACCGTCTCCATGAACGGTGCATTTCATTTCTTTCCTCTAAATGTTACGTAATATTATAAATGAATGTATATACTTGATATATATGATATATAAGACATCTAAATCATGAATATAATTCTGGAGATAATGGATATTCTACCACATAAACAACTTGTAATTATATGAAGTTTATTGTTGACTCAAGTACCAAAGATCCACAAAACGACCGTTATTAAATTAAATAATTACATAATGTTCATATCATTGTAATAAGTGATATAAAAAGGATAATGAAATTGAAAATGGTTCTTAATAAGGTATATATTAACTCTAGTTTATTATTCAGGAGGTTAAAGAACGGTTCAGTCAAGTCAGACACGAGGTAAGGGAACTTCTTAACCCAATTTCTATTCTTTGGGTTAATCTCCTACTTTCAAATTATGTCATGATATTATTATGTCCTATCTTGTATTTTTACATTATTTATGTGTAGTTATAGTGAATACACATTATAGATGTACTTTATTTAAAAAAATGATCTTTTTAATGACTTCGTCTCAATCCCTTTCATTGAGGCATATTTGGTTTTATACACAACTTTCTTTTATACGGTGTATAAACCCCTTTGACATTTACGTTTATTCAAAAGGAATATTTTTATATGAAGCCTTTTTCTAAACGACAAAAGGGAATGTTTTTCATTCCGTACTTATGCGGTGACAACGACTTCTCCGCTGCCGTGACCATTATTTGAGTTTCGGCTTCCTCTACAAGACATCATTTTTTTAATGAAAAATAAATACAAAGTTTTAACTTTCTTTTATTTTGGTATTGAAAATGGTTTTGAAAGAGTTTTTATTATATCAATGTGTTGTATTGATATCTTGTGATTTAAATGTGGAAATGTTATGTTTCCTTTATTCATGTTTTATGTGATACGATTATGTTATGGTTTATGATATGTTTAAACCTATTCATATGAGGAATGTATTGGACTTAATAAGTGACGGGTGGATCCCGCTATAGCTCATCGATGCATCGGTAGGTCTCATGAGACAACTAGACGTGGAATTGGCTGAGGCCCTTTCCCAATTTGATTTATGGTTTTGGTCGAGGCCTTAATCATTTTAGACGTCTTGGCCGAGGCCTTGAAAAAGTGTTTCAGAATGTCTGTCATTATACATTCCCTCATTATGAATGTGGTTATTGATATTGCATGTGATTATTCGACCAGTAGAATATCCATGTGAAGAAGTGAATGGAATTATCTCATTTTACTTTTGCCATATTATGTTGAAGTTCATGTTTAAAAGGCTTTTTTTTAGTTATACATTGCCTTAAATGTTTATGTTTATTGATGAAAGCTTCTGCTATATTGTTATCCTTACTGAGCATCTGAGCTCACCCCATTCAATGTTTTAATATTTTCCGGGATGTGAAGAAGTATTTTATGAATGACCTGCAAGGATAGTCAGAAGAGGATATGAGTGTGGACTATGAAGACTTTGTTATTAGTTTTTCACTTTATGATGTAATGTAACATTTATGAATGTATCTAGTGTTTCCAAGGCTACTAAACTAATCGGTCTTTCGAGACTTGATCTTTTGTGATCATGCCAATATTACGAAGTAATGCATCGACTCTGGGTAGCTGGGGTCTGGGCGTTACAGTTGGTATCAGAGGTAGTTTAGTACTAACCTTGGAAGCTAGATTTAGAAAAACTCTGATTAGAGCACGTAGACCTAAGATGAACTTTGAGGATTAGTATAGAAGAACTTCTTAAAAATTTTGGTATTGTAGAGATTTTGTGAGCTTTCCGAGCAATACATCCCTGTCTGGATACGAGCAGGTAGAGGCGGCTCTGGCACAGATGTACCTAGGGGTAAAACCCGAAAACACCACTTTGAGCTAGACTCGAACGGGAACTGGTGCACGACAACGGGCCTTGCTGCACTCTTGGTTACGACACTCCCGAGGGATATGCTTAGGATAATTCCCATTTTCTTTACAAACCACTATGAAGGGTTAAGAGTATATACTTCCTCAAAGAAAACATTTTTATAATTATGGATTATATCCATAATTAGTTCAATTTATGTTAAGTTTTTTACAAGTATGGAATTATGTATTTTGATTCATAAACTAATCCAGTTTATGCCATTATTTAGAAATGGTGCCTAGTGGAAGGAATGGACACCGTATCAATGCACGCACTCCGTGTAGGGATTGCCCTCCTGCTCAAGATAATTATGGTGGAGCTAGTGGTACAACTGGTGCTGATCAGCTTCTCACCGTACTGGGACAACTCACGCAGGTTATGAATAATAACCTTACTCGTATGGAGCACCCTAATCGGCAACGTGGAGGATCAATGCTAGACCATTTCATGAGGTAACAACCACCAACCTACAATGGGAGTACAAATCCTATAGTAGCTGAGCAATGGATAAATTCCTTAGAGAAAATATTCCATGCCTTGGGGAGTAGTGAAAGGGAGAAAGTTTTCATGGAAGTTTACCGCCTCACTGGAGATGCCGATCAATGGTGGTCACTAATTCAAAACAAAAAGGAAGATGATGAATTAACAAACATGGAATGGCAGGAGTTCAAAGAGCTGTTCTTAGAAAAATACTTTCCTCGAGACCATCGAGCGGATATGGAAAGGCAATTTCTGAGTCTGAGGCAGAAAGAGGATGAGAATGTCGCAAAGTATGAGGCTAGCTTTACAAGGTTAGCGAGGCATGTTGCCGATTATATACGTAACCCAAGGAGTAAGATTGATCATTTCTTTGATGGGTTAAAACCATTTCTCCGTCGAGATTTAGTATCACAATCCTTCTCATCATACGAAGATATTGTCTCGTGTGCTATCAAGACAGAAAAGGAATTCTCTAAGTCTTATGACAACAAAGTAAAGCAAGAGAAGAAGAGAACAGTGGAACAAGAGACAGATAAAGGGAAAAAGGGAAAGAAGGATTTTCCATTATGTGATAATTGTGGGAAGAATCACCATGTTACTTTCCTAAAAGGAATGGGAGTTTGTTATAAATGTGGAGAAAAGGGTCACCAGGCTCGTGATTGCAAGGGAAAGAAAGAGGCTATCAAAGTTGAATGCTACAATTGCAGAGAAATGGGTCATTATGCAAATGAATGTCCTAAGTGTCAGGGAAACATACCTCAGAAAAGGCCAAGGGATCAAGGACAATCTTATGCTGTTACTACAATTGAAGCAGAATAACTAATGTATTGGTGCTTTTGGACTCAAGGATTATATTCTGGTTATTAGATTAATGTGATATATATATATGGATTGTACTGCAGTACTTTTTGATTTCAATAAGGTTTTAATATGATGAAGGTAATTATATTTTTAGTATGTGACAATAAGAGAAACTTTACTTTGTTTGGGGAATCTGGTAAATTGATTTTGGAATTAAGAGACCTTTTAGAGAAAGTCTGGACAGAGGTATTTTGGATAACTATAAAGGTTGGAGTGGATTAAGTTGAACCTTGGATAGTAAATTTAAGGTTAAAAAATTTCTGAAGATTATTTTTGGAATACTATAGTTTTAGAAAAGGACAACCTGCAGGGTGGGGCATAAACCGTCGCGTCGGACAAAGCTGCAGGAATCGAACCCACAACCATAGTGCGACAGGCCTTTATTTCCTACCACTAGCCTACAGGAAGTCCCTGGTTATTACAAAATAATTTTACTAATCTAAATGGTATGTGTTAACATTTGGAACCTTATACAATTAGGATAAGTATAATATTTTTGAGTTCTATTATCTTTTTGAGTGAGAGATGAGTTGAAGGTTGAAACTCTAATTGTCAAGCATAAATATATATATACCTATCTCTTATTCAATGAATAAATTAATTCTTAAAATTTAGTAAAGGGATATTAAAACAAAAAAATGTGTTATCCTAATACCTTATGTCTTGTTGAACTGATGATATTTTAAATCAACATAGATTGAAGGCTTTGAGGCCCTCAATTTGACAGTTGATTGTGATTGATGACCTCAATCACTCCCTACAAATATTTACGTTTTTCCTCCAATTATATGTTTCGAATTGCCAACAATGTTCTCCTAATCGAGATCATAATTGGGTGGTGACTTTTTCATTTCCCTTTCCCTCTTTTTAAGGATAAATTTTATTAATCTTATTTCCGAAGTGGGTTTTCCACAAAGGTATTTTCTCTTTTCAACCTTTTATTTTCAAAGAAAAATTTTCAAATTGCGAGGACGCAACTTATTGAAGGAGGGGAGAATGTACCACCCCGAGCTTCCACGATACGCTTCTCATTCAATAATGCAATAGCTTGCATTGTACGCAACTTCGAGTTCTAAAACACCGCGACTAATCAATGTAGCCATTATGAATAGCAATAACCACTTTTTAAAATTATAGAAATTTTATATTTCAAAATGGACCTCGTTTTTGGATTTGAAATATCGAAATTAGCCTATGTTGAATTTTTGGTATTTTTCTGAGAACTTCTAATTTTTATGAATAGTGAAAAATACTTAAAAACAACTTTTTTAATCAAAATAATTTATAGTGATAAATTATACTATTTAGTGGTTTTAAAGTATAATTAGAATATATTTTTACCATTTTATCCAATGGTGGTCTTTAGAATTAATTTAACATTGAAATTGGACATAAACAATTGCCAATCTTTTGATATAAATTATTTCATAAAAACACACTATTTGTTGTGACAGCGGGAATTAATGAATTAATGCAAATTATATGTTTGGAATTTCATAAAATAGGCATCATTTTTAAATTCAGAATATCAATTATAGATTAGGGTGAAATTTTGGCATTGTTCTAAAAAACTTCAATTTTTTGATGAATAGTGAAACCACTAAGTGGTAGTTAAATAACTGAATTTTCGTTTAAATGAAATATTACCACTTCTGTGATTTGATTTTTAAAAATCCTACATACATGGTTTTCAATAAGAAGTAAAATGTGGTTCAATGAGATTAATATAATTTTTTGGTGAATAGTAACTTTTAAGTTCTTAATCGCGATTAGAGGTAATTAGTGTAGTTTAAGGTAAAAATAATGTTTTAATAATATTAGATGAGCTTGAAACATGTCCTACTCTCATTGGATGTGCCATGGCCGACCAAGAAAATCCATGGGTCAACTTGGGGACCCCATGGAGCCACTTTAGTTGGAAAATGACATAAATACTCTTTATTTAATGTTAAAGTAAAAAATGACACAAACATGAAATGTTTTACTAAAAAAAATTTTACATGGGGTAATACAAGTCATAGTTATGACTATAAATAGTCATTGGAAAGATAAAAAGATTTCCTACATCATAGTATTTTTTGTAAAATTTTTAGACATTAAATAAATTAAATTATTTATGACATCATGATGATGCAGCGATGACCTCATTATTTAACGATTTTAATAAAATGAAAAGATAATGTACAATCCAAGGCTTAAACTTGTCCAAAACCTATTGGATGAGTATATTTCAAACCCTTATCACCTTATCCACTAATTATATAAGTGTGGGACATTTAGAATCCGAAAATCATTGTATAATAATGTAAAATTTCCTTACTTTCCAAGAGTGCCCCTCCTCTCCACTTATAAAAGGCCCCCACCTCTACCACCTCATTCACACTTTCAAGACATTTTGCTTGGCCAACTCTGCCCAAATACTCTCCCAACTTCCCTCCCTTACTCCTAGAAGCCTCACTTTGGGCAGAATACTTTCCAAGGAAGCCTTTGGCTCAAATCAAAAGAGTTACCCGATTTAAAGGTAATGTCTTCTCTTATGTTATTTTGTTTTATTTTTCTTCTCCAACCCCATAAACTCTTTTTATTCATTTATTTTGTAACAAAACCAGTATCCTAAATATACTAGGATGTTGTTATAATAAGGTTTCGAGCTACACTTACACACACCTACATCTAATGGTTAAAGAACATACGGTTTCTGTGGATGGCGAATTTCTGCCTCACGAAACGATGATTGTTCAACACTCATATAACACCTTCAAAGGTGGCCATTAATATGTCACTATATTTATATATGATATATAATATGTTTATGTTTTACTTAAGATTCTGTATTTCTCATTTATGGCATACCTTTATGGTTTCCAATACGGGTAAACGCGATATTTTCATTTTAGGAAGTGCGGACTACCGCCCCGTCAAAGTGATTTGAATCGTTAATGCCATATGTGGGATGTATAAATGATGGAGTAAATGGTATTATACAATATATTATACTGGAATTATATTATAAATTTATATCATTATGATTTCATTCCATTAAATACGAAATATAAATGAAAGTAGCGTTCATGTGTACGTACGGCTTACCGTCTCCATGAACGGTGCATTTCATTTCTTTCCTCTAAATGTTACGTAATATTATAAATGAATGTATATATTGGATATATATGATATATATGACATCTAAATCATGAATATAATTATGTATATAATTGATATTCTACCACATAAACAACTTGTAATTATAAGAAGTTTATTGTTGACTCAAGTACCAAAGATCGACAAAACGACCGTTATTAACTTAAATAATTACATAATGTTCATATCATTGTAATAAGTGATATAAAAAGGATAATGAAATTTAAAATGGTTCTTAATAAGGTATATATTAACTCTATTTTATTATTCAGGAGGTTAAATAACGGTTGAGTCAAGTCAGACACGAGGTAAGGGAACTTCTTAACCCAATTTCAATTCTTTGGGTTAATCTCCTACTTTCAAATTATGTCATGATATTATTATGTCCTATCTTGTATTTTTACATTATTTATGTGTACTTATAGTGAATACACATTATAGATGTACTTTATTTAAAAAATGATCTTTTTAAGGACTTCGTCTCAATCCCTTTCATTGAGGCATATTTGGTTTTATACACAACTTTCTTTTATACGGTGTATAAACCACTTTGACTTTTACGTTTATTCAAAATGAATCTTTTTATACGAAGACTTTTGCTAAATGACAAAAGGGAATGTTTTTCTTTCTGTACTTATGCGTGGACAACGACTTCTCCGCCGCCGTGACCATTATTTTAGTTTCGGCTTCCTCTACATGCCATCATTTTGTTAATGAAAAATAAATACAATGTTTTAACTTTCTTTTATTTTGGTATTGAAAATGGTTTTGAAAGCGTTTTTATTATATCAATGTTTTGTATTGATATCTTGTGATTGAAATGTGGAAATGTTATGTTTCCTTTATGCATGTTTTATGTGATATGATTATGTTATGGTTTATGATATGTTTAAACCTATTCATATGATGAATGTATTGGACTTAATAAGTGACGGGTGGAGCCCGCTATAGCTCCTCGATGCATCGGTAGGTCTCATGAGACAACTAGACGTGGAATTGGCCGAGGCCCTTTCCCAATTTGATTTATGGTTTTGGCCGAGGCCTTAATCATTTTAGAAATCTTGTCCGAGGCCTTGACAAAGTGTTTCAGAATGTCTGGCATTATACATTCCATCATTATGAAAGTGGTTATTGATATTGCATGTGATTATTCCACCAGTAGAATATCCATGTAAAGAAGTGAATGGAATTATCTCATTTTACTTTTTCCATATTATGTTGAATTTCATGTTTAAAAGGCTTTTGTTTTAGTTATACATTGCCTTAAATGTTTATGTTTATTGATGAAAGCTTTCGCTATATTGTTATCCTTACTGAGCATCTGAGCTCACCCCTTTCAATGTTTTAATATTTTCCAGGATGTGAAGAAGTATTTTATGAATGACCTGCAGGGATAGTCAGAAGAGGATATGAGTGTGGAATATCAAGACTTTGTTATTAGTTTTTCACTTTATGATCTAATGTAACATTTATGAATGTATCTAGTGTTTCCAAGGCTACTAAACTAATCGGTCTTTCGAGGCTTGATCTTTTGTGATCATGCCAATGTTACGAAGTAATGCACCGACTCTGGGTAGCTGGGGTCGGGGCGTTACATTGATGATGATGGTCGACGTCAACAAACTCTTAAGGCTAAAGAAAAAGGAATGTCACATGCAATTTCTATCAGCGATGTGGAGTACGATAACGATGTGGTGAAAGGTACACTTACCATCCACTCTAAAGTAGAAAATGTTTTATTTGATTCTAGATCCACCCACTCTTTTATTTTTGAATAATTTTCTAAGGGTATCACCGTATTACCTCAACAATTAGATGTTGAGTTATCTGTTACAACACCTAATGGCACAAAAGTCGCATCAAAAGTTTATAATTCTTCTCCGATCGAAGTTTGTGGGAAAGTGCTTCCTACAAATCTTTTCATTCTTCCTATAGTGGAATTTGATGTGATTCTTGGCATGGATTGGCTTTCTTTATATGGAGCTCATATAAATTGCCAAATAAGGGAAGTCACATTTCATATTCCAGATCAATCTATGATCGTCTATCAATGCAAGGATGAACATAACCTTCCAGTGGAAATTTATTCCATCTTATGGGTCTTGATTCCACTAAATGAAGGTTATTTATCTCAAATGGTTGGTGAGAAAATCGCGATTAAAAATATGCCCATTGTACGGGAGTTTGATGATGTCTTTCCGGAGGAATTACCGGGACTTCCACCAAATCATGAAGTTGAGTTCTCAATAGAACTTGTACCGGGTGCTTTGCCTATTTCAAAGACACCTTATAAAATGGCCACAATTGAGTTGTAGGAATTGAAGAAGCAACTCCAAGAGAATATTGATAAGGGATTCATACGCCCTAGTGCGTCACCTTGGGGGGGTTACCTGTTCTATTTTTTAAGAAGAAATATGGATCAATGAGACTCTGCATTGATTATTGAGAACTTAACAAGATCACTATCAAGAAAAAATATCCTCTCCCACGCATTGATGACTTATTTGACCAACTACACGGAGCTCAATACTTTTCCAAGATTGATCTTCGTTCAGGGTGTCATCAATTAAGGGTCAAAAGGGAGGATATACCAAAGACGGCTTTTTGTACAAGGTATGGACACTATGAATTTATAGTGATTCCATTTGGTCTTACTAATTCCCCTGCTATCTTCTTGGATCTGATGAATAGAGTCTTTAGAGACTATCTTGATCAATTTGTGGTAGTCTTTATAGACGATATTCTTGTCTATTCAAAGAGCAAGGAAGATCATGAAGATCACTTGAGAATTATATTGAATACCCTAAGAAAGGAGAAGCTTTATTCCAAATTTACCAAGTGTGAATTTTGGCTTAAAAAAGTTGCATTTTTGGGTCACATAATCTCAAAAGAGGGGATATCTGTGGATCCAGCAAAAACAGAGGTTATCGAAAGATGGTCGAGACCAACAACAGTAACTGAGATCTGCAGTTTTCTTGGTTTGGCTGGATATTATCGACATTTTGTGAAATATTTTTCACGATTATCTAATCCACTCACCAAGATGACTCGAAAAGGAGTTAAGTTTCTCTGGACGTAAGAATGTGAAGAGAATTTCAAGGAGTTGAAAAGAAGGTTATCCAGTGCACCTGTGCTCACAATGCCTTGTAGTGGAGAAGGGTTTGTGATCTATAGTGATGCATCTAAGAAGGGATTGGGGTGTGTTCTTATGCAAAATGATATGGTGATATCTTATGCCTCACGACAGTTGAAAATCCATGAGCAAAATTACCCAACACATGATTTGGAGTTAGCTACGGTAATCTTTGCATTAAATATTTGGAAGCATTACCTTTATGGTGAAAGATGTGATATTTATAATGATCATAAAAGTTTAAAGTATATTTTCACACAAAAGGAGCTGAATATGCATCAAAGAAGATGGTTGGAGCTGATTAAGGATTACGAATGCTCAATCCATTACCACCCTGGGAAAGCAAACAAGGTGGCAGATGCATTAAGTTGACAAGACCATGCTAGTTTATCCATGATGAAGATCACAAAAGATCCAATATTTATGGATTTACAAAGGATGGATCTTGGAATTATAATGGAAGGGGAAAAATCTTATCTTTCTCAAATGAATGTTCAACTATCTATACATGTGAAGATTAAAGAGGCACAGAAAGAAGATGTCGAGTTACAAAATAAGGTGAGAAAAGTTCCTGAATTCAACCTTGATTGTGATGGGATAATAAAGTTCAGGAATCGGGTTTGTGTTCCTCCTATACCCGAATTAAAGAAGGATCTACTAGATGAGGCTCATAGTTCTTCATTCTCTATTCATTCTGGAAGCACGAAGATGTATAGGGACCTGAAAGAGTACTTCTGGTGGGATGGCATGAAAAGAGATGTTGCTGAATTTGTCTCTCAATGCTTGGTTTGTCAACAAGTTAAAGCCGAGAGATAGAAGTCTAAGGGGATGTTACAACCATTACCCATACCCGAATGGAAATGGTAAAACATAACTATGGACTTTGTCACAGGACTTCCTAAAACATCCAAAGGCAATAATGCTATCTGGGTCATAGTTGATCGTCTTACAAAGTCAGTACACTTCATTGCTATTAGAGAGGATTTCTCTCTGGTTCATCGTGCCAGGATATATGTAAAGGAAGTGGTAAGATTGCATGGAGTACCACTTTCTATTATATCCGATTGGGATCCGAGATTTACCTCGATGTTCTGGCGAAGTCTTCAGCATACTTTGGATACAGAGTTGAGTTTTAGCACTGCTTATCATCCTCAGACAGACGGTCAGTCTGAGCGAACAATTCAAACCCTAGAAGATATGTTGAGATCTTGCTCTATGGATTTCAAAGCTGGTTGGGATCAACACCTACCTTTGGTGGAATTTTCTTATAATAATAGCTTTCACTCCAGTATTCAGATGGCTCCTTATGAAGCTCTCTGTGGAAAGAAATGCAGGACTCCAACTTGCTGGGATGAAGTTGGGGAAAGAAAGCTATTAGGACCTGATCTCATTGATGAAATGGCAGAAAAGGTCAGATCTATTCAACAACACATAAGAGAAGCTTAGAGTCGACAGAAAATTTATGCCGACAACCGAAGAAAAGTCCTAGAGTTTGAAGTGGGTGATAAAGTGTTCTTACGAATATCTCCCTGGAAGAGGGTTATGAGATTTGGAAAGAAGGGGAAGTTGAGCCCTAGATATATCGGTCCTTTAGAAATACTGGATCGTGTTTGGAAGGTAGCTTACCGATTGGCGCTTCCATCGAATCTCTCTCAAGTTCACGATGTGTTCCATGTATCTCTCCTGAGAAAGTACATACCTGATCCTTCACATGTACTCAGCTCAGAAGTTGTACCGCTGGAGCAAGATCTTTCTTATGAAGAACAACCGATAGAGATTCTAGATCGTAGCGAAAAATTCCTACGAAACAAGACCACTCGATTGGTGAAAGTTTTATGGAGGAACCACCAATTAGAAGAAGCTACATGGGAGCTTGAGGATATGATGAGGGAGAGGTATCCTCATCTGTTTGTTACAAAGTGACGAATTTTGAGGGAGAAATTCATTTTAAAGGGGGTAGAATGTAACACCCAAGACTTTTATGTTATATAAATCATCAAAGGAATATTTTTCTACACAACACTTGCTTGGCTTTCTTTACACTAAATCACGACCTTCCTCGATAGCTTGCGTCGTACGCAATATCGAGTTTCACTAAACAACGATATGCTGTGAAAAATATTATTAAAACTAGCCATTATGAATAGTAATAACCACTTTTTGAAATTTTATAAATTTTATTTTTCAAAATGGACTTCATTTATGGATTCGGAATATCGAAATTTGCCTATGGTGAAATTTTGGTATTTTTCTGAAAACTTTCACTTTTTGATGAAAAGTGAAACCACTAGGTTGTAGTTAAAAAACTGAATTTTTCATAAAACTTAATTTTACCGCTTCTGTGAGTGGAATTTCAAAAATCCGAGAGACACGGTTAATATCAAGGACTAAAATGTGGTTCAATGAGATGAAAATAATTTTTGGTGAATAGTACCTTTTTACTTTTTTTACCACGGTTAAAAGTAAATAGGGTAATTAAGGGTAAAGATGATATTTTTATTACCCTAACACATGTACTAATTCTATTGGATAAGTGTAATTCGACAAAAAAATTAGGAATAAAATATGACCATTTAGGCCCACTTGGATTAGATTAGGACATTTATTATTAATTTATTTAAAGAAGGGTTAAAATAGTTAAAATAAAAGTTTAATAAGTAAATAATTTTTAATATGGGGTTATACGTGAGATAAATTCGACTATAAATATTCATTAGAAATCTAAAAAGATTTCCTACATAATGGTATTTTATTTTTAATTTTTAGACATTATATAATTTAATTTATTTATGAGACAAAGATGATGCAGTAATTATCTTATTAATGAAATATTGTCATAATTAATGTTATAAACACCAAAATAAATGTAATTTGAGACTTTTTATGAATTACACTAATTTTATAGGTTAATATGACATGTTAGTATTGATTCAATTAACTTGGTTCGAACTAATAATTTTGTTATGATTTTCACAAAAATAAATTACTAAATAGTGTCAAAATTGACATAAAATAGTTTTTAAAACAAATATTATATTTGTAATTGTTATTTTATTCCTAAAAATATACAGTTCGGCAAAATGACTTATATAAGGTTATATATATTAATAATAAACAACTTGGGGTTCGTTTGGCTTCTTATAGTAAGTTAATTAACCTTATAGTATAATAACACAAGAAGACACGGTAAAAGTGAACTTATTTAACTTAATGTTAAATCTAAATGATAA
Organism: Viscum album; assembly: GCA_963277665.1. NCBI lineage: Eukaryota > Viridiplantae > Streptophyta > Magnoliopsida > Santalales > Viscaceae > Viscum > Viscum album. The sequence continues at coordinate 1,295,326,957 of OY728140.1, read as the reverse complement.
GGTTAAAATAGGAACCTAAACTTGTCTAAATTCTATTTTATGATAGGATTTAGACCCATCCCCACCTTATATTCTAAATATATCAATTTGGAGCTATTTAAAACCGAAATTTACTTTATAATAAAATAATATGTTTAGTTTTCCCAAAGGTGCCCCTCTCCTCCCTTATAAAAGGGCACCTCCTCCCCCTCTTCCTCACACCACGTTGACCCTTCAAGCTCAGCCAACCCCTGAAAATTCCTCCTCTCCACTTCCCTAGAGACATCCTAGAGGTCCTGGTCTTCTTAAAAGACCAATTTTAGTTCCTTAAAAGAAGGTCTCAAAGAAGCACTTCAAAGAAGAGGTAATGTCTGTTACCGATTGTTTCATCTTTATTTCTTCTTCCACTTCTTCTTCTTTAGTTGTTTCATTATGAAGTAATAACATCAGTATAACTCATATACGGATATGTTATTATAATTATTAAACAACCCTATTTCACCATCTATCCATCCTATGGAAAAATAAATCACCGCGCGTGCGTACGTACGGAATACCGTCTCCACGCCGTGGTGTAATATATTTTCCACCACCACCTTACTTGGATGGGTATAATGGTGTAAATAATGACTTTATATGACAATTATAAAGTAATACTGAGTCTGAAATAGTATACATACACTCCAATACAATTTCACGATCATAGAAACGATATCATCACTCGTGCGTACGTACGGAATACCGTCTCCACGATGTGATGCGGCTCATTCTACATGATCTTCATTTCATAATTATTATATAAATGAATTGAATGAATGAATATGATATATATTACACTAATACCATTCTGGAAATGAGGTATCTATAACCTAAATATAAGAATAAGAATTTATTCGACAAAACACGCATAAGAACAAAAAGATATAAACACCCGAATAACAAGTAGCAATGAAATATTACTACTAAGAAGCTAAGAAAATGACCATATATGATATCATAAAAATAAGTATGATTCTTGAATAAGTCAATAACATTATTTAAATCATTATACAGGAGTTTCGGACACTTACGAAGCAAAACGGACCTAAGGTAAGGGAAATATCACAATCTCATTTTTATCCGAGATTGTTTATACTTTAGTATTTACTGGGGTGTATTTTATCATCCACATACATGTTTCCTCAATATGTAATATTATTTCCATTCACCTACAATTTTTTAAATCCTATTTTACCCTTCGGTGAGTTTTTAGTAAAAGATATGAAAGGAATCTTTTTTCGTTTTTCGTAGGAGGTACTTTTTGGACTTTTCCGACAAAAGTAAGAGAATAATGATATATTTTAACTTATACAACATGAATGGATTTTTAAAACATTATTTCCAAGAATATTCCCTTATAAGTCTTCAAGTTTATTTTTAATCAACTTCTTTTAGTTTAGAATATTATGACATGTTAAGAAAGGAAAAGTGTTTTTGAAGTAGAAAGGATATTTTCCAAAAGAATGGAGTTCAAGTGTTTTATCAAAATTATTTTCCATCTAAGATAATAAATGGTTCTCTTTTTATACCTATTATTACATTGATTTGATTATGTTGTGATGGAATTATTTTTATGAATTCCTTTATCTTATATGAATTGTTTTATGATGTCATGTTGTTTAAGAATCCCATTTTTATTACATGGGTTATGCAATGATGTATGATTTATGATTTTGTGGCACACATAAGAATGGTATCATTATGAGATGGGTGGGACCTATATATCCCTCCAATTAATTGGGTAAAGATTTTATATCTCATGAGATAGACATGGATGGAACGGTAGGTTATACCGGTTTAGTGAAACAAGACTGAAACGAGGGTGACTCGGTTCAGAAATGGACTTTCTCCACTAAGATAGTCTTGGCAATGAGTCTAGACTAATAAGATATGATTCTCTATGATTATGTGTGTATGCCACAAAGTATCATGTTTTAAGTTATGATTATTGTGATTACATTTCACTGCCATGATTTATCCCATGTTATGAAATTATGATCTCTTTTGCAGGTTAAGATTTCCAAAAGTTATGTGCTTATGTATATGATGTGATTGATATTTCTTTTGTTTACCCTTACTGAGCATTTGATTTCACCCTTTTGTATGTTTTCTTTCCCCAGGTCAGGAAGAAGGTTATTAAGTAAGATATGCCAAAAGGGCCTATAGATATGATGAAATAAATGGGAGATAGTGTAGACGCTTTATGAACCAGTTGTTTATGTTTCCCAGTTTCTAAAGACACTATACCTATACGGTCCTTTTGTGGTTTTGTTATATGTTCTAATAAGTATGCTTCAATTTTTAAGTATTAACAATGTTTGTAAAGTATGGGTCGTTATAGTTGAGAGATGATTACTTTATGGTATTTAAGGGACCAAATGTTTATTGACATGATCCCTTATACGTGGTGTCAATAGGATTCCTCATGATAGTTTTTAGGTAATATATTTGTATAAAAAAACTAAAGAAAAATATGTATCCAAATATCTACTAAAATAGAAATATTAATGGGTCATATCCTCAATATTTTACAGTATGGTAAGATTTACCACCATTCAACGTATGGTAGGTCATACTCAACATTAGCTAAGTAAAAAAATCTTTTTGAGATACTTAATAAAACCAAGTAATGAAAATCACACATTGATTAAATGTAGTACTTCTAGATACTCCCCAACATATCACATTATACCTAACAAATAACTTAATCAAATCATTCAAAATCTATGTCTCAATAATTAGTATAAAATGAGAAGTATTAGTTCGATGATCCAAAACTAAAAAAAATTACATCTATTCCCATAAATAATTTTAGAAAAATCATAACAAAATCCATGGTGACATTATGAATATTTAAATACAAAATAGTTTATTATTAAATTATAGAAATTAATCTCTGATGTTCTGTTATTTTTACTAATAATTAAGGAACCCTGAGATAAATCCAATAATTTCTCACTTCATTCACTACCACCAAAATAGTTTTCAATCACTATGATAGATTTAATTGAAACTAGGATATAAATACCATTGAGAAATATGAAGTCATATCATCACCTATTCCCAAATAAATTAAAAAACTAAAAAATTTCAATAGAAATTTGGAAGAGAATCAAAAATCTATGTAAATTGGGGTATCTATTCCCCACCATATATTCTATCATGAAAAAAATATATTAAGAAAATAAAAAACAATGTTCATTCACTAAATCCATTAAAGAAAATTTTATGGTTTGGGGTGTTATGACTATATAGACTACATTCTTAAAATATAAATCTATGAAGTATCTATAATAAGCTATTCATCATTTGATTTTTAACGAATTTCAATATAAGGCTTCCTTTTTAAATATTAAATAATTATATTTAACTTATCATAAGTATATACCATTACAAAATGAATAACTGGCGATATTCAACCCATAATCTATTTATTATTTAAATATCATTAAAAAAATTATATTAAAAACACTTATTATTAGTTAAAATAATAAACTATTAATCACACAAAAAATGACTCCAACTATTACGAGAATAATTCTTATCTACTAGCTTAATACAATGTATAGGATAATTTACCACATGAATCATGTGTTTACAAAAACATTATGTCAAAACCCAACATTCTTTAATTTGCAAATAACCATGAAAAACACCATATCAATCGTAATAAACCTCAAAATTATTACATAGATCAGGTACAATTAAAATTTGTAAATAAGTTAATATTTTTTCCAATTAAGTAAATTAAACTATGAATCATTACTCTAACAAGATATTCAACCCGTTTCTATTTAATACCATCATCGGAGAATATAAATGGTAGAAGAATGAAATAAATTTACAATAATACCCATTTGGATCCATGAAACTCAATATTGAAAATAAATCTATATTTATTTACCAATACATAATCGATTCCATAAATTTATGATTCACATAAATTATTGACTATAAAGAAGTATAATGAGAGAATTTCACATTATTAATCCAAAAATAGGGTAGTAACATCTTATAAACTATATAATCCCTGAGAGTATCAAATAAACTAATAAAATTTCCACTATTGTCCTCAAAAGATCATTTATATTTTATTTATTAATTTATAAATATGATCATAAATAGATCTAGATAATTATTGAATACTATATTAATCAAGAACATGAATAAAGAAGGTGCATCATTTTCTCCAATTAGCAGTTTCCAAATATCAAAATGACCATATTTAGTGTGGAATGTCTTATATGATACATCATTACCAGACCGCCTAAAATGATAGAATCATAGGTGAATATTAATATTAGAAAACCACTTAGCCTACCTTAAATGATAAAATGGAAAATTAATACATTTTAATAGATATACAATTATAATTTATACATTAATAAAACTTCAATAATCAACACATAACCACCAAATATCAATATCCTTATTGAATAACAACACTTTGGAACCCCATGGTGACATGATATGCCAAATAAATGTTTTTGATTATAGGTTATACATTATAATTTTTAATTAAATAAACATAAGATTATCTACATAAAAAAGGAAAATTTAAATTTGATTTTCATACCACGTCTAGTGTATCAAAAACCCAACTAGCATATTTAAATGAAATCCTATGAAATCCCCAAAAAATACATCCTATAATCATTTAACCACTATATGGAAATTAATATTCAAAGATACCCAAGTTGATCCATGTATAGTCGCTATAATATGATATATAATATACTTTAATTGTCCCAAATAAAATTTATCTCTTCTATCATGAAAACCACACTTTCCAAAGAAGAACTAAAACTCAACCACAAAATAAATAAGGTCAGACAACTCTAATATTAATGTTTTTGCCCCTAAATATTTTGAACCAATATATTCATAAAATTACATTGAAATTTTTCATATCTATAAATAGATCTAGATAATTATTGAATACAATATTAATCAAGAACATGAATAAATTAGGTGCATAATTTTGTCCAATTAGCAGTTCCCAAAGATCAAAATTACCATGTTTAGTGTGGAATGTCTTATATGATACATCGTTACCAGACCGCCTAATATTATAAAATCATAGGTGAATATTAATCTTCGAAAACCTCTTAGACTATCTTAAATGATCAAATAAATCATTTATACATGTTATTAGATATACAATTATAATTTCCGCATTAATTAAACTCTAATAATCAACACATAACCACCAAATATCAATATCCTTATTGATTGACAACACTTTAGAACCCCATGGTGACATGCTAAGAAAAATAATTTTTTTTGATTCTTGGTTATACGATATAATTTTTAAATCAACCAAAATAAAATTATTTACATAAAAAAGGGGAATTTAAATTGGATTTTCATACCACAACTAGTGTATCAAAAACTCAACTAGTATATTTAGATGAAATACAATGAAATCCCCAAAACAATACATCCTACAATCATTTAACCACTATATGGAAACAAAATATTCAACCATACCCAAGTTGATCCAAGGATAGTATTCATAATATGATTTATAAAATCCATTAATTTTCCTAAATAAAATTTATATGTTCTAACATGAAAACCACACTTTCCAAAGAAGAACTAAAACTCAACCACAAAATAAATAAGGTCAGACAACTCTAGTATTAATGATTGTTCCCCTAAATATTTTTAACCAATCCATTTAGAAAATTACATTGAAAATTTTAGTATCTATAAAAATAATGTCTCAAATATGATCGTATCCACTAATCATAATAGAAAATGATATTATTCCCTTGATGGTGACATGTCCTATTCCCAAAGGAGTATCCATATTCAAAACCCTAGGAAAACATTAGACATCCAATCCATAATCATATAAAAACCAAGAAGAGATAAATGAATGTGATGAACTACAATTAAATAATACTCTAGTGAAAGTATGTTTTACAATTATCATTCCTCTATCAATTAATGACGCATTATTAAGATCATTTGTCTCTATTCCAAGAAAAATTATTTACTAGTACATATCACATGACCTCTACCATGATCTACTAAACTCCGCTGAGATACATCTCATATCTAAGTAGGACCAAAAAATTCTCTTCAACTTCAATGACCGGACATCCTATAATATATTCAATTTTTACTCTTCTAAGGTGTACAATCACATGCATGAGATACATGAGAAGTTATCGAGTATTGGATTTCACTATTTTGGTTATAAATCTTATAAAACCTTGGATGATATCCCATTGTATCAAAGTAATGTATTTTACATGGCACTTTTTTATATTAATATTGGGAATATCCATTATAAACACACTAATAGAACCCCAATGGGTCCATATATCTAAAATTTGTATATGGAAATTTCTTCCATTGAACCCCCCACCAAATCATAAATTTACTCAATAATAATCAATTTTATTTTTCTTTATATTGTATATAATATCAACTAAAATAGCTATAAGCTCTCCATTCCAACCATGAACCATTATTATCTATTATATATTTTTATACAACCTCTATAAAGGTGGGTAATAAATGGTATCTTAAACTTAATCTACTCATTAATTTCAATACACACTCAAAAGAATGAGCATAGGGGGATCATCTCCAAAAAAAATAAGAGAGAGAGAAAAATAAAATCAATGAAATTAGAATTTTAAATTATTATAACTATATCTCCCTATTTAAACATTATAAATTCTTGGCCTCATTCCATCCTCAATTTCATTGATTAAAAATTTTTGGGGAAAATATCCAAGAATGTATCCTATGTAACAACGAATGTTTTCATTATATAAAAATGAATACACTCTCGGTGTTAATTTATGCCCTCAATGATGAAAACATAAAAAGTCACTATATTCCCTTCAAGTTCTTAAATATGATCAAATCTCTAACTCATGCCCTCTAACCATTTTTATATGGATCATATTCGATAAAATTTCTTAATGATTAATAGTTGTTAGGATTGAAAGTCACAAAAAACATCATTAATCATCTCTGACTACCAATAATTTGTCTCATAAATTTTTATAATAACTTTAAAAAATATTTATATAATGTTAACTTAAATTGATGTTTATGGTGATACCATGTAATGATCATTCTTATCTTATCAACCAGTTTTTTCCCTATCAGATCATTCTATATCCACCACTTTGCAATAAGTTTCATTAACACATCACATATATTCAATAATTATATAAAATAAAACAATAATTTATAATCTAATATTATAAATTCATATCATATTAACAATAAATTCCTGATTTCTAGAACCTATAAAAAAATAATTCATCAGATTAGATCTTCCAAAGCACATAAATAATTTCATCTTATTAACATAAATTAACCAATTATTTGTGAAATTTTTTATGAAACCATTCATTAGTTTATAAATAATGTAATCACTTTTCTAAAATCAATTCTATAAATCTTGAAACAAATCAATCACATCTAAATGCACATATAAATATTCCATGTCATTATACACCGTAATGACAGATGAACTCTACCAAATTAACCCTTAGTATAGCAATATTTAATAAACTTATAAAATGAATAAAATAAAATTATATACATCCATTAAAACTAAAATTTTCACCTTGGTTATGGTATATTGGAATATCCACATCTTTCGTAAAATTTCATGACCACTATCTAAATTTTATTTCTTCCTCACATAAAAAAATATCATAAAATAAACCTTCTATAATTCTATTTTTTTAATACCACATACTAATGTGACCATAATTTCAAAGAAAAATACCACATAGTATCATGTGTTCCCCCATTCACCAAAGTTTATCAACTATAAACAAGACTTTATGAGTATCATTTAAAGAATTATTTACCCAAAAACGAGTCTTCCAATAGTATAGTAAAATAATCATTCTAAATAGTAAAAACTAATAGCATAATATAACCTCATTAATAATAAACTATAAAGTAGTATCCTATATAAACTAAATTATTCAATGCATTTAAACAAGGTTAAATAATCCTCAAGTATATATGATATATTTATTACATTGAAAATTTTCATAAAAATTCCATAAAATTGACACTTCTTAAGAATCCAATGTAATAGGAAAATGAACTCACCATTTTCCTCTATAATAATCTCCCACTTAAAAAATCAACTTTCTATTTCCTACATCACCACACATATATAATATACACACATGAGTGGTTTCAATATAAAATATGAGAAATTATTATATTCAAAAACTACTATGAACCCATAAATGACTTGGTGTTTAAAATATTCTTACATGATTTCTGTAATGCTATTATATGGTTTAAAATTAATAAATGGATGTCAATATAAAGTAAAAATTTATAACCAACCAAATCTAACGTTATAATTACCATCATCAAAAAAATTGTAATAGTTATTTAAAAATTTTGTCAAGAAATTACATATACAAATTTATGGATAAATAGTCTCAATAAAAAACACTTGAAAATCATATTCTCTTTATCAAACCCATGTATAATAGATTTTGTAACACCTTGATATATTAGAAATTAATTATATTTAATAAATTCAAAATATTTGATAGCTTTTGAAACAAAAAACATTGTAATTATGTGAATAATTCATATAAATTATAACATTTAGTGCACCATTTGATACATAATAAACAAATATTAATCTGAAATAATTTCTAATTCTCCTAGGAAATACTTTTGATCCGAAAAAACTATTAACAAATGTTTTTTATCTGATTTTTTTTTCATATATTTTATATTTAACAATTAATATGAATTATAATGAATATATAATGGTATTTTTTAAAAATTTAAAAATTTATTCTATTAGTAATCAATTGGATAGAAATTAAAATAAAATCATTTGAATTTAAAATAGGGGTCTTCTAAAAATCATATTTTAGAATAAATAGTGTTATTTTATCTAAAGAGGAAGAATTAATATCTATTTGTTAAAGATTTAAAGGAAATGTGTTGGATATATATTAAAAGGAAAAAAATTATATTAATAGAATGATAATTACTAGGTAAATTATTGTAGTATTTTTATTTTATGATAGAAAGATGGATTTTTAAAAAAATGGAATTCATCATGATTTATGGGATTATTTGTAGATTAATGTCTTCTAATTATATGAATGTAATTTGATAAATTTATTTTAATAAATAAAAATATATTCTAAAAATTTGTAAAATTTTTTAATTTCATTTTTGGTTATAATTAATATTAAATGAGGTAAAAATTCATTACTACGATAAAGTTTAAAAGGGATAATAATGAGTTATACTAAACATATAAGGGTTAAAATAACAGATAATATTTTCTAAATCAAATTTTTTTAATTCATATACACCATATACCATACCAAAATTAAAATTAATATATTTATTTTCTAATATCTAAAAAATTTATTTTATATTATTTTAATGTTAAGAATAATTATAAGTGTTCCACTCCTCTCGTGTATAAATGGGAACCTCCTTCCATATCCTATTCACACCTTATTGTGAAACTTAACTTGACCAAACATGATCTAAATCTCATATAAACATCCTTATACATGTTCCATTGGATATTTTCCACTTAAAATATAAACCCATGGAGTCTTATGAAGTGAACCAATGAAGGCTTCACAAAGAAGAGATAATCATCATCACCAATTCCTTTTATATTTATTTTTTTCTCATTACTAAACCCAAAAATATATAACCATATTAAAATTATTAAATTTTTATATTTAATATAATAAAAAATTATATTAATGGTACTTTTAATTTCTATCTATTTTATATCTAATGGAAAATATAAAAATATCCCATGCATACTTATGGAATACGGTATCCATGAACTGATGTATTTTATTCTTTATCAATGGATCTAATGGATGCTAATATAGATCCAATTAATTAATATATATTATTTTATAAAATATTTTATATTATTTAAAATTAAAATATTATCTACTTTCTCTCATTCTCATCCATTAGTAAATTATAACATCGCGTGTGGGTACGGGTGGACTACCACATCGACAAAGTAATGTGATCTGTTTTTAGTTTATGATTATAATGGATGGTAATAAGGATAGATTTTATTAGTATATATGATATTTATGATATATTTATGATTATATAAATATTAATTATACTTATCATTATTTAGATTCATTAAAAAGTGGAAACATCTCTCTTGTGTGTGTACAAACTACCGTATCCATGAAGTATTGTAATTAATTTTTCAGGATCATAAAATATGACTATTTAAATAAAAATATAATGAATAAATATTATATGTATTAAATTATTTAAATTTAAGAGATGATGAAACTAGGTATGAGGTGTAAGTACGAGGGTTATCAAACTGAAACATGAATGGAAAACAGACCTTGTTTCACCTAAATATTGATTTTAAGAATGAATTGTTAATAAATGGTTAATTGGAAATTATAATCAAATGATATATATTAATTTTTATATTAATTTAGTTATAATATATATGTATTAAATATATACTTATTATACTATATCTTTGAACACATATGATTCATGATAAGAATTAAGGTATGACTTCTTCTTCTTAGTATTTTTCTATTTAAACTTGTCCCATGTTTTGCACCTATTTGTTTTTATATATATTATATACTACACAATTTTTATGTTATATCAGTAATGTATTTATATTAATTTTATATAATGATTCATTTTATGTAATTTATTTCAGAAGGTTTGTGATTTAAATTTTACCGAAGTGGTAAGGGTTTTTGTTAAAATATCATTTCTTTTTCAGATTATAAATATTAAATTTCTATTGAGGGTTAATTATATGATTCATATCTTTTAAACACCATATATTTTCTTATAATCAAGTAATTTTTGGGGTTTTTTGTGTTTTCCTTCAATTTTCTTCACTTTAGTAATTAAAACTATTGAAATAATTTTGTTTTGAAAAGTCATCTTTATGTATTCTTTTTTGGTTTAGGAATATTATTCCTCCATGATTTCATTCTATTAAAAGATTACATAAATGTTATTTTCTATGATAATTGTATTTATTAATTAAATTTTAATCTATAATCGAATTTTTTTATTAATGGTTAATAACTATTTTATTAGTTTTCTCAAAACATGTTATTCATGACTTTTTACAAAAAATAAAAGTTTAAATGGGATCATTATTTTAACATTTACAAAATGAATTGATTTTCTTGAATTCATGACAATTATTTTATTTGAATATTTATTCCCAAGTTATGAAGTTTATTTTAATATAAATTATTTTTCTCAATATTCTATAAATTTATAGTTTTAAAATATTAGTAAAGAAAATGATATGTTTTTATGTTTTCTATGAAATGTTCAATTGATCATTTAATGTTATTTTATATATATGTCAACATTATTTGAGGATTGTTTAGATCCATTATAGATAAGGTTTTATGATACCATACACATTATTTCTCTGGCTGGATTATGAGGATGATGACTTAAGTATGATTCTATGAAAATCATTAAATTATCACATGGTAATTATGTTATGATGAAATATTTACCTAACACGTCTATTTTCTATATAATATTCTATAATTAACATATTTTTTATCATTTAAAACACTTATATATCAATTTAAATTAATGATGGGTTGGAATAAAATTATATATTCGTCCAATTAATTAGGTAAATATTGATATCTAAAGAGATAATGTATACTGTAATGAGAAGTTAATCTAGTTCTGTAAGAGACTATGTCTCCTAGATAGTCATAGTAGTGAGCCTCAGATAAAGGAATTATGGGAATTGGTAGTGAACCTAATAAAATAAGGGACTCTATCTACTATGAAAATCATTGCAGTGAGCATTGACTAAGGGTATTGTGGGAATGGGGAGTAAACCCAATCCATTATGGGAATCTATCCAAGAAGATAGTATTTCCAGATAGCCTTAACTAAGGGAATTATTCTATAGACTTATTTCTATCACAAAAACTTATGACCTAATATTATGATATGTTCTCAAGGATCGTGATTGATTATTTAGTAATCTACAATCTTATGACTTGGTTCTTTTTTGTGAAGAAATTCTTATTAATTTGCTAATTATTAACAATAATTGATATATTATGTATTAATTTTATATATTATGTTCATGTTATATTATTCACATGATTATCTTATTCTCAATTGTGATATTGATTGATATCTCATTTTTTACCCATTTTGGGCATATTAGTCCACCCTTTTTTATGTTTTCATTTCCATCGGTTATGAAGAACGGTTTAAAATATTGTATGCCTAAGAAGGGTAATAAGTGAGAAGAAATTGGTGGGAGATATTGAAGAAATTTCATGAAATATATTTAATATGTATATAGTATCAATAGAATATAACAAATTATGTTTTCGGGGGTATATTATTGTGTGATTTATTGAATATTAATCTAAAATAATGTAATATTTATGTATGTAATTCTTGGGTTTCCACAATTGGTATAAGATTAAGGTTTAGTTGTTTTTAGAAATTTGGATTAAAAACATTATACAAATCCCTATGTATAAGTCCAAGTATACTATATCATTTTGATGTTTTCATAAGATATATACTATGGGTAATTTTTAAAAATTAATCTCTATTTGGAAATAGACAAGTTGATACAGGCTTTAGCATAGATGAAGTTTGGGGTAATAACACTAAAAATGATGGTTTGGTATTAAATTGGTCTTCACTAGGTGAATGATAAAGAGGCATAACTACATACATGGTTTGAAACTCCTATTTGATATATTTTAGTTAATTGAAATTCTCTTGGTGAACTATTTTTAAGAATGATATGATAGGGTCTAGGGAAGATTATGATGAATAGAAAGTTCAATATGATGAACTTAAATTTTTATAGTTTTATAAGAAGGTGTCATAATTTAGGACATATTTGGAATTATTTTTATGATTATATGATTTCTCAATTTGATTAAAAACGATTAATGCTCATGAAAAAACTATTAGTTTTAGTAAATGATTGATGATTTAAAAATGAAGTTACGGTGGTAAATGGTACACTCAAACATTGAAGTATCTTATTTGATCTTAGTAATATGAATTTTTTCATATCATAAAATTTCTCTAGGGATGTTAATTAAATACATATTGATCTATCAATAATAACTACTAATGGTGTGATGTTCACATATCAAGTATACAGCTCCAATCTAATAGAATCTTGTGGGAAAGTGCTTCTTAAAAATCTATTTATTCTCCCAATAGTTTATTTTGATGTTATTATGGGAATTAATTATATTTATTTATACATACCTTGAATCAATTTACATGTAATGGGTGTCATATTTGATATTTTGAGTCAATATTAGAACATCTATTGGTGAGATGATTAATTTGAACCCCTAATAGAAATTAATTACATATAATTGTTTCTTACTTCCTATTAATGAGGGATATTTATCGCAATCAGTACTAAGGAAAATAAATATTAAAGAGATGTTTATTTTTGGTAATATGATGATTTATTTCATGAATACATTCTTTGACTTCCACTAAATTGAAAGGTTTATTTATCAATAAAACTAATAACTAGTGTTACACCAAATTCAATGAATCCCTCAAGAATGGTGCCAATTGAGTTGTAGTAATCGATGATTCTATTCTAGGAAAATATTTTAATGGGATTCATATGGATGATTGAATCTCCATGGTGTGTATTTATTATTTTCATTTAGAATAATGTTGGTTCAACGAGTCATGGAATTGATTATCTAATACTTAACAAGATCACTATTTATAAAATATATCTTATACCGCATGTTTATTTCTTATTCAATAAAAAACATAGAGACTAATAATTTTACATGATTGAACATCAATAATGATATTGAAAAATCAGGATCAATAAGTAATATATACCCATAAATTGATTCATTGAGAGGTATGCATGATATGAAATAATATTGATTCCATTTGTGCATACATAATCCACAACTACCATTATGGATCTATTGAATATAGTCTTTATAAATTGACATAATCAGTTATTGTTAGTCTTTATAGACGATATTCATATATATTCAAAGATAAATGAAAAATATAAAGGCAATTTGATGATTTTGTTGATGGACCTAAATAAAGGGTAGTTGTATGAAAAAAATTTAATGTATGAATTTAATCTATAGAATTAGTTGTTATTTGGTCACATAATCTCAAATAATATTATATCAATAGATCCTTAAACATACCGGCTATTGTGAAATGGCCCAGACAAAATATGGTGACCGAGATTTTAATTTTTCTTATTTAGGATGGATACTAATATACCATTCTTATGGATTTATCATTGTTATCAAATACATTATCCATTTTGACATAGAGGGGATCCAAATTACATTAAAGAGATGAACATGAGGAAAATTTGAAGGAGATCAAAAGTAGTTTGGAATGTTCACCTTTACACACAATACTCTATAGTGGAGAAGGATTTATAATCTATGGTGATTCATAAAATAATGGATTGGTATGTGTTATCATGTAGAATTGTATGTAGATATATTATTCCACACTCCAATTTATGATTCATGAAAAAGATACCCATCTTAGTAATTTTTAGGTGATACTGGTAATTTTTTCATTAAAAATATGGATGTGTTATCTTTATGGAGATAGGTGTAATATATATATATATGGATAATAATGAATCTAAGTATTTATTGAAATAGATTTTGTTTAATATACACCAAATTAGGTGGTATGAGTTGATTTAATATTATGACTTCTCAATACATTACAACCCTAGATAACAAATGAGGTGGACAATGCACTGAGTGATAGGGTTTATGGAATATTTTCATTGATGAAGATTTAATGATATCCAACAATCATGGAGTTCTAGTGTCTAGACATCGAAATAATCATGAAAGGGGAGGGTTATTTTTTTAAGAAGATTGTTCAATCATTTATCCATTAAAAGATTAACCCAATATAGAAGGGGTTGTAGGACTATAGAAAAATGTGAGGAATGTTCTAAAGTTCAACCATGATTGTGATGGAATGATTATGTTCAGAAACTAAGTATGTATCTTGTCAATACCAGAATTGAATGATGAGATTTCGGGTAATGGTCATAGTTCATCACCATATATTCTACCTAAATGTATGAATATTTTTAGAGATCTCAAATACCATTTCTAGTCAGATAATATGAAAAGGGATATTATATATCAGGGATCTATATTTTTGGTATGTTAGTAAATTAAGACTAATCGATAGATGTCAAAAAAAAATTTATAACTCGTACCCATACCATAATTGAAATGGGAGTACTTCACCATGGTTTTTATCAGCAAACTCCCCAAAACCTCTAAAGGTCATAATGTTATCTTGGTTTTAGTAGATCTCTCTATGAATTAATAACTTTTTATAAAAATTAAAAAATATTTTTCTCTTGATCATCTTTATAGGATATATATTAAAGAAGTGGTAAGGTTGTATGGAGTACAATATTATATTGTATTTGATTTGGATCTGAGATTTACCAAGGCATTTTGGAGAGGTATTTATATGGATCCTTATGAATACCTATAAGGTAATAAGTGTATAACTCCAGTGTTATGAGATTTAAAGGGAGAAAGAAATCTAATGGGACCTGATCTAAATGGGTAAGTGTTAGATAAGGTTATATCCATTCAACATAAAATCTGGTAAAATAGTAAAAAAAGAGTTATCCTAGCCATTATTAGTGGAATATTGAGTTTGAAGTAAGAGATAGTGTATTATTATGAATATATGCCTAGAATATGGTTATGATATTTTGAACGAATGAAAAGTTGTTCCTTAAATATATCACCCACTTTGAAATTGATTATCATATAAATATGATTACAAATATCATATAGCTTCCCAAAAATATCTCTCAGGGTCATGATTTTATCCATGTATTCTTTTAAGGAAATATATACCTAATCATTATTTTTTTTTTGAATTTAATGGATTTACTACTAGAGAATGATCATTCTTATTAGAAAAATCTAGTGGAGATTCTAGATCAAAGTTAAAAAGCATTGAGGAACAAGAAACATATCCTTGAAAATGTTTTGAAGTGAAAACCTAAATTATACGAAGCTATGTGGGAACCTGCGGATTTGATGAGGTAGAAGTATCATCATTTTATTTTATCAGAGTGGTAGAATTTTTTGAGTGAAATTATTATAAGGGGGGAAAATGTAACACTCTATTATTTTAGAATAAGATTCCTTTTGATAAATATGTTGTGTTTGATATCTTGAGAATCCAATAAAACTAAAATTATTTTATATAAATATATAAATTATAAAATGGATCACATTATATGGTATTATAAAAATTTAATAATCAAAAATAATTTCTATTTCATAAAGGAAATACTATTGATCCAAATTAACATTTTTAAAATATTTTTTTATAAAAATTGATTTATCATAAATGTAATATTTAAAAATTAATTTGGAGTATTAAACTTATAAAAAAGTAATTTTTACACTTTTAGTGTATGAATTCAATGGTTATTAGTTATAGAGAAATGAAAATTAAATTATTTTAAGGTAAAAATGTTATTTTTTTGAAAAACCTATTTTTTGTGTGCATTGATTTTTATCTTAACAAATTAAATTAATCACATTTGGTAAATAAATTTATTTAAATTTGTTTTTTATATAATCAATGAAATAAATTTTAACTCATATAATGATGATTACTGGGAAAATAATTATATTAAGTCTATTTTATGCTTTAAAATTCATTTTTCTATCAAAAAATTTCTCTGTGTTTTGTGGGTTTATTTTTATATTTATTTTTTATCAATATATAAATTGAATTGGATAAATTTTTAATATATTTTAAATCATAATTTCACTTAATTTTGAAATGGTAAATATCTTATTTTTTCATTAGGAATCGTAACTGAGATAAAAATTCATTACTACTATAGTAGTTAAAATAGATAACGAGGGGTGGAACTAGAGAGATATAAGTTAAAATAACCAAAAAAACGTGTATAAATACTATCAGGTGAATTTATTTCTACCCTATATCATCCAATATTTATAATGGATCCAATTTTTATCCACTTTTCCATAAAGGGGACCTTATATGTTTTACAATTTAGAATAATTATAAGTGTGCCGCTCCTCTCACTTATAAAAGGGCAGATCATTCCCTCTTTTCTATACACCTTATTAGGCCACTTATCTTTAAAAAATATACCTATTTCAATAAAAAAATTCCCTATAAACGTTATATTTGTTCTATTATTCTTAATATACTAACCCATGGATACTTATAAAGATATCCAATGGAGGTTTCTCAAAGAAGAGGTAATTTTATTCACTTAATCCTTTTCAGTTTATTTATTATTTTACCAAAACCAAATAATATATAACTATCATAACATGATTAGATATATATCATTAATATAATTAATTATGTTTATTTTTATTTTTCAACTATTTTATACCTTTTTTAAATATAATAGAAATAAAAAACATCAGTCATGCATACATAAAGATGATTCACTCTATGAAGAGATGTAATTAATTGTTCATAAATATGTCTCATGAAGGGATATATATATATATATATATTAAAGATATATATTTTATAAAAAATATATTTATTATTTTTTAAATATAAAATGTTTTATACCTTATAACATTCTCATCTTTTAGAAAATGTTAACATCACTTGTGAGTACGTGTGGACTACCACTTCCAAGAAGTGATACGATTCAATTTTCCCATTAATATTAAAATGGATTGTAATAAAAAATTAATAAATATATATATAATATTTATGATATTTTTAGGATTTTATAAATTTTAATTACTATTTCCCATTATTTCATTTTATTCATTGAAATGTGGAAACATCACTCATGCATATATACAAACTCTCATCTCAACAAAGTGATTTAATTAATTTTTCACCACCATCCTATATAATTTGTTATAAACATGAATATAATGAATAAATAAGATATTTATGACATTATTGAGATTTTATGAATTATTAAACCCACTCTAAGGTGCAAGTACCAGAACACTTAATCCAAAACATGCATGGATACTAGAACAGTTTTCACCCGAATATTGGTTTTAATGAAGAGTTATTTTTAAGGTAGAATGAGTGATTCCCCCAATGGATATATGTCCTTTTTATATGAATATTGTTAGAAAATGTATTTATATTAAATATATATTTATTATATTGGATGTATAAATTCATATGAAGTAATACATGACTTTATATAAGGGTCATTTGTATCAATATTTTTTGTTGAGACATTTTTCTTGTTATGCACAAATCTGTGTTGATATATTGTATATAATTCCCCCCATGACATGTTATATAATGAATTTTTTGATATTTGTCATATATATGTTTTAATTTAATGTTATTTCAGTCAAGGGTGTTATTATTTAAAATTTAACAAAGTAGTAAGGGTTTATGTTACACACTAATTTCTTTTCTATATTTCCATAGTATGTTTCCAATGAGAGAATTTATATTATAAATATATTTTAAACCCCACATATTTTAATCTACTAAATTTATATCATTATTTTCATCTTTTCCTTAATTTTTTATCTATTTGACCTTCAATATGATCATGAAAATATTGGTATGAAAATATTCCTTCATTTCTTCTTTTTTTGGGTAGAGAATCAATGACCCAAATGTTCTATAATGTTTTTCCTAGAATATTATACTCAATGACGCAATGAGTATTTAAATTAAGTTTCAGCCATATTTTAATTTCTTTTAAAAAAATTGAAAATCATTTTTTTCATTGTTTTTTTAATATTATATTAATTAGTTTTTATAAAATGTTTAAAATGTATATTTATGTTTACAGTTAAGATATGAATGGTTTTCATGCCACCATGACTGTTAATTACTTAAAATATTAACATATAAGCTTATCTTATTATTTTTATATAAATATTTCATTTAATATTTTAATTTTTTTTAAAATAAACTAATGGAAAAATATATGTTCCTCATTTTTCAAATGAAGTTTGAATTACTCTACTAATGTAATTTAACACATATCTCAATATCCTTAAGGATTGTTATGATTCACTTAGGATATGATTTGATTATACCACTCAATTTATTTCTTTATATTTCTTATTATAATGAATGTTTAATAATTATTGTATGAAATCCATTACTTTCCCATGGGATAATTATGTAATGATGAAATCACTATAGAACTCATCTCTTTTCAACATGTTATGCTATGGTCAGTTTTTTATGAACTTGTGGAACACTTATATATTTTTTCATTATGTGATAGGTGGGACTAGAATTATATATCCCTGTAATTAATTATGTAGTGATTGATATCTCATGATATAATATAGACTGGAATAGGGGGTGAACCAAGTTCAATATGGGAATCTATCCTATATTATAGTTTTGTAAGTGATCCTTGACTAAAGAAATAATTAGAATGTGGAATGAACCCATTCCATTATTGGAATATATCTAATATAATTGTTTTGTAAATGATCAATAATGATGGAAATGATGTTAATAGAATGTGATTTCAATCCACTATAGGGATTTGTCCACTATAATAGTCTTAGTGGTATGAATTGACTATGGAAATGATTTTATATTTTTATGTGTAATCCCAAAACATATGTCTTAGGACTATTATATGTTCCCATGACTCGAGAATGATTATTGCATACTCAATGCTCTCAATAATAATGTATATTTTATGATAATTCTTTATTCCATGGATGGTGATTAATGATATTTGACTGATTGGGTATGACTTTCATAAGTTGTGATCTTATCAACATACCCCCATTCTTATCATATACTCACTTATGATCGTTGATTGATACATCCTAGGTTTACCCATACTAATCATATGATATCTATCATTCCTATGTTTTGATTTCTCTATATTATGAATAATATTTCTATATAGGTTATGTCTAAGATGGGTAGTCACTGAGATGAACTTTTGGATAAATATTGATGGTCATTCTTGAAATATCATGATTATATATCTATTTTGTAAAGATACGTTTTTTTCATGGGATGTATTATTTCACGATGTATTGAATATTTATGTAAAATTATATAATTTCAATATTTGAAATGATTAGGTTATCTCAGAGTTCCCTTTCCCAACCTATATAAAATCATCAAATTGATCTGTAGCCCTAGAATTCCTTGAATGTTTTTAATAATCATTTCGACTTTATCTAATTAATTATTATGTCAGTATAACATAAATACAAAATAAAATTACATACATCCATGAAATTATTTATAATATATTAAATTTAAACATTTTCCACTTAAACTCAATCACATGAGTCTTAATTCATTAAATATATACATCAGAATATACATAATTCCATAACATGTTAACATACCATAACTTGTATCGACAATTTTCATTCACACAAAATAAATCATATAAATCCATAGATTATTTATCTTAAGTAAATTATTCTTAAACATTGTTCTATAATATTTTTTAAGGAAAAATAATTCCACTTCTAGATGATAAGGATTCATTATTAATTCCATGAATGTTGGTTACATATTTTTATAATTTCCAATATTTGAATTTCACAAACATTTCACATTTTGCAAATACTAAAATATTATTATAAAAAAATTCATAATAATTTCATAGATTTATTGAAATTTAATTCATCTAATATATCAATTAACTTGAATTAATCCATTTCACTCTATATTTTTCATATTTCTTATTTAAATCATAATAATTCTAAATTTATGTTGAAATATTTAATTAAACACCAAGAAAAAAAGAACAGTTCACCTCCCTTATGATTATAATTCAATAATCATTAAAAT
This sequence comes from Viscum album, assembly GCA_963277665.1. NCBI lineage: Eukaryota > Viridiplantae > Streptophyta > Magnoliopsida > Santalales > Viscaceae > Viscum > Viscum album. Next base: position 1,295,306,074 of record OY728140.1, on the reverse strand, counting down.
GTTAGATTTATCCCTATAAAGTGATTATAAATATTTAATATCATAAATAAATGTTTGATATGGTTTATACGAATACAACCCATAATCCTGAATACCATTTTTAAAAATGATGAAATATAGAATTATAATACATAAAATATTTCAACAAATTTCACATATATTAAATCCATTTATATTCCAGGATGAAATGACATTAAAAGGGAAATGTTATAAATTGATATTTTAAAGATAGAAATTTTAATATGTGCTGTTCATTTGAGCCAAATATTTATTTTATAAGGCCCATAAAAATGACCAAGATACCCCTATTAAAAATTACCATTTAAAACCCCATGGAATGATGAGTGAAACCAAATTTTAGTTTTGAAAAATATATCTACGGATGAATGCCAAATAAACATGAGAAAAATAAAATAGGAAGGGATACCTAAATTTGGGTATTATTTTAACCGTAAATAAAATAAAAGAGAAGGTACCTGAGACCTGTGAATCGCATGATCCACTAAGGGACTCGCAATTGTGTGACCATCCAAAGATCACGTGAGTTCCACGCAAGTATCACATAATCTGTAGTAGATCCCAATGAACCCAAATATACATGTCTTCCTGCTCTTAAAAAGGATATCCAGACAATCAATAGTGACATGGTGATAACTGAACGAGTTCCCCAGGTGACATATTTGGTCATTTTCCATCACAACACAAACCATCTGAAAATCCATTGAAAATCAGTGAATGATATCCAATGTTGGAAACCCCCAGTGGTCTTAAATCTCATTATCCATATCATCATAAGGAAGAAAATACTTATTTAGTGGCATCCAAGAAAATTCCCATGAGTCTAGAATCATTTTTGAATAAGTCAAATGAGATAAAAAATATTGGAGGTGAGATGTACTCATGGTTATAAAAGAAACATGACATCCCCCAAGTGAATCTCAAGACGTCGTGAGACCTCAACGACATCTTTTACTCATCTCACAAAATCCCTTTTTATTTCCACTCTTGCATCGTATAATTCCTCATGTATGTCTAGGAAACTTCATTCTTCCTCTTCCGCACTATTGGGAAAAACCTATATATTTTTCCATGACGTGCTCGTGCACCCCCATATGGCCCATAAATGTCATGTGAGGAAACATAAAAAAATTGAGTAAATGAATTTGGCATAACTCAAGTAGTCTTTTATACTCCATGAACATTGTAAAATAAAACAAAGGGGATAAAAAGAATAGAGGAATGAGCTCTCATGGTCACTAAATTTTTTTGATGCACTAACGAAGTCCACAAAGTGGTCTCGTGATACCCCCTAACAGGAAGACCATATACCATGAAGTTCCTTGACAATATATTTCTACCTCAAGAAATTACCCAACCCAAGCATCAAGATCTCACAAAGGCCATTGGTAAATGCCATGTGAAAAAATTGAAAGTCCTTTGACTTGTCTAGATGAACAAACAAGTCTTCATTAATCATCAATATTTTGATAAAGGAAGCATTGCCGAAAGGGACTCGTGACCACTAAAAAACAAGTGGTGCGCTAATAATTACATGTGACCAAGACTCAAAAAAATGAATTGTGCTAGCCCCCCTTCACTGACTCTTTCCTAGATTTGAACAAGAAACAATGTGAATATCAGAAGACAATCAGGGTGGTGAGGCTTATAAGTTCCCCATCCCCATTGTGAAAAATAGACCGCAACCATATGACAGGTTGGAATTTATCCATCTGAACCTACCACGAATACTCATTGAAAAACTCTTGGATTCTCATGTCGGTGGTACAATATATTTCTTAGAGAAAGTGGAACACGTGGCTGGAAATTTTCTCATCTGGTACTATACCAACATGTAGTCGGGACAATCATGCACCATGCATTAATGCATTATGTGTGATCATTCAAAGATCATGTAGAGGACTTCTCGCAGGGCATGTGAAGGATATCCCGAAAGTTTTTAAGATCACTCGAGATTCTAAATAAGTTGACACTGCATATATCTGAGGCATTCATGGTATAAGGGGTGGAATGAAGACTATGAGTGGATAACTAAAATCGAAACATGATCACAGACCCACATGTACATTACGTGATCCCATTAAGGATGTGTAATAGCACCAAGATGGGTTTCCTAAATATCTTGATTCTTCTATAGCATTCTATATGGGTCATTTTAGTTTATATGAATGTGTTAGAAAATGTTTCACGGCCCCCCTGGGCATGTAACCTTGGTCTCATGAAGTCCCTATGGACTTGTCACCCAAGCCACGTGATGACCTTCATATTCACTGCCTGACTCACAGAACAATGCCCAATCATGTCATCCATGTCTCACAGATTAATCTATGCATGATAAAACATCTCTTGCGACACACTTTGGGTGAGTTAGTTCATACCTGCATTGCTCCTTGGACATATCAACTAGTATTCATGATTCCCTCCAGGGATGTCAACCAAAACATATGACATTCTCTAGAAAAGCTTTCCATTTCATGTGATGGATTCCAAGACATGCTATTTGGGTCTTGATATGTTCTTTGGATGGGTCAACTGGGTCATGTGATAAACTTTAGACAAGTGGACCATGTCAACTGGGCCCCCAGGACATGATAAAAATAAACTTTCCTTGGTGTTGAAGCCTTAACCAATAGGGAAATGTCAGAGTGAAATCCTCACCCATAGAAACTACAATGTCTCTGATTCCAGTCATATTAATGATATGTAAGCCAGATCTCCCCAAGGTTCAAGATCCATATTTATCATCTATGGTGATCTCAATATGTAATCCCTATTATCAATGCAATGAAACTGATTACTTGTCACCCCTTGTTTCTTACAACGATCGTGTCTTACTTGAGATTATAAATTTTCATTGGTTATGTCATATGCTCCATAAATCTTCCAAGTTACTAGGTAAACCTCAAACTGTAAGTCCCAATGAATTTAAACTATGATAACTCTAATTCGAATAGAAACTATGATACATAGGATTCCTTCTTAAGGCCCATTCTCAAATAAACATCCACTTTAATGTAATCCCTAGGGTGATAATATTCCAACCATCGTGACCCAATCATACCCAAGGGTTGATGACACTCTCTCTTCCCTCAATAAACTCGGAAATAAACCAAACAATTAGAAAATTGATTCCAACAATAACCAGGATATGTATGATTCCTTAATGAGGACCAAGCATTTCATTAACTCCTCTCATGGTGGTTCTAGTACACATCCCCCACACTTGGAAAAATGATATTGACCTTCTACTATCCCTTGTTTCTCACACTGATCATTGCTCATGTGGTATTAGAAAATTGTAATAATCATATCATCTACATCATAAGTCTCTATATTGGAAAAGGAAACCTTATTGTTTAATCCACAAATGAATTAACTATATAAAAAATGATTCCCTCCATAATCGGGATACATAGGATGTCCCTTTGGGATAATATCTTGAATCCCTAGTGCTCTAGAGCACTCGTATATATCATTTGTTCATGACGTTAATCTGAATGGGTTTTATGAATTATGTGGAATTTTATTCTTTCCCTAAACATGATACATAGGATGCCTGAAAATTGATCAATCCCCTCCTCGGAATGTTAAATTTCTCATTGCGTGATAGCACATTGTGAAGCATTTGGTTATCTAACATAGGTATATAAGCGATCGACCATTACTAAAGAGTGATGAGAACCATAGATACACATCAATGGATTCAAAAAATCAATACTAGTCTTTTTCACTTAAAAAGTGATTTAACCCATGAATCATCTTGTCAGGGTAACTAGTCTTGTATGAGGATTTGAATGTGATTCATGAACATATCTAATATCTATAAGATATTCCCATATTAGGAAATAATCCCCCCCCAAAGGGTGTGAGGAGCCTAAACTCCTATCCTCTCAAAAAGTGTGAGACAGATGAGTCATTGGGCCTAAAAAACCCAAATGACTGCCATCCTTTGGAAAGTTGGTATGTACCCATCTACGGATGGGGGAACAGTTGGGTGTTTCTGGGAAAGATGAAGCAAATGGAAAACCCGATGCGAACAATTGAATGAGATATTAGAACCCCTCCTTCAATAAAACCATCGAGCAGAACCCATTCCACAACATTAATCCTAATGAAACTAAAATGATGAACCTAATGTGAATCTCTATAATAATAGAATGATTAGGTTACGATCGATTGGTCCATTGTGTTTTCACCCCATTTACAAAAAAACTTATAGTCCCAGTGTGAATCTCTTGGGACACTTTGTTTTCATAACCCCATAAGAAATCATATAATTGAAATGATTTTATAGATGAACCTCTATAACTACGTTTTTGATATTTCCATCCTCGTTTTGACAAGTCCACATGAGTAGAATGGATAAATCGGGAATATCATGAAAATTGTGCTAACGATGTATATCTGATTAATCACATTATTCCTAAGTTATTTCACTAATTATTGTCCATGGTCCTTGTTGTCTGCATAATTGTAGATATTGGAAAAAATCCCAGATTAAGAAGATGTCTTCATCTACCTACATTTACTCTAAAAAGTCATCTGCAACTGCAACCTCCACATACCGCAAATAAATCTCAACTTCTCAAAAACTCATGAAATAGGTGGAAAAACTGATGTTCTAAGAGTACCACTAAAATGGTAAAATATCATCAATGGATTATACCTATGAGGTTCTCCATGCATGATGGCTGGTGATTCTACATCGTCCAGGGAAGGTTACTACTAAGCTAGTGTCCCTTGTTTCTACAACCAAATTCTTTAGGTGCTTATCCTCAGAGCGTGAAAACATCCACCTTCAGTCTCTAATGAAGGTGGATTTAGGAATAAAAATAAGGCCCATTCTATTTCAAGTATTCCGAGGAGGGAAACTATCAAACGTTGTCTCAAACCACATCCCATTTATACCCTCCAATTTCCTACTTAGGGTACCGACCAACACAATGTCGCCTTTGACACCCATGCATGGGAAAAAAGGAAGGATCATCAGATGAGGATGATTTTTAAAATCTAAGAGAGGGATCATTCCCCAACACTTGATGATAATTATTTATGAAATATTCTATAAGGAACCAGTTAGAAGGTCATATCCCTACTCACATGAAACATGTCTGTGGGAAGATTCCCACAGCAAGCATGGGGGAGGTGCATATCCCTACCTTCATTCATGAACCCCTCATCATATTTTGATGGAAGATATAGGAAAGAGGTGGATACATATATATGCTTCAATTGAAAGTATATGCTAATTTATAATGGAGATGGGAAATGTGCAAGCCTATATCCTTGAAAACACTTTTCTAAAATGTCAATATATATTAGCAATATGTGGTCAACTCCACAGGCCAAGATCTGCATTGTTGCAGATAAAGGGACATGCTCATATTACTATCCCTGAAAACAGAGCAACTCAACACTCTAATCATTTCAAACTAGTGGTCTTACTAGAGAATATGCACAATCTAGCTCTCATCAAGGAGGATTATCTGTATATTCTGATAACAGGTGAGTCTTCGAATTGGGATCCAATTCCAATTCCAACTAGGGCACACGAGGTGAGAGTAGAATATGCCTTGGGACTGGGGCACGTGCATATCAAATAAGTTCAGTGACACATTCCAAAGGCCTTGAATCATGATCATATTCCTGTTCTGGATGGGTATCACCATGTGTGAGGGGAACAAGCCTCAGGATAGGTCATATTACTATAAAAAGATGTTCAGTGGAAAACTCCATAGGTGTAGTATTAGGTATAAATCATCATTTACCCATGGTATGACCAATTGATAATGGAAAATGTGTCATGATAGGTTCATATTCCTATCAGTGAGTCTTCCTGGCATATTTTAGCAGATCACAGAAGCCATGCACATAATCCAACTTTTACTGATGAACAACTATTGTGGATCCATTCCAAGGTAATATAGAAGGAGGCTAATATCCCTTATCCCATTCTATAGGTCCTTTGGAATATTCTATTAGGGAATTCATCTTCAGATCTTGCTCACATTCCTGATCCAACAAGGGATCTCCTAGTGGGAGAGGAACATGCCTCAAGGAAGGATCGTATTCCTTCCAAGAAAGTCCAGTGGCATATCCCAAAAGATCAAGGTTGGTCTCATAACCCCATCTTAACTGAGGATCACCATGTGAGAATGGATATGCCTGAGGTTAGACTCATATTCCTATCAACAATGAGATACATCGTCAACATATTATAGAAACTTCTCATCATCGGTAGCATATTCCCATAACACCAGATTATTTCATACAAGTTCTAGAAACCATCACAAAATAGAATCATATCCCAATACAATTTCCAAAGCTAGGTCGGCATATTCTGAACATGACGTAGAACATGGACCATATTATAAATCTTCCCAATTCTAGTGTCCTTGAGGTTGTTCGAGACACAAAATCCACACCACAAGTGTCCTTATAATCAACTATCGAAGCGGAATCAGAAGATGTTCATTACCGCGATAGTCCTCCTTATGGTAGTTTATAAATGGATCACAAAAACTCTACTCCTAACATCAACTAAGGTCAACCTTCCCATGGGGATATCTCATAGAGATAAGGAAATACTCCCCTTTACCAAACACCTTTATATTAATAGGTGACCCAAACACATACAGCTTCAAACTGAGTGGTTCTTGAATCAATAAGGTCAATGGTATACAGTTCTCCATCAACTTCCATTATCACTACACTCTTGTTAGCAGGCGAACCTCAAAACCATCTTCTATGGTCTGGCCAAATGGTGGAGTGTAAGCGAGATGATGAGTAGGACGACATTGACATGTCTAGATAGTTAGTTTAAGACAAACTCTCAATCATGTTTATCCCCCTTTTCACATAAAAATATGAGACCCCAGATGATCTAGAAGAGGATTGTGTGACTTATCTACTTTAAAATATGTGGGCTACTCATTAGCACTTGAATGAATGATATCACCCTTATCTAAGATATGAGTGTCACCCTTAGACTGTCAAAATACTATATTTTTAGCTATAATTTTTTGTGATCTCTAGGTACTGGGTTCCCAAACATGAAAAGCATAGTACCAATCTGCAACATGCTTTCCTCCATTTCATCATAAATTTTTGGAATCTAATCTCTAAAGCCACGACATGAATTTGTATTCGAGGATTGGGATAGTATTGAACATTACGCTCATCCAATCCCCAGGAATAATAGAACACCTCAGATTTTGCATCCTATAATCTTATAACCTATGAAGAAATCAAGGGACTTGTTAATGCTTGGCCCAGTTGGTCACTAACTCAGAATGCTTCCACATCAATGGTACTCAGACATCATGAATAGAGAGAGAGGATACGCAACATGATTTCACACAGGGCCCCTCAACTTAATTTAAATGCATTACAAACATTAAGAACAAGGTTTTGATCATAAAAAAACTTTCTATTAATAATAGTTCTAATCATATTCTACAATCACACCCAAATCCTATGCGATCACATTTGTTCCACCTCAAGTAGGACATATTAGCAGACTCCATGTCACACGTCTAGAAGATGACCCATCTCATAATTTTATTACAATAACTACCACCGCATCGACCCTAAGATCATCAATTCATGAGAGAATTTGAGATATACCCACTACAGCAGTGAAAAAACCACATCCCCCTAGTATGGGAGAATTTATATTTCAATCAGCATCAGCAGGTTCATCATCCCATTGGAAGACCCTGGAAACATTGATGTTGATTCTAGATCAACCCTACCCTACTGGGATAGGGGAATTTATAAATTCATACCCATCCCGAGAATCATAAAATTCCCAGCTAGATGCATTGGTTCATCAACAACAAGACCAATCAATGCCAACTGTGGCCCCAAATAAACCCCAAACTATAGAAATGGGGGAATTTTAATCATCATCACTACAAATAGAATCTATGTTCATTAGGTTGGGATAAAAATAGTCATCACACCACATATTTCTCCCACCATAAGTAAAAGTTCTGCTCGATGGGACCCTCTTGGTAACCACCACTGGAAACTCCCTTATATTTGTTTTTAAAAGGCCAAAATGGGAGGAATGTAGAACAAATGAAATTAGACCCAATTGGGGTCACATGAAAAAATGGCTTAATATGGCCAATTATTCGAATTATAACCCTATGGAAGCAAGTGTATAATTAACTTTTTGTGTTAAAAGTATTGGAATAACCATCATTCCCTGATATACCATTTTAAGCATCATCACTATTAACATGGAAAATATTGTGGATGAAGGAACAAATGTAGAGGGATAAAACAAAGAAAACCTACCCCAAAAGGAGGGTTATTTTTATGCACCAAATGGGGACGCACTCACTAGGAACCAAAGATGACTCAAATATATGTAATCTCCCAAAATTAATCATCCACCATAACAAAAGAACATAGATAATGGGAAAGGTACAACTTCATCCAATCACCACCCAGAAGAACCAAAGTTCATTCCCTAGAATAAAAGATGTCACAATATGAGATTGATATACAAGATCTCTGATGACTCAATAAGAAGAAACTCAGGGGAAATATTCCCAATGGGTATCGTCTTTAGGTAGATATGAATATTCCCCTTCCTTTGTCTGATCTTCCAGTAAGAGATACATCTATGTATTAAATCAGCCTCTCATAAAAGAATCCATTATACATACTTGATGATGTCGAAAACGGTTATGACATCCTTCCATTGTGGAAAAAACCTCTCCCTCACCAAGACAGACATTGAGTACTAGGTTGAATCAAAGATTAGTAGGAGAAAAATATGTGTCCCCCTCGTCGACCCCCACCTACTATATGTGAATTGGATATGGCTCAAAATATAATTCCCCACCCCCCGGAGTTACATAATGTCATCGAACCCCAAACTACTTAAATGGAATCCATGGAAGATCAATGCACACCTATGTAGCCTAAGAGAAATCCATATACCAAATGGGTGGATGACACCTTACCTCCTCCCAATTTTGGAAACCCTAACTTCTATACATTTGACGATGCATATGACCCCGAACAACATCTCACACACTTTTTGTATTTATGTGGACCAATGATGGGCCCTCAAGTCCAATATAAGGAAAAAAAGAAGAGGTGTTTCATAAAAAAATTGATAGACATGGATTTTTTCTGGTACAACATCCTATCGACAAAATCTGTTGTAGGATGGGAAGACCTTCATCGTCATTTCCTTCATTCGTTTAGTTCTACACTGAGGAAAATGATGGTATTCAACCTAAAAAACTGCATGATGTATGATAATGATAGGGTGTCTAATTTCATTGAAAGCTGGAATGGTATAACTTATTCCCTCATCATCCCTCTATCACAAGAACAACAACTAGAACTCTATTCTAAAAATATCCAAGATTAGTTCGATACATCTCTGATCCCCATGAAGTATCTTGGTGGGTTTTTTCATTTTAAAGATATATCACATTGTATTGATGAGTCTATTCAATGAACCCGATACAAAAATCAACTCAGGGTCTCAATGTATGGGAAAAGGCTAGTCAAAGAAGGAGCTACAACTATCACTCTCAAGCTAGCAGTAGGGCCCATCCAATCACCTAGTTAGGATCCAAACTTCCCAACACCACATATCTATTGGATATAACTATAGAATCACACTCGGCTAGAAGTACATAGAAATTAGGGTTGCCCAAAAAATTTAGGTACAGATGAACAAGGAATACTCTTTATGGAATGAATAAGTCCCTAATTATTTCTTAGAATCCATGGACAATAATCTAATCAAGCCTCTATAGCCTAGGTAGCCCGATGAGGTTAGCCTCATCGATGATCCCAACTATAGCCCTTACCATATATGGATGGGTCAAAACATCTTGGATTACATGATCTTAAAAGACTTTCATAAAGGAATGGTAGATTCTAGGCAAGAAGAGTTAGATAAATCACCCAATTAGGTGTCATGCATTATCATTAACCGTTCAGAAGAGAAAGATGGTTGGAAAAAGGATCTAGCCAAGCATGAAAAAAAATTGACAACTAGATGACTCGAAAAATAGACCACGAGCTCATGCTACACTGAAAGAACAGTTATGTATACCTTCAATACCTCCACCAACTAAGAAGAATACATAATAAGTGCCTCCCAATGGTGGGTACGACCACATGAATTAGGATGAAATAGAAGAGGAAGAATCATATTCTTCCCCAAAGTGATCCCTAACTGTCACCGATTTCTTCCCTACAGTATTTGAAGAACAAGAACTGCCCCCACCAAAAGGAATCCACATCGGACAAATAGATCATATTTGTCTCTTTCAATGTGATACACATGACATATCCCTTCTCTAATGAAGAAAAATCCCCTAAATATGAATTTCCCACACATAATAGAGGAAAAGAAGGCCAAATATGCAGGAACCTAGGGTATAGAGGACAAAAAAGGTGTGGTCAGACCCAATATTCTACCTTGTCCCCATAGAGAATTCATATGCTGCTGAGACTCGTGGGAAAGTACTCCATAAATCCCACGAAGGGTAGGGAGGCATCTTAGAACCCTCCAGTAGCTATCCATAACCAATTTCCATGCATGACTGCCTAGAAGAAGCTCAACTAGATCATCACATACAACGGGGAAGGCCAGCGAGACATGAACCACTAGAAGCATATATTCCCTCAATGTTTGAACAAGAACCAGACATTGACACTTCAAATTCAATGAATCCTAAACCACATACCTAAGAGAAAACCCATATATTTAAGCATAGATCTTTATCACAAATGTATGACATTTTTAAATAGCTGGCCATTGTCCCAGCCAAGCTCTAAAATCATTATTATCTTCTTCAATTAAAATAACTAATAGAGGCACTCGTAAAATCCCACTAGAGGACATTGGATTTTGAGATAGAATTCGATGGATAAAAGGACTATCAAGTCGATACCATATCCTCAGAATGACAAGTTAAAATCTCATTCACTCGCTAGAATCATGAAGAAGTCCTTCATAGGAACACCATACCTTTATATGTATCAGAAAGACTCAATAGTGTAAATTTTCAATGAAATATGATTAAAAATGGTTCCAGAATCAATTTCATTCTATCTCAAACACTACGATGTTTGGGATATTGTGAAGGGGGAAATTCTCCCATTACATTAACCATTTAAGGGTATGATAAGTGTGATAAAATACCTCTCAGAAAGATCATGATTGAAGCTAAATTTAGGGACCTCACATATAAATATGATGTTAATGTTTATCCAATAATAAACCACATAAAATGTCTTTCTTAGTAGGCCCTATAACCATAGAAACATAGAAGTACCTTCAACATTCCATTAATGTCTGATGTACCCCATCAATGGAAAATTCTTCATAATACATGGTGACAATGCCCCCCTCAAGAACTCAAAGCCACATATGCTGAAGATGATTTCTATATGAAGGGAAGAAAGAAACTAGTGGAAGATAATTATATACAGTACCTCTCAATTTCTTGGGGAAACCCATGATAAACCCCTGGAGTATTCTCAAGACCAATTATGTACTCCCCATAAATCAGGTTGTGGTTAAAGATCTAGTCTCGGAGGTCCAATCCCCTTCTATCCCCATTGACATCGTATAAGACAATCAGATCGTGAGTCTCTCTATAATGACTCAGTAAACAAGGGATGATAATATCTCTTATCATGGCCTCTCTCACCCTGATAGTGATAGAGTAGCACCCAGATTTTCGTCTTCATCTGAAAAATGTCTCCACAGACACAGAGATGGAAGAAGATGAGTATGAACCTAGAAACTCCCCTCCAAAATTTGGGGTAGTTTTATCCACTAACATTAATTAAACCAAGATGATAAATTTGGTAATATAGGAATATATGTATCATACACAGGTTAGTTCTTCCATTCCCATTGAAGACCAAGAGATGTACATCACATTTCTGAAATAACAATGATTTGTGTCCTCTTGGGACTACATAGAAATGCCCGGACTAAATTTAGACATGGATACACACCATCTCAGACTATCTAATGAGCATAGAGGTTTCAAGTAGATTTCTAGTGTAACACCCCGAGATTTTATGAAAATTATTATTTTTAATTAATGTCTTGTGTTTTACGCTAAACCAAATGGAGTTTTCACAACACGAATCCCTAACATGCCTTGCATTACACGCAATTGCGACCTTCCTCGATAGCGTGTGTAGTACGCAATACCGAGTTTCACTAAACGAGATATTATTATAATATTATTATAAACTAGCCGTTATGAATAGTAATAACCACTTTTTGAAATTTTATAAATTTTATCTTTCAAAATGGACTACATTTTTGGATTTGGAATATCGAAATTAGCTTAGGGTGAAATTTTGGTACTTTTCAGATAACCTTCATATTCTGATGAATAGTGAAAATTACTAACTTTTAATTAAAAACAACTTTTTTAATCGAAATAATTAATAGTGATAAATTATTAATTTGAGTGGTTTTAAAGTATATTTAGAATATATTTTTACAATTTAATACAATTTTGGTCATTGGATGTAATTTCACATTTAAACCAGTTATAAACAAGTGTCAATCTTTTGATAGTTATTATCTCTTAAAAACACGCTATTTGTTTTGACGACGGGAATTAATTTTTAAATTAGTTATTGTAACTAATATGTTTTGAATTTGATAAAATTGAAATAATTTTTTAATTCATAATATCAAATATAGCTTAGACCTAATTTTTGGTATTTTTCTGGAAACTTTCATTTTTTGATGAATAGTGAAACTACTAAGTGGTAGTTAAAAAACTGAATTTTTCATAAAACTTAATTTTACCGCTTCTGTGATTGGAATTTTGAAAATCTGAGAGACAAGTTAATATCAAGGACTAAAATGTGGTTCAATGAGATGAAAATAATTTTTGGTGAATAGTAACTTTTTTCTTTTTTTTAGCACGGTTAAAAGTAAATTGTGTAATTAATGGTAAAAATGATATTATTATTACCCTAACACATGTCCTAATTCTATTGGATAAGTTTAATTCGACCAAAAACAACCTTAGAAATAAAATATTACCATTTAGGCCCACTTGGATTAGATTAGGACATTTATTATTAATTTATTTAAAGAAGGGTTAAAATAGTTAAAATCAAAGTTTAATAAGTAAAACATTTTTAATATGGGGTTATACATAAGATAAATTAGACTATAAATATTAATTAGAAATCTAAAAATATTTTCTACATAATGGTATTTTATTTTTAATTTTTATACATTAAATAATTTAATTTATTTATGACACAACGATGATGCAGTAATTATCTTATTAATGAAATATTGACATAATTGATGTTATAAATACCCAAATAAATGTAATTTCAGACTTTTTCTGAATTAAAATAATTTTCTAGGATAATATGACATGTTATTATTGATGTAAGAAACTTTTTTAGAACTAATCATTCTTTTATGATTTTCACAAAAATCAATTACTAAATAGTGTCAAAATTTACATAAAATAGTTTTTAAAACATATATTACATTACTAATTGTTATTTTATTCCTAAAAATCTAAGGTTCGGCCAAATGACTTAGATAAGGTTATATATATTAATAATAAACAACTTTGGGTTCGTTTGGCTTGATATGGTATGTTTATTAACCATATATGTAAGAAAAAAAGAAGACACGGTAAAAGTTAAATTATCTAACTTAAAGTTAAATCTAAATGATAAGGTTAAAATTGTTTCCTAAACTTGTCTAAATTCTATTGGATGAGATGATTTCGACCCCTACCCACCTTATCTTCGAAATATTTCAATTTAGAGCTATTAAAAACCGAATTTGAATTTATAATAAAATAATATTTTTATTTATTCCAATGGTGCCCCTCTCCTCCCTTATAAAAGGGAACCTCATCCCTCTCTTCCTCACAAGCTTGGACAACCCCTGCCAAATTCTCTTCTCCAATCCCCTAGAAACATCCTAGAGGTTCTGGTCTTCTTCAAAGACCAACCCTAGTGCCCTAAGAGGAGGTTAAGAAGAGGCGCATCAAAAAGAGGTAATATCCACTACCGATCCTTTCCAAATTCTTTCTTCTTCAACTTCTTCTTCTTTAGTTGTTTAATTATTAAGTAATAACATTAGTATAACTCATATACTGATATGTTATTATAAGTATTAAACAACCCTATTTCACCATCTATCCATCCTATGGAAAGCGAAATCACCACGCGTGCGTACGTACGGAATACCGTCTCCACGCCATGGTGAAATCTGTTTTTCCACCAACACCTTACATGGATGGGTATAATGGTGTAAATAATAACTATATATGTTTATTATAACATCATATTGATTCTGATATATTATACCATCCACTCCAATTATATTCAATAATTATGGGAATGATATCATCGCTCGTGCGTACGTACGAACTACCGTCTCCACGACGCGATGAGATTCATTCTCCATGTTAACCATAAATGAATGATCATAAAGTATATATAATGAATAATAATGAAATATATTACATAATAATGATACTGGATTTATGTATATATATATTTATGTCATCTACTTAATTCCACTCAATTCAATAAAGAAACAAAAACAGCGTTCATGCGTACGTACGGCCTACCGTCTCCATGAACGGTGTATTTATTTCCATTTATTGATCCATTATATATATGTATATTCTGAATATATATTATATATAAATCATTTTTCACATTATGGACTTTTGTAGTCATTATCTGAGTAATCATATGAATAATTACAAGTTAAAACACAAACGACAAATGAGACGATTTTACCCAAAACGCCACTTTAACATGAATTTACAAAAGAACGGGTAATATAAAGTCATAAGTGAACCATATATTATATAATAACAATGAATATGATTCTTTAATAAGTCAATGACATTATTTAAATCATTATACAGGAGGTTCGGACACTTACGAAGCAAAATGCACCTAAGGTAAGGGAAATATCACAATCTCATTTTTATCCGAGACTGTTTATACTTTAGTATTTACTGGGGTGTATTTTATCATCCACATCCATGTTTCCTCAATATGTAATATTATTTCCATTCAAATACAATTTTTTAAATCCTATTTTACCCTTCGTTGAGTTTTTAGTAAAAGATATGAAAGGAATCTTTTGTCGTTTTTCGTACGAGGTGCTTTTTTGACTTTTCCGAAAAAAGTACGAGAAGAATGTTTTCTTTTAACTTATACGACATGAATGGATTTTTAAAAAATTATTTCCAAGAAGCTTCCCTTATAAGTCTTCAAGATTATTTTTAATCAACTTCTTTTAGTTTATAATATTATGACATGTTAAGAAAGGAAAAGTGTTTTTGAAGTAGAAATGATATTTTCCTCAAGAATGGAGTTCAAGTGTTTTATAAAAATTATTTTCAATCTAAGGTAATAAAGGGTTCTGGTTTTATACCTATTATTACATTGATTTGATTATGTTGTGATGGAATTATTTTTATGAATTCCTTTATCTTATATGAATTGTTTTTTGATGTAATGTTGTTTAAGAATCCCATTTTTATTACATGGGTTATGCAATGATGTATGATTTATGATTTTGTGGAACACATAATAATGGTATCATTATGAGATGGGTGGGACCTATATCTCCCTCCAATGAATTGGGTAAATATTTTATATCTCATGAGATAGATATGGCTGGAACGGTAGGTTATACCGGTTCAGTGAAACAGGACTGAAACGAGGGTGACTCGGTTCAGAAATGGACTTTGTCCACTAAGATAGTCTTAGAAATGAGTCTTGACTAATAAGATATGATTCTCTATAATTATGTGTGTATGCCACAAAGTTTCATGTTTTATGTTATGATTATTGTGATTACATTTCACCGCCATGATTTATCCCATGTTATGAAATTATGATCTCTTTTGCAGGTTAAGATTTCCAAAAGTTATGTGCTTATGTATATGATGTGATTGATATTTCTTTTGTTTACCCTTACTAAGCATTTGAGCTCACCCTTTTGTATGTTTTCTTTCCCCAGGTCAGGAAGAAGGTTATTAAGTAAGATATGCCAAAAGGGACTATAGATATGATGAAATAAATGGGAGACAGTGTAGACGCTTTATGAACCAGTTGTTTATGTTTCCCAGTTTCTAAAGACACTATACCTATATGGTCCTTTCGTGGTTTTGTTATATGTTGTAATAAGTATACTTCAATTTTGAAGTATTAAAAATGTATGTAAAGTATGGGTCCTTATAGTTGGTATCAGAGGAAAGGTTTAGTCAACCTTTGGAAACTAGGACGCGAAAACATTAGTGAGATCCCTTGAGATATTTATAATGTATGTCTAGGGATGTACCTAAGGATAATAATACGTATAGGATATAGTCCTAGAACTACGGTAACGATCATATAATTTAACCTAAGATGTTAGATATTGAGGGTGCTCCCCCATTACTATGTTGTTTTCCCTAGCATGATTTTTGCCTCTCACACTATTTTTTTGGGTTTTAGAAAATGGCTGGAAACAAGATGATTCACGATAATGGAGGATATTATGGACAATGGAATGATATTCTTCATGAGAGACCAAATGAAATAGTATTTGAAAGTCCAAACATCATTATTATGCCGAATCAGCAATCTCATAATATGATCAATAAAATCAAATTTGGTAAGTTTCCTGACTTGGATAATAAGAGAAAGATGGAGTTTCATGATGATCATAGAGGAAAGAATGTTCAATTTCCCCTATGTAAATCATGTGGGAAGAGGCATCAAGGAGAATGTTTCAAAGGAACTCGAAGATTATTTGGGTGTGGAAAAGAAGGACACAAAGCTATTAAGTGCAAAGGAAAAGGTTCAGTTAACACCAGGGATGAGGATAATGGTATTGCTACGACATCAACAATGGTTAAATGTTTTAAATGTGGAATGTAAGGGAATTATGAAAACCAATTCCCTAAGGTAATGTCTCATGAAGAGAATTAGTATGGTCGTATGGGTAGTATTTATGTTGATGATGATGAAGAGACTACAAATGATATGTGAGTTGAAAGAATTGTTGAAGCTCGGTCAATGGTTTAAGAATGTAGTGGAATGATTACATGTTTATCAAGTGTAATGTTGTATAATTAATCTCATGGTACTATGGAATAAAGAGAAATCTAAGGATTGTTACACTGTTGTCTTTCCTTGAGTTTTGAAAGTGTATGATTAATGGTACCGGTATCCATGAAAGTTTATTCAGATATTTTTGGAAAGTAGATGATATGCGCATAATGAAGGGATAACGAGAAAATTAAATGTTTGATAGTATTCATGAGCTCATGACTGATATAAGGAAATAGTTATATCATGGTTTGAGTATATAGAATTTTGGGGTTTTGGTATGTGGAAAGAGTCAACTTTTGACAACACTCATTTTTTCAATAAGTTCAATGGGTATTCATTTTTTTCAAGAGAATACATGATTAAGGTATTCACATGATTGGAATGTGACCAATAAGATATATGGGGGATAAATGATGGTATTCACATGCTTGGTTGATGACATTTCAAGTAATCGTTTTCTTTATACTATGAGCTTGGGCCGAAGTATTTTAGATAAGACTAAAGATTGGAATGGATTATGTTGGACATAAGTTAGTATTGTTTAAGGATAGAAATTATTTTTAGATATTATTGATGAGATGTTATAGTAATGTAGTTTTAGAAAAAGGACACCCTGCAGGACGGGCGACAGCCCATCGCGTCAGACAAGGCTGTGGGAATCAAACCCACAACCGAAGTGCGACTGGCCTTTATCGCCTACCACTGGCCTACAGGACGTCCCTATTTAGTAGAAACTAGTTTTATTATATTAAGCAGTATGATATATGAAGTATAAGTCCATTTTAGGAACCATATATGACTAATCTCACTATAGATGGACTTATGTATTTTTTGATAACTTTTCTAACCTTTTGTTTGAGACAAATGGAATGACCCATCATTCTATCACATGATCTACTAACACATCGCGAATAACAAATTCAACATCATTTCTTTGAGGGATGAAGTGGAAATTTTTCAATCCACGAACAATAGTGAGCTTGTACCAAAATCATGCAAGTATTTCTTTTAATTCATCAACTTTAGGGAAATGACCTTGAAAACCAAAAATGTTGTCCTAGTTCCCTTATATCCGATTAATCAGATGGTACCTTAGATCATCACAAATCAATAGCTTTGTGATTGTTGGCTCTTTCATAGCCATGTTCTCTACCACTCTCCATCAGAACATGATGGTTAGATTTCTCTTCCATATCCATATTTTCACCTATGTGGAAACCCAGTGATTAGTTTATTTGGGTAACCATTACGTCTCATACTTTTGTTTTTAAAGATTCGTTTTGGAATTCCTTTTTACGATGTGGGTTTCTATTAAAGAAACTTTCGAATAGTAAACCATTTATAACCCCGACGAATTTCGAGGGTGAAATTCATTTTAAGTGGGGTAGAATGTAACACCCCGAGATTTTATGAAAATTATTATTTTTAATTAATGTCTTGTGTTGTACGCTACACCAAATGGAGTTTTCACAACACGAATCCCTGACTTGCCTTGCATTACACGCAATCGCGACCTTCCTCGATAGCGTGTGTAGTACGCAATACTGAGTTTCACTAAACGAGATATTATTATAATATTATTATGAACTAGCCGTTATGAATAGTAATAACCACTTTTTGAAATTTTATAAATTTTATCTTTCAAAATGGACTTCATTTTTGGATTCGGAATATCGAAATTAGCTTAGGGTGAAATTTTGGTACTTTTCGGATAACCTTCATATTCTGATGAATAGTGAAAATTACTAAATTTTAATTAAAAACAACTTTTTTAATAGAAATAATTAATAGTGATAAATTATTAATTTTAGTGGTTTTAAAGTATATTTAGAATATATTTTTACAATTTATTACAATGTTGTTCATTGGATGTAATTTCACATTTAAACCAGTTATAAACAAGTGTCAATCATTTGATAGTTATTATCTCTTAAAACACGATATTTGTTTTGACGACGGGAATTAATTTTTAAATTAGTAAATGTAACTGATATGTTTTGAATTTGATAAAATAGACATCATTTTTTAATTCATAATATCAAATATATCTTAGGCCTAATTTTTGGTATTTTTCTGGAAACTTTCATTTTTTGATTAATAGTGAAACCACTAAGTGGTAGTTAAAAAACTGAATTTTTCATAAAACATAATTTTACCACTTCTGTGAGTGGAATTTAGAAAATACGAGAGAAACGGTTAATATCAAGGACTAAAATGTGGTTCAATGAGATGAAAATAATTTTTGGTGAATAGTAACTTTTTACTTTTTTTTACCACGGTTAAAAGTAAATAGGGTAATTAAGGGTAATATGATATTATTATTACCCTAACACATGTCCTAATTCTATTGGATAAGTGTAATTCGACCAAAAACAACCTTGGGAATAAAATATGACCATTTAGGCCCACTTGGATTAGATTAGGACATTTATTATTAATTTATTTAAAGAAGGGTTAAAATAGTTAAAATCAAAGTTTAATAAGTAAAACATTTTTAATATGGGGTTATACATAAGATAAATTAGACTATAAATATTAATTAGAAATCTACAAATAGTTTCTACATAATGGTATTTTATTTGTAATTTTTATACATTAAATAATTTAATTTATTTATGACACAACGATGATGCAGAAATTATCTTATTAATGAAATATTGACATAATTGATGTTATAAATACCCAAATAAATGTAATTTGAGACTTTTTATGAATTACACTAATTTTATAGGATAATATGACATGTTAGTATTGATTTAAGAAACTTGGTTCGAACTAATAATTCTGTTATTATTTTCACAAAAATCAATTACTAAATAGTGTCAAAATTGACATAAAATAGTTTTTAAAACAAATATTATATTACTAATTGTTATTTTATTCTTAAAAATCTAATGTTTGTCCAAATGACTTATATAAGGTTATATATATTAATAATAAACAACTTGGGGTTCGTTTGTCTTGATATAGTATGTTTATTAACCATATAGTGTAAGAAAACAAGAAGACGCGGTAAAAGTTAAATTATCTAACTTAAAGTTAAATCTAAATGATAAGGTTAAAATTGATACCTAAACTTGTCTAAATTCTATTGGATGAGAGGATTTCGACCCGTACCCACCTTAGCCTCGAAATATATCAATTTAGAGCTATTAAAAACCGAATTCGAATTTATAATAAAATAATATTTTTAGTTATTCCAAAGGTGCCCCTCCCCTCCCTTATAAAAGGGCACCTCCTCCCTCTCTTCCTCACAAGCTCGGCCAAACCCTGCCAAATTCTCTTCTCAAATTCCCTAGCAACATCCTAGAGGTTCTGTTCTTCTTCAAAGACCAACCCTAGTGCCCTAAGAGGAGGTTAAGAAGAGGCACGTCAAAAAGAGGTAATATCCACTACCGATCCTTTCCAAATTCTTTCTTCTTCAACTTCTTCTTATTTAGTTGTTTCATTATTAAGTAATAACATTAGTATAACTAATATACTGATATGTTATTATAAGTATGAAACAACCCTATTTCACCATCTATCCATCCTACGGAAAACAAAATCACCATGCGTGCGTACATACGGAATACCGTCTCCACGCCATGGTGAAATCTGTTTTTCCACCAACACCTTACTTGGATGGGTATAATGGTGTAAATAATAACTATATATGGTTATTATAACATCATAATGATTCTGATATATTATACCATCCACTCCAATTATATTCAATAATTATGGTAATGATATCATCGCTCGTGCGTACGTACGGACTACCGTCTCCATGACGCGATGAGATTCATTCCCCATGTTAACCATACATGAATGATCATAAAGTATATATAATGAATAATAATGAAATATATGACATAATAATGACACTGGATTTATGTATATATATATTTATGTCATCTACATAATTCCACTCAATTCAATAGAGAAACAAAAACAGCATTCATGCATACGTACGGCCTACCGTCTCCATGAACGGTGTATTTCTTTCCATTTATCGATCAATTATATATATGTATATTCTGAATATATATTATATATAAATCATGTTTTACATTATGTATTTAAGTAATCATGATCTAAGTAATCATATGAATAATTACAAGTTAAAACACGAACGACAAATGAGACGATTTTACCCAAAACGCTACTTTAACATGAATTTACAAAAGAACGGGTAATATAAAGTCATAAGTGAACCATATATGATATAATAACAATGCATATGATTCTATAATAAGTCAATGACATTATTTAAATCATTATACAGGAGGTTCGGACACTTACGAAGAAAAACAGACCTAAGGTAAGGGAAATATCACAATCTCATTTTTATCCGAGATTGTTTATACTTTAGTATTTACTGGGGTGTATTATATCATCCACATCCATGTTTCCTCAATATGTAATATTATTTCCATTCACCTACAATTTTTTAAATCCTATTTTACCCTTCGGTGAGTTTTTAGTAAAAGATATGAATGGAATCTTTTGTCGTTTTTCATACGAGGTACTTTTTTGACTTTTCCGACAAAAGTACGAGAATAATGATTTCTTTTAACTTATACGACATGAATGGATTTTTAAAACATTATTTCCAAGAAGCTTAACTTATAAGTCTTCAAGTTTATTTTTAATAAACTTCATTTAGTTTAGAATATTATGACATGTTATGAAATGAAAAGTGTTTTTGAAGTAGAAAGGATATTTTCCTCAAGAATGGAGTTCAAGTGTTTTATCAAAATTATTTTCCATATAAGATAATAAAGGGTTCTGTTTTTATACATATTATTACATTGATTTGATTGTGTTGTGATGGATTTATTTTTATGAATTCCTTTATCTTATATGAATTGTTTTATGATGTCATGTTGTTTAAGAATCCCATTTTTATTACATGGGTTATGCAATAATGTATGATTTATGATTTTGTGGCACACATAAGAATGGTATCATTATGAGATGGGTGGGACCTATATATCCCTCCAATGCATTTGGTATAGATTTTATATCTCATGATATAGACATGGCTGGAACGGTAGGTTATACCGGTTCAGTGAAACGGGACTGAAACGAGGGTGACTCGGTTCAGAAAAGGACTTTGTCCACTAAGATAGTCTTGGCAATGAGTCTTGACTAATAAGATGTGATTCTCTATGATTATGTGTGTATTCCAAAAAGTTTCATGTTTTAAGTTATTATTATTGTGATTACATTTCACTGCCATGATTTATCCCATGTTATGAAATTATGATCTCTTTTGCAGTTTAAGATTTCCAAAAGTTATGTGCTTATGTATATGATGTGATTGATACTTCTTTTGTTTACCCTTACTGAGCATTTTATCTCACCCTTTTGTATGTTTTCTTTCCCTAGGTCAGGAATAAGGTTATTAAGTAAGATATGCCAAAAGGGACTATAGATATGATTAAATAAATGGGAGACAGTGTAGACGCTTTATGAACCAGTTGTTTATGTTTCCCAGTTTCTAAAGACACTATACCTATACGGTCCTTTCGTGGTTTTGTTATATGTTGTAATAAGTATGCTTCAATTTTGAAGTATTAACGATGTATGTAAATTATGGGTCTTTATATCTAGGTTAATGCACCCCTCTCATGCCACTAATGTAGAGGCAAAAGTTTCCAAGTTGATTAAATTAAGCTTTTTCCAAGAAGTGAAATACAAAAAATGGATTTACATCATCATCCTCATCATTAAAAAACAATGGGATTATTAGGTTATATATTGATTTTAGAGATGTTAATTTTCATTTCCAAAATAATTATTTCACATTTCTGATCACAGAACACTTGATCGATGAAAATACGGGCTTTCAGGAACTTTTCTTTATGGATGGGTACTTTGGGGTACCATTAGATCAATATGGACCCCAATTATGAATAATACACTTCATTCTAAGAACAATGGGGGATATTATACTATCGAGTCATGGAAATTGGATTAAAGAACCAAAGTGCTACATATCAGCACACTATGCATCATAACATTAATCTATTATTGGGAAACATAGATGAATGTTATGTCGATGATCTGGTGGTAAAATATTGACAGCAATGTGATCACTTTACATACCGTCAGATAGTCTTCATCATGTTACGACATCACATTAGGGAAGTTCCTTGGATTTTTGGTACATCACCCCAACATCTAAGTCTCCCTAGAGAAGACTACTGATATATTAGCAATGTCACCCCTAGTAATCTCAAATAACAGAGGGGGATAAAAGGGAACCTCACCTATAATTGGATATTCATAGCCAACCTAGCCATAAAAGTACTCCCATTCACCAGGCTAATGAATAATGGAATCAACTATAAATGGGATGATGACTATAAAGAATCCTGATAAAGTCTCATGTAGAATTTCCTATAAAAACCAGTCTTGAGGCCTCCATTGGAATGGAGGCCAATCACTTTATCTGTGGCCTCCATGGAATGCTCTTCGAGCACCCCCCTCACATAGAAGAATGAAGTGTGGAGAAAAAGCATTATCTACTACCCTAGTTGGGAAATGCTAATTATAGATACCATATACTCTTTGGTCAAGAAGAACTTCCTTGCACTCATCTTTTTAGTGTAGAAACATAGGCATTATTTTCCGCACCACGAAGTCCATATGGTCTCTCTTATTAACCAAATTAAGTAAACCCATGTTTTTCCAATGTTTACTAGGTGCTTGGCTTAATGGAAGTCATTCTTCATCAATACATCATTCGGTTTGTATCATAGAAATCAATGAATTTGAAATCCATGGATGATTTCATCACAGAACATACCACTCTAGAAAATAAAATAGAAGACACTGAACTTCCAGATGATGATGTATTCTACTCCCATGACACAACCCAAATACGAGATATGTATGTTTATAGTGCTTCCCAGAGCCATGTTGGCACAAGGATGGAAATTTAGAGTCTCAATCGGATTGGATTAGGAGTCGTATTTGTCTCTCCTAAGAAATTGGCTTTTCCATTCTCTTTCTCACTATGTGAATGCTACATAAATAATGAGGCAGAGTACCAAGCCCTCATTTTTGGTTTGGAATAAGACCTACAACTAGAAATATCTTTCCTAAACATGAATGGTTATTCATAGCTATTGATAAATAAGATCAATGGATAATATTCTATCAAAAAGGAATAACTGGCCCCTCTAACTCTATATCATAGGGGATTGATGAAAGATTTACCTTTTCAGAACACATTGTATCAAGTTCCACGATCACAGAATTCTCTCAGTGATGAATTCTCTAATGCATCCACCATATTATCCAACCCTGGTTATGAGTAATCAATATTCCATTTCACACATTAAATAATGGTATCATCGGTCGTGGTATGCGATGTATAAGAAATCAACTAGGTCAACACTACCCCAAATTTTGTTGAACTAGTAACCAACCTAGATCAATGGGGTTCATAAACCGTTACCCTCAAA
Organism: Viscum album; assembly: GCA_963277665.1. Classification (NCBI taxonomy): domain Eukaryota; kingdom Viridiplantae; phylum Streptophyta; class Magnoliopsida; order Santalales; family Viscaceae; genus Viscum; species Viscum album. Next base: position 1,295,281,484 of record OY728140.1, on the reverse strand, counting down.
ATGTGATCATCCCATTGGACCAAACTAGAAGGGAACCAATTCAGAACTATGTAGGAAATTTTACTCTGTAGGATGGTCCAAATGACTGAAATGACCACTATAAATGAGGCTTTGGCAAAATCCTCCTTAGATTCATAATATAAGGATAGATTCTTACTGTTATAAAGGAAGTCCATGTAGGTTCTTGCAGTTACCACTAGTTGGGAACATGACTCTTCCATCAAATCAAGAATATTGAATATTAACAGAAAAACCCCATACATGACTGCATGGAATTAAAAATGAAATTTCATGTGTTATAGATTCATGGAAACTTCATCCACCAACCCCTAGAACTGCTACATACAGCTAAATATTCTTATATTTTGTTTGGGAATAGACATTGTGTGGCTATAACCTCTAGCTAAAACTAATGTTTTAAAGTACATCCTTACTACTATAGAAGTATTTTACAAATGGGATCAGTTGATACCCCTCAAGGAAGTCGGTATGAAGAGTGTCATAAACTTTGTAAAGTCTTATATAATCACTAGGTTCGTGATCCCTCGCATGATATTTATGGACAATGGAACCAACTTCTATTTTATAGAGTTAATGATAATATACCAAGAGTATAATATTGAGTCCAATCACTCATCTAACTATCATACAGTTGAAAATGGATAGATAGAGGCCTTCAATAAGACTCTATAAAATATCCTCTAGAAGATGGTGAATAAGGATAATAAGTCTTGTATAGACAAAATCCTCCATGCTTTATGGGCCAAACATACCACCATGTATACATTATATAGACGTTAGGAAAATAATATTTTTAACAACATGGAATACTGATTCCTCAGTACATGATGTAAAACTACATGGATCAATAACCTCCCCCCCTAGTGTTAGGTAATCTATCTTCCTAACTACATGATGTTAAACTACACTATTCCCTAAAAACTACATGTGACTTTATTCCTGATATCGCAAGATACGTAGTGACACCCAAAACATTATTCTTGGGCCCAACAATACAACTAAATTCCTTCAATGTTGGGTGATCTCATGTCCTTATATCAATCTATTAAACTACAAGACCAACATCCTTACCTTGTGATGTAAAACTGTACAAATCTATGATATTCATCTCCATTCACATCGAGTCGTTCATGTCCTTACCATATGATGTTAAACTGTATGACTTCTATAGAACTATGTAAGGCTTGATTCTCATTATTGGAGATATGTAGGGACACCTCGATCCTATATCTCGGTCTAGCAACCACATTATATAAAATTCCCCTTTTATACCATCAACTACCTTTTTATTTTGAGAGAAACTTTTTCTATTTCTTATTTCTCACAGCGAACCTAGATCACTTGATCTTGGGAATTGTAGTAAGTTCTTCCAATTACAAGAAATGTGTTAAATTACATAATAATTCAGTCATGGTCTATAATTAAAGACCATAAAAGGCACACCATGTGTCCTTACCGCAAGATGTTATACTCCAGGGTCAATGTCCTCACCGGATGACATAAAACTAAATGATTGTCAATAAATATGTGTGGATTGATTCTAAATTTCATGAAATGTATAGAGACACACAGTATTCCATCCTTGGGACCAACCACAACATTCCCACTTATGTAGCATTGGTACATCCTTGTCTTTTCCGTATGGCGTTAAACTGCATGGTTCCTTAAGAACATCATGTGGTATCATTCCTGTGATCAAAAGATACGTAGTGATGCCTGAATCTTTAATCCTGGTCTTAGATACAAAAATCAATGGAAAAAGTTTCCTCTACTCCATATGTTATAAACTTATGAAGATATAGTTTATAGTTCAAGAATAACATTTTAATTGATTTAATCCCTCACATTATATGTAGCGACTCTAGGACTCACAACTTTGGGACAAATCACAAAAAATAAATATAAAGTCTCTCCCTCTATTCATATTGGTTAGACCTATGAAGGGAACTCCACTCAGACCTTTGGGATACATAATGATGCCCTGATTTCGATTCCTAGGCCCAGCTACAATATCATCATTTCACATTGGGGGATTTGCATCCACACAACATAAAATTAAACCACATGTCTCTTTAGAACAATGTTTGGTTTGATTCTCACTTCATGATATACGTAGTGATGTTCATACATCCACCCTTGGGCCCAACCACACCATTTCTATCCTTTCATTCCAGTTCCCATGTCACTACAATATGACTTTAACTACACTGAAACAAGTCCTTTCTTAAGGACATTAACCTTTAAGGAAAAGGTCTTGGTTTCATGACATTAAAACTCCAAAACAAATATGTCCTTACAGAATGAAATAAAACTTCAAGGTGAATTTATTAGTCGTAGAACATTAAAAATGTAGAAAAAAATATGTTAGTAACACGTGACACTAAACTATATGAAAAATGTCCCCAAAACATGATGATAAATTGTTTATTCCATCACCCAATTTTCATCCCCTATCAGCAGACCACAAGAACCTTAACTCGATCAACCAAAGTGCAGTTTTCTTCTTCCATATTTTAAAAGAACCTCAATCCATATATCCCAATTTCTGTATTGAGCTTCTCGGGTATCAGAAAAACATTCATTGTCCCCTAAAAAGAAAAAAGTATATCTTTGTTGGCCATGTTATTAAAAAGAAATGGATTTAGACCCACCAACCAATGATATCTGGGTTCGATATAAAGGGCCTTCTAATTCATGTGAGCCCAACATCACTGATGTGCAACCAAACATCTTAGGGTGTTGTGGTAAATACCCAATATTACTATCCCATATCATTTCTCATGACAAGAGGAACATTATCCAGGATTTGTAACATTTACATCCCCCACTCAGAAGGATATTGGGGTGCTCTTGGCCCTGGGAATCCTAATTAGGATATTTTTGTAACATCTATCACATCAGGTCCACATGAGTGAATTATATAAATTGCCTACACTTTTTTCAAAGTCGTACGACCTTCAACTCTATCCTATAATGGTCGAAATTGTAAAACCATAAAATTCCAGCAAATGATACTCAAAACCTTTCTTGATGAAAACCCATAAAGGAAATCCTGATCAAAACTCAAGTCCCCGCTTGCTAAAGGCTTCAACTCTAGAGTTCATAAAAAAACTTTGATGCAAAATTATAAGGCATAAATCTCATAGTTTTCACTTTGTGGAACTAGGGAAAACAAATGTATTCTTACTAGACCCTATAGTCTTGAAAAAACAAAGAGTAATGGTTTGTCACATTCTCTTTCCATGAGAATATGTTCACTAGGCATTGACATAACTGTTGGGTTGATCAAACCGTTCTTGGATACTACATTTTTTATTAACCATCATCATGTCTGTGATGTCTAAGTTAACATAACCTCTATGTAACAAACTATTAATTGGTAATTTCTCTACTGAATGTAGCACCAAATCCTAGGAAGGCCCACCATAAATCTTGGAGATATCATCTTACCATGTGGTATACTAGAGGCTTGAATGACTTGTACCCAGTAGTTTTAGTTCTCCCCTATTAACACATATTTTCATATACCATGATTTAAAATTCCACTAGCCAGACTATTCAAATGGGTTTGAAATCCTTGACATTATGTCACCATGTTTTTTCCCTTTCTCATGGACAGAATAAAAAACTCCATAATCTACCATTTTGATGGCCCACACCTCATGATTCAAAAACACATGGTGTAAGACACGAAATTCACATAAAGAGTTCAATTTCCTTGGGGTTCCATAACCCTTCATAGATAGACTTCATTAAATACCCAAATTCATCTTCCAGACATTTGACTCTTCAAAATTCTTTCATAAAACACATAAAGAATCAGAGAACATATTTTCTTGTCCATTCTATAGATGCATAAGGGATTTGACCCACCAAATAAAGGCATCTACTTATTTTAAGAAAGGATCGTCATGACCTATGAGCCTTGGTGACACTAAGATAAAACCTAACACCTCATAATGTAAAGGGGAATACCTGAAATATCTACCAAATTCTACATTTCCATGATCAAGATTTTGTATTGTAACTTACATCGCCTAAATTCCATCTATCAAGGTGGGCCTAACATCCCTAGTATTTCTCCCTCAATTATATTACCCCCATAAATATTCCATAACCCCTAGAAATGAATTGAGATCATCTTTTCGTGGACATGTTATCAATACATAAGGGATTGAACCCACTAATTAAAGGAAGATTATCCTTGTAATAAAGTATCTCATATCCCCAGGATCTATTACAACACCATGGTGGAACTCAGTGCCCCAGAGTGCTTTGATTCATCCCAAGATTGGCAGTCCCCTGTTCTATAAGGTCCAATCAAAAAGACCCTAAATAGCATCAATGAAAGGTCCCAGATAAAAAACCCCAAATGAAAGAGATGAAAATTTCCTAACTAAATAACCCTAAAATATAGTGATGAAAATGTCCAAGCTAAATGAGACTAAACTACATCAACGAAAAGGTCCAAACTAAAAGACCCTAAAGTGAAATGATGAAAGGGCCTAGCCAAAAGTCCATAAACTAAATTGATGATAAAGTATAATGTCAAACCCCATATACTAAAATATAAAAAAAATTAGTCTATAAAGGCTTTTATGGACCATTATATTTCCTTGACACAATCAAGTTACTCCATCCAAGCCTATCGACATTAGCAATGTAGAGCATTCTCCCTCCAACAAAAGCATTCTACCAGATCATCCTTATTCAAGTTAAGTAATTTCAAGATATCAAGAACAAATTATCAATACATAATATCATAATAGTGTTAATATATGAATATCTCCAAATAAAAGAAGTTATAATTTCAATATTCGACCCAGAGAATTCATATTTATTTGACATAACACAAATGTTGGGTATCATTGGTGACTCCCATAATGTAAAAAAAGTTATCTATTTTATAAATTATAAATAATCCAATAAGGTTAATTGAAATCCATTTTATGTAAGATTTTTTTATATATACTTTTTTAGTTGTGATTTTTTTTCAAAAAACCTCTTTTAATAGTGCTTTGTGGGTTTATTTTTAAAATGAGTTCTTACACTTCTTTGAATTAAATTTGATAAAATGGATTCCATATTTATAATCAGTGTAACTAATATTATTTAATAATTTTGAATTAATATTTATCATTGTGAATAAAAAAATAGTAAAAATTGGTTTCCATTGTTAATGAAAAAATGGGTATAACATGGGTAAACCAATAGATAAGGGAAATTTATCCAAATAAATTTTTTTAAAGCCTATTAGATTGAAAAATTTAAAACTTATAATATTCTAACATAATTTGACAATCAATTTGGAATATTTTGGATTTATTATAGCTTTATTTCACTTTAATCTTTTTTGAAATTTCATGTGTGTCCTCTACCCCACTAATAATAGGAAACCCCTAATTTCTCTTATTTATAAAACATTGTGCCATATAGATCAACAAAAACCTACCAAATTATCTTATGAACATCTATAAAAACTAAGTAGAGTTGAAGTTCTTATTAATTGACCATTAAAAGGGTCCTTATATATGGATATATAGGAGGCCTACCGAAGAGGAGTTAAATTTTTCACCTGACCTCATTATATTTTGTTCTTATTCTACCAAATCTAAATTTGTATAATTTATCAAAATATCATAAATAAATTATTATAAATATAAAAAAAATATTATAATAATTATGGAACCACCATTATGAACCCTCTTTTCTATCAATTGGGATTTGAATGTATCCCTCATGCAAACACATGTGACACAACCTCCAGGTAAAGATACAATTAATTTTCCATCACCATATTTATTGGAAGTTTATTATGATGGGTATAAGGTTTATAAGTGATATTTATTAATTAATTTTTAATACATAAATATAAACCATATAATAATTTTTACCATCCATTTTTTTTAAATTATAATGTCACACATGCATACATTTGGACTACCACCTCCATAAAGCAATGTGATGTATTTTTCTATTATGTTTTACTTAGATAGTAATAAAGATAGATTTAAGGAATATAAATTATATATATGATATAATAATTATAATTTAAAGGTGAATAACTATTTTTATTTCTTCATTCCATTCATCTAAAAGATAAAATAGTGATTATGCATATATACAACTTATTGTCTTCTTGAATGGTGTAAATCAGTTTTTTATCACTACCTTTTATATATAATTGAATATATATATATATAATTTATATCTATGATATTTATATCATTATTAAAATTAATTATATTATGGAACTTTGATCAAAGTAAAATAAATAGAACTACTACATGGAAGCTCTCATGAAAAATGTAATAGTTAACACCTAAAAATAATTATTTAAAATAGGGATTTTTAATAAATCGGTGTTGAAATATTATAGGTGGATCATATATGATATTTTGAGAATTTAGAATATTATTTTATATAATTATAATAAATTAATATTTATATATTCAATGTTATAAGACTTTAGAAGTTTCTAAAACTCTATATAAATAATTTATGATATAATCTAATTATTGTGCAGGATTTTTTATGATTTTGTTTACAATTATGAGTCTTTATGCTCTTACCCTCAATAAAATCATGAAATTTATTATCCTATAATTATTTATTTTCGATTTACTATTTTCATTCTGTTTTCCTCTCTTCATGTTCTCAAGGGTCTGATAAAATATTTTTATTGAAAACTGACTTTATTGATCTCTTCTGTCAGAAAAAACTTTTCTACCATATAAATGATTTCTAAAAAAACATAATTTTTTAAATATTATCCTATGATTTTCTAAAGTTATTTTTACCCATGATTTAATTTTTATAAAATAGTTTAAAATGAATGTTCTTGTATTTTTTCAAATGAGGTACTTTTGTATTTTACTAAAAATGTCAAAGGAATCATTGATTTAATATACATGTTATGAATAACATTTCCCAAAAAAGTAATTTCTCAATTAATTAATGATTCTTATACATGTTTCTAGTGTTTGTTTTTCAATGTAATGTTTTTCATTAATAAGATGGAAAATTTTATATTTTTTAATCTATGATTTAAAAATAAAAATTGTATTTATACAAGAAATATTCTATTGATATATTAAATTATTTTTTCATATATTATAACATAATTTGATGTTACTTATGATTTACTAGGTATATGATCCAATGAAATATTATTTATTAGTTTTCTATATGGTTTTTGGTTATTTTCATGAAATATTGATGAAACCTATATTATTTCCACGGGTGTTGTAATGATTAGTGTATTTATAGTCATGTTGAGTATATATGAGTGGATTTATGATTATGTGAATGGTGGGACCTGAATTATATATCACCATAATGAATTGGTAAATATTAATGTTATATGAGATAAAAGGGTACACTGGAAGTTATCATATGCCCAAAATAGGGTAAATGAGTGGTTATTCCATTCCCAAAAGAGGGTAATTAGATGTTATCTCAAGGCCGAATAGGGTAAATGGGAGGTTATACCAATATTTAAGAAGATACATGAGAATTTACCCCATTTCAAACATGTGATGAATGTCTGGGTGGGTAGTCTTGAAATATGAATTCTACTATTATAATTATGATACACTTATTCCACAAACATATTTCTTATGCCAATGTTATGCTGCCATGGATCATGTTAATTGATTACTTTTTGATTCATGTATTATGAAATACCAATCATTTTTCCATGATTCAATATTATGATCATAATATGATGGGTATGGTTCTCAAATGTTAGTCCCATTTTCTCATACCCTTATGAAAATATTATCTTTAATTGATCATTTATATCTATCTTTTTCACCCATTTTGAGCATCTGATATCACATTTCTTATGCTTCCATTTTCCAGGATATAATTAAATGTTCTAGGTTGGGTATTTCTAAGAAGATTACTATATAGGAAGATTAATATGATAGATGTTTAGAGTGTTTTATAAAATACAAATATTGTGCATCTATTATAAAAATACACCAATCCTTGACAGTTCTCAATCATATATTTATTAAATGTAGTGAATATTAATCTAATAAGATGTACTATCTAAGTATAAAAACTATGGGTCACAATAGTTGGTATATAAGAAAATTTTAGTCAATATTTAGATATTATGACTAGAGAACCTTTTTGTGAACCCCATATATAAATATCATTATAGGATGAAATCTTAATGTTCTGGTAAATAAAAGATTGTTTGGTTTTCCTATAAAAATTCCATGTATGGATGCTATAAGAGGATTTTGTTTTGGAAAAAATACATATATGGTTAATAACCTCAAGAAATTGTACGAGTATCTCGTGACTATCACTCTAGTTCATGTTACGTATCGATTTAGTACACACCTATTTTGAAACATATTGGGGATATACATGGGTTCCCTCACATTTTCATTATAAACTAGTATGAATAGTTTGAATAGATAAGGACCATGAGTTTCCATAGTTAAACCTTATGTGTCACATATTGAGATGATGTTGTAATGATTTATACATCCTATGAATAATTTTTCAGGGTTGATCACTCTGATAAAATATTTTTAATGGTCTAGAAAACCATTTTGGTTTTACTAAGGGATTAAATATATAATGTTAAATTTGAGTTGGATAGAAGTATGATCAATTTTTAAAGTTCCCTATTTGAGATAAGTCTCAAGGAATGTTAATTCATGTCTCCAAAGATTATATGTTGAAATAATAGTGAAACCCAAAAATGGAATGATGATCACATCTCATGCCTATGATTCTTATGTGATTGATGTTTCTGGAAATGTGCTTCTAATAATTTTTTTATTTAAAAACTATTTGAATTTTATGTTATATTAGGTATGGATTGTATTCCATTATATAAATCCCATATTAATTATCTATCAAGGTAACTCACAATTTATTTTCTTATACATCCTATGAAAATAAATCAGTCGGATGATAAATAAAAACTTCTGGTCAAAATTAAATCAATTATAGGTGTTTTGATTCCTATTAAAATGGATTTTTTATGTCATATGGCTGGGGATAATCTCAACCTAAAATATATTTCTATTTAATGGGATATTATTGATTTCCTTCTATTATAGTTTCCTAGAATTTATAGAATTTTTAAAATGAGATTTCAAAATAACACATACATAGAGATGTGCCTTTTTTAAGGACTCAATATTGAACGAAATCAATTGAGTTGCAATAATTAATGAATAAAATCCACAATAATGTTGATAAAATGATAATCTATCCATTCATGAATTCTTGGGGTGCACATATTCTTTTTATTGAGAATAAATATGGATCAGTGGGACACCATAATGACTATAAATAACATAACAAGTTAACAATAAATAAAAGAATCATTTACCTAGAATTAAGGATTTTTTTTATCAATTAATATGAGAAATATATATTTCCATGATTTATATTTGAACTTGATTCTATCATTTTAAGGCCTAAAGTAAATAAATACCCAATTCAATCTTTCGTATGATGTATAGACACTATGAATTTAGAGTACATTCTTTTATTCTTACTAATTCCCCCACTATATTAAGAAATTAAATTAATATAGTCTTAATATATTTCCATGATCATTTAATGATAGTCTTTATAGATTATAATATTATATATTCAAAAATAATTAAATAAAATTAAGATCAACTAAGAATTGAATTTAAGAACAAAAAAATTATAATTTTTATAAAAAATTCACCAATTGTGAATTTTAGCTATAGAAAAATTAATTATCATGTTATATAATATCAAGAGAGATTATATCACTGGATATATCAAGGATATAAGTTATTAAAAATTGGATATGACTAAAAATTATTGGGTAATATGCATATTTTTCTTTATTTAGATAAATAATATCAACACTTTTTATAAAATTTCTCACTACTATCTAATCCACTCACCAAGATGCATCATAAGGAATCCATGTTTCTTTGGGTAGATGAATGTGAAGAACGTTTTTGAGGAAATTAAGATATGTTTTGTTAGTTCACCTTTTTTTACACCACTATATAGTAGATAAGGATTTTATATCTTCAGTGATTCATTGAAAGACAAATAGGGATTCATTCTCTTGTCGAATGATATGGTCATAGCTTGTGCCTCATGAAAATTGAAATTTCATGACCAAAATTACCCAACACAAGATTAGGAGTTAGGTGTGGTAATTTTTATGCTAAAGAAAAGGAGGGATTATCATTATGGAGGATGATATTATATATATATATATATTGATCATAATATTTTAAAGTATATATTATCACAAAATGAGTTGAATATATTCTGGAGAAGATGGTTATAGTTGATTAATGACTATTACTGATAAATATTTATAACCTTGGGAAAGGGAACTAGGTGGAAGTTACTCTGAGTCAAAAAGAACATGCTACTGTATCTATTAAAGGGATCATAAAAGATCAAAATTTGATGTCTTTTCAATGTATGGATTTGGAAATCATTATGTAAGGGGATAGATATTACCTTTATCAAATAAGTGTTCAACCATATATCTATGTGAAGATCAAATAAACGTAGAAGGAAGATGAATAACTAAAAAATATGTTGAGAAATATTACTGAGTTAAACCATTATTTTGATATAATGATAAGTTTTTGGAACTGTATATGTTTCCTTTCACTAAAATATTTTAATAAAAAGCAATTGGATGTATCACATAGTTCATTATTCTTTATTCATCATAGAAGTAAAAAACAGAGAGAGACCTAAAAGAGTATTTTAGGTGGGACAACATTAAAAAGGGATATTGTAGAGTATATATAATGATTATTGGTATATAATCAATTTATGTCTATTAGATAAAAGTATTAGGTGATATTATAACCATTACACATACCAGAATGGATTTTGGAAAATATCACCAAGGATTTTTTTCTTGTACTCCCCATACCAGGAAAGTTTAGTCAGAGGAAAACCCTCTAAATATTAATTAAAAATAAAGAGAAAGGTACAAAGAGCTGGGATAGGGGTAAGGCTAACATCTTGCCCAAACCCAATCAATAGCTCCAGACAAAATGAGAAAATTACATACCATAAAAGTAAAAATACATCATCAATCAGTGAAAAAATCTCATAGTTGCAACAGTCCACCATTATCATTCGGTGAAACCAGATCACACTAGTAACACACACAAAACCAGTTGTAGGTTCCCATATAAACTACAAAATCTTCCCATAACTGATCATAATGCACCAAAATTTTCAAAATCACCAAAAAATACATCAAAACCATCACTTATACCACATTGCAGAAGCACCTCCAAAGTAGACCAACAAAAAAATGAATCTAGATCCAACATCGAACCAACATCACAACTAAAACACACATCTAAGAATGAAAAACGTAGACCAAGGAAAGAAGAAAAATCACACCAAATCTGAACCATAAACCCTCCACCAACTTCAATCACACACATGGTGAAAATATCTACCCAATGCATCCAGATGACATAGAAACATGACAGAAACCTCAACACAGCAGCATGAAACTCAAACATTGGACTCACCGTACCATGAGAAGAGCCATGTCCAAATCTAAGGGGAGGGTGCGAAGAAGGTAGCAAATGATGAGAGAATCCGAGATGTTCAAGACCACGGAGGAGGTGCCTCCACATGAGACACTTTATTCCATGATCCCATCTGGTCGAAACATTAGAGGGAAACTAAACTGACGTGGGTGAAAGGAAGATTACAGAGGGGGTTTGGAAACCCTAGTGTGGAGCCCTTTACGGGAACATCTATTATTATACTCCTCATAGTGTCTAATGTTTATAATGTTATTTGGGGTTGTAGTTTATTAGATTAAAAATTCATCAAAATTTATTCCAATCAGAAAATATTTTTATCTTCTTCAGCTTTCCAGAAGATACATTAAATAAGTTGTAATTTTGTGTGGATTACAACATTATATTATATCTTATTCGGATCTAGTGTTTTCATTGAGGATCTAGTGAAATATTCAAAAAGTTATGAACACATATTTGAGATTCAATAATGTATATGATCCTAAAATTTATGTTCAATATAAAAGAACCATTAAAATACTATAGAATATTCCAAAACAATTATTCTATGGATATCTAAGGTGGTTTGGATCAATACCTTCCTTTACTCAAGTTTTTATACAATAGTAGCTTTTACTTGAGAATTAATATCACTCAAAATGAATCACTCTATTGAATGAACTATATAAATCAAGAATAATAGAAGAAGTAAGAGAATTAAATAAAATGGGACCGGTTATAGTTGAAGAAATGGTAGAAAAATTTAGATCTATTCTGTAGCACATAAAGGAATCTTAATGTTGACATAAAATTTATGTAAAAAAGTTTCCATGAAATATTGATTTTAGAGTTAGGGAGAAGATATTCCTTAAAATTTATTCGTGGAATAATGTTATGAGATTAATAAAGAATGGAAATATGATCCCTAGGTTTATTTTCCCCTTTAGATTTTCTGATTGAGTAGGGCTGGTAGCTTATCTCTTAGCTCGTCCACTAAACCTCTCCTAAGATCATAATTTTTTCCACATATCTATCTTGAGGAATTAAATACATGATCAATCACATGTAATTAACTCATATGTTAAACCTTTAATATTAATAATTATTATAATAAAAAATTGAAATAAAAATCTTATCATATATATAATGTTATATGAAACAAGCCTAATCACATAGTTAAAGTTCACTAGAGGAATCAAAAATTCTAAAATGCTACATTATAACCAATTGATGTGAAGAAGAAGAGATATCCTTATATGGTTACATCAATGTAATTTAATTTATAACGATAAATTTATATTAATATTGGTATAATGTTACAAAAAATATATTTTATGAAATTTTTTCTACACAAATCAATTTAATTTCCTTGATAACTTGTTTTACTTGAAACCTTAAGTCTAAATGAACAGTAATATAATATATCATTATAACCTATATATTAAATTTTTGATATGAAAATTAATGAAAATAATTTAAAATTAGTTCTAATTACGTTATATGTATAAAAAATATTTTGTTAATAAAAAAAACTCAGTATGATTCTTAATATGTTTCAAAAATACATTTTTCCTCAAAATAATTTCTAATGTTTTTATGAGAAAATACTAAAATAAATTTAAACCATGTTAATAGAATTTATTTAAAAATATTTACATCCTTTTTGAAATCATTAGGTTAGAATTATTGAATATTACATTTTTTATAATTTTTTTATAAGATTGATTTTTTGATGAATAATGAAAATTATGATTTTTAATTAAAATAGTATTTTCAATTTAAGCATTAAAAAGTTACATTATGAATAAAAATTATTTAAAATAAAATTAAATCATTTATATTATTAAAAAACCAATTAAGTTTGTTGGAATCATTTTTAAACTGTATTTTGGTATAAAAACCTTTTATAGTTTAGAAAACAATTCATGAAACCTACTTTTCCTCGCATATTGTGGGGTTAATATTAAATTAAACTCTTCAAATTATTTTAATATAATTTATTAATATCATAAATTAAAATTTTTATAATGAGTATTAAAATAGTAGAAATAATAACCACCAGTAAGGTAGAAATGGTTTACCATAGGGGGTGGGGTTAAACCAAGAGATAATGGTATGTTTTCAACTTAAGATTTTCTAAATACCATTAGATTCAAATATTAGTAAATTATCATAAACTAACATAAAATCCCTATCCATAAGGAATTATATATCATAATTATTAATTTTTAATATTTTAATCTTTTATGAAATTTCATGTGTCCCACCCTTATAAAAGGAAAACCTCCCTTACTCTTATTTACATCACTAAGAGACATCTAGTTTGAAAAATACATAGAAAAATTATATTATAAAGTAAAATAAAAATGAATTATATATTATTTTATTCTTAAAATACCATTCCAATGGTCCTTAATAAGGGATCTAAAAGAGGATTATCGAATAGTGGGTAAATGAATTACCCGACCAATTTCTGATTACTTCTTATTATAATCATATAAATTTGTGTTACTTATCATAAATTAATAACATCAGTATAATAAATAAAATTAATGTTTATTATTATTATATAATCACCATTATCCACCCTTTTTTTATGAAATGGTAAGTGAAAATATCTCGCAAGTGTATGTGTGGACTACCGCCTCCACATATGGATAAAGTTGGTTTTCTATAATCAACATTCATGAATGTTTATTATGGTTGGTATAATGTTTATAAATGATATTTATGAAATAATTATTCTTTTTTAATTATAATATCATATCTTACATGTTACCATTCAATCTTTAGAAAAATGATAATGTTTCTAGGGCATACATGTGGACTACAACCTCCAAGAAATAATGTGATTTATTTTTCATTTAAGTTTTAATTGAATGTTAATAAGGATATATTTAATAAATATGTATGATATATATCATATAATTATTATTCTATAAATCTTAATTAATATTTACCTTTCTTTCATTCCATCCGTTGAAAAGAGAAAACAATGTTCATGTGTACATATGACTTACCATCTCCATGAACGGTGAAAATCATTTCTCTCTAAAAAACTTTTATAGATGAATATAAATACATACATATATATATAAATAATAAATATATATTATATTTATAAAATTATATCTATTATGGTTATTGTGGAACCTTGATCAATGTACAAGTATTGGAACTACCGAACTGAAACACTTCTGAAAAATAAAATAGATAACATCGAGAAATTATTATTTTGATAATGACTTATTAATAAATGGGTGTTTAAATGTTATAAGTAGATTATATATGATATTATAATTAGATAAATGATTATATTAAAAAATTGTAATAAAGTCAAATTTCTTATATGGAAATTTAGGGAATATTTGAAGAAATTCAAACTCGTAGTAAGAGAGTTATTTTAAAATCTCATTGTTTATTGAGAATGCTTCTGATTATTTTTTTGATGGTGAAATTTTAGGATACTAATTTCAATAAAAACATGAATATTCTTATATTTTGTTTTTTATTTATATTACCTGTTTTATTTTTATTTTCCACTCTTTATATACTTAATAGATTGAGAGAATGTTTTTATAGGAAAACAACATTATTTCTATCTTTGGTCTAATTTTTTTTATTTGGTATCCATGTATTCAAAATATTATTTAACGAATGTTTTTAATATTATTATAATAATTTTTAATTTTATTTTTACCCACGATTTATTTAAAAAAAGGATTAAAATGAACCTTCTTGTCTTTTTCCAAATGTGGTACTTTTGAATTTTTCTAAAAATGTCAAAATGAGTAGGTTTTAACAAATAAAATATGAATGATATTTCACACCCTCATGAACAATAAATCAGTTGATTATTAATTTACATGTTTCAAAGGTCATATTCAAGGAAAAAAATTTCTTTAATATTTATAAAAATTTTAGTTTTCACATATGTGGTTTAAAAATGAAAACAAAAATTTCCTCAGAAATATTCCAGTCATATTTTAGAGGAATTCTCTTCTATGATAATATAATTTTATGTTACTAATTATTTACTAGGGATATTATCCAATTAAACCATTTTTATTCTTTATATGTATGGTTTACCTTTATGATGGTGAAATATCAATGAAACCCGTTTTCTTTTCCGTGAGTTAAATTATGATTACTGTTTTTATGGTCATATCACACACATATTAATGGATTTGGGATTATGTGGCCTATAATATATGAATTATATATCCCTCCAATTAATTGGGAAAATATTAATGTTTTTTTATCTCAGAGATTATGTGGGATATTATCCGAAGACCAAAAGATGGTATAGTGGATGTAATCCCAAGCCTGAAGTAGGTACATCGTCGGTTTTCACAATCTTAACATATAATGAATTTCGTGGTGCGTAGGATAACATAAGATTTATATTATTATGAGTATAAAACACTTATCCCATAAAGCTACATCTTATCCTAATTTTATGCTCTCATGTCTCATGTTCTTTGATTCTATTATAGTTCATGTCTTATAAACTACCAAAATTTATGCTATGATTCCACATTATTATCCTTGATATATTTTATATGGTTTTAAAATGTTAGGAAAATGTTCTCATACATTTATTCTCATATTATTATTAATTGATAATTTATATATCCCTTGTTTACCATGTTGGGAACCTGAAATCACTGATTTCTATGTTTCCTTTCCTATGGTTTAGGAGAAGGGATTTAAGTAGCGAATGTCTAAGAAGAACACTATATGGGAAGATTTTAAAGGGATTTATATAAGATATTTTATTAAATAAGTATATTATGTTTCTAGTCTCTAAATACACTAATCCTATACAATCCTTAGGTATTTATTTTTAAAATTTAATAGATATTTATTTGTTAAGATTTTATATAAATGTATGAAAAGTATGGGTAATTATAGAAAGTTTAAAATTATTGGTGCATCACCGCATATTTCTAAATGTGTGAACCAAAATAATGAATTAAATATTCCATAATTTGGTCACCAATGATTTCCAAGAATATGTAATAAATTATATATATCTAATACTTAATAAAATCAATTATAATAGTAGAATATTTGGTCTTGGTGGCCTCATCCTCCTCCCATTTTGTAATAAAATCAACTAAAGAAAGTATGTACATGTAACCAAATGAGATATGAAATAGAACCATAAAATAAATTTCATTTAAATTAAATAATAAATGAAAAATATGAGATATTAGGGATTCTCAAGCATCCAATAAATATTTCCGGCGTTCTGGAAAATTTTGTGATATTTAAAAAATTCAAAGACATCATAGAACAATCTAGGTAAATATAATATTAAATATAACACTTTATTATCTTTAAGGTCTAATGCATCTAACATAAGAAATTTTATGGTATAAATTAAAATTGGCTCAAATTTTAGGACATGTATGCATCACCTAAGGACATTGTCACTATAGATGTTCCAAAGGTATGGTCCATCCAATCGATACTACCTTAACTTACTCCATAATATTAAAACATGGTGTTTTTACCAATTTTTTGAATTTATTTGTTGAAAATATATTTCATTACATTAATATATCATATGGATATACATTTAGTTTATAAATATTCTGATCAAGAAATATTCCATGAAGGGGAATATGGTCCATGGTGTTGTCTGGTGATGTATGAAGCATCTTCCACATTTTATCTACTCAAAATTTAACTAAATACTTATATTTTTAGATATTAATATCAATATTTTAAATTAGGTACATCCAATTTATAACTATTGGGTTAATATTTTACTTTTTAAGAGGAATTTTACCATTATCTGATCAAATTATGAATTTTCATTAAAACCAAACTATATATGGTCTAATTTTTCAAAAGAAAATATAATAATAAGAAAATCCATTTTTATTTCCTTTTTATTTGAATTTGATACATCTAGGGTCTTGTAATTATAATAATTCATTTATATATTTCCATCCACAATATGTGATAAATACACTCTAATAATTAACTAATTTTTTTCACAAATAAGCATAGATGATCACTCATACCACATGTGTTATATGATTGGTGGATCCATGAGGTTCTATTTTGGATAATGCTGTAAAGGCCCATAAATTTCAAGGAAAATTTTCTGTTAATTTCTTTGGGATTTTATGAGTACTCAGTTTCTAACGGCACCTGATTCCGAGGCCCGGTGGGCCCGGAATCAATTTCTGAAGTTTAGCTCAGGGACGTTTAGTAAACGAACGAGCAGGTTTTTCTATCTTTTGAAACGTTGCTCGGAATCGAAATCCGAGGGCACCAATGAAACCATAGCGGCGATATTTGCTTAAGAGGACCTTTTTCAAAGGTGTGTTTTCTCGGGATTAGATCTTAAAAATTGAGGAGTAATTGTGAAGTAAATAAAATTTGTGGTACAAATTGTACTTCTAACCTAAGTGGTTTTATCCTACGTATGGGAGTTGGGGTGGGACTCACTAGACCCTAACCACCCATGTTAGGATATTTGTGAGGTGGGGCCCACACGTGCCCCACCCCTTCAAATTCCTTTAACTCATCTTAAAGGTGGAAACTCCCCATTTAATTATAACTATCCCCTCTCTCATCTTTATTAATACCAATACACATAATCAATTAAGTGAGTTGTGTTTGAATTTTAAAATTGAAAATGCATGGCTTGAAGTAATAAAATAAGATAAGTCTTATTTTATTTTGGGGGTTAGTTGTTGTGTGAAGATATTGGGGGAGAGAGCTCTTTTCTCTGGAATAAAATCATCTTCCTCATCGAAGAACGCCAAGAACGACAGTGCCAACCTCGGCTTCTTTCCTCTCGACGTTGATGAAGTGACGCCGTCTTTCGGCGGCAACATCAACGGAACAACGAAAACATCTCCATCCTTCGTCAAGCGATCAACCTTATTGATTTGAGGTAGGGGTTAAGTTCAATTTTATTTAATTAAAATTGCGCTTTGTTTGTTGTTGAGAACACTCGTTATTTTGGCAGCTTATTATCAACATAAATGGAGGAGGTCAGACCGCAAAAACACGGCCGATTGTCCTCCCATTTTCTTGTTGTTTATTATTGATGTTTGAAGACAACGGTGGGGCGGTGTTGTCGCACCGCGAGGGAACGAAAAGGGGCCGTGGTAGAAGCGGGCTGTGGCGTTGGTGTGCGGAGCCGTCGCGCCGGGCTGGTCAGGCCGAAGGAGGCCGCAGCCAAGAGTGGGCCACAGAGGTTCAGCAGGGGGCGTCTGGGCTCGACCGGCCGCCGGTGCACCAGGAGACGGGACCTTGCGGGTCTTGCGGTAGCAACACCGGCCGACCATTAATTTGTCACGACCCTTCCTTGGGGCCCATGCCGTGACTAATTGGTATCAAAGGGAAGGAATTGCCTTTATATAAGAAAACAAATACACAGAGAACGCAAGCAGAAATAAACACTATGAAAACTGAGTACAAAAGTAAGTATCAGAAAGTAAACGGACCAGTATACAAACCCAACTGAAAGTGTAGTACAACTAAAAAGTAAAGTACGACAACTGAAAGATAAAGTAGCAACCACCAATACGTCCTACAAAACCCCCACCTGAAGGGTGGGTACAGATGGCCTTATATGCTCCTAGTATCTATCCGTCCGCACCGTGTTCATCCCACCTGATAGTCGGCCTCTGGGTACCATCCCACTCCATAGGTCTCAACTACAATCAGCGTCGTCCGTCGTCTGCATCCAACACAACGTAGTGCGGGTGTAGCCCATGAAGGGGTGAGTATACGATACTCAGTAGGGACCCCGAGACTCCCGAAGGTCTCCCGACATCAACAAAGGATAAACCAAAAAGGAAAGATACAAAATGAAGTATCAAACAACACTACATAGGTATATACCCATACATTTACCTAAGTCATCCATTCATGTTCGGCTCCAACGTCCGAGCCCAAGTTCAACACGGTCCAAACAGGAAAGCGTAATCTCAATACACATAGGAAAGCACAACCCAATCCACACAGGATAGCATGAAAATCATATCAAATATAATGTTTGAAAGTCAAGACTCAGATTACATGGGAATACTATTCATGAAGAGGGGTGGAGATGATTGATGTAGCCTCTGAATCATCTTCTCTGCCGAAACCACGTAGGAACCAAGTACAGATGTCGTCGCTGCCGAACCCACGTAGGATCCAAGTATAGTAACCATCACTGCCGAAGCCACATAAGATCCAAGTACAGTCTTCCTCACTGCCGAACCCACATAAGATCCGAGTACAGTCTTCATCGCTGATGAATCCACAGAGGATCCAAGTACAGTCTCCATCGTCGTTGCAGTCGCAGCCCGCTCTAGGGTTCCCGCACACAGCACGCTCGTTTCTGGGAGGGTCCTCTCCACGAGCCAAGGGGTTGATACATTAACTCTCACCATTTCCAGATTTTTTGTATCAAAAAGTTCCATCTCGTCAATAGGAACTCAACGCGACTGACGGCGCGTCAATCAGACGCCCGGTCTGAGAAATATCGGCTTTTCCGTCCTAGGGGCCCGGTTGGTTTTTAAGATAAAACCAACCTGACCATACTATAGCCGCATCCAAACCTCGATTAGAGTAAGCCAATAGAACCGTCTCACTAAGAGGAATCCAAAAAATTCCATGGCACGCCAATCGGACGTTCGGAGCTCAAGTTTTAAGTGTTTCCGCTCTGAGGGCCCGGTTGGTTTTGTGTTCGAACCAACCCAGCCGTGACCAATGATTTCCAAAACCTTGAGTGTAATATATAAAAACGACCGTGTAGATACAAGGATCCCAACGCAACTGAAGTTGCGTTGATCGGAGGTCCTTAACCTTTATTATGGGCGTTTAAACGGATCTGTCCGAGAATAGGGGGTTTGGGCCCGGTCTGACCCGGCCCAATACCCCCTGGGTCGGCCCAGTTCGCTGCGGCGTGGCCCGGCTGGCGCGGCCTGGCCCGGCGATGGCATCTTGGCCTAGCATAGGCAGCCCAGACAAGCGGGGGCGGCCCGGCTTGGTTCTGGCAGTCCCACCCGTGGCTGGGCACTCAGCTCGTTGCCGAGCGGGGCGCGAAGGGGGGGAGGGCTTTGTTTTTTAAATGGTGGACCCCCTTCTGGTGGGGTCCACCCTAGGGTGCTGGACGGGGGTTAAAACCCTCGTTATTTCTGGAAACAGCTGGCCAGCACCCTAGGGAGGACCCCACCAGAAGGGGGGCCACCGTTTCAAAAACAAAGGGGGGCCGCACCCCCCCCCCCCCCCCTCGCGCCCTGTTCGACCACGAGCCGAGCACCTAGCCACGGGTTGGACGACCTACGCTGGGTTGGGCCGCCCACGCCGGGACGGGCCATGCCCAACTAGGCCAGACCTGGACTCGAGTCAGGTCGACCCGGTTTGGGCGGACCTAGGGGGTATTAGGCCGGGTCGGATCGGGCCCAAACCTCCTATTCTCAGACAGATCCGTTCAAACTCCCATAACATGGGCTACGGACCTATGATTGACACACCATCAGTTGAGTTAGGATCTGTGGATCGATGCGGTAGTTTCGGTATATTACACACCAGGTTTCGAAGAACTTTGTGTATGGCCGGGTTGGTTCGAACACGAAACTAACCAGGCCCTCGGAGCGAAAATGCTTAAAACATGAGCTCCGGACGTCCGATTGATGTTCCATCAACTTTTTGGATTCCACTTAGTGAGACGGTTCTTTTGGATTACTATGCTCATGGTTTGGACATAGCTGGATTATGGTTGGGTTGGTTTTAGCTTAAAACCCAACGGGGCCCCTGGGACGGAAAAGCCGATATCTCTCAGACCGGGCGTCCGATTGACGCACCGTCAGTCAGGTTGAGTTCCTATTGATGAGACAAAACTTTGTGATACATAAACTCTGGACTTTTTGACAGTTGATGTATCAACCCCATGGCTTGTGGAGCGAACCCTCCCGAAATCGAGCATGTTGTGTGTGGAACCCTAGAGCAGGCAGTGACTGCGACAATGATGGAGATTGTACATGGATCCTCCATGGGTTTGGAAGAGATGAAGACTGTACATGGATCCTACGTGGGTTCGGAAGCGATGATGAATGTACTTGGATCCAACATGGGTTCGACAGTGATGGTTATAGTACTTGGATTCTACGTGGGTTCGGCAGCGATGACATCTGCACTTGGATCCTACGTGGGTTCGGCATAGGAGATGATTCAGAGGCTACATCAATCATCCCCACCCCTCTTCATGACTAGTATACCTGTGTGAGCTGAGTCTTGACATTCAAACATTATCTTAGA
The DNA here is from genome assembly GCA_963277665.1 of Viscum album. Taxonomy (NCBI): domain Eukaryota; kingdom Viridiplantae; phylum Streptophyta; class Magnoliopsida; order Santalales; family Viscaceae; genus Viscum; species Viscum album. The sequence goes on along the minus strand of OY728140.1, from coordinate 1,295,259,654 downwards.
TATTATTTTCATGCTATCCTGTGTGGATTGGGTTGTGCTTTCCTGTGTGTATTGAGATTACGCTTTCCTCTGTGGACCGTGTTGAACTTGGGCTCGGACGTTGGAGCCGAACGGGAATGGATGACTTAGATAAATGTATGGGTATATACCTAAGTAGTGTTGGTTGATACTTCATTTTGTATCTTTCTTTTGTGGTTTATCCTTTGTGGATGTCGGGAGACCTTCGCGAGTCTCGGGGTCCCTACAGAGTATCGTATACTCACCCCTAAACGGGCTACACCCGCACTACGTTGTGTTGGATGCAGACGACGGACATCGCTAATTTTAGTTGAGACCTATGGAGCGGGATGGTACCCGGAGGTGGAATATCAGGTGGGACGTACACGGTGCGGACGGACAGATACGAGGAGCAGATAAGACCATCTGTACCCACCCTTCAGGTTGGGTTTCTGTAGGATGTATTGGTGGTTGCTGCTTTATCTTTCAGCTGTTGTACTTTACTTTTCATTTGTACTACACTTTCATATGGGTTTGTATACTGGCCCGTTTACTTTCTGGCACTTACTTCTGTACTCAGTTTACATAGTGTTTATTTTAGCTTGCGTTCTCTATGTATTTTTTTTCTTATATAAAGGCAATGCCTTCCCTTTGATACCAATTAGTCACGGCATGGGCCCCGAGGATGGGTCATGACAAATTAATGGCCAGCCGGTGTGGCTACCGCGGGACCCGCCTCCTGGTGCACCGACGACTGGCCAAGCCCGGCCGCCCCCTGCTAAACCACCGTAGCCTAAGGCCGTGGCTTCCGTCCGACCGGCGCCGCGCGCCGGCACCACGCCCCTCCGTCGCGGCCCCCTCTTGGTCGCGGCCTCCTTCAACCTCACCGGCGTGGCGAGACGGTGCCGCGCACCTTCGTCGCGGCCCACTTCGGCCGCGACCCCTTTTCTTCCCCCAAGGTGAAACAGCATCGCACCACTTTCGTCTTCAAACATCAACGATAAACAACAAGAAAATGGGAGGAGAATCTGTTGTTTTTGTGCGGTCCGACCTCCTCCCATTATGTTGATAACAAGTGGCCAAAAGAACGAGAGTTCTCAACGACAAAAAAAGCACAATTTTAATTAAATAAAATTGAACTTAACCCCTACCAAAAATCAAGAAGGTTGTTCACTTGACGAAGGATGGAGATGCTTTTTTTGTTCCGTTGACGTTGCCATGGAAAGACGGCGTCACTTCTTCAACGTCGAGAGAAAAGTAGCCGAGTTTGGCACTGGAGTTCTTGGCATTCTTCGATGAGGAAGATGAAGTTCTTCTAGAGAAAAGATATCTCTCCCCCAATATCACCACACAACAACTAACCCCCAAAATAAAATAAGACTTATCTTATTTTATTACTTCAAGACATGCATTTTCAATTTTAAATTTCAAACACAGCTCACTTAATTGATTGAGTGTGTTGGCATGAATAAAGATGAGAGAGGGGAGAGTTACAATTAAATGGGGAGTTCCCACCTTTAAGAGGAGTTAGAGGAGTTAAAGGAATTTTAAGGGGTGGGGCTCGTGTGGGCCCCACCTCACAAATATCCTAACATGGGTGGTTAGGGTCTAGTGGGTCCTACCCCAACTCCCATACTTAGGATAAAACCAATTAGGTTAGAAGTAAAATTTGTACCACAAATTTTATTTACTTCACAATTACTCCTCAATTTTTAACATCTCCTCCCGAGCAAACACACCTTCAGAAAAGGTCCTCTTAAGAAAATACCGCTGTTGTGGTTTCATTGATGCCCTCGGATTTTGATTCCGAGAACCAGTTCAAATAATAGAAAAACCCACTCGTTCGTTCATTGAACGTACCCGATCTAATCTTTGGAAATTTATTCTGGGCACACCGGGACTCAGAATCAGGTTCCGTCATAAACTGCTTACTCGTAAAATCCCAAATAAATTATGAAAAAAATTTCCATGAAATTTATGGGTCTTTAAATTACTACCACCTCAGGGCTTTACATCCCCTTAATGATACAACATAAACTAGGGAAACAAATGAGGGTACTGAGCACACATTTGAGCCTCCTGCTCCCATGTGCTCTCCTGGAGGTTCCCGTGCTGCCACCAGATGCGCACTAGATGAATCAACCATCCGTGTAAGACCCACTCCTATTGATCCTTGATCTCCAATGAGACCTCTGAAATAGTCGCGCTGTCATCGATGTCGAGTTCCCCATGGTCTATGATATGCGTCGGGTCGTGCACGTATCTCCTCAGCTGAGATACATGGAAGACGTCATGCACCCGGTGCAACTGAGGTCGAAGATCCAGGTGATAATCCACCTCCCCTATCCTACCGAGAACCTAGAATGGTCTGATGTAGCGTGAAGATAACTTTCCACCCCGGCCAAATCTCCATAATCCACGCCGAGGTGCGACCCATAAGAAAACGTGGTCGTCATCCTCAAACTCTAGTGGTCTCCGCCTCCTGTCAGCATAGGACTTCTATCGGCTCTGAGCTATCCTCATCTGCTACTGGATGACCTGTACCTTCTCTGTCATGGCCTGGACCATCCCTGGTGCTACGAGTGCTGACTCCCCAGGGTCAGTCTAGCACAAAGGTGATCTGCAAGGTCGGTCGTATAATGCCTCATATGGTGTCATCCCGATGGTGGAGTGGTAGCTGTTGTTGTATGAAAACTCCACCAATGGTAGGTGATCCTCCCAGCTACGACCAAAGTCAAGGACAAATGCACGGAGCATGTCCTAGAGAGTCTAAATGTTTCTCACTGTCTGACCATCCGTCTGAGGGTGAAAGGCGGTGCTCTGGCGTAGCTGCGTCCCAAATGCCTACTGCAACCCCTTCCAAAGCCAGGAAGTAAAGTGAGAATCTTGATCGGAGACAATAGTTGATGGCACACCATGAAGTCGTACGGTCTCCTAAAGAAAGAGGTGTCCCATGCTCTCTACTGAGCCCTGCTCTCTGATAGGTAGAAAGTGGGCTGACTTGGTGAGTCGGTCGATAATCACCCAAATGGAGTCGTGTCCTCTGGAAGTACGTGGAAGAACAGTCACAAAATCCATAGATATCCCATCCCACTTCCACTACAGGACTTCCAAGGGATATACCAAGCCTTCTCGTTCCTGGTGCTCCACCTTTACCTACTAGAAGGTGAGGCATCGTGAAATGAACTCTTCCACAACCTTATTTATACCTGGCCACCAATGCTATCGTCTGAGATCCTGGTAAATCTTCACTACTCCAGGATGTACCGCTAGAGGGGATGTGTGAAACTCCCTCAGCACCTCCTCCTACAAAGTAGCTGGTACTATGGTACGTCCCCTGAAAAGGATGACGTGCTCTCCTCCTATAGAAAATCCATCAAGTGCCTATCCTGAGGATATCTGCGCACAACGCGTCTCATAGTCAAAGTCCCGATGATGTGCCTCTCTAACCCACTAAATAAATGGAGGTGTGACTGTGAGCGACTATAGGAAGAATGCCCCATCTCTATCCACGAAGGATATATGTAAAGCGTCTAACTACTTTGTCGCCTCTCCAAGTAGCTGAATGCATGTCCTCCTACTGAGAGCATCGGCTACTACGTTCTCCTTTCCAGGAGTATAGACTATCTCAAAGTCATAGTCCTAGGGGAACTCGAGCCATTTCCGCTGTCTTAGGTTCAGGTCCTTCTGCGAGAAGATGTACCTGAGACTTTGGTGGTCAGAGTAGACTATAAAGCACTCTCCCATCAGATAGTGCCTCCACATCTTCAAGTCGAAGACCACTACTACTAACTACAGGTCATGGGTAGCGTAGTTCTGCTCATGCTGCCTCGAATGTCGTGATCCGTAACTGATCAATGCTCGCTCCTGCATCAGGACAGACTCGAGTCCAGTCCCTGATGCGTCGCAGTAAACTATGTACCCTACGCCCTCCTTCGGTAGCCTCAAGATGGGTTTACTGGTCAATATCGATCTCAGCTCCTGGAAGCTCGGCTGAAATCTATCTAACCACAAAAAGGGTTTCCCCTTCTTTGTCAAAGCTGAATGTGGTGCTGCAACTCTGGAGATGTCTGGAACAAACCTTCGATAGTACCTAGCCAGACCCAGGAATCTTCACACCTCCGTCACGCTCCTGGGTGGCTCCCAAGCTAGCTCTGCCTCGATCTTCGCAGGATCCACCGCAACTCCCACCTCAGAGATGACATGTCCCAAGAAGTGGACCTATCGAATCCAGAACTCACACTTTGAGAGCTTACCATAAAGATTGTGCTCTCGGAGTGTGTCCAGTAAATCCCGAAAGTGGTAGGCGTGCTCCTCCTCAGTATTCGAGTAAATAAATATGTCTCCGATGAAGACTATGACAAATCGATCGAGGTAAGGCTGGAAGATCTTGTTCATGAGATCATGAACAATTATGGAGCGTTGGTTACGCCGAAAGGAATAACCATGAACTCATAGTGGCCATACCGACACTTGAAGGCCATCTTCTGCACATCCGCGTCTCAAACACTGAGCTGATGATAGCCTAACCTGAGGTCTATCTTCAAGAACCATCATGCTCCATTGAGCTGATCGAAGAGGTCATCAATCCTCGGAAGTGGATACTTGTTCTTCAGGGTCACCTAGTTCCGGAGATGTTAGTCGACACACAGTCGCAAGCTCTTTTCCGCCTTCTTGGGGAACAAAATTGGGGAAGTCAAGGGTGAAACACTAGGTCGGATAAATCCCATGCCCTGCAAGTCCTCCAGCTGTACCCGTAGCTCTCGAAGCTCAGCGGGAGCCATCCGATATGCTGGAGTAGATATTGGGGTTGTCCCAGGGTACATGTCAATATAAAAGTCTACCTATTTGCGAGGAGGTAGTCCTAGAAACGGTCGGCCAACACCCTAGGCTGGACCCCACCAGAAGGGGGGCCGCCGTTTAAAAAACAAAGGGGGCCGCACCCCCCCCCCCCCCCCTCGCACCCCGCTCGGCTACGAGCCGAGCGCCTAGCCACGGGCTGGACTGCCCGCGCCAGGCTGGGCCGAGCCACGCTGGCCGGGCCGGGCCACACCCAACTGGGCCAAACCCGAACCCGGGTCGGGTCGACCTGGTTCGGGCTGACCCATGGGGTATTGGGCTGGGTCAGACCGGGCCCAAACCCCTATTCTCGTACAGATCCGTTAAAATGCCCATAACATGGGCTACGGACCCCCAATCTACACAACTTCAGTTTAATTGGGATCCTTGGATCGAGATGGTCATTTCAGTATATTACACTCAAGGTTTCAGAGAACTTTGGGGATGACCGGGTTGGTTTGAACACGAAACCAACCGGGCCCTCGGAGCAGAAACTCTTAAAACATGAGCTCCGGACGTCCGATTGACGTGTCGTCAACTTTGTTGAATTCCTCTTAGTGAGATGATTCATTTGGCTTAATTCTCTCGAGGTTTGGATGCGGCTGGAGTATGGTCGGGTTTTTTTTAGCTTAAAAACCAACCGGACCTCTCGGACGGAAAAGTCGATATCTCTCAGACTGAGCGTCCGATTGACGCACTGTCAGTCGCGTTGATTTACTATTGACGAGACCGAACATTGTGATACATCAACTCTGGACTTTGTGAAAGTTGATGTATCAACCCCTTGACTGATGGAGAGGACCCTCCCGGAATCGAGCATGCTGTGTGCGGGAACCCTAGAGCTGGCTGCGACTGCGACGACGATGGCGACTGTACTTGGATCCTCTGTGGGTTCGGCAGCGATGAGTACTGTACATGGATCCTACGTGGGTTTGGTAGTGAGGATGACTATACATGGATCCTACATGGTTTCATCATCGATGGTTACTGTACTTGAATCCTACATGGGTTCGGCAGCGACGATATCTATACTTGGATCCTACGTGGGTTCGATAGAGGAGAGGCTACATCAATCATCTTCACCCCTCTTCATAAATAGTATACCTGTGTGAGCTGAGTCTTGACTTTCAAACATTATCTTCGATATGATTGTCATGTTATATTGTGCCGAATGGGTTGTGCTTTCCTGTGTGGATCGAGATTACGCTTTCCCTTGTGGACCGGGTTGAACTTGGGCTCGAAATTTGGAGCCGAATGAGAATTGATGACTTAGGTATATGTATGGAAATATACCTTAGTAGTGTTGGTTGATACTTCTTTTTGTATCTTTACTTTTTGTTTTATCCTTTGTGGATTCCGGGAGGCCTTCGGGAGTCTCTGGGTACCTACTGAGTATCGTATACTCACCCCTACACGGGCTACTCCCACACTACGTTGTGTTGGATGCAGACGAAAGACGACGCTGATTGTAGTTGAGACTTGTGGAGAGGGACGGTACCCGGAGGTGGAATATCAGGTGAGACGTACATGGTGTGGACGGACAGATACGAGGAACAGAGGAGACCATCTGTTCCCACCCATCTGGTGGGGTTTCTGGAGGACTTCTTGGTGGTCGAGGCTTTATATTTCAGCTATTATAATTTACTTTTCAGTTGTACTGCACTTTCAGTTGGGTTTGTGTACTGGCCTATTTACATTCCAGCATGTACTTTTGTACTCAGTTTACTTAGTTTTTACTTCATCTTCTATTCTCTGTGTGTTTGTTTTCTTATATAAAGGCAATGCCTTCCCTTTGATACCAATTAGTCACGGCACGGGCCCCGAGGACGGGTCCTGACAAATGCATCACAAGAATAATAATTTTAAACAAAAAGGCTTCTTATAAAATCATGATAAGTATATAGAAATCATAGTGAAACCAATATTGATTAATTTAAAAACTAGAATGTTCAAACAATTATTAAACATCGCGAAAAAATTGAGGGTATAATAGGTATAAATTAATTTCATTATTAGATCTATTAACTACTATTACATTTTGTGAAAAAAACAACACCAGAAAAAAATCACTACCATGATTTGAATTTTTTTCATAATTTATAACTAATTTTTTATCAATGAATTGATCAAACACTACTCAACTACTAGAAGAGATCTGATAAAAAAACATACATATTTATTAATTTCATTAATGAATACATCCTTGAAATTCTCTAGCAGATATAAAAAATTTAATTATCATTAATCTCTTAATGTTTCATGGGGTATTAGAAAATCTAATTAGAATTATTTGATAATGTTCCAAACATGAAATTAAATGTTATATTTTTCTACTAATTTAAAAAATATGAACCTAAAATAACTAGATAAAATATATAATAAATAATAATCAAACATATATATAATACAATTCAAAATCAAAACATTGGATATGAATGTTAAGATTACTTTCGAGTAACCAGGTTCAAAATCCTACAGTCTTTAAAAACACACATTCTATTTTGAACTCTCATGGGATTAAAATCATTTTGAATGATTTTTATTATAGTTAAACTAGTTTAATTATGAATAAATTTGATATTCTAAATAGTTTAGAAACAAAGGTATAATAAATTATATATAACATAATTAATTTTTTACTTTAAATTATTATCAACTTCTAAAATTGTGGCATTATTTAATTGATATGGTAACATAACTAGTTTATACTTAACTATTAAAATAATCTTTTACAACTATATTGAGGGGATATTACAACTGTGGATAATAAGGTTCAAGCATAAAATTCATAACACCAAGATATTATATAAAATCGGTGCATTATAAACCTAAGCCATACTGATATTCTCTGCAGGCCAGCACCATTTCCAAGGGTTTCTAATTTAAAATGTGAATGACTTACCCTTTATATTTTATAATGAATAAATGCAACTAAATAATTTATAAAAATAAAAAACATTCACAACTCAATATATAAAAAACTAAATAAAATAAATATACACATATAAATGGTTTGGTAATTCTTTAAGAAAATAAATACAATAAAAATAATAAGTCTAAATATCAAAATATGACACATGAAAACCTTTGTATATTACCTATTATATGTTATAATAACTGATTCCATAGTCTAAATTATACTAAAATGGAAGAATTATTTCTATTCCTTTGAGTAAATTGTCAAATGAAAAAATATATACATGAAAAGGTGTGTATATAGAGTGTGTAGAACTATAATTAGGATTCCACCAATATTTAATACATTCCCCTACTTGGAAATTGCATACACTCTAGTTTTAAACAAAAAATATTAATGTACCTTTCTATTCCATTTTTTAAAACAAGTAACAATATAATTTCCATTTTCATTTATTTTATAAGTAATCTATTTATAAATTAACAATAAAATAAATATGTTCAAAAATAATGGTATAAGGGAAAATTATTTATAATAATGTTTATGTTAATTAGTTATATAGACATACCTATGGGGTAATGGGAATTGATATATAGGATCCCATAAATCATCCTCTAAAACATTTGTGTGTAGGACACTAGTCAGAGTGTATCCTCAAAATAATGGTGAAGACATTATTCCAATCATAATCTAAGCTGTTGAAAAGTAAGAAAATTGAATTATCCAAAGAATTATTATAGAATAGTCTGTGCAATTTAGTGTATAATATCAACTATAAGGAAACTATATGTATATAATACTCTTACATATATTTATACAATTTTTCTATAATAAACCCTTATATACACCAAATAAATTTCCATGATGTTTTACCATAACCAATAATAACTATAAATTCATTAAAGGTGTATTAAAATAGACATATACTATCCTTTTAACCATTATAATGAAAAAATAATCTTATAATCAATTATTATACATAAATAAAACAATTTCATATGAATGTATTTCCCAAATATAAAAAGGATAAAATATCTGAGAAATTATTAATTTAGTAAGGACTTTTAAGGAAATCAAAATATCACATTATATTTCACAAACCTTTATAAAATAAATCCATTGATTATTTTTAATTTACATCAAAAAACCCAATGAAAAAATCCTCATTAATTTCACTTTAATCTCTACTTGACATATCCACAAAAATATGGTGTACAATAATATATTACACTGAATAATAGTTCTACGAAATATAAAACTATTTTAAAAATAAAAAATTCATTAAATGAACTGATGAGTTTACCTTTTTATGATAAATCCCAATTTCAACTATTAACATAAAATTCAATATAACTTAATAAAAAAAATATGATCCTTTAATCAAACACTTTATGTGGGTAAAAACATATTTGAAGAATGTTTCGTAGAGTTACCATGAAAAATATACTATCATAATATTATATTGGTAAATCAACATTTAAATATGTTCATAAATCCATCATAGATAATATAAGGAAAAAATTTAAAGTATTAAAATAAATATATAATTATCAATTATATATGATTCTGAAAGTAGAGGAAAGGAAAAAATATCCTACCAAGATGTGACATACCCTTGATTCCTTAGATAGATGATGATAGTGTAAGGTTAGTCAAGAGGTATTAAATGATCATGACACTAAAATCCCATGAATATTAGTGGGTTTTTCTGTTACATGGAAACCATTTTCTCTAATTAATCCTAGACCATTGTAAACATGAGGTAAAAATAGATGATTAAAAGGAAGAAAGCGGAAAAGGTGAAATGAAATAGGAAACATATATAAAGAAATCTATCGATTTTGTACAAGAGTTTGGAAGAGGAGATAATGAGAGGATACCTCCCTCACACTCCCCTATTTTCATTATTACAAAAATAAGGGGTAAAATATAGGCCTTCCACTACTTATTCCAAAAAAAATCATAATAATAATGATAAAATAATGATAAAAATATAATAAAAATCCAATCACTTGACACTATGACCAGTATCCCTTTTCCGTTGAAAATAATCACTAATTTCAATGATTCCTTCCCAAAATACATCATACCAAATATTTTATAATTACATATATTTATAAATAAATAAAATGTATAACACAAAACATACATAAATATTTTGTAAAATTACTATTAATTATCTATATATGATTCCTAAATTTTATAAACAAAAAAAATACCCAATATTTTTATAATAATTTACTAATTTTCAAGGAATATTATCGAGGTTTGTATTTATTAAAATGGGGGATGTTGGTAAAATACTAGAGAAGGATTGTTAAAATGTATGGTTAAGAAAACTGTTTATTTAACAATGCTGAGCTACTACCTCTAAAAATGTACTAGACATGATAAGTATGCATACTTTCCAGGACCATGTACATGACTTTTAAAATTGATAAAATTTTGAATTATTTAAATTTAAACCAAATTTACAAAATAATAAATTATATAAATTAATCAAAAGTGAAATGTCACAAAGTCTCATTAATAGCTATGATTTTCTCCCACAAAAAATATAAATGTAATGTGTCTAATTTAATAAATAGATTGGTAGTAATAATCACAAATATTTGATCATTGAAATAGTATAAATACATTATATTTTGGGAAAATATATTGAATTCCAATGTAGGTGGGGTTTTTTTGGATGAAAATGAATTTCAGAAAAATATGTAACATGTATATCAATAGATAAATATAAATCCGCCAAATTATGGAAAAATAAACATAATCCATCAATTTAATAATAAAAAGACATATATATAAATTATATTTCTATAATTATAATAATAATTTATGTAAAAACTCTAAAAAAATGGTATATTAAAGAAAACACGTATGGAAAAATTATAGGATATAAAAAATACTAAAGTAATAATAATCCCATTAATCCTTATGTAACAATGATTTGAAAAATATTGGACATTAAAATAATATGATTTATTATATAAAATATTGTGGTGAGAGATAAAAAATCCATATATGATTATGAATATTTTCCTAGGGAGTGAAAAACAATAAATTATATAATTTCATTCCCAAGGATCATATGAAGTTTTCCATTTTGAACATTTATGATTTTTTTAATAGTTTTTAGGAAGGTTTTACATAAAATTGTTGGGGTGTGAGAATCCATAAGATCTTCCTCTATTTTAATAACATAAAAATATATAGAAAAGGTAGTGCCACTTACTAGATTGAGTGTGTATTATAAGACTCCTTTTGGATATCTCATGGACCTATTTTCTAATACAACCAACACTCTCGTCATCTTTAACTTACTTATCTATAATGTATATATAATGGAATGAGTTATTACATTAATAGGGACACACAAATCAAATAAGTCATCAATTAAATGTTACGTCCCTATGGTACATATTATGGTGAATTTCATAGGGTACATTCACTTTGAATGTATGTCTACAATATGGGTGATGATTTATGAAATGTTCCTCTAAGGATTATTTTCTAATTCCCATTTAGTCCTCTTTTTGTCGTACAACGCACATTCATAAATATATTATAACATGTAACTTTATTGGTCCCCGTAAATAAAGGTATGTTGACATCAACTAATGTGAACATGTCAAATAACATAATTTTCCTTTAATCTTATAACTTCCCTGCCCCAATACACTCTAAATAGTAACTATAATAGGTAACTATTGGCCCTATAACATTCAACCTATACCCCAAAGGCTATATTCTATTATTGATGATCTAGGTAATTTCATTGGGAGATTATATTCTCATAACATAGTGTAAATGTTAGAAAAAATAAATATGAATTGTACACATCAATGAACAATCAGAGTACACCAAAATAAAGAAATAGAAAATATCAACAATAAAATAATTTAGTAATACAAAATCAAGGTCATGCTTACGTAAAATTATATTTCACCTATTGATCCATTCATAATACACTAAACGGAATAAATATGTTAATGTACATGGGATCCACTATTATCCCTAGGTTGTAGCCAAATCTCAGTCACCCAGTCTATTTGAGCAATCCCACTCAATCATAAAATCAAAGGAATATTCCCAACCTAATCCGAAAATGAATGAGGTCTTCTTTGGTACCCAAGTTCTATGAACACCTGAGTAGTGAGTTAGTACAACTTTGTAGAACTCCACCAATAGTGTCTCATACACAACCAATAAATGAATGTGTCAACATCTGACATGGTTAAATGTATAAAAAATAATTATCAGAGGGTAAATAAATAATTACTATCTATCCCTAAATTCGAACCTAACTCCCAAGATCTAACATACATGATTCATCTAGTGTTTAGGTGTCTCTGAGAACATACCATCATTTTCATCCTTGGGGATAACCATCCACTCTAGGATGACATACAGTGTAGAAACTTTGTGGAATATTTACACCTTATCAGTGAAGCTAATATTCAAGAAAAACAAGGTCATATCCACACCTTGTAGGTGGATCTAACTATTATATTAATTAATGTAATATTTTCACCCATCCATGGAATAAAATCATATTAAAACCATTTAGTATATCCAAAACCTTTTTTGGAAATCTAATAATATGAAAACATAGAGGTGTGTATTCAACTACTGGGAAAAATGCATTCATAAATTCAGGGGTGTATAAAAATCATATCAAGGAATAATGTCCCGCTATAGTGGTAACATATTATGTTGTAGTACCAAGATTTTAAAGAATATTATCATGATTATGTATTGTCTTTTTTTTCAAGAAAATATAAAATTAGGAGGAATCACCTCATTTTGTATTTGGTGAATATCAGACACACTATAGTATTCAAAAGTTAAAAATCACAATGCATATAAATTTACATCATATTGAGAATGAGTATTCTATAATAAAAGGATTATTAAACTCACTCTATGTCCATAATGAATGAATAACCATAATGGGGAAAAGAATTGTATTCAGGATGGATCTGACAGATATATGATAATGCTTTACAATTTTTTATTTCCCACAAATCATAACTAAGTTTTAAAAATTGTGATACTAGATTAATAAAATAACATTAGATAATATGTTTTCAAAATCTTATTGATTATCAGATTGAAATAAAATAGGTACTTCCAATAGTATTCAGGATAATTATATTGAGGTGGTTGGAAATAATTTTGTTTCTGGAATAATTTTAAGTTACAATACATTATATTATAAGTTATACGATGCAAAATCTGGTTTTAAAGATAATAAAAGTCATGAATAAATTTATACATACATGTAAAAGTTTTTAGATGAAGGAAGTTTCAAAATTAAAATCATTCTGGTCTTATATCATTGGATACATATTTTTTTGAAGGCTGGGAAGGTTTGACTAAACTTAATGGGTGAAACTGAAGGTTTTGATTTTTAGTCCGACTAAAATTGAAATGATTTAAATATTTAGATAATGAAGTCAATAAGTATGATAATTATAAAAGTTAATGAAGCTTGGTTTTGAAATATATTAGGTACTATATTCAGAAAATAATAATTAGAAGTGGTTGAATATGTCTAAAATAATTGAATATCTTTATTGTAATCACAAAATTAAAATGAGGGTTTGTTCGAATAATTTTAATGAGAAGACAATAGTTTTCCTTATGACATTTTGTAAAGATTAATGTAATTAAGAAACTATTTTTGAACATATGCTTTCAACATAATGAGTAAATCAGAATGGGAAGATAGTATTTCAAGTGGTATGAAGTATCATATTGAAGAAATGAGATTGGGAAATCATAATGGAGAAAATGATTCATACTAGTGATTTCTTAGAAAGTCTGAAGCGTTTAATAATACAAAGATATATCTTAAAATAAAGTAGATTTTACGATTAAAAAATGTGTTGAAGAAGTCAAATATATATCCAAAAATCAATGTGATTTTAATATTTTACAAGGAGTTAAAGAAGTCAAAGAGAAATATGTGATTTATGGAAGATTAAATATTCAAAAAATTGGGTATTCTAGGAAAACCTTTTTAGAATCTCAATTAAACCATTTTGGTATATATATAAAAAGAGGATAATTATTTTTATATTATAGGACATGCATTTAATTAAAAATATGATATAAAAGCTACAAAATTATATCAAAAATAATTTTTTGGATTGTGTTTTCATGAAGAAGATTAACAGATAAAAGGAGAATAATAAGAGGAATATCATAGTCAACTGGTTGCCATATTCAGTTGGTTAATCGAAATAAGAAAATCATTTTGATATTTATAAACTGAGTAATAATAATATCATGATTGATTCAACATATTCTGAAATTTGGATTATTTCTATATTGAGAAATCAGACATGGGAATAAGACAAGAAAAAAGGATTTAGTATCCTTACAAAGTACATGAATCTCTTACTAGCCTCTGGGTAAGTAAGTTAAGTCTTGTTTTGAAAGATAGTATTTGTCAAAGTTTATCTTGATGCATCATTATATGTTAATTACAAAAAAATTATATTATATCTTTGTGCAATTTGAACCACATTATTTTTCTTCATTGATCATAGTGCTACATTAGTGTAAGGTCATATCCTACTCATTGTATTCCACGCAAATGGATTTTTTCTAGTGGATTGTTTGGTATTTGATTGTTCCCAAACCATATGAAGGATATATATAATCTTAATGAGTAGTGAACCTTGTATGTTCATGTGTTCATATGGATGTGTGTTTGATTATTTTAGCAGATAATGAAATATTTAACAAGATGTGAATTTTTTTTAAAAGTAAGGAAACATAAAATAAAAAGACATAACTTATTCACCTCATCCCCCTCTCAGTGATACAACTATCTTGAAGGGGTTCTCAATTAGTATCAAACAGAATATTCCCTTAATTTCCACTTTTCTTATGTTTTGAAGAGATTTTGTGATAGATAATTGGAATTATATAAATAATAAGTGGATTTTTATCTTTGATGGAATGAACTATCCTATATGGGAAGATATAATGATGCCTTATCTTATATATATTTGGTATGATTTTCTTGAATCTATAATGAATGTATTTCTCCCTATTGATTATAAGGTTCCTATTAGACCTATCTATAAAAATAATCTTTAATATAATGGAAGATCTAAAAAGTATTCACCCTTATCACTTTTGAAAAGTTTGTTTTTATGAGTAAAACATATTGGCACTACCCAAGGTATCTAGGATAAGTTGAAAAACATTTCTGAAGGAAATATAAAAGTAAATAATGAAAAGTCAAAAATATTGAGATTGAAGTATGAGGATTTAAAAATTGGTGAATACATATCTTTGGGTGACTTTTTTACCAAGGTAAATGACATATTAAGTACTATCATATGTCCCGGTGGAATGTTGAATGATTTTATAATTGTTGAAAAGATCATAAAAATCATTCCAGACAAGTTTGGTTCCGAAGTATCCTTTTTGGAAGATATAGATCTTGAAACTCTATCTCTGGATGATATTCATTGTACTATCATTAATTATGAAATGAGAATGGAAAAAATTTATGAACGGTAAAAAAATATGATATAGAAATATCTTTCAAAACTACTATGAAATAAAAGTCTAAAAAGGTTCTAGAGGAAGATGATGTTTCTGAATCTGACTCCAAAATGAGGTATATAAAATCCTTATAAATTTTTATCCTTGTTTTCTAAAAATGTAAGAATATATACTAGTAAATATATGGGAAAACTTCCCTTCAATATTTTCTAATGTGGAGTTTTTTGGAACCTTATGGCTAATTTTCCATGAAGAAAGAAAAAAAATGATAATGATGAAGTAGAAATAATTCCAAGAAAGTACTGGAAAAAATAGAGTGATAAGGATAAATATTTTTATACAGGTAAAGATAATAGTTAATCAAAACCAAAATAATAATATTTTTTTTCTAAAGATGAGGAAGAAAAATATAGTGAAGCTAAATATGAAAAATATTTTGAAAAACATAGAGAGTATACATTTATTTCAATAGTGAATAAGAAAAAATTAGTAAGAATCATTTCTATGAAAATGAAACCCAATTAGAGATTCATCATATTGAAAATTTGAAACAATTGCTAAGAAATATATGATGTCTTCTAAAAGATATCAGAAAGATAAAAAATGTAAATTCCTCATCAAAAAATAAAGAAAATTTTCCTAATGATAAAGTAAATAAATTAAGAGATATTGATGATTAGAAGAAATTTTTGAAGAAATAATGGAATTGTAATGAAAATCTGAAAGTAAAGTTAAAGATGAAAGAAGAAGCGTTGGGACTAATCCAATTAAAACTTTCTAACGTTGAAAAGAGGGATGTATGATTCAAAAAATATATCTCTAAAGTTGATGAAATTTATCCTATGAAGTATCCTGAGGGGGATCGAAAAATTTATCTTCAATGGTTGAGAAGAAATATATAATTTTTCCTAAGAATATGAAATCTGGTATAGTTATGTATAGATCCCAGATTAAAAAAATATAGATTTAAGACGTTTCTAAAAAATCTATGTTCAAATGATATTATAAACATTAAGAGATTATAAAAGCATCTACTACTTTTGGTTTTGATATGTTTAAAAAGAATAAAAATCTAAAAAAGAATATTCTAGTTGAAAACAAAAAGGTTGGTGTTCAGTAATTTTCTGTTGAGAAGGTTGTTAAGGAATATACTTGCAACATTGTTCAATAAAAACATTTTCCAGGGAAAATACTTTAATAAAATTGGTATTATTGTGAAAGATTTGGACATATGGAAAATATGTGTTGTTTCAAGGAATAAAATTACCATCTATTCCACAAGTTATAGAAGGCAAGGATTAAGGTTGATTCAATCCTCTCAAAAGAAGAATCATACAAATGATGTTCTGAAGAGCATGATAAGGTTGGTGTAAAAGTTGAGAATATGTTCCAGCCGCAGGAAACTAATTTTAAAATATTTTAACAACCTAGACATTGGAATTAGGGTTTTCTTTACCAACATAACAATGGTTTCTATACAATTCTCAGAATCCTTAGGTGAATAATGTAATGAGAAAATAAAAATCTCTTATTTTTGAAACTTCTTTGAAATCAATAAAAGGATAATGACCGTTGATTCTTGATATTCAGTGCTATTCTCATATAAAAATTTACTTGATGTTATTGAGGAACGTTAAATACTTAAAATATTTAATGATAACCTTTGAAAATGATGAGTCTTTGGGAATCAAAGGTGTTGTATCAACCATCATTTGGAAAGAAAAGATGAAATCTAAGAAATCCTTATATATTGATGGGATGAAAATCAACCAACTTACTGTTTCAAAACATTGATTTGAGGGTAAAAAAGTTATGTTCATAAAATATGGTTTTTTTAAATGAAAAATATAGAAAGATAATTTAAAGAGGCCAAAATAAAAAAAATTCTTTCAATTTTGGGAAATACAAAACTCTTCTTACTTGGGAATGATAGAAAAGAATTAGTTGAGGCATAAAAGTATCAGACACATTTTTCAGAGAAACATTATCAAGTTATCAAAATAAGATAGTGACTATGGTATTCCTGATATTTCAAGAAGAATAGATTGGTGTTTCACTATTTTTCAGAAAGGAATGAATATAAATAGTGTGCATAAAAAGGTTTCTGTCTTCTCAAAACAACCCCTTGAACATATTCATTATAATATTTTTGGTCTAGTGAGAAAACAATCATTTAAATTAGATATTCACCTTATCATTTTCAATAATGACATTACTATAATTGAATGTGTTATGTATTTGAAACATAATTCATATGATCTGAAATTTTTTAAAAGTTTCAGGAGGAAAGCTAGGAGGGAATATGAGTATTCAGTAAAGAAGTTGAGAACTGATAATGGTAGTGATTATAAAATTTAATAATTTTAATGTTATATTGAGAAGTTTTAAATTTGACATGAAATAATTTCACCATACACTTCTCAAAAAATAGGGTTTTTTAATGGAAGAATATAAGTTTGGTGGAAATGGGGAAAACTATATTACTTGAATATGGTATTTCTCAATACTTTTAGAGGTTATCTAGGAATAATTTTGTGTATATCTAAAACTAATGTTTCTATATGAAAATTTTATATATGACTTTATGTGAATTTGTTTTGGAAAATAATAAAATTTGAAACTCTAAATAGTTTTCGGGAGTCCCTTCATCATAAAGAAGAAAGGTAGAAAACATAGAATGTTTGACCAGAGAGATAAATATGGTATTTTTCATGGGTTTCTCTAGAAGGAAGATGATACAAGTTCGTCAACAAATAAATGGGAATAATTTTTTATTCTACTATTGTTAAAGTTGTTGAAAAGGATAAGGATGAAAAATATACTTATGCATATAAGGAATTTGATTAAGATAATCAATTTTTTTAAAAAATTCATATGGAAGTCTATAGTGGTAATCATACTAAATGAGAAGAACCGAAATCAGTTATTTCAGGTGTTGAGGATGAAACTAAAATAACATATCCGAAGTTGAGGAAGCTATTGGAGGATTAGAACATTATTATTGATCAACATAACAAGTTTCAAACATGAATAAATTCAAAAAAATTTACACATACTTATTTCTATTAAAAAGTTGAGATAAAATATGTGAATGAATATTTCGATTATCTGTTATGGGTTAAGACATTGAATGACGATCTTGATCAGATAGAAAAAATGATAAATGGGAACTCATACCAATGCCGGATTACAAATATTTTATTGGTAACTAATTGGTTTCCATAACAAGATTAATGAAGAAGGTGAATTGATAATGAATAATGGGATATTAGTGTGAAAAAGATACTCAAAACACCAAGGTGTTGATTTTGATGAGTTTTTTGATTCTAGGGAAATTTTATAAACAATAAGAATCGTTCTTCTAATTTCTGCACAATTAAGTTGCATAATTATTCAATTTTATGTGAATTCCACATTTATTAATGGGGATCTTGATGAGGATGATTACATTAAAAAACCTTGTTGATTTGTTTTTGGGAAAGAGTAAAGTTATTTGTTCAAGCTAAATAAATATTTTTATGTGATAAAATAATATCTGAGATCATGGTATGCCAAATTATATACTTGCTTTAGGAAGATGATTTTCAATAATGAAAGTGTTTATAAAAATGATTTCTTTAAAGAAAGTTAGGATTTTTCCCTCAACATAACTATTTATTTTAATGACATTATCTTTCCTGGTAATGATGAATTAAATTGTGAAATATTTTCTCGAGAGATGAAAATGTAGATTGATATGTATATTCTCGTATAAATTAAACACATTCTTGGGTTAAAAATTTTACAAAAGAAGAAAAACATTTTAATTTATCAAGAAACATTTGTTATGGAACTTCTTAAGAATATTGACATGGAAAATTGGAAACCATTTTCCACACAAATTTTAGTGAGAACGAATATTTATAATGTTGGAGAAGGTAAGGAAGTTATTTTATAAGTTAATTGGATGTATATCATATTTGACAATCCCATGACCAGACATTGTTTTTGTTCTTGAAATATGTGAAATATTAAAGAGTTATCCTAAATAATCACATTTACTTTTTGGAAAAGTAATTCTCAGATATATCAATTGTATAAAAAAATTAGAATCAGGTATGATAGCTCAGGAAATATTTACTTTTTTGGGTACTCAGATGTTGATTGGTTAGGAAATGTTGATGATGGAAGATCCATATCGAGGAGATTTTTATTTATGGTGAAAATATAAAATAGTTGGCTTAAAAAAATTACAAATTATTAACTTTTTGTATGGATAAAGATGAGTATATTTCTTCCACTCAAGATGCCACCCAACTTATGTGGATTAAGACTATGTTGGAAGAATTAATTATTGAAGTAATGTTACCCTTTCTCTCGGGTTGTGATAATCAAAGTGAAATTAACCATACCAAGAATCCAGTACAACATTATCATTCAAAACCTATTGTTATCAAGTACCACTTCATGAAAGAGAATGTTATGAAGAATTAATTAAATATGGAGTATGTTCCCATGTCAAAAGAGGTTGATGACATTTTCAAAAAATCTTTCCAAAATATCTTTCTTAAAAATAGTGGTTGAACATGGGCATCCATCCTCTTCCTCATCAAGGTTGAGGTATGCGTTTTATCCTCTCTCGCATCTTATCTTTGGATACTATTTCAAGGGGGGATAAATTTTTCATAAATGTATCCATTATATATATTCTAAAACATTTTAATGGGGCATGTATAATGGGGGTGTTTTGGGCAATCTTGGAATCTATCATTTATGGGTTTGAACTATTCTAACTATTTGTTGGAGTGGTTATAAGAATTGAACGTTTGTTTAATAGAATTTTGAAAAATTGGGAAAGAAAATTCTTCTTTATAGAAAAGTTAATTAATAATAGATGAGGAAGAAAATATAAGGTTGAAAACGAAGAAAATTTAAGGATGAAATGCTATGGAATTAAATATAATGATGTTTCATAATAACTACTCTTGGACTGTATGGTTTTTAAGTAAATAATTATTGTTTCCTAAAAATAGTTAGATCGCATAGGAATATAATTTTTGATAAGTAATATATAGTTTTACGTTACACATTTTTGTGATTTATGAATCTTGGTTGACAAAAAAATCAAAGGGGGAGATTTTTAGGATCAAGATGATAATGAAGATTATCATATTCAGGTATTGTATTTTTTTCAATAAAATATCCAAGAATTAGAAGTCACCTCACTTTCTATTTGGTGGTGATCGAACTCAAAATCATATTCAGAACTCAAAAGGCTTATGAAATTCCATCATACTGAGAAGGATTTTTCAGTAATAAATTTTTTTCAAACTCACCTAGAGTTCATAATGAAATAAAAATCATAAGGAGGGAATAATCATATTTAGAATAGATCATATATAAATATGACGATGCTTTTCTATTTTTTATTTCCCTCAAATAATGATAATACTTTAAAACATGTGATGTTATCCTCATAAAATAAAGCGGAAGAATAAGTGTAGACAATATTATTGACCATATAATTGAAAAAAAGGTGTTTCAAATATTATTGAGGCCAATAATATTTAAGTGGATTGAAAGAAATATGTTGCTGGAAGACTAGGAAGTTATGATACATTTAATTATAAGTCATATGATGCTAAAACTGATCTTTATTCTAATAAAAGTCATAAATAAATTCATGATTACAAGAAAAAGTTTGTGGAATAAGGGTTTTGTTGAAGTTAAATATATCCATTATCAGGTCATCAGATTTAGATTTTTATGAAGTTTGGGAAGGTTTACTTGATTGTGATGAGAGAAAATAAAGCTGATGGTTTTTAGTCAGACCAAAATTCAAACGATTTAAATATATTGTGGATAAATTTAATATGTATCATAATCAAAAAAGAGAAAGAAGTTGAGTTCTGAAACATCATTGGTATCATATTCAAAAAAGAATAATTTGAAGGGGTTGAATAAGTTTAAAATAATATATTATCTCTATAGTAAGAAATAAATTGGAATGATAGTTGGTTCCATGAATCATAATGATAAGACATATGTTTTCATAATTAAATTTGTTGTAATGAATCATAATAAAGATACAGTTATTAAACATGTGTTTCCATCATAATGTGGAAATATAAATGGGAAGATATCCTTTCAAGTGGTACAAAGCATCTTAATCGAGAAATCATATTGGGAAACTGGAATGGACAATCATATTTAGATTGGAGATTTTTTAAAGTCAAATGTTTTGAATAATTTAAAGAGAGATATGAAAATTAAAATATTTTAATTTTAAAAATGTTTTTTAATAAGTAGTAAAGATATATTAAAATCAAGGATATTTTAATATTCAATAGGGTGTGGAATAAGTGAAATATTGATATAATATTTAAGGAAGATTAATGATTTAGGAAATTTGGTAAATATGGAAAACCATTTCAGAATATTTATTAACATTTTTTTGCATATCTATAAAATAATGATAATGATTTGTGTATTCAGAGACATGAATTTCTTCTGAAAGAGGATATATAATCTATAAAATTCTATTAAAAATATGTTTCAACATTTTGTTTTCCTGAAAAATTTTACCAGATTGAAGAATAAGGATAAGAAGAGGATCTTATTTAGTTGGTTATCGTATTGGGTGGGTTAATCGGATTGCGAAATTGTATTGAGATTTCCAGATTGAGAAATAAGAATTTTAGGAATGTTTTAGTTGTATTTTGACAATATTATTATTTCCATACTCATCAATGAAACATAGGAATTAAACTAGAAAATCATTCAGAGTATCATTACAATGTCCAAGAAGTTCTTACCAACTTCTTGGTAATAATGTGATGATTTTTTTTGAAAGATCATATTTTTGAAAGTTGATCAAGAAGCACTGTAATATGTTTTTTACTAAAAAAAATTATTTCATCTTTATACTACTTGAACCACATGCATTGTTTTATTGATAATAGTTTTACAAGAGTGTAAGGGAATATCCTACACATTGTATTCTGCAAAAAAAGAATTGTTTTTAGTGAATTGTATGGTATTTGATTGTTTCCAATACATACCAAGGAAACAGTTACTCTTACTAAGTATTTAACCTTGCAAATTATTGTGTTCTTGTGGATGT
Organism: Viscum album; assembly: GCA_963277665.1. NCBI lineage: Eukaryota > Viridiplantae > Streptophyta > Magnoliopsida > Santalales > Viscaceae > Viscum > Viscum album. The sequence continues at coordinate 1,295,237,272 of OY728140.1, read as the reverse complement.
GTGTTTGATTCTTTTCATCATAAATATTTAACATGAGGAGAAGTTTGTTTCAAAAGTAAGGAAGTATAAAATAAAAATATATAAGTGATTCACCCCTCCCCCTCTTAGTGATACTTCTATCTTGACCGAAAAATCACAATATGTATCCAAAAATATCTTCTATGTAATCGCATGTGTCAAAATACGTCTTGGTGGGAAATGTTTCCTACTCGAATCCTCTGTTATAACGCATCTCGATGGGGTCACCAATATGCTTCAACCCACACAATATAACAAATGTTTTTTCCTCAAGTGCATGACCTATCATGTTTATAATTATAATAGTCTCAAACAAAGTATTCATGTTCTAATGTGACACCCACAATCATCTATACGCATTCCCACGTTGACCCTCTGGAAGATTAACGAAACACCGGGGAACCAAAAGGTAACCCTAGGACACATCATAGTATGGGCACCCACATGGGTTCCATTATCCCATTCTCATATCTCAGTTAAATAACCTTCACTTAGAGGGAATAAAATCCAACATAGATACCATAATCCTAACACAGACTCACTGGATTCATAATATAAGATTCGTTAGAACCATTCTAATGATATGGGACAGTTCCCAACCTACTTCTCTGGTCATTTTAGGTTGGCCCTCTCACCCAACATGTCCATTGTGTACCTAGGATATTTTTACCTAGATTAACACTACCCGTATGGGTAGGGACACTATCCATGGAAAAAATATTAAATAAATTGATAGATTTATAATATATAAGGTCTCCTTCGAGGATAATCCCTAGGTTATCCATCTCAATTAATCACTCACATATACATGGAGGTCACTATGGGTACCAATCACTATGTTCGTTTCATATTGTCCATTTCAATAAATTTAACTCATTTAATTTATAATTTTATTTGGTATATGTATCAAATGTAAAATATGTATTACTATATACTCTACCATATTTAGGTGAGGCATTAACTAGTGTTCAATGGCCCATCATAGCCCTTGAGACTTTATTCTATCAATATGTGGTATCATATAACTTTGTAAAATAAAATGTTAATTAACCTTGATTGAGATACCATATGTCACATGAAAATTAATTAAATTAATAATATAAAAAATGAATTATCAAGGAAAACCTATCACTATTATAAATATATTACCTTAGTCAGGGAAGCTTGGCCAAGTTTGAAAGTTTGTTTTCCTTCAACACAAGTCCATAAGTCAATGTATATCAATTTTATTAGTTATAAAATTATTTTAATAATTAATTTACAATTAATTTATAATTTATAATTTCTGAAATAAATTATAATCTATTTCCCCCAAAATATCCCTTTTTATAAATTAAATTAATTACTTAATAAATCTTGAAAACCCATTTTTGGGAAAAATATTTATGAAAATATTATACATACATTAGGGGGTTCCTAAATATGGGTATAAGTTTATACCCTTATATAGGATATCCTACATAAGGGTAAATAGTTCCTTTTTATTAATAAGGGACAACTACATAAGGGTTAGCAAAAAAATACCATTACGTAGGTACCACTGTGTAAGGGTATGCGAAGCCCTACCCTTATACAGACTAATATGTGAGGGTAATCAAATTTTTACCCTAATGCAGACAGATTTGAAAAGATATGAAAATACATACCCTTATTCAAACCACTACTTAAGGTTAATAGAAACCTTAACCTTTTACATAACAAAATTTATGAAAAATAAAAACCATACCCTTATTCTATCTGCTATATATGGGTAAGTAAAACATTACCCTTATACAGTAGCCACTATTTTTGGGTAACCTACTAGCCATGAAAAATGTAAAAACACTTTTTTAATTTATATACATTATTCTTATATTTATTATTTTTTAAACACAAAAAAATACCTATCAAAATTATTTCATATTTACCTGATAACATTGAAAAAATTAAATACACTAGATTGAAACTCCATTTCACATTAAAAGGCCACCGCAAAACCTGAAGTATTCCATATTGAGTGAAAAAATTTCAAAAACTTATATAACAACCTATATAGTGAAAATCGACATGTAATCCTACCATTGGTGTGTCACGAACCAACCCTGGTACACTGGTAACCCGATAACAGAGCCGGCCCTGACATAGCCCGAAGGGCGTTCCTGATCCCCATGGGTCAGCGACTAGAACCTGACATCACACAACATGCAAGTGGGAATGATTTTTCCACCAACAATGTGGATTAAAGAAACAAGACAGTATGCATAAAAAAGAAACTCTACTAGGAGTAATGTACCAGAATACAAAGAGGCATAAAAATCCCAAAGTACTACAACCCATGTAATAAAAATGGGAAAATAGCCCAAGGTCCCTAAGAACACAACTCACCATACCAAAGATCAACAACTGGATCCACCTCCAAGAGATCCCTTCCCTTCTCTCGAACCTGGAAGAAGAAAATCTACAAACACCCGAAGGCAAAAGTAGGGTGTGAGCTTAATCCTAGCAGGATACCACCAAAGATTCTGTAACAGATGCCAAAAATTGACTATCCAAATAAAAGCTTTCAATTTTCAAATAAACAGGCTTGAAAATTCCAAAATCATATTTAATGAAAAAATGCTATACATTTTTTAAATGATGGACGTAAACATTTTAAGAAATTCCTTAACAAATGATTGAATATTTCTAAAACAATGGATAATGTAAAACATTTATATAAAATAGTTTATATAAATTCAGTTGGCATATAAAGCAGTTCAAAATCATTGTCATACATTTATATCTCAAATATAAATAAACAAGCGAGAAACATGGTCATCTGCCCAAAGGTACGATAGTATTAACCAGTTATAGGATTTTGCACACTCTATGTGAACTCAGCAAAATTTGTATACAGAGGTCCCTATGACACTGGCCAAAGGAGACTCGTCACCAACCCTTCGAGGATGTGACCCCCAGCATGAATGTTTTAGAACGTTTTCGTAGCGTAGAGTGTATTAAAATTACTCACTAACTACCCAAGGCTCGTATGCACTCTTATTTGATGGGTGAACTATTTTAAGACTGCTTAAAAATACGATCAATCCCATTCTTCCATTTCGAAAGTTCCAATTTCTATCCATTTAAAACCAAAACATGTTTTATTCAAAACATGCATTTTCAAAATATAAAACCAATGGGTTTATATCAAATCTTATTAATTCATTTTCACCAGTTTGAAACCCATTCAAAACTAATTCAATCATTACACAATTTATTTCGACTATTAAATTCAAAAATTTAATTAAAAATCATTTCCATCAAATTCAAAATTTAAATTAAACAATTTAAATTAGACAATTTCCATAAACACACCCAATTTAATGGAATTGTGGTTTTTCCAAATTTCCATGCCAAACCCATTTCAAATACCTTGATTCCTTGGAATAGGGTTTTTATCAACTTAATTGAATTTTTTTTTGATCAATTGAATTTAAATCATCAATTGAAATAACCCAAGAAATACACGGATAATCAAATTTTTCTAAATAGAACGGAACTACCAACCTCATGGTATTTGATGTTAGTGGTGCAGATAAACCACCCTATGTGGTTCAAAACACCTGCTCACGACTTTATTATTATAAGCGTTAATACAACAATGGTCGACGTTCGTCAAGGGTTCCTAGAACTAGAATCAGATATTTTATTTCAAAAGGAAATAATATATCACATGTGTTGATGGTTTCTCTCTCATGAATAATACTCAAAATTATTCATTGATAAATTGAAGTTATTATCACATGATTAATTTCCATTATTATTCCTTGATAAATATTTGTGATTATCTCTTGAAAATTTTTATACCTAGTTCTTCGATAAAATAATTAAAATATCTTTTGACAATCATATGTAATTAACATTTGATAGTTCTAAACAACTATCTATAAAAATATTTCAAGAAATTAATGTTTTATAAAACCTTTCAAATAACTTTGATAAAGTTATTTTACATAAAATTATACTTAATGAGTTTATCAACATACCTATGTATATATATATATATATATTTACATATATATATATATACATATATATATCATCAAATAAATAATAAAAAATTTATTATTTGATAAATCTTATATTATACTTATTATTATATTTTCTTTTTCACTTTTATTCAAGCCCCTAATATATTTTTATTATAAATGCATATAAGAAGAAAAAAATAAAATAAAATAAATAAAAGCTAACCAAATTAAGAACATGCCAGGTTGTGGTGTACGCACCGGCTGAGGAAGGAAAACGCAGGTCCGACTTGAGGTTTAGAGGTCGACTACGCTATGCAGGCAAGATCTGTAGTCTTCCGAACTCGTGTAGAAAAACAATACCAAGGAACCGAACCAGTTGGGTTATTTTAATACCCACACCATATTTTTCCCCCAATTAAATAATAATGAATCAATATGATTCAAAAACCCAATGGAATGATTAAAAACGCCCCATTAATGCATTGATAAGTGAAACCATTGAAAACGATCAAAAATGAAAGGTTTTCAAACTCCCTCCGTGTGGAAATGGAGTTTAGGCATAATGTTGGGGATGAATGAACAGTGTAATGCATATTTTTATTAATTAAATTAAATTAATACAATTAAACATTTGATATAATTATTAAAAACATAAAATAATTAGTTATTTAACTAAAAGCACTTCACGTATAAATTTGATACCCCTTATAGGGTAAAAATCCCATTCCGGACTCAACAGTTGTCTCGGATTTCTCAAACAATGAGAAGTTTGAGAGATATTGATGATTTATTAATGAAAACTCGGAATAATTAATTAATTAATATAAAAAAGGTATTCTTGCGAGCAAGGTATCCAAACACCCTATGTGAATAGAAGTTGTACCTTGTCTAGGGTAAACCCCTAATTCCGGACCCATCGGCGGTCTTGAATTTTCCATACGACGCACCGTTTGAGAGATATTTAATTTTTAAAAAATAATATATTAAATATTATTTAAAAACGTTATTTCACAAGCGAGACATCTAAATGTACGACACCTTTGAATGTTATACCCCTTCTAGGGTAAACACTATATTTCATAAATAACTTTGGCCTCAAATTTCTCATACGACAGACCATTTTGAAGTTATTGAATTATTTTGAATAAATTGCTCATGCTTAAAATAATAAAATCAACATTTTTATTCAGTCTTCATCAAGGATTTTCAGTCCTCAAAAACTTTTACTTACACAGTGTTTAACTTATAAAATATTTAATTAATCATTTCAAGATGTTAACAGACAATTAAGTACTTTAACACATTCATCAAATTTTGGCTCATAAAACTTTTTTTTCTTTGAAAATAAAATATTAATAATTAACACAAGAGGGATTAATAATACCTAAAAAATTAACGGGATTTTACATGGTGAAAATATAAAGCATCAAGATTAGACCATCTATTAATATCCACTACACCATGATCTATCTCTGATTGATCTTCTAACAAAGATACGTCTCTCTTTCCCCCCTTTCAACTCTCGGATCAATGGATTATAAGGGAAGCCTCTCTACCTTTTAATGAAATAAGGAATACAATGGTGGTGAAGAATAATAATTAATTAAAATAATAGTAACATAATTTAATGTAATACCCATTTAAATATATCGACTCTAATCCCAAAACTTGTGACATATTTATACCTCTATTAGGTAAAACCCCCAATTATGGACTCAACCATGAAGTTTAAATTCCAATATGGAACTCCATTAAAAATATATAATCATTTTAGTCGAATTACTAATTATTACTAAAATAAATAAATCATAAAATACTATAATAAATACCCCATGTCGAAATTTCCCCAAATTCCAAACCAATGGTAAAAACCTCATTCTATGATAAGTATAATTGTTAGAAAAAAAATTTGGGAAATTTTTATGGATGAAATTTCCATTTTACCTCTCATGAGAACACAGAAATCAAAAACTCATATTTATACTGAAATTCACTAACCAAATAAGTTTGGTTCTTAAAAATATCCCCACCATACAACTTCACATCCATGATAAGACTCAATGATCATCCAATCATAATTATCGAAAAATATTGGTCATTAATTCAAAATAATATCATCATATTTTACTCTATAATGATGGACAAGCATCTTTTATAAAACTCTAAACATGAGGATCACTATTTATTATAAAATGATCCACCACTGATCCCTATTATGAAAACACCTATAAAGTAATCCATGACACACATTTATCTCAAGAAATCATGGTTTCATCAATCAATTTATCTCGGTCTATAGGAACTCTCCACCGTAAGTTTCAACTCATACATGCTCATTCAAAGCCACAGTGCTACCCACTATCATATTCACCTAATAAAATTCATTTCCGTTATTCAGTTGACTTATTGGTGTTATTTTCATCTCACATCCCCCAATTATGAATGAAAACATCAATTAATCCACTAACGTCCAACCATCTATTGAATTCTGGGATATAACCACTAACATGTTATCAAATCTCCCAATCATGATGTCTTAACATCTAAAGGAATATATAAATTTTCAAAGAAACCACAATATGGTATAACCCCAATAATTGGTGTAAGTTTACTATACATTCCAGAACCAACAAAATCTACTTTCAAGATCTCGCTTGAGCACCAGTGCACCGTCGATCCTACTAACAATAATATCACATAAAAATAAAATTGAGTCCAAAACCATTGATAGAACCCTATCCAAGATCACATATAAATCAAAAATATTATATTATATAAGGAATAAAATAAAATCATTTTCATCTACTCAAAGAAGTATAAATACCAACTCAGTCATCTATAGACTGGTCTTAGCACACCCACAGCCCTATCAATGTGAGGTTGATTCCTATAGGGCCCATGCTACATAAATTACAACATATAATGAATTTAAATATATTTAATTATCATATTAAATATCCAAAATGAAATGTAAAAATATATAAATTCATAAATCACCAATGAATATCTTCTCCATCATCTGTTTAATCTCCATCCACATAAAGGGTCACTCTTTCAAACAACCAATGGTATAATCCCCACCATATGTATTTTCTCATACCATTCGTAGAGAAACAACCCAAAAGGTCTCATTAACACATTAATTTTTCTATACTCTATGTCTATACACTCCAATCCTATCAAAACACACATGTTCCATCCCATGACCCCATTACCACTTGTTCTCTATTAATTCCTCCATCCCTAGACCTTCAAACGGTTTCTTATCAATTTAATATTCATTATGCACCTCACATAACTAGTGAGAACTACCTCAATCTCTTATAATTCCAATACGGTACTCTCCCATAACACCTAGTTTTACAAACTTGAATCACTCAAACTAGGTCACATCTCATAATATCTATTATCAGTTTCCTAAATAAATAACCACTATCCACAACATGTAAATCTCATCTAGAAAGAGGAAACATCAATGATCCCCTAAAAAATTAAGTCATTTCATTCATGTCATAGAATACAATATAATCACTAAAAATCAGTAATTATAACTAAACCACATGTTTCTAAAAATGATCTCACCACTCTCTTTTCATAATAGATTAAAATATCTCTGATCATATTTTTTTCTTCATTGTGAATCGTACCTGGAATAATTATTGCTTGGAACTCAACCTAAAATACACTTCAAAATCAATAATTTGTATTAATATTACTAACACTCAAGTTTATTTACACCGTGAAATCCCCATGCATCACCATGCATATACCATGTACCTTATAGAACATCATGTGCAAATATCTCATAACATAAGGCATCTGATTTTATTACTCATTTGTTATGAACTCCCAAGCCCATGATAATAATTCTCATGAGTGATACCTATATATCATATCCATCAACTATAATGTATGGCTCATTAATATATCAATCTAAATTTCATGTCACTGGGCTTTCCCAAATAACCCACAAAAATTATCTCACTATGCTCATAACTCATATAAATCGTAGCTGCAAGGAAACATCTCATTGTTCTATTTGAAGAACTTATTAGGTAACTCGTATTATAATACACCTCTATAGGGTCTCGTATACATACATAGATACATATATATATACATACATATATATTAATAATTTTATTATAAGTCTTCTTCCTACAGGGTAACTAATTCTCATTGGGAATTAGCATATGGAACTACCCCACAAGAATTATGATATTAAGAAAATACTCACCCACCCAATACATGTTAGAGCCTCCCCTCAATGATTGGGTTCCCATTTTTCAATTCATATTTATAATTAAATCACATTAATAGAATCTATGTAGGCAATGTCATCCTTGGCTTGGGGTTGGCGAGGTGCGGCGACAGGTTCATATACTCCGGTGTGGTTTGGTTTTTAGCTCTCGGTGTGGATCTGGTCTGCGGGTTTTCGGTTCTAAGTTGGAACGGCCATGAAACAGTTTCGGTGTGGATCTGGTCTGCGACATGGCTCGGTGTTTTCGGCCTCCAGGGTGGATCTGGTCTGTGGATTCGCATTAGTTATGGTGTTCTTGTGAGGTGAGGTGAGGCGTTGTCTCTACAGCAGCTAGGAGGGAGGAGGATTTCTAGTCTTGACTTCCGGTGGTGGATTTTATCATCTAGGTTTTTCGCGATGGCGTCTTGATATGGTGATGCGGTGGTTTTTTTTTAGGTTGATTTTTTTTTTCAATCTGTGGTTTTTGAACCAAGGACATGGTCCTTCTCCTGGTTCGCTGTTGGCCTTTCACTGTTCAGTGGCTTCGTCTGGTTCGGTAGCTAGTGAGGGTCTATCCTCTGTGAAGATCTTTCCAGTTTCAGCCCAGAGCGACGCTTCTAGTTTAGATCAGATAGGATCCCCTCCTCGGTGGCGCTTATGTGGTGTGGTTTCTTGGGTCTTCCATCCCTAGGTGGCGATGACTCGACACCTTAAAGCTTGGAGTGCATGCTCTTTTTATTTCTTGTTGTTGTGGTGTTGTAGGGCTATTGTGGGATCGTTGTGGCATGATCTTTTACTGTGATGATGGGTTGTGGCTTCTTCATGTGTCATTTTGAGCCGGTGGTGATGGTTTTCTTCTTTGATATTATGCTTGGTTTGTGTTGGAATGGTGATGCATTCGGACTTGACCACATGGAATAGCCCCATAGAAGGTTCAAGATCTGTTTGTTCATCTTTGCAGAGATTTTTGGATTTGGATGTTTGAGAAGGTATGGCGCTGCCATCGGATTGGGCCTGTGCTTTGACACATGACACTTTCTTTCTGATCATCCATGCAAATGTGAAGAGATTTTTCACATCCAAATGCTGGGGAGGGTTAGCTTCATGCTGTCAGTCTTGTTTTACTCATTAAGACCTTTGGGTCGTGATTTTTTTATGGTCATGAAGTCTATTTTGGTTCCCCCTCCTTCCCTTAAAAGGGGTTTTCATTATAATAAATAAAAATTTACAGGCCTTCGGTCCATTGGATGGAGATGGCCGTTCATTGGAATAAAATATACCATATTATAGTTGAGTAAAATGGAACAAAAAATTTATATGGGAAAATATCATATAAGATGTTAAAACTTTAACAAACAAGACCTTCCTCATATGTGATATCAACCACACATATATTTCCATATTTCATGTGAGTCATACATTCCAAATATGAGGCTTAGACATAGTACTCTTGTTAATGGGGTGAAATCCATATCCCCAAAAAACCTAAATTTCAAATAAATAACATAATTAGATATTTAAACAAAAATAATCTCAATTATAAAACTGAAAACCGAAAACATAATTTTCATTTCCTTTTTAACATGTACTTCTCCACATTGAATATATTTTTGATACCCCAAACCAAGTTCTATCCTATTCTATATATTATTCCTATATCACTTGTATACCATATCCACAAATACTAAGATAATCCAAAATTATGATATACTCAATAAAAATAGTCAAAAATATTTCATTGTACATTGTAATGTCCCTGATCCAATTCACTCATAAGAGTAATCATATAGGGTAACTATGTAACCTCAGGCAATCCTCCTCGTATTATAGAGGTTTCTAAATATTAGTGAGGGCCTTATGTTCTTTAATGGGGATACTATTCCTTTATATCATATCAAAAAACAATGGTGGGTAACTAAGTAAAAAACACATCTATGATGGTTCATAGTATGACAGAATACAAAAATAGAAACCATCAATAATATATGAATAAATTTATAAAAACTCATGATTATTCCCACATTTTCTGAATGATCAAGAAATTTTATAAATATAATATACTGAATGAAATAAATAATTAAATATGTATTGTCTCCACCACTATCCTTAATCCATACCTCTGTCCCAATATCCCACTCATTATTAGCTATGCCTCTTAGTTATGAAACCAAAGTCCTTTTCCGAACCTAATCCAACAATAAATGATCGTTACTCAACTACCCAATTTATAATGCCTCAAAATCAAGGTGGGAGTATAACTCATTTTTGGTTATATAAAAGGGTCTCATACATAATAATTAAACATATGTATACACATGTCACCTTACCAGATAAACTAATAAGCTACTTTGTAAGTGTAAATAAATAATCACCATTAATGCATAGATTCAAATGTCATACTCAAGATTGAAAATACCATATCTATCCAATGTTAGGTTGTCTCTATGTATATAAAATTATCTTAAACCTATTGGAAAACACTCACTAACTAGAAAAATAAATCAACTGAAAACTCAAGGAAATATCTTCATCCTACTAGGAGAACTTGTAATTTGGAGAAATTGGGGTGTATTCACACCATTTTAGGGAATAAATTCATCTTAAATATCATGGCTATAGGTACGTAATTCTAGGGAATACAATCATCTAAAAAATAGGGTAAAATCCACCCTATTTTGGGTAATAAATTCATATAGAAACTGAAGGGTGTATCAACCTACTAATGCTGAATCAAGTAATCAAAAAATGTAGGGGGGTTTATACCCTAACAACGAAACAAGTCACATGTTATAAGGTATGAATTTTATAACCAAGGAGAATTTCTAATTAATCCAATATATCTAAATACATATTAATGGGTAGTGCGTCTCACCTAAATCCACTCTTATAACCCATATCTGTAGGATCATCAATATTTATTAACCCATCACACATAATATATTTTTAAATTTCAAGTGAATATACTAAATATATCATTGATATAAAATTCTTACACATCTTACATCAACTCTAATGAGACACCCAAAAACATGTACACAAATTCTCTCCCTATCCCTTATATGGGTTAACATAGCATTAGGGAACCAACTACGGTCCCCTAGGTCACATCATAGCATGGAGGGTGTAGTATCCCTTACCAATACCATGACAAAAACATGGCCTCACTAGCCACATAATACATTCTTCACTCGAATTAATCAAAATATATAGTATAGTTCCCATCCCACTTCCTAGGATGTCTCATATTGGGCCTCTCACCCAAACTATCCATAGTCTACATGGGTGTTCCCACCGAGGATCTCCCATGTCAGCATTGGAGGAACACTCACCCTATGGTAGTCTAAAATATATCAAATATATTAAAATATCTCATTGTTCTCTAATGATTAATTCCTATACCATCTATCTCAACTCATAATTCACCTCTGCATTGAGCTCACTAAGGGAATTTATCACTAGGGATTCTACATCTTGACCATTTAATTTTATTTTATTTAATTCATTTATAACATATCTACATATAATCTTGAAAAAACCAATATTCATAGTCACATACTGGTATCTCACCATCTAAGGCATGAATTAGGGTGAAATGTTCCATTGTGTCCCTTGACACTTTGTTCAATCCACATGCAATAACGAGTAATTTGTTTAATTACAATGTTGATCTCCATTGTTGGTGAGAACACATGTCACATGTTTAGTGACCCAAATATAATACACATATAATTAAATAATTTTCAATATAAAGAACCACAAAACACATTCTATGGTTGTAATATCAAATGATTTTATTTTTTCAAAATTCCAAGAGGAATTTAATTTTTGATTACTAGGGGTGAATTTGGATCAGAGATTCAAAAAAAATCAATGAGTTGTAACACCTAGATGTAGTATTTTTGGATGATAAATATATCATGGATGATATCTAGGGTTATCGAGTGATCCTTGGTTGATTCTAGTTATTTTTCAAAATTTTTGGATAATTTATGACATGGGGTGCAGTTCGAAGAACATGGTTTAGGGAAAACTATACAACACTATGAACCTCAACAAAATTTAATTCCATTTTCTTAGAGTAATGGTTGGAAAACATGGTTATTGAAAAGATACATATACTCTATGTGAGTTTTTAATGGGAAGGTATTCAAGGTTAGAGAGGGGTTGTATAAAAACAGATACAGTTGGTGCATGATTTAGTAAACCAAGCGACAAAACCCTATGAGATGGAGGGTTGGTGGTCCTTCCAAACTCATGGTTGTTGAATGGTTTTGAAAACCATAACTATTATCTATTATTATCATTAAAGAGGGAAAATTATAATTTTTCATTGATGATTACATAAGAGGTCATCTCCTCTTCCTCCTCCTCTCCGATGCGCATGACCAGGCCTTCCCCTCCCCTTTGGTTTATCCTCCCCCAAAATTATGGGAGTATTTTTAGACAGTTATTTTAATCATTACTATGTTTCTATGAATATAATGAAATCCTAGAATTTAATACTCTCTTTTTACTAAATTTCCATCTTGGTTATGTTTTTAATAATGATTCCACTAAATCATGCTACAATCTACTGAGCATCAAGGGGCGTTTAAGCTGCTTGATATCTCATACTTGAAATATGGATTTTATGCTTTTGGTTATATGGAAAGTAATGTAATGAAAATAAAATTTAGGTCAAAACCTTTGGATAAATAATTTATTTAATTTAAATTTAGTGTTTAAATTAAATTGAAATTCTAAAATGAATGAGCGTAGTGGTCATAAATAACCCTTATGAAATATCTTGATGCCTAGTCCACCGATGGTTAATACCAAGACATTTAAGATATCAAGAGGCATAGAAACCTATTATGAGGTGAGGCCAGAACAATGAATCCCATCATTCCATACATAAGATCTCAAGATAACCACAAGTTGGAGGTGAGGCCAAACATGAGATAACTGTCTGTGTAGGCCTTAGAAGAACTACCTTTTGTATGGTCGAGATATTTGAGCTAGTTGATATGAGAGTAAGATTAGTGATTATCTCATAATAGTTCTGAAAAGTCCTAGGTGGGTAGACTAGGATTAGGTTGGGTGATTGGACTAACCGAATGTGGCCAAAAGGATTGAGATAGGATGTGAGCCACATTTTAACTTTTTCATACATGGAAAGACTTGTGGAACCAACACGATAGTGTTACATTGTTGATGGAATCATGGGATATTGTGTCTCTGGAGTGTTAGGTTTTGACCTAAGACCTAGTTTGAGATGAAGTAATCCAAGTGGTGTTTCTATATTATGTTGGACCAAAGGACCCTAGAAGGTTCCCATTGACAAACTAAACCTAATAGGTTATGTTTTTTCATTGGTAGTGATGGTTGTGAATATCACCTAGAACCCGAACCAACATGGAAGACTGATAGGGCAAGGATTATTGTGATGGGAGAATTTGGTCTATCCTTGGATTATTTCTACTGAGATTATAGGTTATGCATTGGGAATTCAGTAGATATTTACACACTGATGTAATTCCATGGATATGGATCCAAGACCACAGATAGTCAGCCATATAAATAGAGTCAGGTTCATGGACATGATGCCATTATTTTTGGATGGGTATAGATGGGATATGCTACAGATATAGAGACCAATGATTGGAGATTACATGGATTTGGATCTCTGTATAAGTTAGGGTGTTCAATGGATTTAGATTCTAGATTTACAATATTTGGATCTTCCATGGATATAGAGATCGGATGTTTTGACTTTCACGGGTTACATCCCCATAGATTCGAGAATACTATTTGAGATTCCATAGATTTGGAGTTGGAATGTTAGTGATGTTATGGGTTACATACTAGGAGTAATAAGGATATTTTTTGGAAATATGTTGGATTAGGATCTTGGATGTTTTTAATTTTAGGGGATGGGTCCTAGGTGTCCTAAGAATATGGTCAACTATTTCATTATTTTTGATCATGCATGTTACTTGAGAGGCATGGTCTTAAAGATATTCTAAAAGACACCCCAACACTGGATGAAACATGTAATGTTGATTAGGGTAATGAAAGAATGGATAAATTAAGGGGTTTATTTATCTATTGTTTCATAGTAATATATTTATTTCATTTTCATATGTCACATGCACAAATCATGATATATTCGTGAAGGTATGAGATTTTGTTGGTGGTTCCCTACTATGTTTTATAATAACAGTCTACCCAGGATACCATTGCAGATGGGTACTAAAGGATATATCAACTATTTATTATAGGAACAGGTTGGGATAAGGCTCGAGATTAGTTTTTCCTGACCTAACATGATATCTTGTATAATATTAGAAGATTTTCTGAGTTTGGCTCTATGATGTTGTTGATAAATCATTTTTTTTATATTTTGGTATGTATTTGTGATCCATTTTTTTAGTATAATAATCTTTTCATTTCATGTTTCTTTATTCCTTTTCTGAATTCCATTTTTTATAACCTATATATATATATTTCTAAGGGTCCTTTTTATTCATGATGTATGATAAATAGTTTTTTATTCATTACTCCACACTTAAAAATAGGGGGTATAGTCTTCGTACAATGTCATCCTAGAACCTCACTGGTATTCATAATCCTCTAGCACCCAAGGAGTTACGTTTGAGGTACTATGGTGACAATCAATGTGAGCACTGGTAAATGATCTAGAGTGAGAGATGAAAAAATTTTCATCAATTATATTTTAGTTTTATCATGTGGTTTTTGGATTTGGTTCATTGTGTATTTTGGATTATTTCAGAGCCAGTGATGGATATTAATCTAGTGCATTAAGAACACCTATTCTAATAGGATCTTAGGGATACCAAGGATGAAATTCATGTTCATATTATATTTTATTAAGTTTTAATATTATATTTTTCTGTTTATTGGTGTAAAAGATGATTGAGGGTCTTGATTTATTATAGAATATGACACTTGGCTTATTGAGAAGAGTCCAATGGTTTATTTTTCCTCTTGGATTTATGTGGTGGGTGGTGTCTCATAAAAATTATTTTTCCCATAGGATTAAAATTAAATATAGTAATTATATTATGTGTTTTCACAAATTATTAAGGCTCATAAGTTTAAATTGTTAACAACTTATCATATAGTGTTTTACCATATAAGTAATTTGTGTAATTATTTTTAGTTAGGATAACTTTTATTCTTATTTCCTTATAATGGAAATTAATTTGGATATATGGTGATATATTTAATGATAATGAGGACAAAAACATGGAATGTTTTCCCAAAAGGTGAAATGAACCAGGTGGGTTAGGATTTTTACATGGTTCCTAATAATTGGACCCCTTGTGAGTTGTTAATTTTGGGGTTCAGTTATTTAAAGTGACTAGTAACAACCTATATGGAATTTTCCCATACACCCTGGAATATAATTTTAAATTATTAAACCACATGTGTGTGGATTTATAAAGATCATCTAGGATAAATCTGTTAGACGTAGTACTATTGACCATTTGAATATGATCTTCTAGGGAGTAATTTGAATGTAGGTGTTTAGTGAAGATGGTTGGACTAGTTTTTGGAGATTGTTTGAATATGGTTTTTTCATAATTGAGACCGATTGAGTGGTAGTTTGGGGATGTTTATTTTCATGGGATAGGATGTGAGTGTGGTTGAAACCATGTGATCTATGAATGGGATGATACATGACTAGTATGGCTAGGTGGTCAGACCTACTTACCTGAACCTGAGACCTGGCTTGTAGGTCTATGTTCGAGACCAATATGCCATTAGGCTTGACTCATAACTTGTGGTTTCGAAATATAGTGATGTCATGCGTGACCCAACCGGGTGTTCTCCCACATTTCTATTTTACGTAATGGTTGAAGTGCGGTTGGGTGATTTGGGGGTGTGATTGTGTAATGTCACGTGCTACCATGTTTTTGAGCTAGTCATGGTGGTGCATTTGTGGTTTTGTAGTGATGAAGTACCACAAGTTATTGGGTATCGATACTAGTTTCTATTATAAATACGGTTAGGGTTCCTAAACCTATTGATTAGTGGGAACACTTTTATAATTGTAGTCATAGTGGGGGTTAATTCTTGTGACTGGTATGGTGGTGGGTTGTAGCTCGTTTTGTAGATGAGGTTGACATGCCTTGGACGAAGGATGGACACTTGAGGTGTTGGGATATCACATTTCCGCTAGAAATCATTGGATGAATCATAGAATGGGTAAGATACTAATTTTTTAATAGTAGTTCCAAGGGAGATCCTAGAGTTTCAAGAGTGACGTGGCATAGAGAATGGATAGTCTGGTATTGGTGATGTATAAAGATTGGGAGAAGAATTATTGTGATGGTTTGGGTAAGGAACTATGATTGATCAATGTTTAAAATTAGTGGGAGTATCGAGGGTTGATGTGAAATATGATCATGTCTTGAGAGGAGAGACATGAGTGTTTGGTATTGGACCTTCCAAGAATGTGCATGTGGAGAAAGGGATGAAAGTCCCTAAGTATGGTGGTATAATAGTGGTCGATTGATGGTGATGTCCCTTTATATTAAATTTAATTTGGTGATTTCTTCAGGAAATGGTCTAAAAATGTTGGAACGAGAAGAAAATAATTCCTTGTATCATCTCTTAGGGCTATTTTTTTCTTCATGTTAGTCTTTATGTACATTGATTGATATGGAATAGGTTATTGTGATCATGAGTTTTTTTTATGGTGTGATGATAAGGATTCTCTAAAGGTGGGGGTAAATATTTCATCCATGAACATGTGATCCACATGTGAGAATGTCCATTAGAGTTATACTGGTTATTAGAAAATCATTTTGGAATTATGATTATTCTTTGTAAATGGAATCAAGTAAGAATGGATTTTTTGGTGGATTCCAGGTCCATGTTTATATATGAAATAGGTTTTAGTCCATGTATGGATTTTAGGCTTGAGATACCTTATAACAATATGGGTTTTTTCAATTGAAAATGCATCAGTGATAACTTTTGAAGCATGATAATAGTTTTGTCAACTAAGGTTTTGATGTGGGAATTGCACTGAGTGTTGAGCATGGACAATATGGATTTTTTGGATTGTCAAGGGATTATTTTGGGATTTAAGGAATCATTATAGGTAAATTGGAGTGTTTCTGATGGTGTAGCAATATTTCAACAAGATGATTCTACTAGAGGAGGTTTAACTAGTGGATTTGTGGGTTTTTAGATGTGGGGATCCTATAAACACATTAGGTACATGGTATGAGATGCGATGGGTGTGTTTTGAGATTTATAAATGTGAATTTTGAGGGAAATAAAATGTGTTCATGTTTTTATCTTATTGAAATGGGTTTCATCTAATTTATATCAGAATCAAGAACTAAGGGTGGTCTTCTAATGTGTTTTTGCAATGTAGTTGGGAACCACGCCAAAGGAGTCATTAGGATGGTATATTAGTGACTTGATGGGAAATTATAATAATACACAACCCAAGGATTGGAATTATCATTCATACTATAATCTATGTTTTGGGGAGAACCATTTTATTGGGGATGAATTGGTTGACAATTTTTTCTTTTTTAAGGCTAGATAGGCTTTTGTAGGCACTAAATTTATGTATCAGTGTTGATATTAATAGTTTTATTGGGTGTAGATTTTTTGGGAACCTTATGTTAGTGGTTGTTTCTTAAAGTAATATTTCCAATTTCATAATTGGAATTCCACCAAATGGGTGAGAATTTATAATTGAGATAGTTCAAGATGATCATTTTGATATTTACTATGAATTATCAAGGATTTGAAGTAATAATGTAAGGATTTTGTAATAACTCATGTGTGTATGAATTGAAAATGTCAAATGGAATGTGGATTTTTTATTACTGGGTTAGTCGAATTTAAATGGGATATTAAGAACTGAATTTTGAGGGTTATAATGAATCAAATTTCTGTTTTTATATGATGATTGAGGATCTAGTGGATGATTAGTTTCTTAGGTGGGCCTCAGGAGCTTTACGGGTTTTTAGGGGATTCTACACAGGGGGGATAGTTTGGGGAACTTGATATTTAGACAACCAAGTGTCGTCCTTAACATCAATGAACATTTAGTTCATTTGGTAAGGAATATGGTTCTGTCACATAGTTAAGCTATGGTTAGGGAAAACGACATTAAATGTTTTAGAGGGAACCCATGTGAGGTGGGAGATTTGTTGTAGATACACCTGCATAGTTATCCCATGGTTTGGAAAACCATTTTATTACATCATAAAAGATATAGGGTTGGATTCAGTGTCAACTATATGGTTATTTCATAGTTTGGAAAACCATGTGGCTCACTAAAGAATGAAAATATTGATTTTACCCTATCATATTCATTATAGGGAGACCAGTATTTCTCAACATATTTCACCTATATGACCCCATCAAACCCTCAACATTGGTTTCCCCTACCCCATGATTTTGGTTGGATTTTGAGGCTCTTATTCCCTGATCTGAGCCGAATCTTCAACTTTGATAAACACTATAGATCAACCCCTCTATTTTCATTAATTTCTGGTTCCTTCCAGATAGGGTGTTAATATTGATTTCACCAAAGAATGGTGGAAATAGACAAGAATCAAGGGGTTTTTATGATGCTTGGGAATTGGCTGTTTTGTGATGAGGTCTGCCTTCCACCGCTTTGCATTCCCTTATAGGTGCATCATGTTGATTGTTTCTTATGGTTATTAATTTGAATTAATTTTAAATTTTTTATATAAATGGTTATATAACATATATTTTTCCTATTAATAGATTCATAAGTCCTCAGATGACCTCACACAAGCATTTGAACTTGGTTTTAGTTTGACGCAATGACCTAATGAGTTTTCAATGATTATTTTGTGATATAATTGAATTAATTAATTAGTTATAAATGTTTTAATTAAATAGATATTTATTCTTATCTTGATATAGAAGCATGATTCACTAAGATGTGCTTGGTTGGATAAGGATGGATGGTCTTGGATGGGACGTGACTTCTATCGCAAACCCTTAGAAAATAAAAGTGGAAATATCTGAATTAGGTTGGTGGTATAATAGTATTTAAAAAAGTATTTCATGACATTGGTTTAATGGAATGCAATGTGGTATCTCACCACATTATGTGAAGTTTTTTTCCTTTAGGGTTTATTTAATTTAAATCAAATTTTAAATTCAATTGAATGTCTAAAATAAATGATCACCAGGGTTCATGAATAACCCTTATATACTAGCTTGATGCCTTGGACAGTGATTGCAGATATTGGGACCATGGATATATATAGGTGACTACATACCTCTTGAGAGATGATGTTGGACAAATGAGACAAATCAACCCATGTGTAGAGGTAAGAGACTCCACGGATCTGAGGGTGAGGTCCAACTTGAGATCATGGGTTGTATTGGCGTTAGAGGAAATCCCCTTTTTTCTATTGATTTGTTCAGGTTCATTGATATGTGTTTAGGATAAGTGATTCTATCTTGAATATTGTGACTAGGCCTAGGTTGGAAAACCATAGGCTATCCAGGATCAGGTTTTTTGAGCAAACCATAATAGAGATACATTTAAGAACAAGATGGTTCATCGGAAATCACATGACAATTGGATATGTGGTAGTAACTATGTAGACAGAATACCCATGCTACTCTTTCAATGAATCTATGGGACCTAATTTCCTTAGAGCATTAAGTGTTGACCTAATACATTGTTCGATACTGAGGGATCCATGTGGATTGCCTCTACTTGGTTTGACCAGAAGGACCCCAACGGGTTCCAGTTGATTGGCCAACCCTAAGTGGATATGTTTGACCATGGGTAGTGATGGTTTCATGTGTCACCTTGAACACAAAACTGACATGAAATCCTAATTGGGTAGAGATAATGGTGATGCTCATTGGAATTCATATAACAACCCAATATTTTAAAAATAAAATTTCCATTTGAATGGATAAATTCATTATTATGTAATGAAGTTATAGAAAAAATACACTATTTAGTTATTTTAAACTATTATAAAATATATAATTTTCGATTGAGAATTTCATTTGAACACTTAAATTTTGACAATATAATCATTGTCTAATGACCATTAAGACTTATATATAAAGGGTTGTGATAAATCCCAATTGACATAGATGAATTAAGTGATTTTTTTAATAAGTAAGATCAAACCCTCTAAATCCCATATATCAGAGCTT
Source organism: Viscum album (assembly GCA_963277665.1). Taxonomy (NCBI): domain Eukaryota; kingdom Viridiplantae; phylum Streptophyta; class Magnoliopsida; order Santalales; family Viscaceae; genus Viscum; species Viscum album. The sequence continues at coordinate 1,295,216,836 of OY728140.1, read as the reverse complement.
CCTATGGGTATAAAATAACTTGGATTTTACCTTGACCAATCCCATGATGAGATACAATAACTAAATCTAATGAAAACCCATTTATGGAATAAGATCAATCTGATTGGGATCATGGCCCAAACCTTTTTGGTAGAACCACCCTAAAAAAGTGCCTCCATCACATGCCTTACCATCAGTGAGTATGCCAGTGTAATAAGGGGATATCTATCTAGACCATAGCTGTATCATTTTTTATATAATATTTTAAATAGAATAATGAATTTATTCTTCCATTGGTTTTACTTTATAAATGATTGTAAATTCATTTTGATAAAAAATATATCTTGATATAAATGTGTCAAAATTTTAACTTTATAAAATACATGGTTTCAATTAAAACAATATTTTTTATAAATAATATACTTTTTGAAATAAATTTATTTTCATGAAATATTATTATTATTAATTAATATTTTATTAAATATATTTTATTATATGATTTAATGTAGTCTAATAAAAATTTTATAAAGGTAGGGAATTTGTTAGTTCCATAAAACAAGTATTTTTAAATAAATAATAATTTATATATAAAATTTAAAATTACCATATTTTAAAAAAACAAATTAGTAATATAAATATTATTTTCGAAATCATCATGTAAAAATTATCCAATATTGATTTTCTAATAATTTTATTAGCCTGTGAACTTTTTTGATAAAAATTTTACACAATCTAAATATAAAAGTGATGTAATAAATAATATAATAATAATCCATTAATAAATATAGATTTAACCTTTAAAATTATTTTTTTGATGATATTTGATTGTTTTTATAAACCCCTAATAAATCCTATAGAACCTAAATTAAATTTTAATGTTTTAAAATACACTCTTTGTGAACGTGATTCACCTCCACATTACTAATTGTATTATCTTAATATGTTTGATTATTTTAATTATATAATATTTAAATCCACTCTTGTTTGGTGTAAACCATGACTAAAAATATATTAAGGTTTTTAGTTTTTATTAATTTATTATGTATATTTCAAAATATAAGTTTAGAAAATAATAAATAATTCCTCTATATTTTTCTATAATTACCCACCAAACAACCCACTGTTTATCACTATAAACCCATTAAACATGAATTTCATCTCCCACTTCCTCTCCAAATCCCTCCCAAGGTGTTCCCTAGCTATTATGAATATCCTACCATTATTTTAGAAGCACCCTCTAAAAGTTATGGAATTTATTTAATTCATTTATATTCAAGTACAATTCTTATACTAATACTTTTGATTTCTATTTTTTTCAAATTTTAATGTGTTTTTACACATCCATTTACAAACCTTATGATTCCAAAGTAATAAGAGACTGAATTTCACTTTCATTAAACCATTATTTGAACCTTTATATACACCCATTATGTTTCCAAAATTATATCATGATTTTCATTGTGAAAATTTTATGTTGTAAATACCTATACACATTTCCACTTAAGGTTATTCACCTATATGAAAATACTAATCATTAATTGGTCAATTACTTGTATATAACCCCCAATCATTAATCATTATATTACCTGTTATTAAATATTTTATTATTTTACTTAATCTATATGGCACAATGTTGCATGAACCTGATATTAATGTGACAGGAGGATCAGGAATTATATATCTCTCGAATGTATTTGGTGATGTTTTCATCTCATAAGATACCATGTATGGTGTATGGGAGGTTATCTGAAGAACATTGTGTTATTATTTATTTGAAATTATCCTTGAATTATGATTATAATTTCATGTTTTACGTTGTTTCCACATTCCTATAATGCAATGATGTTGTCATCTAATACCAGGCCTTGATGACTATGATTAAAATTATCACCATTGTATGTCAACATGTTTTTCCTATTGACTAACATGTACTACTTTACCTTATGTTGTGATTTGTTTATTTCCTTACCTATCTTTCTAGATTAAACTATTCTTATGTATGTCCTCAAGTTATACAAAGTGGTATTAGAAGACCAGTGGAATTTAAGTTCATGTTATAGGGATTTTAAATAATTTATTTGTATCATTGTTTTAATTTAATGATCCATGTATCAAATTTTCCAAAGACATCATGCCTCTAGATCTTCTGGAATTTTATTATGGACATATTTATGTAATAAATCATTTTATGAGGTTTATAAAATATATGGAATTTCATAGATGGTATCTCAGGCATGGAGTAGTTAATTAATGGGATTAGTAATAGAAAACCATAGTGAAAGCCTTAGGGATGAAACTAAATATAGGAAAACATCCCTAAATTTAATTAAAGTATAGAGTGAGTGGTTTCTAAGAAAAAGTAATTTTCATGATACTATAAGAGAATGTGTCTCTGACATAGTTATATCTAGGGTTAATAACCATAAAAGGGAGAATTTGTTGTTAACTAGATCATCACCTAGTGCATGAAAATGAAACATTGATTCACACCTGGTTTGACTCTATAGGGGGATATTCTTTAGTAAACTCAAAAAATCGGCATAAAGGAAACAAAAATTAATATAAACCATAATTGTAGGAAATAGATATTGAATTAAATAGGTTAAAACCAAGAAAATCCAAGGTTAAAACCAATAAATTCAGATGTTAATGAATATATGTTATTTATGGGTTATCCTTTAATTAATATAGTTTCCCTTTTATGCGTTTATTATTTGGAAAATTATTATTCCTAATTCTAGATTGGATTATGTAAATGATTTGAACCAAAATAAATTATTTAAAGTTTGGAATATTTTCTAGAGTTATACACATTATTTCAATTCATTCATTTTTAGTTGAACAACAAAAACACCACCAATTAATGTTAAAGTGGTGCTATCTAAGAAAATGGAAAATTGAGAACTATTGAATCCAAAATATATAACTTCTCCAAAATTGATATTTGTGGGATGAACTTCTAATAAAACAATATGATAATCCATTTAATTGAATTTTATTCAATTATAAGTATGTATTAGATTTAATTTTATTGAAACAATATTCATTTTGAAGATAAATTAATCACCCTCAGTGTCAGGAATCACTCTTTGATTCTATATAATTGTACGAAAGAGGAAGAATATCCTTTGTAATTACAATATGTCCGAATGATATAATTATGAGAATGTGTATCTAACCCAAGTGATTTAGATTGTGTAAAAGATCATCCCTGATGAAATTTACAATATTAAAGAATGTGTCGATGTGGTTTCTAAATAATTTCTTGGTCTTCCTCCTAGAAGAGAGGTTGATTTCTATATCAAACTTATACCTCGTGCATTCACAATATTAAATAATCCATATATTATGGGGCCTATTGAACATTTATATCTTAATAAAAAACTATAAGTGAGTTTATATAAAGGGTTATTACACCCAAGTGTTTCACAATGGCATGAATCTGTTCTTTTTTTCTAGGATAATTATGGGCTAATTCACCTCTACATTGATTATCATGATATTAACAAGATATTGAAACAAAAACATGTTCTAATGACCATATATTTATGACTTGTTTGATTAGTTACATAGATCCCCATACTAATCTGTGGTGGATATTTGGTCAAGATATTATCAAGTAAATCTGAAGAAGGAGGATCTCCCCAATACTATTTTCCATACATTGTGTGGGAACATTGAGTTCATATTTTTGTTATTTGGACTCAATAATTCTAAATATATCATCATGAAATTAATTAATAGATTCTTTAGGGATTACATAAACAAATATGTGGTAGTGTTTATAGAAGATATTGTATCTACTAAAAAATCATGGTGGGATATCGGGATCATATAGATGTTGTATTGATAAACTTTTGAATGGAATTTTTATTAACAAAGTAGAGAAAATTATAATATTGAATGAAGTTTGAACCATTCTCGTTATATGTTTTCAATAAAAAATAGATATCATTTGATCTATTGAAAATAGTTTCTATTAAAAGCTGGATTTGATATAGTTCTATGATAAGGATAAATAGTTTCACAAGATTATTAGTATACTATTGTTGATTTATGTGAAAATTATCATGATTTTTAAGAACAATAACAAAGAATACTTATAAGGGAGTGAATTTTTGTCTACACTAATTAATGTGAGTATATAATTAAAGATTTCAATAAGAGACTATTCACGTCACCTTTTCTCATATCACCCACTAGTGGGAATAAATTTTTTATCGTTAACAATTATCTAAAAAAGGACTAGGTTTATATACTCATGCAAGATGAAAATGTTATAAATTATTTCTAACCCTAATTAAGGATCCATATTTTGAACTTCTAAACTCATGATCTACAATTTGATGAAGTGGTATTCACATTAAATATTTGAAAAATATATATAAATGGGGAGAATTAGGACATAATGCTGTATTATAAATGCCTAAAATATATATTTGAAAAAAATGATATTAATATGTGACTAATATGGTGATTATATATAATAAAGTATTATGATTTTTTAGCCCATTTTCATCTGGGGATTGATAAAAAAGCAGTAAATTCTCAATGTATAGTTGATTTTTTAACCCCTTCCAAAATTAAGATTGAAAGGGATCCAGAATTCTTATAAATGAAATGTATGGATATGTAAAACATAAAAGGAACTTCATCCTAAATTTCTCAAATAACTTGTTGACCATAAATTTGTTAGTGGAACAAAGAGGCCCAGAAATTTTATTAGGAGCTTCAGAGAAAGTTAGTGAATAATCTATTTTTAAATTTTTTTTAAAGATATAGTTAAAATGTATTTAACCTTGGTATGTGTCCAATAGAAACTAATGATGAAGTGGGAAATTTTTTATGATGTTAATATTTAATCCTTTTCAATTCATCCTGAAAACACTAAGATGTAGATAGATCTAAGGGAAAAAAATTGTTAGATATCATGAAGTTATATATTATAGAATTTGTATCTAAATTCTTGGTATACTAATAAATCAAGGGTGAATGATGGATCTCTAAGTGTATGATGAAACCATTTCCCATAAAATTACAGAAATGAAAAAAATAACCATGAATTTCATCATAGGACTCCCCATGACATCTCAAGGAAACAACACCAACTAGGTGGTAATCTATTACTTTTCAAAGTTAGTGAATTTCATTGCTACCAAGTGATATTTATCTCTTGAATATTTTACCAATATATAAATAATATAATTTGTAAGACTTAATGGAGTAAAACTCTACATTGTATTACATTGAGATATAAGATTTACCTCAAGGTCCGGGGGAACCCTTCAATAAGCATTGGATATAGGGAAAAGTTGCATAATTTTATATCATCCTAATATGGGTGTTCATCTTGAGAGAACCATTAAATCTAAAGAGTATATACAAAGATAACATTCGATATATTTTCATGGATTTTGGGATCAACCCCTTCCCCTAGTGGAGTTATATTATAAAAAAATATTCATTATTGAATTGAAATGGAATAATATGAGGATCTATATGGGAAGAGGTGATCGACTTCAACATTTTGGGATGATATTGGGGAGTTGAATCATATATGACCTAGCCTTATCTGAGAGATTATAGATAAGGTTCAAACCAATCAATTTCATATAAAATCATATCAAATTAAATAATAAATCTATTCAAGAAAACACTGGTGTGACCTAGAGTGTAATGTGGGAGATAACAATTTCCTTTATAGAATAAAGTCATGATGTTTGGGAATACAATAAATCTTAGATCAAGATATTTGGGCCCCTTTGGGGTCCTTGATCACATCAGAGCCATAGTTGATTGACGATCACTCTCACCAAATTTATACAAAGTACATGATGTGTTCCATGTATCCCACTTGAGTAAGTAATTACTATACCCCTGACATGTACTAACTATATAGGTGAAACCCAAGTATAATGATATTTCATATGAGGGTTAGTTCGTGAAGATCCTAGACCATAGATACAATGTTCTATTTAAAAATATAACTCACTAGGTCAATTTACTATGGTGGAAACCCAATTTTGAGGATGAAATATGGGAAATATGAGAGGTGATGAAATATAAGTGTTGTCATATATTTTAGTTTATGAAATAAAATTATGAGGGTAAAACTTATAAAATGGAGAAGAATGTAATGACTAGAACTTATATAAATAAGATTCCATTTTTAATGAATAAATTCTTTATTAACTAATGTAGTGTTATAAAAAACATGCACTACTTTTCTTATTTCGGTCCAGAATAAAATATATCCTATCATATTTAAAAGTTAAATAGCCATCTAAACCATTTATAATAAAAATTCTATAAAATATTTGTTGAGACTATTATATTATAGATTATGATGAAGTTCAACTAAAATAAATGAATGATATGATGTCATCAACCAGTAGGATCATACCCATTGAAACCCATTTATTAGAACCATAGAGGGAGATGTCATCACTAGGATTTCTTTTTTTCCAAACACATTCCATGATTCCACAACTAAAGATTAATAAAAAACCATTTATCTGGGAATTTCATGAAAATAAAGATCATGAACTGAACCGTGTTTACTAAACTTCCCTAAGAAAGTGCCACCATCCCACATCATAACCTTAGGGAATACACTGATGTAATAAGGGGATATGTATATAGACCATAGTAATAGGAATTTTTTTATTTTATTTTAAATATAATAATAATTATATTTATGCCTTTGTATTAATTTATAAATTATTATTTAATGAGCATGATAAAATATAGATTTTGATACAATAAATCAAAATTATATTATTAAGAAATATATAGTTTCAATTAAAATACTATTTTTGATGAATTAAAAAAATATAAATAAATGAATTTTATTGAAATATTATTATTGTTATATAATCTTTAATAGACATATATATGATAATATAATTTAATTAAGTCTAATGAAATTTTTCTAATGGTTGAAAAGTTGTTACAATAATAAAAGCAAGTATTTTTAATAAAATAAGTTTTTTATTTAAAAATGACAATTATCATATCTAAATATATTTCATTAAAATAACTATTATTTTTTAATTACACATGTTTGAGAATACTAATAGAAATTTTTTCATAATTTTAAATGATTGTAAACTTTTTAGTTAAAAATTAAATACGGTATGAATAAACGGTTTGTATCATGAAATCATAATTTCCCAAAATGGGTGTAAAAATAATTTAAAATGATTCCATGAATAGATATATTTTTCCCTCTAAAATAACTAATTTTTTAAGTTATTTGATTAATTTTATAAACATTTAATGAACCCTCTAAATAATGTATTATATTATAAGGATTGAAAATCAAATCTTTATGAACATGACTCAATTCAACATCACCAATTGTATTATTTGAGTATGTTCCATTATTTTCCTAATAATATATTGAAACACACATATATTTGGTAGAAACCATGTGAAAAAATTTTACTATGGTATTTGGTTTTTATTACTTAATTATCGATTCAAAACCTAATTTTAGAAATTAATAAAGAATTACTCACTCTTTTTTTATAAATACCCACCCAAACTACCACTCATCATCACTAAATATCAATTAAGAATTAATTTCCTCTCCCACTTTATCTATGAATCCATTCCTAGTTGTTCCCAAGCACTTAATATTCTCTTCTCAACCATTTACAATTTCTCTATCAGGATAATGGATTCTCTACTCTTCTATTTTATTCAAGTACTTTATTTGTAAAGATATTTTTATTTCAAATTATTCATGTTGTAATGTGTTTTTACACATAAATTATCTATTTAAACGATTCCCATGTAATGATAGACCAAATTTAACTATCATTAACCCCTTCCCTGAATCTCTATGTACAACCGTTATGCTACATAAATTATCATGGTATATTCCATAAAAAAGTTGTGTGTTTTGAAAACCCATCCACTTTTCCACTCAAGGGTATTAAACTATATATACATATCCTTAATTTATTGGATACTAACATATATGTGACACACACTGCTTAATCATGTCATTAAAATTGATTAAATATGTTCTTAAGTTGTATTCATTATTTGGAACAAAAATGCATGTACATAATAGGAATGTGATTGGTGGAAGTGGATATATATTTGACTCCAAATGAATTGGGTAATATTTTTACCTCATGAGATACCATTTATGGTGCATGAGAGGTTATCTTAAGAATTATATGTTATGATTTATTTATAGTTATCATTCAATTATGATTCTAATTTCTTGTTTTATGTTGTTTATACATTATTTTTATGCATCGATGTTTTATATAATACAGTGCTTCAATGTTAATAATTTCAATTCTCTCCATTTTATGTTATTGTTTTATACCTCATGACTCACATTTACCACATTACCTTATTATATGGTTTTATTATTCCCTTACTGGTCTTTATAGCTCACCCATTTCTAATGTATTCCCCTAGGTTATCCTATATGGTATTAGAATATCAATGGAATTTAAGGGAATATTATAGAGTTTTTAAATAATATATTTGTATCCTTATTTATTATTGATGTGATATGTATCTAATTTACTAAATACACTAGGACTATTAACATTCTGGGAGTGTATTATGTGTGTCTTCATTTAATAAATCATTGGTTATGGTTTATAAAATACATGGATTATCCTAGTTTATCAAAACCTTGGGCTTTTTTCTTCTGATATGATGGGTTGTGGAATGCGACCTCAATGAATATTTGTACATCGATGTGTTTACATAGTGATGGAATCAAGTACTAGGTTAGGCTACTATGGATATGGAGTCAGGTTCATGTATGTGGTACCATTACTTGGTGTAGGGTAAGGATGAGAGCCACCAAAAATAGGTAGCTTAATGATTAGAGAGGCCTTGGAATATGAGCTTCGTGTATGGTAGAGGATTCCATCGAATTGAATCTATAATTTACATTTTTTAGAGATAACATGGATTTGGATATTAGATATGTGGACATTCATGACTTACATCCCTAAATTCATGAAGATACTATTTAGACAGGTTATGTATTTAAAGCTCTGATGTTAGGCTTTTCATGGGTTACATACCTAGAGTAAGGTGGTAATTTATTAGAGCTACCATGGATTATGATATTGGATGAACAACTATCTTGATATGGGTCCCTAGGGTTGCGAAGTTGCGATTGGGGAGGCCTGGGATTTGGGGCCTACATGTTACTTGGGTTGCACAATTTCAAATATGTGATCATAGACAACACGACCTTGCCTGAAGTAGGTATAGTCAATTGATTGAACATACTTAAGAACCGATAAAGGGTTTTATTTACATACTTCGTCATAGTTAATTATTAATTTCAAATGGATGTGTTACATTCAAATATCATTATGTATGATCATTATTATGAGACTATACTGGTGGTGCCCAATTGAGTTAGATACTCAAAAAATATATTTGGAAACCTTTTCACATGGGTACCTGACTATCTTTAACACTTTTTTATAGGAATAGGTTGCACTGAGGAATGTGATCAGTTTTTCATGATCAGGCATTATATCTTGGATGGTATCAGGAGACCAGAAGAGTTTTGATCGAGGATTTCATGTATCTAAAACCTTTATTTCCTTTTATTCTAGTATGTATATGTGATCATCACAATCTAAAATCAACAGTTGTATATGTGTTGTGGTTTTTCATTCCTTTATTTCATTTCATTTTTGACCTATTTATATTTATTACTTTCAAATTGTTTATTCATGATGAATTATACTTATATATTTTTTCTTTCTTGCTAACTAGGATATATAGATTATATTCCCCTCATATTGTCATCCTAGACCATCACTGTTTGTCATATCCACTATAATATGGGGAGGTTCACTTGATATATAGTGGCACCCAACAATATTTTAACTTTTCAGTAGTTCAGGGTGGTATGACCTTTAAAACGATCCAATGGTCTGATGTCTTTGGAAGACTAGGTTCATAATACATCAAAATATGGCTAAGGATGAAAATTATTTATATTATTTTCCCTAATAATCTCCCAAATCCATTTGATCACTTAAAACTACATGGGATAACAAGAAAAATACATAAATATCACTAGTAAGATAAAAAATCATGGTAATGGAATAAACATTATAAATATATTCAACATTTTATTCATGTGATACATCATGATTTCATAAGGGGAAGGGTAAATGAATGATCATATGGAGTAATGAAATATATTTGTTGGAAAAAAATTCCAAGGCATCATATGAATGTGGTAGAAACATAGAACATTAAATAAGTAAATTTTAATGATAACTTCCAAGACAACATCACATGGTTGATAGAGTCCCATCATTGAATATGTTTACTCCCAAATCCAAAACATATAATCTCATGAAAAATAAATATTACCCAATACATAGAATATATATATAGAACAGTCCTCATTATATATACAATAACATGTATTCCTTGAATGTAAATCATTCATAAGGAATAATAATCCCAAAACCCCAAGGAAAGAAAATTGGTTACATAATCATGTCATAAAAAATAGCCAAATGGAATTTCATAATTAATTCCATGAAAAAGGGGACTAAATCATTATAATACATTAGAAGAAAAATAATTAATAATAAGACATAAAAATTAAGTCCAGGTGAATTAAATACATAAAAATTAGTGGATAAATAACTTTTATAATATTCATTTTATGTGGGGTTTTAAGAAAAATGGGTAAAGAATCATTAAAGAGGGAAAGGGAATAATAATTTCCATAAAAACATGAAATAAAATAGGTAATAATAATAAATTAGTATGTTTATAGCCCATGAATGGCTAAAAACATTAAATTTATTTGTATATTAAATGCGGAAAGAAAATTGAGATGTTGTCTTAAATCAGCACTAATTAATGAACGAATTTGTGAAGGAAGATTATAAAACATGCAAATCCCCATCAATGAATGGTTACATAAAAAAGGTATATATGTATAGAAAATATATTCATAATATATAAGAATTAAATAAGAATAAATGATAGATAAATCATTACCCAATGAAAATAGAATTGTTCAGAGGCATATCCCATACATCATGTCCACATTTATTTTGCAGTTTCACTTGACATCCTGAATAATAAGATTAAATATATTGAAAATACGATTTGAAACCATAATTTGATATATATATATATATATATATGTATTATAAATATTTATTGTCAGTTTAGATTTATTTAATTGATATATCGTGTCAATAATTACTATCATGAAGTTGTTGGTTTCAGGGTTGTAAGGTCACTTTAGTTTATGGGTAATTATTGAAGTTCTTTTCAAATGTAACTACAACTATTAAAGTTAAATGAAATGATATTAAGGTTTTTATAGAAATTTAAATGGACCCAAATATCTAAATTTTCATTGATAAATGGTATTTTTAATTTAGAATTAACTATATAGTCATACAATGATTTTATTTAGGTTCTCTTACAAACCATCATGAAATTGATTCCTTTTATATAATTAAAAGATTATAAATAAATTAAAGAACATTAAATATGCTATAATATATTTATAATTTTTGGGCCCAGTATTTCATTTTTTCAAATTATATTTCAATATATGTTTTTTTGAGTTTAGATAAAGTGTTGATACCTAGAGGATTGTTATGGATTCATGAAATGAAATTGGATGTCATTCTTGAAAAATTTATCCACATTATCTCTGAATATTACTGAAGTGGTCTTAAATATTTGACACATGTGATAAGTAGTTTTCACATTGTATACAAAATTATGATAGCCATGCAAGGTATTTTAATACATTAGGATGTGAATAAGTATTTCATGAAAACAATAAATTATATATTGAATGAACAAAGAAATTAATTCCAAGAAAGTTTTTATTTAAATAATGATTTTAATATTCCTTGGAAAAATTATAAAATCTATACAATATAATTTTAATAAAATATATTTTTTTATTGAAGAAGAAATTAATCAAGGAATTGTTTAAAATTTTTCTTGTAAATGATTCAGTCTTTGAGAAGTTGGGACATGAAAATGAAATTATATATTTTCATGAGGTATTTTTTCTTGAGGTTCATTTATTTACCTAGATATTTTCTATGTATTATTTATATTTTTTTATTAAAAAATGGGTAAACCCACAACATATGTAGACTAGCTCAACTGAGAGATCTTTTAGGGGCCTGGAGGTCAACCACACCCATGGGAGCCTACCTAAGACATCCATGGGTGGAAAAAAGAAACCCTATATATGTGGTCCACATGAGAATGATCCCATAAGGTTTACATGAGTTGTGTAGGAAAAAATGTGTGGGCGACAAGGCCAAAGGGAGAGCCTGAATGAGGTAGTGCTAGTGGAGGTTTTTGAGAACTTCAGAGTACTCACTTCTGGTTAGCCGAAGGAATAATGGGAGTTATTAAGAGAACCTCAACGAAAAAATATTTTGATGTGGGACTATTGAAAAAAAATATGGTTCATATTCCTTAAAAATTATGAATAACTCCTATGTTATCTAATCGTGTAGATATGATTCGTCCTATCTATCATATAATCGACTTCCTCTATCTATTTTCGAAGGCTTATACTTGAGCGAGTAATTCTACCATTGATGAGCCATGTAAATCATTCATGCATCTATTGTAAAAAAATGAAGGCATGAATGCAATAATAAATTTATCTTTGAACACCTGTGATCTATCAAATATCCAAGAACTTGTTACATTCAATATTCATGCTCTCCAAGGAATTAATAGAAGAATCCCATGTGAGATGATAAAGATAATTTCATCCAATGAGGGTACATTTTTGATAAATTTACAGGGTATGTCCAATATGAGTGGACTTGCATGTAGACTAAATTTAAAGTTGTACACTATGTGAATAATTAAAACATATCCTATATGTTTTTAAATGATGAAACATGTATTATTCATGGGTGTCATCATATGGGGAAACCACAGTCCTTTTAGGTTAGTTTAGAGATTGAAGATGCACCACATGAAGAATAAATTCGTAGTGCATGATCCTACGATGTTTTAAATGGATGTATGAATACATGTTATGTGAGTCGTAGGTGATCACCTAACTTCATGATAAAGTAGAGATCTTAATATATGATCCCCATAGGTATTTGAGATGTTGTCTATGAAGAATAAACATATCCAAAATACACTCTCGTATTTTATATGTAATGCATACATAATAATACCCATGGTTTATGGGGTTTTAAATGATTATTACTATAATACCCACACTTTGGAGGTTTTTAAAATGTGTGACATTATACCCACATCATTTGGGTATTAAAATCAAAAGAAAGGAATTAAATTTATTAATAATTTCACATTTAACTGAAGATTTAAATAAGGAAATTTAAATAACGTAATTATTGAGATCGATTGTTTTTTTGTATAAAAACATGAATGTAGTTGATGATATAATATTTTGAATTGAAATATACATTGATATCATGATACAACATTTTATTTGAGAAAGAAAGAGTTTGATGTTGAGATCCATTAAATAAGAATAAGCAACTATAGTGAATTAGCATTCCAATATTTATGATAATATAGATTTCACTAAATCTCAAATGAGTCTTGGGACTATCATTTATGATGTTCTTGAGGAGGTACATGAGAAATTGTGATTCATTGAGCTCATATAGAAAGTTCAAATATCATTCTATAGTGGACCACTCCTTAAATGATGTTGAATGATTCCAGTTGGTTCTGATAGCAGCTGAAGGCATCTAGTTGAAGCCAGGAGTAGAAGTAGTGTCTCAATTAGAGCCAAAGAAAGAAGTATTTTTGTTTCATACAAAAGAAAATGGATTCTAATAGTTAGTGAAAAATCATTAGTATCTGGGTTGGAGATATTATATTTATATTCACCTATTTGATAGTGAGGAATCCATGTTAGGGGTACAACCAACATAGAAAGGAGTTTACCTTTCATTATTAAACCCTTTTAATTATATTTACTTCTCACCGTTAGTTTACTATTGCACATGAGGTGATATTGATAGATGATATTAAGTGGTTCAAGAACCTTAACATGTTAAAGGGGATGAATATTAAAGAAAACTAATTCATAAATATAAACCACTAACTCATTCCTCACCTCATAGTGGTCAATCTGGCCTGAGGCTATACAAGTGGAATCAAACATTTCATCACCTCTGAAGATCAAAGTGAGTCTTTATAAAGTACATACATCAAGAAATGAATAATCCATGTCATTTAGATATTTATTCATAAAATCATAATATTAAAAATATTATATAATAAATAAAGATAAAGAATAACCCTTAACTAAATGCTAAGGACCTATCAACTCTAGGTAATTAAAATGGTGTATATTGAAACAAATCTTAGGATTATGATTATAATAAAAAATCATGGAAAATTTTTTTCATGATGGATCACATAGTGATATTTATTCAGTATTCAAGGAACATATAAATTATTCTCCCTTGATAAGTGGTAAAAATATTTTTAAATTCAGAATGGTTCGTTATAATGAAAAATTACAACATGAATATGATGTTGATTCTATGGAAGAGGCATTAGGTAACGATGAAAAATTTTTAAATAGTATATTAATTTAATATAAATGATTTAATAGAGATATTAATGGTTAATTCAGAAATAAATGTCGATGGCTTCATCCAGTAGACTCGAACCATACGAAGCCCACTTATCAGAGCTTGGGAAGGAGGTGGCATCTTTGGGCTTTTCTTTGGACCATGCCCAAGCCGAACTCTAGGGTGTCAAACTTGAATAGAATCACCTATTGGAGAAGTTCATGATAGTGGAGATTACTAATAGGGAAATGTTACTTGAGCCTCCCCAAGATTCTCTCACCATCACACACCTTACCCTCAGGTCGTATGCGGGTGTTTTAAGGGGATATTTTTCAAAGCCCTAATATGTAATTCCATGGTATTAATAAAATTATTGTTTCATTATTTCTATGTTATAACTAGTTTTTAATAATAAAATATAAGTTTATTTATTTTAGAAGTTAAAAATGGTATTTAAAAGATTTCCCTTACATGGATGGTTTTTATGGAAAAATAAACATCATTTTTGAATTGGAAATGTCAAAATTAATCTAGGCTGAATTTTTCGAAGTTCTCTAAAAAGTTTTATTTTTTATGCATATTGATTGATGAATAGTATTTTTATGAATAGTAAAATGAAGTTTAATTTTTAAATAACTTTTTTAGGAATTTATTTTAAAAAATCTAATAGACATGGTTGTAATTAAGGTGAAAAATGTGGTTCATTGAAATCAAAATAATTTTTGGTGAATAATTTTTACCCCTATGAATAGTAATATGAATAGTAATATGAATATTAATGTGACCATTATAATTCATAAAACATATTATTATTTTATTTTAATAAGGTTATAAGGTATTGGAATGTCGACTAAATTTCAAGGTGTCAAAAAATGAGTTATAGATTTTGAATTATAATTATTGATTAAATTATGATTTTAATTAATAATTAAATTAAAAATATTTAGAAATTGTTTTCAGAAAATAGAGTTCATTTTTCTATTCTACACGTCGAAAAAGGGTTAAGGTGAATATTTGGTATAATTCTAAAACAACTAATTTTTCAGTGAATAGTAAAAATACAGATTTGTGTTTCGATAAGTTTAAAGATATAATGACTGCATCATGATAACGTCATGAGTTTTTTTGAGGTTTGGTCGATCAATGGGGATGAATTACTGTATGAGGGGTCCCATGTTTTCAAATACCATGGGCAAATACCATGGTCAAGCCCATGGTTTTGTGAAAACCACTTGTGATGTGTCCTTTGAAATTATTAAAGTACCACCTCCCTTTCCCTATAAATACCCACCCGTTCCTACTATATGTTTCACTCCCAACTCTCCCTAAACGAATCTCTGGTCACATTAGCTCCCAAGGAGTCCTACCAAGGTGCCCTCAAGCCTCCAAGGTCCCGACCATTGAGTTTTAGGACTTACGTTTTAAGGTGAGGGATCCTACCTCTCTCATTCTTTTCAAGTACTCTCTTTTATGTCATTTCATTTATTTTCCATATTCATATGTTGGAAGATGTTATTTTATATTCACCTTACTGTAATTTTTATTTTAATATGATGATACACCCCCTCTTTCTCTCATTAATTCATTTTAATAATGTTTATGTGGCCTCGTTAGGCTGCCGAATTTTTGTAAGGGATTCATTCACTCTTCCCATTTTCAAAGTTCTTATTTCATGTCAGGTCTTTCATGTTCCTTTGTTCCATGTTGGAGTATGATATATATATTAATCATACTATAATTTTTATTTTCACATGATGAGAGACCCTATTTAATCTCATGAATTCATTTTTTTGATGTTTTATGTGACGCTGTTAGGCTACCAAATTCTTCATAACAGAAATATTATTTTTATCTTGCTTTCATGTTTTTCATTTCATGCGGTATGTCCTTAAAATTTAATTTCCATTTTCTTATATTATTTATATTCTGTCTCTATACTTATTTATGGATCATTTATGAGTGTGTGACCCATGTCCCCTCTCTTTTCAATGTTTTCTAAAACCATGCAACATAGTCGTTATGCTGTCGAATTTTCATCTCAAAATGTCTCTATATTTTTCTAAAATTCATTTATTTTATTAAGTGAATACTCTAAACTCTTTATTATACAGATTTATTAACATATATATCAAAATTTTTCTATTTTAAATTCTGGGATTTACATACATGAGACCCGCTTTCCTTTCCCATGGGTTTAAAGTGACATAAAGATCACGTCTCTAAAGTCGTTTTTAAAATGTTATGACTATGAAATGAAACCCATTTATTTTATGCTATATGGGTTATTTATGAAATGATTTATGATGATATATTTGTCTCACATGATAATAAAGACAAAATATGGGTGCTCTTTGATAGAGCTTTCATGCATTGGGTAAATACTTAATCTCTAGAGATGACCATTTTAACGATACCTTGGTGAATAACCTTGGTAATTTTTTATGACACCTTGGGGATGGACCTTGGTGATACAGAAATGATTGTCTAAGTCAAATGTTGTATCCATAACTTCAATTTATGAAACACATTATTTTTATTATGATATGCCTCATGTTCTCTTTCTTATGCCTTAATGTTATTGATCATGACTTTATTGATGTATCTCAAGTTCACATGTAAAAATGGTTCTCTTGTTTCCCTTACTGGGTCATCGACTCACCCTTTCCTTTGATGTATCCTCCCAGGTTATGAGATTCTGTAATGAACTTAGGATGAAAAATTAAGAAACCATTCAAGTGTTTAAGAATAATGTTTTATGTCATCATGTGTTAAGTTCCTGGTTTCTATGACACTAAACCTTAAATATCCTCAGTTTTGTATAATGTAGTGAAACGTTTATGTAATGAAAAATGTGGGATGCCATACATTATCTAAGAAGTTTGGAATTTCCAACACTCTAAAAAACATGTTAAAAAAAGGATGAAAAAATTTCTTTTTAAAATGAAATATATGTCAATTTTATAGATGAATTGTAATGAAATTTTTGTGAAAATAATTTATTTAATATTGTACTTGTAGATGCCTTCGACGTATTTGAAAAAAATTCCACAATGTATCTATGAGGGTCAAAGCTACTTAACTGGGTGATAAAGTTTAAATGTTAAAGGATATTGAAAATTTTTTCTAGGAATCAAGAATCATGTACGAATAAAAAATGAAGAATCTGAATGAGGAATGGTAAGAAAAGCTAATTTTAGTTCAAGACAAGAACAATTCCCTCAACATGAATTCTTTTGACATGGAGGTGACATTGAAAAAATAGTAATCACAAAAAGTTTGAATATCCAAAATAATTTATAAATGTGATAATTCCACTGAATTTTTTATTAAGGATAATAATTCCAATATGAGTATTATATCATCCCCTGATCCAATGACAACATCCATTACGAAAACGGTATCACATAACAAAGAAGATATCTTCTGTGATAATGTTTTTTCAGGAACTGATACAAATTTTAAACCACACTCTGAAAAATTATGGATGGTGAAAAATATTGATAAATATAACACATAAAGGGTGGATTTTAAAAGTGTGAAGCTTTTTTCCAGGAAAAGTTTCCCAAAAATTTATGGTTCCACTAAAAAAACAAGGTTAGAAACCTATGAAAACTAAAATAATTCAACTGAAAAATATGTGAAAAAGTCTCATAGGCTTTTTTTATTATTGCTGTAAATCTGGGTAAAAGGCATTGGAGTATTGGAACAAAATTTTCATTCATGATAATCGAATAAATCCCTGAGAAAGGGGGAGAAAATCTAAATAATGGAGAAAATTAAAAAATGTTAGATGCACTTTCTTAAATCAAAAGGTGTTTCAAAAATTTAGGTGGAAAAATATATTCCACATAAAGATGGTGACCTGTTTGTTTGGTGTACTATATCTAGATATGCTCCACACAACTTTACATATATTCTCACTAATTGGTTAGAGCAGTTTAAAATTAAAATGAAATCACCTGGGATCCCATGTATTCAAATGACTATAATTGAAAAAGAGAGTTCACAAAAAGGGAATACTGATATTGGGAGAAATGAATTGACCAAGTGGAGAGGTATTCTCCATCATGAATGTTACTTAGGTTGAATAAAATGGATATTTCTTATTATCTATCATTTTATGTGTTTTAAGATAAAATTTAGGGAATTTAAGGGGATTTTTGAGGTTATCACTTCTGTAAAACATGAATAGATACTACTTTATGGAGTTTTTTGACTTCCATATAATAGAAATGTGCATCTTTTAAGGAAGAGAAACTATGGGAATAAATCTAAAAACCATGGTCCAAATTCAAAGTTGAAGATAAAGGTATGATAATCAAAATTTTATCCCATATTATTAATTTAATTATAATATCATTTGAGAGGGAGATATTTATTGTTTTAAAAGAGAGACAAAGGAATGGATATGCCTTTCCCACATGAACTTTTCTATTGTGTTTTTTGATGTGTGACTAGGATTTAGCTTTTCATTGATAAATACTGTTATTTAATCCCCTTTTATGATAATTGAGACATTCTATGAATGATTTCACTTTCATGGTATTGAATGGATAACTTAGACAAAATTGGTTGCATCTCTCTTATTTTGAACACCGACTTAGCCAATATATTCTTAGAGTTGATTAACTAAGATCTCTTTACAAATATAACCATGTGAGATCATCCTTCTCTTAGAAGTGGTAAAAAAATTCTTATAAGGGAGATGATAATGTTATTGAGAAAATATATTAGATGAGAAGACCCCCCCCCCACACTTATAATTTTTATTTTATTTTCAATGGGTGGGGGAATATTTTTAACACACATATTGAATTTTAAATATCTGAATATATATGGAAAAAATAAAAAGGGAAGGATTTTTTTTCCCAGTGTGTCGTTTTTTTGTCAATGATGTGTCAATATGGGTTTTTTTAGTTTGGATGAAGTGGCCATACATGGGGAATTTTCATTGATTCATTAAATGGAAATGTATATCATTCATGGAAAATTATCCATGATAATTGAGATGGTTGTTGAAGTGATATTAAATGTTTAACATGTGTGCTAAGGATTTTTCAAATTGTATACTACAATATGATAACCATTAAATTCATTTTATTACATGATGATGAAATGAATATGTCTATGGAAAAAAATTATATATTTTATGATGAATGAATTTGAGGCCCTAAATTGGTTTATAATCATGATGAAATTATGATTCCATTAAATAACTATAAATTCCATGAAAAATTATTTGAATAAAATATATTGTTTTCCTTGAATAATAAATGTATGAAGGAATGGGTTTTAAGTTGTCTTAGAAATGGTTTGTTCTTTGTGAAGTTAGGCCATGAAAAAAGGAATTATGTTTATTAATGAGGTATGATGGATTGAATTTCATTTCATTACATAGATTTTTTCAAATAATAATTTATATTGAGATCATTAAAAAATAGGGTAAACCCACAATATACCTAAATTAGCTCAATCGAGGGAACTTGTCAGACCCAAAGATCAACAAAACCTATGTGATCCATCCCAATAAATCCATGGGTGGTAGAGTATAGGCCGATGTATAGGGCCAATATGAGTAAATTCCAACATGGATAACATGAGTAGCAGTGGTGCCACCATGTGGGGTAGCATGGTGGCAGGGAGAATTGGTACTGGGTGGTTCTAGCAGTTGTTCGGGAGTCGACCCTTGTACTCACTTCTGGTGAACTGAGGGAAGCCTGATAGATATTCATCATTCCTCAACCAAAGAATATTTCAATGTGGGATTGTGAAAGAATAATATTGTTCATCCACCTTTAAAATATATGAAATTTAATTTTTCATCTGGACATGCTAATTTGCTTCATCCAATTGAGAATGTCATTGTATTCCCTCATCTGTGATTGAAGGATTCTGATCGAATAGGTAATTCCTCCATTAATGAACCATATAAATCTTTTTCACATACACCAGAGCTAAATTAAGTCTATTAATTCATTAATGAATTTCATGTGAACAATTGTGATCCAACTAAGTCCAAGAATGTGTTATGTTTTATATTCATGCTCTCATATGCATTAATAGAAGTATATTGAGCCAGATTATGAAGATGAGTTATTTGTGAAAAGTAAAATGAAATATAAATTAAAAATTAATGTCTGATATGAGTTGAAAATCATGTAGTTTAACTTGAATACAAGTAAACCAAATTTAAATTATGATTATCATGTGAAGAATTAAACTTGATCCTTTATGTGTTTAAATAAAGAAAAGGGGGTGAGCCACTGGTGTGATCATATGGGGAACACTGATTCCTTTTGGTTTGTTTATATTTAGAATCTACACCATATGAAGAATTAATTTATAGATGCTGATCCTTGGCTATTTGAAATGAATATATGAATGCATTTTGTGTGAGCCTCTGTTGCTCAACTAGTTTCATGGCGAAGAAAATAACTTAACACTTGATCCCCTAGGGTATTTGATATTCTATCCATGAAGATGAAAAACACACCATATTCACTAGGGAATTTTATATGTGATGCATCAATAATAATAACCATGGTTTATGTGATATTCAATGATGTTTAATAAAATACCCATGCTTCTTCATTATTTAAAATGAGTGATATAATACCCACATCATTTGGGTATTAATATTTTAAGAAAAAATTAAATTTTGTATTCCTAACAAATTTAAATAAGGATTTAAATAATGGAATTTAAATCAAGAAATTATTGAGACCCCATGAATAATGATTTTTTATAAATATCTGCATGCAGGTGATGAAAATATATATTGAAATGAAATATCCGTTGGGATACCAAAATGTTGTTGTATCGATGAAATAAAGAGTTTGAAGGTGGTAGACTTTGAATAAGTAGGAGAAACTATAGTTCATGAGCGTTCAATGATTATGGAGAATCCACATTTCACAAAATCTAGATGGTGTCTTGAGACCAAAATTTCTTAAGTTCTATATGAGGTACATGATCAAGTCAGATTCAGAAAACTCTTGGAGCAATATCAAAGAACATCCTAGAGTAGATAAATCATATAATAAAGAAGAATTATTCTTTTTGGTTTTGGGAGTAGTAGAATTATTCTAGGTTTAGACAGTACAAGAAGGAATTTTATGGTTTGAGTAAGAGTAAGAAGTATTTCTGTTGGAGCTAGTATCAAATAGATTCTTTCAATTAGAACCTTAGAATAAGTCTCTCAGTTAGAGCTAGGATCATTGATTCTGCTTGTTTGGAAGTGAATAATTCATGTTGTGGTGTATAAATAACATGTCAAGGATTAGGCCTTTCATTTTTGAACCTTGTTATTTATGTTTTCTTCTCTCTATTATTTTACTATTTCACACATAGTTGAGATTGAGATATAATATTGAGTGGATCAAGAACCTTAACTTGTTCAGTATGTTTAATTTTAATGAAAAGGAATTCATAAAAATAATCCAATAATTCTCCCCTCCCCACTTAGTGGTAAATCTTCCCTAGGGATCCAAAATTACCATCATATTTAACCATAATATTGTTTATATAACCATCCTTGATCGTGGTGGAGAAAAAATGTACTTTTTTATGTAGGTGGTGAATCTTTCATATTGTGATCATTTTTATAATTTTATAATCAATTAATGGGAAGGTTGAAAATGAAATTTATATCATAATAATAAAATAGAATTATATTAAGATATTGATGTTAAAATTTCTAGGTGGATAGAAATCACATTAGGGTAGTTAAAGAAGAATCATGTCAAAATAGGTTCAGTTGTGAATTTGAATATTCCTTTGGTTGTCTCCTCTTAGGCTACCCCAAAAGGCTCCTTGGAATCGTCTATGGTGAAACCAATAGAACTATAACATGGGTGAGATGATTATAAATATAATTAATAATAAATATAGAAATATTCAAGCCTTATTAATTCTAAGGATAAGTGGAGTTGAGGGGTGGTATTTATACAAGGAGGATAGTGTTGTTCTTTGAATATTATGTTCACATGTTTATTATTTTGGCTCAACACTACAAATAGTAATGAATCATATCATAATAATCAAAATTAACAATTTTATTCATTAAAAAATCTCTCAAGGGGGTTAGTAATGAGGAATTTTGAGTGAATCACCAAAGATTACACACATGAAATCCGAATGAATTGACCCAGGATGAAGATAATTAATAAGTCTTTCATGAGGACAACCTTTACTAGAAAGACAATAATAAATTAGACTACCTTCCCTCTAGGTTTTACTAATCTCCATGTCTTGATGAACTATTATTATGCACTTCCTAATAAAATAAAACAGATCCATTTGTATGTTTCCCATACCTTTATGTGCCTCCACCAAATTCTTGGAGTCATATTCCACTACTACCAAGACAATATTGTACACTCTTCGTAGATAAATCCCACTAAGGATAGCTCTACCTTCAACCCCATGATAATTCCCTGAATCATAAAAGGAGATGAAACCAAGAAGCATCGAGCCCCTTCCTTCCAAAAAAATCCACCTCCACACATCTTTCCTTATACATTCTTCATAGAGAATCTACACTAAGGATGGATCTAACTTAAGCCCCAGGATAATTCCTTGAAACATAAAAGAAGATGAAACTGAGAAGCATCAGTCCCATTCCATCCTAATCCAATTCACCTCCACACATTTATCCCTATAAATAGGATCCCTTGATATTTACCTCGAAACCAACACTAGGGGGTTCAAAGTAATCTGGTGATGCAACATAGGATATCCTCATCCCCAATCCATATTTTCGTGATAAAAAAGAAAACTAGAAAGATTAAATGGAACCATTCCTCCAAAAATTAGGGCACTGAGATACTCCATTAATGAAATGACATGCACTAGAATGTCAAGGAGAGCGTAGAAATGAACCTCTATAGCTCTTTTCTAAGCATCCAACAAATCCCAACAAACCAAAAAAACAATTCCACAAGCTTTGCTGACAGAACCATAAAAAATTGTACTATGAAACAAAGAAATAAAAACATGTATCCATGGAATAACATCACACATATATCCCCATCCACTACTTAATAAAATCTCAAATGATATTTTCTCATTCACTTATAAAAAGCGATGCCAGGAAGATTCCTAATTGGAGTTCTTACAACAACAACATCTCTATGCTAAGACAACACCTCATCAAGGAATATTATAATCGGAGGGTAAGTCATGATGCCTCATATTCCAAACCCAAAAAAACATCTTATATGGGATTTATTTTTACTATACCATGCTGGACCAACCATCAACCACAATCTCATCACAGTCCAAGGAACATGAGTCTTTATCCTGGAATGACCCAGACATCATCTCAGTGATCATACACCTATCAGGATCCTTTACCATATTAATATTATCAAATAAATATTGATTCTTAGTAGATAGATTCATATGAATCATTCATGGGTGTCTGGTTCACTCTCTATAGGATATGTCTGCGGTCAGACACCATAGAAGGGAATGAACATTACCCACCCAATTTTCATTCTAGAACCTAACATCACTGCATCCTACCACCCATCAAACCCTATCATTCTAGATATATAGATTATCAAAAAAACATATTATGAGGATTGATGGCCTCTTGGTGTTCACTACCAATCTTTTCCAATAATCCCCATAATAATCATACATGAATGTTTCCCAGAGAGAATATCCTTGATTAATCATTCATTACATTTGCACATGTATGCCAAGAATGGTGTCAACAGGGATAAATATATCAATACCTCCATCTTTTACTAGTTTTTTCATCCTTACACATGTTTCCAAATGAATTTTTTTTGGTATCCCATATAAATGATTTCATAAAATTTTATTGAGTATTCATAGTTCCATGGGGAGCTCCAATAACATACAAAATATTAATTGGCATGGAAGTCCAAAACCTATTCAAAAGGGTAATTCCTCATCCAAAAGATAAGATTCAATTTTTCAAATTACAAATGCAGGTTGATATTATATTTATAATACCGTTACAGAATACTTTCGTTATCTTATCATTGGATATGGGATCCCCCTAAACAAATAATGGAAAAGATTCTCCTTTGTTTTAAATTTTTTTATTGAATTTGGTTTCTTCGCTTTTGAAAATATATATAAATATTTAAACACCATTTTTGACAAGGTTGATCAATTTCCATCTCCATTCACTATAATACTCCATCAATCTGTTGAAACCCCTCATTTATTGTTTCCATCCGTTGATAAAAAACAGAATGACATAGATGAACATAAGGTGCGATATAATACCTGATATAAGTCTATTATTTTATAGGAGAATATTTATTTCTATAAAATCAAATTTGATGTTCCTGGTTAGTGCCTCAAAATCCAAGATAAAAGAGCTTGGTGACACTTTATCCCCTTTCCTTGGTCCTCAAAATATGTTATTGAAGAAAACAAATTCATCTCGTGATTCATATTTATATCCATGGAGAAGCATAACACCTAAAAAATAAGTCACATGCCCAATCCTTGATAACAAAATGATCCATGACTTATAGATTAAGTTCCATTCCATCTAATATTAGAATTTATCCATATATACCGTAATCATAATGTAAAATAGAATATTTTTCTTGAGGATGTCATTTTTTACCTTATTATCAATGATAAACAACCTTTGGATGCTTTTTACCTTCAGGATACCATGTTGTTCATCATAAATAATTCTTGGAAGTACCTACCCACGACATTTACTAAAAATTAAAGAAGTATCTTATAATAGAATCTACATAAGAGTATAGAACTATTTTGGATAATAAAAGTTGTGTCCTTGACCTTTTGAAGCAACACCAAAGAAGATAAATAAATTGATCTAGGATTAGAACCACCTATTAAGTAGTCCTTGATATCACCAGTCACCTGATCCTAAACAATAATCCACATTTCCTTAAACAAATAACCAGGGAAACTGTTAGGCCAATGGGCACTTTGTTAATTCAATCCCAACACTTCTTCTTTGATCTCTCTTCCACTTAGAACCGCCTTCAAAAATTTACTTTCAATCTTTGTTACCATTATTAGAATATTAGACAAAAAATATCCCATATCCACTCTACCCTAGAAACCTTCCATAATCCATGATCATCATCCCTATAATAAGATGCTCAAAATTATATTTTTCAATGCCCCCAATAGCCTCCACATCTTTAGTATATTTACCATACTCAATCCGGATGTTGAATCTCCTAACCACCTATAGTTCCATAATACATGCCTAGAAAAATGAAGTGTTCCAATATCACATAGGGATCTAGGGTTATATTGATAATTCCCTAGAAACCCATTCAAATTCCAACAATGTCTAAGTAAAAAAATTCTTCTTACTAACAATGAGTGTGAAATGGTCATCATCCCATTCATATTGCAGCCACTCCTCTATTTTGTCAATGTCATTTATGAGGTCTTCCAAATTGAAGTCGACACTCCTTCTCTCAAAAAATCACTCCATAATTCCCTTCTTCAAATGATTAAAATTATTATGAATACCCCCCCCCCCCCACATTAGGATAACCAAAGTGTTCTTCCCCATCTGAAAAAGACTCGAATCCCTCACCCTAATTGAAGAGAAGTGAAAAAGATTCTCCTGCAGTGTTCCTTTGTTTTTAGGTAGAAGAAAGAGTGGAGATTGATTTTTAAATTATCTATTGATATTTTTAACCTTGAATTGAGGAAAGAGTCAATTATCTAATTGTTGGACATGCAATAATCCAAAGTACTCTAAATTATGCTCTTATCCTTTTGATTATTGCACTACGTAAAATGGTCCCCCAATAATCCTAAGTCTAAAACCCTATTATGTATCATAAAATCTCTGAAAATATTTATGGAATTATTGGGATATCTTTTACCTCTATTCTTCTCTAAACAGTCCTAAGTAGTATTAAAATATCCACTATTGAACCAAAGGAAATTCCCTTATTTCTGACCCATGCTATATCCCCACAAATCCTCCTTGTTCATATAATTTCATTAGGTATAAATTAAAGATAAAAGAAAGTTTATATTTATAATACCAACCTTGAAAATAATACTAGGATGTATGAAATAAAAAAATTTCATAGTGATTTTATTTTTTTTAATCCAAATGTGGTTATTTTGAATCCCTTCATGCATAGCTTTTGAAAATCCCAGTCACCAAACAAATTTCCCAATATTTTTTACATAGAGCATTGGTTCCAACATTACAATTACATAAAATTGAAGTTTATGAGAATCATTTGAATGATGCATTGTTTTAGCTCAAGCCGTCAAACCCCTGACATTTCAGATAATAATATAAATCATTGATGAAAAGAAAAAAACACGGCCTTGAGGATCATGAAGAAAACATTCAACTCTGATTGAGACTCTAGATTGATTTTTTTAGATTTAGAACACGTAATGCGAACACCATCCTCAACATAAGGTGCAAGAGTGGAAACAAAATCCCTTGATGTCATAGGTAATTCAGTAAGCACGTGTTAAGATTTTAAAGGAAATACCAATGTCCTGTAGTGGTGGGTAACCATATTTTCTGAACAACCACCATTGGAGACCTATTGTAGCAGTTGGTGGCCTCCCATGATGACATTCCCATAAGATATAGTTTCAATCCTGAGAAATATTGCAGCAGCCATTTGCATCTTCTTCACCCTCTACTGATATATATATGTGCTTCTTGTCTCTGAGATGATATATGTGGGAGTTTGTAAACATTGTATCCCCATTTGAATAAGAATATATTTTCTTCTGCATGGATGTTGGTCATCCTACTACACCACGTAATTTTTGTGTGTCCCTATTTGATTTTCTTCTCTGATTTTATGTGAAATTATGAGAGGTTAAGTGCTTCCATCCCAAAAAAGTGGCATCAGAGGGTGAGTTTGATTACCAAAGAAAGAACTTGAACCCACTTATGTCTGGGATTCCTATTCAAAGTTCGTATATGATCATTTTAAACCATTTCTATCCAAATATGTATATGTCCTAGCAGCCACACTAATTTCCTCTTGAAGCTGTTGCCTATGATCCACAATCCTCGTGCTTCCTATGATACCTGCTATATGTGTGTACCTACAGCCACTACTATCGATGCTTCCTTCTTCAAGTGTGTCTGAAAATATGGATCTTCTCTTTAGTGTGGCCATCAAATGCCTTGATTTTCATGCCTTTCTCCAATAGAAAAATCTTTTTAGTCATGAAAACCCACTATTTTTTCAAAAACATTGGTTTGATCCCTCTTTAACCCCCTATGTTTGTATGTTTTTCCTTCATTTTCTATTATAGTGTGGCATAGTAAAATTGGGAATAAAAATCAAGGTAGAAGAAAATGATAATGGAAAAATAAAAAAGGAATATTTCATGGAATTTTTGAAATTTGGAATTAAGAAAAAATGATAATGGAGGAGGGGTCCATGTGATGTGGCGTGGAAGTCAAAAAAGAAAAAGGTGATTTCTTTTTCCTCTTACTTTTGAAGTGGGGTAGAGAAATTTAATTGTTTTTAAGGAATATTGGGTGGCATGCTTCATTTTGAAAAATTGAGTTGGTATTTTTTTAGTATTTCTTTTAAATCAAATATATAAATATGTGGAATAAAATTTTTGTATTGATTTATGATCTAATTTGAAAAATTAAATAGTGGATTTTATTGTTTTGTTTCTATTCCAGATTCATTAGTGTTTTCCATTTTTGAAAATTTTGATTTGTTTTTGTGACGGACAATCCACAAACCGAAAGTAGTTCAAGATCACCCCAGGAGTCTATTTTCGCTAAATATTTTGGTACTGCAAATACTTTTGGACATAAAATTATGGTGTTTGGTACCAAATTTTAGGGGGAGAAATTTGGCGGTCAAACATCTTCAGCATGTGGAAATGTGAAATTTTTTATATTCTAACTCAATAAGTGTAAGATATAACCTTGGAATAAAATCTTTCCAGCATTGCTGATGGTGACTGGAGGAGTATCAACCATCAATCATGTCGTATGATTCGACTTTGTTTGGATAACGATCAAAAATAAAATGTGATCTGAGAAACATCAGTAAACATTTTGTGGAGTATTTTTTAGAAAAATTATATGGCTAAAAGCATTGAGAATCAGTTGTATATGAAAAAGAAATTTTTCAGACTTCAATATGAGAAAAGTATGTATTTAATTGAGCACGATAATTATTTTAATAAAATCTTAATAGATTTGAAATTTTTGGAAGTTACAATTGAAGATGAAGATAAGGATCTATTGTTGTAGAACTCTCTACCTAAGAGTTATAATCACCTTAATACAATGTTGTTGTATTGTAAGGATGAGGTAAAATATTGATGTAACAATTTCCTTTATTAACAATGAGTATATATGGAAGGAAAAGTATGACTATTAAGATTCCACGTAAAAGGCATTGATGGAAATTATAGGAAGGTCATTTTATAGGAAATATGGAAGATTCAGAAAAGATGAATCATGATCGACATCAAAAGATGATTCCATATTTAGATGTCCAGTGAAAGAAGAGTGTTCCTAGTATCATGAACAAAGACATTGGAAGAAGGATTGTACCAAAATTTGGAAATTGGAGGAAAATGTTGTACAGAGAATCGAGGATGTAAAAGATACTATCCTCATTTTCACTAAAGCCAGCCATTTAGGAGGTTGGATTATTGATTCTGGTTGTTCATTCCATTTGTGTAGGAATTGAGATTGGTTTTCAATCCGTAATGAGTCGGATAATGGTGTAGTGTTTATAGGGAATATCCTCCCTTGCCACACAAGAGGTATTGGAACAATACGGTTGAAGATGCATGATGGTACAACTCAACGCCCTATAGATGTAAGATATATACTAGAATTGGAGAATAACGTCATATCACTTATAGTTTTGGATGATCTTGGTTCCCGGATAACCATTGAAGATGGATTCATGAATGTTATTTGTGGTGCTCTTGTTGCGATGAAATGTATTCAGAAAGATGATTTGTATTATTTGAATGTTGAAACTGTTATAGGTTGAGCAGTGATATCAGATAAGAGTATCGCCACTAGTATAACACAAAGGACTATACAAAGACCTTCCAGGAATATAAAACCTGTTAACCATACTCTTTCTATGGTTGAAGATGGTATTGTAGATTACTATTGAGACATTTT
The DNA here is from genome assembly GCA_963277665.1 of Viscum album. Taxonomy (NCBI): domain Eukaryota; kingdom Viridiplantae; phylum Streptophyta; class Magnoliopsida; order Santalales; family Viscaceae; genus Viscum; species Viscum album. Next base: position 1,295,187,133 of record OY728140.1, on the reverse strand, counting down.
GGATAACATATAATTAAAACAGTAAAAGTATACCATATAGGAAGATATGAATTCACATTATCTGAATATGATATTGGATCATATTCCTCCTTTGAAGGAAAATAATACTTCTATAGGGATCTTCTTCTAACATTATTTGAAAATAATCAATATTTATCATACTTTAGATCCCTACAGTCATCAGAAAGGTAGTAGTAGGAGAATCAACATATTGAAGATTTGTTTTAGTAGTGTGATGTTTTGTTTGAGTGGCAACAAGGTGATATTTTGGTCTAGGTGGTGATTTTTGAGATTTTTATGAAGATACAACCATCCTGCTATAGTGTTTTACTATCTTCGATGACCAGCTAGTGGAGGAGACCTGCTGTATCAGTTGGTGGCCACCCCCGATGACAATCCCATAAGAGCTGGTTTCCATCCGAAGAAAAATTATAGGATCCATTTTCATCTTCTCCTACCTCTACAGCTATATACTTTTGGTTCTTGGCTATGATATAATATATGATGGATTTTTTAAACTTTGTATCACCGTTTGAATAAGAATAAGATATCTTCCCTATAGACGTAGGTCATCCAACCAAACCACATAATTTTTGTTTGTCCCTATTTTATTTTATTATCCTATTTTGTGTGTGATCATAAGAATTTGAGAACTCCCCCCCCCCCCCAAATATCCCCACTCCCATCAACCAGAAGAGCTAAAAATGATTTAGACTTTGTATGCCTAAACACGGGGTATTAGGTTCCTTATCATCCTGAAAATTATCCACTACCAAACCACTGAATAATATTTCTTTCTGGTAAATATCAGACTGCATGGGGAACTAACACCATCTCCAAATGAAATTCATACATCCCAACATGGTCATCATGATTCTAATGATCACTTACTGCGTGCTCATTCGAATCAGCCTACATTGAGATAGAACATCCTTTTATATCAGTATTCAGAAACCTTGTAATGGGATTACCAAGGAATGCTTGGTTATCGGGATTCATATTCTCACTAACCACAAGCTCAGTCAAAACGACATGACCCAAGGTATAACAACCTGGTATATCAGCATTAATAATCCCTAATACAGGCTTACCAATTCATTCTACCACACTATACCTTTTGGAATGAGGTTCTGAAGAGACAATAGCTTTCCCAAATCCACCATACACCACCATTCCATGCACAGAAGAACCCACAAGAATGAGATGCAAGTAGGAAAGCCTCATTGCGATCCTAAGGAGCGATAAATAGCTCCTCCTTCTATTAAACTAGAGACAAAGCACTTCAAACTGCACCCACAACCTAATGTATTTCCCAAATCATATATGTGATAAAAACTCATCACACTGACCCTGGAGATAAGAATCCCCAAATAATCATGTAGTAACATGATAAACCACCCATTTACTCTTTGATAATCCATCACCAGCATGAATAAAAACACTCTAAACCAGATCCGCTAAATGATCTGTTTAAACAAATTATCACAACTGAAGCAACCTGTAATATCTTTGTATCTTCGTCCATGCAAAAGAAAAATTCCAAGGCATCCCCCACACACCACTGAGTCAAATGATTGAGTAAAAGGAAAGGCTAACATAGTAGCTTCACCCAAACCACTGATGAACTCAAGTATCCTCCTAAGTAAATGGCCCACAAAAACATAAATATAAGAATGCACTATGAGCCCCACATTCGAACCTCCTGTGACCAATATTTATAAAATTTCTCATGTATGAAAGGATGAATGTAATAGAAGTACGTAGAAATCACTGATAATGGCGCCGACAACTCAGTCCCCCATGATTTCACAAAATTCATAATAAAAAATAATGACAGATGTTCACCTAAAAATATCTTCACAAGAGACTATCGAGGATAGTCTGAAGCCACATCCAGTTCTAGTGACAATAGATCCACCGATGGAAATACTTCCACTCTCATATAACACTAAGGATCTACCGAAATACTAGGGATATAAGGTAATCGGAATTTCGGTGCCAGCAAGGGAGCTCCAAGAAGCACCATTGAAAATTTTACAATTCAAAAAATTTATTTCACAATATTTCACTATTAATAAAAAATAAACTATTAATAAATATTAAAAATATTTATTATAACCATTTATATACATGTAAATTCAAAAACATAAATATATTTTAGGAAAATAATTTTCTAACACTAATAAATTTACTTTTTAAATAAAATACCTATTAATTTCAAATATAATAATTTTAATATTATGATCATTTTTTATCCCTTAAAAATTTAAGTATAATCTCATAAAATTATGTTTTCATTATAATAAAACTTAATATTTTTTATGTGACATTTTTTTTAAAATAAATATTATTTCAAATATTTATATTTATCTTAAAAATATAAATAAAACATATTTGTTTTTTTTTTGATAATATGAACTCTTATTTTATCATTTTTAAAGTAAATTTTTTTATCAATATAATTTTTTTCCATAATTTCATTATATACTATTAAATAATAATATTATTAATTAAATAGTTGAATTTTCTAATCTAATGATCAGTTTACTTATCTTAATGGTAAATTTATTTTTCCAATATTCAGATTAATATTCTAAGGATGAAATTTTTAACAATCATATGGGTTTCCTTATTTTTAAAAGTATCTCATATTTGATTCATTATTCATTCAATTCTATTTTTATCTCAGGGTTATATATATTTTATTTAAAAAATTAATATTTCTTTAATAATATTTTGTTTCATTTCTACAGTGTAATTGATAATTAGGACCATTCTATAAGTTCAATATTATACAAATTTTCATATTATAGTTATCATATTTTCTATTTTTTCCTTATTATATTATTTTTAGTTCTTATGTTCATATTTATTCTCCAAAATAAATGTTTCAATTTATATAATAAAATTTTGTTGGTTTTATCTTGTGGTTAATATAGTTTATATAAAACTATATTCCTAAATATGACACATTATTATTTTCTAAAAGGTAAATTACTTTAATAAAATTCCAGGTCATTATATACTTCTCCCCTCAAGAAATATCATACTCAAAATTTAATTTTAAAGACTATGATGAAAATAGGGGAGCATATATATTCTTTGTTTCTTTAACTGATTCTCATGTCACCTCATCTTTCACATGTTTCCTCCATAATAATTTGACTAGGTGATTAGTCTAGTTGCATATAATTCTATCTCTACAGTCAAAGAATGTCATTGGATACTCATTATAAGAAATATAATTCTCCCAATATACCACCTATGGATTGAGTAAATATGAGGGATTTGGAATATACTTTCTCATAAGGGGTCCATGAAACATTTAAGGAACATAAGATAGGGTGTGTGGGATTTCTAGTCATTCATCCCTAGTTATGATGGGATATAATAACTCAATGGGGTCGATGTATAGAGAACATAACTTTACCTACTCCCCAAATCTAATCAATATCTTACATAATGTTTTGTGGAGGAAAAAATTATATCTAACCACAAAATCAAAGTATCTTTAACAATTATCAACATAGCTATTTTTCTAATCCCAATATTACCATTTGTGATAAAAAATGATCTAAAAAATTTCTAGGATTTCATAAAACATTACTTGTCCATGTCACTTCTATCCAACAACTTCATCTTAAAACACATGTGTTCTACATCTCTTCATATAAAGGGGGTTATATAGATCCATTTTGATACTTGAGTGGAAGCTTTTATTTTAGAAGAACTCAACCAAAGGAATATGTAGTTTATATCCTCTTTTAATGTCAATAAATCATGCTCTTATAATTTCCTCGTGTTTTGGAATAGTCATTTCAAAATGACCATCATTTTTTGGAAGAAAAGGCATACTAAATTTTAACATAGGGATTACATCATGTTGGAAACTGTCATAAAAAGTATATGTAAATACCATGGACCCAGTACCTCCGATTTAATTTTTAATTTATTAAATTGGAATGAGATATAAGGAATCACATCTTGGTGGACTGAATATTTTAGTATTCACTGTAAACTAGATACATACATGATATTTTCATTACATCTTAAACATAAAATAAAAAATGTGTTTTCTTTATGAATGAATGTATTCTTCTTAGTGTATCCATTCATATCAATCTTAAAACACATAATGGTATTATAGGGAAAATAAAACAATAAGAAGATGCCTGATCTGATTCATAATAAGGGTATGAGTATAATTGAATATATTATGAATAAATAATAATAATCAATACCATAGGGTAAATAACTAAAACACATTCTATTTAATCAATAAATTGATCATAATATGAAATATAAAATTATTATCAGATAAATATATATAAATAATCACTTTAGCTTGAAACTTATCCATGTATATTTTAACTAATTTAATAATCACATAAATATCAATAAATGATCTCATAATGAGTTAATGCATAATTATAGACATCTAAAACTATTAAGACCATTCATAATATAGTTTAAATCTATGGGTTGAAACATGTCTAATTTATCCAAATGATTTGTTTCGTGTGACCTATCGATACATCAAGAAGCCAACTATAACTAGGCCTCATACATCACTTCATATGTCTAATGAATTAATAATCTGAAAGGGTTTAAAATTAATAAATATAAACATTTATTTTAATAACTATCTTGTGAAATGTTATTACTTTCCCTCAATCGATTAAACATAATCATAAACCATCTAGAGTAAAGTGGTGAATGGTAAGGAAAGTATACATCTTCATTAAAACTGATTATAAACCTTCAAAATAAATAATAAGGATGGTTTCAATATAACATATCCCAATTTTATCATATGTACAATAAATGGTTTATTTCATTACTAAATAAAAATTCCATAAAATTTCATTAAAAACATTTCTGATAAAATTAACCTTCTAAATTGAAAAATATTTTTTAAACAAAAATCCAAACATATTTTGAAGATATTTTTTTTTAAAAATAACCTTTTAATATATGTAAATTATGAATTAAAACATTTAGTTGTCATGATTTAATAAAATTATATTCATGTCGTACACATTAAAACAAAGACTCCTTACACATTTTCAGTAAAATCTATATAGGCCTTGTTTTGAAAATGTAAGAAGATTACATTCAAAATATTTTTTAAAAAATTAAAAATGGGTAATAATTTATTTCATAAATCATTATAGAAGGATAAAAACATTTTTTAAAAAAAATTTAGAAAATATGTATTCTAATGAAAAATGATTTTCGATTGAATAGAGAAATAAAATTGGATTTTTTTAAAAAAATTATCAATGATTTTAAGTAATAAACAGTGTAAAAATGTTACTATATCTTAAAATATTTCATGAATAAAAATATGAGAAATGAATATATTGAGTTTAAGATAAAAATATGAAATAATTACCCTATGGGAGACTCAAACAAAAACAATCCTGGATAATGAGGAAATTGTGAAATAAACCTTTACCACTTGGAAATCTTTTAAATCATAAGCCTCATAAAATAAGTAATAATAAAATTTAAAATTCAATAATATGAAAATAAATATATTTAGTGTATAAAATATCCAAATGTGGAGTATATACACCACATAAAGAAATAAGTGGTGAACGTGGTGTATGTCTCACGGAAGTAAAAGTGAGACGAGAAACCCTTGCCTAAGGTTTGACTTCCTTCGTATTTGTATGAAAATACTGTATAATAAATAAAAATTGGTTAAAAATAGATTTAAATAACATAATCATATATATCAAACCATATATTATTTACTTATAGTATTTTATCACCCAATTACAAACAATTTGCGCTTAACAACATTTTTTTGGGTGATAATTGCTTCATTTTTCATGTATATTTTAGTTAGATAATTTTTGTCCTTTTAATTTGATCATGGTTAAATCATATAAAAGAAATTAACCATGAAATATATATCTTATATATTCATTATAAATTTATTTAAAGTAATATATTAATGTTAGAGATTGAAAATCAGTTAAACTATTCATATAGACGGTAGGTTTTCCATACGCAAGAATGTTTTTTCAATTTTTTCTTGATGGATGGAAATAAAGGGAAATAAATATTAATTAATCTTCCCAGAATCATTATCATTTCATATATAGTATTTATGTTAATAAACTACATCTGCATTACCATTCATGTAAATAAATGAAAAGAATTTCACATTTCCATATGGAGGCTGTAATTGACACGTACGCACAATAAACATTATTGTTTTCTAATTGATTTAAAGGTTAGAAGATAGATGTGATATAGTAATTATATAAGTAATTCTAGATCATGAAAATAAAATTTATTCATTTAATTCAACATTAATACCTTTAATTTAAAGTGTTAGTAAAAGAATAATCACATCGTTCCATGAGGCGGTACTCCTCTATACACATGAGCGACGTTATCGTATCACCCAATGAATGGAATGTAAGTAGTTATATGTGATATAATATTTATAAAATATTAATAATTTCATAAATATCATATAAATATGTTAAAAATATCATTATATACAAAATTAATGGTGGTGATGGAAAATGAAATACTTTGGTTCGTAAGGTGGTAGTCCGTCGTACACATGATTGGTGGCCTGGTTTCCCATTTGGTGGAAGAGAATATAGATATGAGTTATTACATTAAAATTATAAAAATTTTGTATATAGGATAAATTTTTTATATTAGGATAGTTTAATAATTATTTAATTATGTTTAATAACAAATAAATGAAATACGTATGTTTAAGAACTTTACCTCTTCTTCGGACAACCTCTTTAAGATTATAACTAAATCCTTCATAGAAGTGATTCCTAAAAAAATAATTCATCTCTGATTCCGGAAGGAAATTAATAAATGTATTTGGGTTGGTCTGGGCTGAACAAAATGGCTTTTAATGAGAGAATAGGGGTGGATAGTTTGGCCTTATAAAAGTGGGGGAGAGGACACACATGGAATTTCCAGAAAGATAATTTGATACCCACATTTTATCATGAAAAAATAATCCAAAATGGCTCGTTATCAAACATTATAGGTTTTAGTATTCAATAATGGCCATGAAATGGATATTTTAAATGTTTTGGGTAACTTTTAATAATTTTCTTTTAAGTTTAACCCCCTCAGTAGATCCATTTTTAATTTAATAGCAGTAATAAATTTTTACTATTTTCACCATTCATTGTGATAAAAACTTAAGTTAAACTTATCAAATAATATAAATTATGATGATTATAATAATATAATCTATTTTCAAAATTATATTAATATAATTGGAAGAATTAAATTTAAAATTAAACCGCAGACGTGACGAAAGAGCTATTTTCCCCATAGAAAATTATAATAAGTATAGAATATTTTCATATAATAATTTAAAATAAAATTTACTGATATGACCTAAATTAGTTAAATATTAATACAATTGAAATATTTTTACTAAAAAAATTAAAATATAATTTAATCTTTTATATAATTTAAAAAAAGTAATTTTTCTATAAAAATCATTATTCTCACTATTCATTGAATAAATTAATAGTTTCATAAAAATCCTAAAAAATCATGAAAAGATAATTTTTACCTTTAGATTTAAATATTATGTTTTTTTCAAATAAAATATATAAATTTGGTAAAAAATATTATTAAAATTTGTCAGTAAAGAGTGAATTAACATCTCTTTTTTAACATTTTTTCAAAAAACATTTCTTTTTTATTTCAAGTGATTCTTAATTTACTTATAAACAACAAAAAAGCATTTATTTTTTAAATATTTTTGTAAACCAAATAATTTTCTTAATTTATTAAATGTTATTTATACCATCCATATTAACATAGATGTTATAAAATTTTAATAGAGTTGTGTTTTGTTCAAATCTGGTGTTGCCTGTAATGAAAATTGTCGCTGAGATTGAATTTATTATATATAAATATATATATATATATATCGTAATGTATTATGGTGTTATATTATATTATAAGATTGGTTTTGTGCATCATACATTCTTTTGAACATTAAATTCCTCTTTTAAAATAACGGGGTGTAACATTCTATATCGTAAAATGAATTGAATCCTCACAATTTAATATTGATCCCCATAATCAAGGGACTATGATTTGAAAATCTATTTGTTAGAAAAACAAATCATATAAATGTTTAATAGAAATTGAACTTTACAACAGATAACGGGAACTATTAATTTCATCAAGAATAAAACATTACTACGATTCAATGTCTGAGAACATTAGTGGGAACAAAACATTGACCTAGAAGAGAATAATAACCTGCAATGATTAATTTATATTTATAGAGAACAAGGTCATGAGAATGTTAACAACCACAAAAATATGAATCTATTATGAGTTAAATGTTCATTGATTCAACATAAATTAAAGTAATAATATGTCATTTTATTCTTGAGTATTTTTCATAATGTTAAGGGATTCATCTACCATTATGATAGAGAATACCAAAAAAATATACTAATTCTTTTTATTCTATGTTTTTGCATCAATCAATTTCTAATTAATATCTCATTCCATGAAATGAATATCCAATAGAAATTTTTATTCTTTTACACTATAATTTAAAATTAATATACCATTAGATAAATAATATAATTACTAGTCATTCCTATTATCTTTAGTTATTATCCACAACAAGAATGGCTAGAACAAGTTATCTAATATCACCAACAGATCAAATTAATCCATTATATATATAGTTAACATTAAGAATCATGCAAAAACATTCAGACAAAATTCAATGTCTAAAAATTTAAAGGGGATGTAACTATATTGATATTATATTCCACAGACAATATTAAGTCACTCTTAAGGTTACATTATAACTATTTGAAAACCTTGGTTACCATAAAGCCATAATGAAAACAAGCATGCTTCAAAAAATCAAGTTTTCTAATATATTCTATAAATCCAAACATTTAGTAATCTCCAATGAAGATAATTTAAATTACTAAATAATTTGATGGTTACCAATACTAACCTATAAAAATCACTTTATCATTATTATCTCAACATTGTCCATGTATTTAGGGTCATATTCCTTCAATCGTGTGTTTTGAAAAAATAGACATTTCCATCGATTCACTTTTCATGGTTATCAATACTATTCATCATATGCTTTTGGATCCTTAATGAAATGGTATTATAGTAAAATATTTATACATTTTATGATTCTTATGATAATATTATCATTGGTAAAATACTTTTGAAGAATATATATTTAATCGAAATTCAGGAAATGTAATCATTCACTTTAGTTGTATCAATTGCGTAAGGTTGGCCTTCATCCCTTAGATTTTTCTAGGGTATATTCCAATGAAACATTGGATATTAATTTTTATAGTTCCCAATATCCATATATTTTAAGAATTTAACATTGTAAACTTCTTTCTTTCCTTTGAAATCATGAGCACATTGTCCTTTTTATCCACACTCATAGAAAAATCGCATTCCCTTCAAGAAATTACCATGTTGTTTCATTACATGATTATCATATTGTGGAAAATCCTTATTTCCATTCTTCCCTTTATCCATATTTTTCTCTACATTATAATTATTATATTTCTTCCCTTAAAATTCATATGACTTGGATAATTCTTTCTCTATATTTATACCAAATGATACTATTTCCTCTCATGATGAGAATGTTTGGGAGGCTAGTGCACTTCAATGAATTGTCTTAATCCCATCAATGAAATGGTCAGTCGTGATTTTTGTGTTATCATATCAAATTCATTTTTAACCTTGTAATGTTGGATTCATACTTATCTTCATTTCCATCTTTCTTTTACCTTAAATTCAAGAATTTTCTCCCGATATCCACTCATTACACATGAGAAAAATACCAGAAAGAGTACCTCAAAATCCTTCCTTTCCATGTTTTTTATTTATTTTTCATCCTTAAAATTTTAAATTAGTGACCTAAATTTATCCAAATCACCTAATATATGACGAAATAACATGAAAAAATTATCCTTTTCAGTACAACAAAAAGATAAAAATGTATTCTCTAAGGAATTTATCCATTACCAGGCTAAAAATGGATTTGTGGTACTACTAATAATGGGGTTTTTGATTTGGGAAGTGTTCTAACATTTTAAAACCATATGTTGGATCAAAAATATTCTCCATATAGGAATGATTATTACTCATAACCCATGTTTTATGCCTTGATATTCTTATGATATCATTAGTTATAAATGCATCTATATCTACAGCTTCATTATCATTCCCAAGAGGGCAGTCCAATGGGGTTAATGTATTGATACAGTTTCCATTCCATACACTAGGCTCCATTTATAAGAAATTTCATAAAATATATTAGGATATAACTTTAAAAAACATTATTTATTAAATTCCCATTTCATTTCAAACCTAAAATTCAAAAGGTGATTTCTTTATCAATTCCATTATTCTTCTTATCAATTACCTACATATCAATCCAGAAACACTTCCTGGAATCCTATGGAAAATAAGATATAAGAATGGTGGGGGATTATATGCTCAATAATGGTATGTTTTTATCGAAAGGTATCATGTATAAATAATAATTATTAATATTTAAATTTAAAAAATATAAAAACATACCCTTTAATCAATAAAATGGGTATAATATGGAAAATATATGATGATCAAATAAATCCATATAAATAATCACATGATATTGAAACTTATCCATAGATATTTTAGATAATATTATAATTACACAGGAATGAATAAATGATCTCATAATGAGGGAATTTAGAATTTCAAAACATATGAAATTTCCAATACCATTCACAACAGAGTTTAAATCTATCTGTCTAAACCCATCTAATTTGACAAAATTATTAGTATCTTGAGACCTATCGATGCATCATGGGGATATCTATGAATTCTACCCTCCCATCACTTACTAATTATAATTAATTTCTAATATTAAATGGTTGAGACATAATCAACATAAACATTCCAATTAAAACTAACAAATGAAATATTAAAACTTACCCAAATAAATTAAACGTTATCATATACCATCCAAATTAATATGGATAATGGTATTAAAATTGTATATCCATTGTCAAAATAATCATAAAACATAAAATGAAATAGTAAATATTATTTAAATAAAAATTATCACATCTTTATAATATGAACAATATATTTTTTATTTCATTGATGAATAGAAATACCATAAAAATGTCATTGATAATATTTTTTAGGAAATTAATCATTTCACATTGAAATCATTTCAAAATAAAATTTTCACAAAATAAATTCAAAATTATTTTCATTGATAATAATCCTTTAATGTTAATAAAATATTCTTTAAAACATTGTGTGTTCAAGATGGTTTAAAATTTAATTCATGATGTACACATTAAAACAAATACCCTTTCTTGTTTTCTGTAAAAGCCAAACAGACTTTGTTTTAAAATTTACTAGAAGATTAATTTCAATTTTATTTGTAAAAATTCAAAAGGTCTGAAACATTATTTAATAAATCATTTTTAAAAGTATAAAAACTTTTTTGGAATTTTTTTTATAAAACATGTATTTTGATGAAAAATGATTTTTGACCAAAAAGAGATATAATGTCAGATTTTCTTAAAAACATTTTCTAAAAAATTTTAAGTACCGAAGTATGGAAAAATAGTAATATTACCTGAAAAATATCATAAAAAATATATTATAAAACTATATTAATTTTAATATAAAAATATCAAATAGTTCCCCCAAAAGAGACATAAACCAAAATTATCCTAAATAATGATGAGATTGTAAAATAAACCCTTTCCACATTGATATCTCTTGAATCGTAAGCTTCATAAAATAAATAGTCCTAAAATTAAATATTAAATTAAATTAATATTAATATATTTATGATATAACATATCAAATTGGTAAGTATATACACCAAAAAATTTAATAAGTGGTGAATATGGTGTATGTCTCACAGAAGTAAAAGTGAGACAGGAAACCCTTACCATAGGTTGAATTAATTTCTATGTATATAAACAACCATTATAAAAATTTGGATTTATTATAAATATATTATATTACATTAATAATATATATCATACAAGATATAATTTACTTATAGTATTTTATCACCCATTTATTAACAATTCTTTATTAAAATCACTTTTTCAGGTTATAATGTTTTCATTTTTCATGTATTTTTCTGTTCGGTGAATTTTTCATGGATAAATAATATATATAATTATAAAAATGATATAAATATAACATATATTTTTTATGTATTTATTTACAGTAGTCTATTAAATTTAGATATACAAAATAGATTACAACGTTTTTGGAGATAGTAGGCCATATATTTGCATGAATGTTGTTTCTATTTTTTCTTGATGAATGAAATTAAAGAAAAAATATTATTAACTGAAAATAAAATAATAATTACCTTTTAATATAAATAATTAATTTTAATCAAACATATCCTTATTACCATCCTTGTAAAAATTAAACGAAAAACATTTAACATTGCTACGTGGCGGCGGTAGTCCACATGTACACACGTGAAACGTTATTTTTTCCAACATGAATAAAGTGAATAGGTTATAGGTGAGACTATATTATAAAAATTATTTTAATATAATAAATAAAAAATATATATTAACATTAATTTTACATCCTTTAATGTAAAGTGTAAGAAAAAAAACCAATCACATCGCCTCATGAGGCGGTAATCCATTGTATACATGAGTGATGTCATCATATCCCCCACAGAATGGAAATTAAGAAGGTATATCTGATATAATAATTCCATAAATATAATAATTTTATAAATTTTAGGTTAATATTTTAAATAAATCACAATATACATCATTTAAATGTGGTGATGGAAAATGAATTACATCTGTTTTCTAAATGGTAGTTCGCCGTACACACGAAAAATTGTTTCGTTATTCATTTGATGGAAGGGGGGATGGATATGAATTATGTGATTAACATAATAATATATAAATATATAAGATATATTTTTTATTATATTATAATATTTATAGTTATTTTTAATTTTGTAACAAGAAATAAAAAATATATACTTGTTGAATAATTTTACCTCTTCTTCGAAGAACCTATTTATGTTTATTAATAAATACATAATATGAGGGCTTAGTAATAAAATTAAGGCCTCTAGAATGTGGGGAGGGAAGTAAAGATGGGATTTTGGAAGGTATATTCTAAAAAAATTAGTTTTCAATCAGTAAATATGGGAGGAGAGTGCATTGCCTTTCATAAGTGAGGGAGATGGCACACATGGAATTCTTGAAATGATAAAGTGATACCCATGTTTTTCTTAAGAAGTAAGAGAAAAAAATGGTTCATTATTGAATCTTATAGGTGATAAGATAAAATCGTGGTAATAAAATGGGTATTGGACAATTTTATGTTATTTTTAACCCTTATCTTCTTATTTTAACCCTTGGTATACCCATGTTTACCTTAACCGTGGTAAATAATTTTTACAATTTTTATTATTTATTATTGTAAAAATTTAATTTGACCATATTAGATAATAATAATTATTTTTATTACCAATTTAGATTAAATTTTTCCAAAATCAATTCATAGAATTGGATGAATTAAATTTCAAATTATACCACATATGAGATGAAAGAGCAGTTTTCCAAAGAAAATATTCTCATAATTATATAATGCCTTAGTATAAAAATTTAATATGAAATTGATTAGAATGACCACAATTAAATAAATTATATAATTTAAATAATTTTACATTAAACCAATTTTAATTATAACATAACTTTGTAAATAATTTAAATAGTCTTTAAATTTTTAATAAAAATCAGTATTTGTCACCATTATTCAAAAACAAATTATTATCCCAAAAATCACAATAATTAAATGAATAGTAATTTTGATGTAATGACCTTGATTTTCCAGAAGGTGAAAATATTTGTTTTTCATGTTTAAATACCTTTTTTTATATAATTGAGGGTGCACTACAACCAAATGAATGTCTCAGGAGCATTTGGGGATTGTTTGGAGATCAGAGTTCCATAAATTAGACAAGTATACTATACTACATGATTAACACATGGTTAGTGATAACCATGAGAATCAACCATAAAGGGAGATCAGTTAATATAAGAAGGCCACATAGTTTGACTGAACCATGTGATATGGTCCGCACCACTGTGTGATTTTTCTGAGGAAAATAATAGAGCTGTTTTTTAAAGGTTATGTGCGGTTATCCAAGCTGTGCACCAAGCCTTTTTTGGGGAGTTATTAGACATTTGTTTCCACAAAGTTGGTGCATAGTTTTCCCAACTATGCATCCAAACTGTATAAACCCTTATTTTAAGTGGAATTTACCATTTTTACCTTGAATTTTTATGACCCACCAATATCCTTCTCCTTTCTCCATTGGTTATACTTTTCATTTCTCTCTTACTAGCTCTCCCGTCTATTTTATTAGGGATCTTGATAACTCCTTCTTATGATATTTATTTTCACCACTGTCAGGTACTTTGGATCCAAAATTATAATCTCTTTATTTCTCTTACTTATGTTCATCATTTCTTTTCTCTTATGTTGAGCTATTTTGTTAAAATCTCATATTCCCTATTTTCAGGCCATTGGTATGTTCTTTTGATTTATCCTATTATATACCAATTAAAAGGCCAAAAATAGATAAAAAAGTTCTCTAAGACTAATATAGCTGTTCTAGTAATTTTTTCTTAATGATTTTTATGTTTTTTTATATTTTCTTAATGTGTTTCACACCGTATATTTCAACGTGTTGTCATAAAATGTTTTTCTTAATTCATAATTAAATTTATGAAGTTACAATATTCCCACATATCCTTCTTGAATTATTAGTTGATTTATACCTCATTGATTTTCACCCATTTTGGAGTGCTAAATTAAATTCCCTATTAAATGAAATGGTGTAAATGAACAACCACATTTTATGTGGGTTTTTTTGGTCTTAAATTTTATATGTGCTGATTTATAAATTAAATGGATAAATTATATTGAATGAATGTGGGTAAAAATTCCTTTCCCATGTTGTATAATCATATACCTAAATTGTATAAATTTTGGAACCCATGGTTTGATGGTAATAAATGAATTTAAATGTTTAAAATGAAAACTGTTATATTATTATTATGTTTAGTCCTTGGTTATTGGTTGGTGAACAATTATTAAGGGTTTTTTTGATTATAGAATTTCATCTCACTTACAAAGGGTGATGGGCATGAAATCTCACACCATTTATATTTTATTTGGATAATAGGAATGAAATTCCATGTTCCCTTGCATCGTTTGTTGGTTATTAAGACTCACCCCACCATCTGAAGTGCCAATCATGGTGTCTCACATTTCTATGAGATTTAGGGTGTGTTTCTTTAATGGAGAGTTTAGATCATTAGAGTAGTTATGGATTCCTAAGATAATACTAGGTCTACATAGCACCTACTATTCATGTATAATAAAATATATGCCCTCATATATATAGTGTATAAACATGTATACATATTATATATATGACTTCTTATATATGGTGAACATATCAGATTTATTCTAGCCTTTGTCGAAGAAGGAAAATTCTTCCTAGTGTCCTTCATAAACCTGATACAACTTGTATTTATTTTCAGCATCATTTATTACATGTTATACATGCACACTACTATGTTATAATGACTAACTGGATTATTCAAAACATCATCGGTGGTGGTCTGCAGATTTTATCTCACACCCTACTTGGGATACATTTGATATATGAGTAGACCATATAATTATAGTTGTAGATAATATATATCTCTTTATCTTGGATACTTGACCTGATTTTCTTATAGCATGGGAGAATGGGAGCAGAGGACCGATCATATGGTTGGGATTCTAGTGGAGCAGTCTTTTGGTATTTTCGTTTTTCTTATATCATGTTGTATATGTCTAATGTTTTGTATCTTCCTCTCCCATGTTATTGAATGTCATCATGACATGATATCATTTTTTATAAGACCCAACCAATGTATTTGATAATGATAACATCCAGTATTTTTTTACTGTGATGTTAGTTATATTATACTTATTATGATTTTTTTATTATTGTTACCATTTTACTACTATATTATGAGTATATAGTATCCCAATTGTACCAATTGGACCCTCGCTACTAGTTGGAAGCCCCTAGCATAGAGGGAAGTGTTAATAAGGATGCTTGACCCACCAGATTAGGGATCTATTTTAGTGGATCTTGGGTTGGGATGTTACAAAGTGGTTTTAAATGGTTTTATCCTTTTGTATTACTGTTTAGGTCTTTAATAAGTGACTGGGAATGTAATGGAATTATTTAATGAGCCTATGAGTGGGAGAAGCTAAAGTAAGTATAGGGAGATCCCAAATTACCTAGAATGGTTTATTTTGTTTTGATTTGTACCAGTTACAATCGCACTGATTTCCCCTTTGTGTGGCACACATGTTTTGTGACATTATTAATATTGATAATATTACTACTATGGATTTTCTTTTTCATTATCTTACAAAGTCAATGATTTATCATATCGTGCATCACTTTAGTGTCTTTAGAACTTATATTCTATGAATTTTTCCATGTTATGTTTAATTTTGTGCTTTTATTACCTAATACATATAGTTGTTTTCTTGTTATGTATTTGGAATGTGCTAACGTTTCTTACAAGAATAGGATAATTCGACTAATTAATGTGTTCTCATCATTCTAAATGGTTTTTACTATATAAATTGATGATAAAACCTTAATTGGATAATTATACCATGTTGTGTGTTCTAGAACAACTGGTTCCATGGACCGAAACAATGTTAGTTGATTTGATTACATGAATTTCAATTGAATCTTATAAAGCAAGTTCGTCTATAAATTTTCAATGATGATCCATTTTAATAAAATCGTTTTATATGACCTATTATATCCATATAATAGTTGTAAAGGTCAGTTCATTGTTACCTGATGTGCCAATTGAAATTAATAACTGTATGGATTTTATAAATTGGGAATGAAAACACATTTAATTTGACCAGAATTAATATATATAAAAGTGTGTGAAAAAAATTAAAAAATATTTTAAAAGATATGGTTACTGGTATATGGATATTTTAATTTCAATGTAAAGGGTGTTTTTCTCTATGCCTTGAAATTTATACACCATATACCAAAACCCAGGTCATGTCACATGAGTCCTAGATCCAAAACCGTCCTCAGTAGTGTGTAGTTGGAAGTGTCACTTATGTTTTTTATGGCACATTATGGTTTCCATTATTATGAAGACATGACTTTAGGAGTAGGAAGAGAGGTGTGATATATTCCATATGATTTCCATGCACATATCTTAATTGTTCAACTATAATAGTTTTAACTATTTATTTCTTTTATTAGGATGGGATTTTTAATTTTATAATCATGCCACCTTGATATCCTCAATTCATATTCCAGACTAAGGGGTTATAGAAGTAGTACCCACATATATTTTCAGGTGATGGTGGTCATCAAGATTCTAAGTCAGGGATTGAATTAATTCTTTCGATATTCAAGCATCTCAAGAAACCTCTAGAGATGAAGTTCATGATCACTACCTATATGGTATGTGTTTCATCCAAGCGATACTGGGATGTCATTACCCAGGTAGGAAAATATAGAGATATGATGCAGAGGGATTTCCAAATGTTCTTATTTGATTTATTCTCTCCACATACATTGAGGGATTACCAAACAAGAGAGGTCATGAAATTATAGTAGGGGGATATGTCTGTAATGGAGTATTCTTCTCGTTTTACTACACTATATTCATTCACACTGACCCTATCCAGAGATATGCTTATGAGTGATAAGAGATATAAGGATGGACTGGTATACACCATCTGATTGTTAGTTAACATCTTCTAGCTGGCTACTATTTATGACATAGTCAACCAATACTTCATTAATAAGATAAATTTTAGGGAATACAATAGTGTGAGTCAAGGTGGTTTAACACCAAGACTGGGCAGTAGTTCATCTAGTAGAATGAAGAATCGCTTTGAGGTTTCCCATTGGAGTATTAGCATTTAGATAGATCATATTGAAATATTCATTATATGTTACTAGTGTGGGAAACTAAGAAAAATAGAAACCATTTTATCTGAGATGAATTTGAGTGAAAAGGATACTATATAATGGGAAATATCCAGTGCTTCTATAGGGATTTCCCATTAGTTCCAAGTGAGAGAGTATCTACAACAACCCCATAACCTAGAGTAGGGATAGTAGAACCTCCTTATGTAGGAATCTAGAATACCACAAGCTTCTTAGGCTTAGGTGGTGGTCGAGGTTGAGGTAATCATACACAAAACTCATAATTTTAGAAGATCAGGCCTTTTTAGGGTACTCAGGTTTTGACTCAAGACCGTAGTACATGCCAATTACATGTAGTGAAACATGTGTTGGAGTATCAGAGTTCTAGACCTTCTAATGTTTGAGGTAATATTCTAGTAGCCTCTGCATTAGTTTCTACTTTTTTAACATTATTTCATCACACTATATTTTATATATAGAAATTATAGAGATTCTCAACCTCAAGATAGAGTACTATTGTGGTGTGATGACACTAGATACATAATTGGGTTTCTGATTAGATATTATTACCCTATATAATGAATTACCATTATATATAGAAATATATATTTTCATGTGGAATATTTTCATCCTCGACATGACATGGTTTTATGTAATTATCATGATGGAATTTTTGGTTACCTATCGTGCCGATATTGATTATTATATCTGGAGGGTGAGGTTTACATCACCATAGGCTGGTAGATGTATCCACAATGGATAGTGGGACATTCATGCATCTCAAACTAGGCTTGAGCATCCATGACTCGGTAGAGTGAAGTCCCAGATCACGAGTATTTTCTTGGATGATCAGTGGGTACGACCTGCTATTTTCCCTCCTCTATTGGACCATTTCTAGGATTTTTTTTCGTGATGAATATTCTAGGATACCTCTAGTGAGAGAGGTAGAATTCACCATTAACCTCATTCATGGAGTGAACCCATTGTACATTCCTCCTCAGGGGATGGCACATAAGGAATTCTTAGAACTCAAGAAGTATTTGGAAGACTTAGAAGATAAAGGTTTTATCTGGCCTATTACTTATCAATGGGGTTCACTTGTCTATATTTCTATGAATTTTGATGGTACCTTTAATATTTTTGTTGATTACCAATGGTTGAACGGACTCATAGTTAAGAATCAGTATCCACTACCTTGAATAAATGTCTTCTATAATTAGATCCAAGGAGCAAGGGTGTTTTCAAATATTGGAATATGTTTTGGGATGCAATCTATAGTGTTTCAGGTGCTCAAACATTTCAAGTATAGCTCTCCTTAGTAGGAATGGTCTTATGACTTCCCATTAACGTTGTTCGGTATCACAAATACACCACCTATTTTCATGGCCCTGATGAATTTTATTTTCAACCTATATCTATATTCAGTCATGGTAGTCTTTGTATATGACATCATAGATTATTCTCACACTTGATATGATTAAGCCAAAAATCATGATATATTTTTTAATACACTAACATAGCACCATATTTATGAAAATCTCACCAAATGAAACTTTGGGTTTGACAATGTCCACTTCACCATTTTTGACATCTTGGAGTTAAGAGTATTGGTAGACCCATAAAATTTTTTAGTTTTAGTTTACTAGGAGTATCCAATGAAATTATTCAATATATGGAGATTCTTATGGCTATTTGTGTATTATAGATGCTTTATATAGGATTTATTCTGCATAACAGTTCCAATTATAGGATTGACTAAGAAGGGTGAGAAATTTTTGTGGTCAGAATATTTTGAGATATCATTTCTGGAATTGAACTGTTGGTTGACTTTAGTACATCTATTTATTATTACATATCCAAGAAGGGGTTCTGCAGTATATTTTGATGCATTAAGTATCAGAAAGGGTTAGTTTTGATGTAGGATAGGTATGTTGTATCACATGGGTGTCATCAGTTATGGCCTCCCGAGTGGAATTACCCAACGCATGACCTTGAACTAGTATATATAGTTCATGATTTTTCTATTGGTGGCATTATTTACTTAGAGATAATTTTTTCATATTCACTAATCACAAAATCCACAAGTGCATCTTAAGACAACGTGATCGGGATCTCATGTTGCATAAATGGGTTGAATAATTATAGTCATTTGATTTCATGATTTCCAATATGACTAGAAAAGGAAACATAGTAGCTGATTCTTTATGATATAAGACTCTAACATGGGCAATTTATGAATCCAGTGATGAGTAGTAGCTTGTGGAATTGTTTTTATATATGAATATTGAAATTCAAGAGGGTCCCGGTAAAAGTATACTCTAATATATAGGAGTGAACTCTACCTTTCTTGAGTGGGTAATGATGAAGAATCATTCATATATCATGGGAATCATCTTGAGGGAATGTAGATTAGATGAGTATGCATTACCTAGTTGGAATGTTTATGAGAATGGGATCTTATTCATACATGGGTGAGTCTATGTTCTAGAAAATATTCGATAGGAGTTGATGCATGAATCTCATGTCTCATCTAGGGATGTACATCATGGTTTCACCAAGTTGTATTGAGACTTACTTCGCAAATATTTTTGGCCTGGTAAGAAATGGTAGATAGAAAACTTTATCAATTAGTGTACCAGTGATTAGAAGTTGAATGTGAAGCATCAATGAATTATGGGACTTTTAATGTCATTGATCATTCTTGATTATAAATGGGATAATGTATCCAAGTATTTGGTGACCCTTTTTCCTAGATCACCTCAAGGAAATGATACATTTTGTGTAGTTTATGGATGGTAGGTGTCGGTTTCCCATTTCTTACATGTTCAAGAGAACATTCAAAGGATGAGCTAGGGATGCTATATGTTAGGGAGATCATACTCCTTCATGGACCTCTATGTTCTATCATATATAAAAGATATGTTCTCTTCACATTATAGTTATAGAAAGGATTGTTATTGACCTTGGGCACATAGGTTCTATTGAGAATAACCTATCACCATCAGACTGATGGATAGACGGAGCACAAGATTTAGGTGTGTAAGAACATTCTTCATTCATTTGTCCATAACTTTGGGGATTATTTGGAGAAACACATACCTCTAGTTGAGTCCTCTTAAAATAAAAATTTCCATTCCACAATCAAGATGAAACCTTATTCGGTCTTGTATTCTTGGACATATTAATATTCCTTATTCTGGTTAGAGGTTGGGGAGGAAGCACTACATGGAAAATGTCACACTTAGAAGACTTAATAAAAGGTTCAATGAACCAAGAAGCACATGTTGGAAGCTTAGTCCAGACATTAGTCATATACCTACTAATGTTGATGACCCCTTGAGTTTGAGGCCGTAGATCAGATTTTGTTATCTGTTTTTCCAATTTTGGTCCATCAATAAAATCGAAGATAGGGTAATCTTTTTGCTTGATTTTGTATACCCTTTAAAATCATAAAGTGAATCAGACCAGTGGCATACCAAATTAAACTTTCTCATAAATATGGATTTATTCACAAATTTTTCATGTATCTTAGCTACATCAGTATTATCCAGACTCATCACATGTTTTACAGTATGATGAGGTTGAGTTAGATTTTGATTCTTCATTTGAAAATTACCTAGTGCGTATCGTGGGTTAGATAATGAAGACATTCTGAGGTATTTCAATCCCTCTAGTACAAGAGTTTTGGAAGAATTATTGACTATAGTAAAATACATAAGAGAAAGAGTTTGATGTACGTGCCAAGTGGTTAGATATTTTATCTGATATTAACTCTTCACACTTTGAAGTCCATCATAGGGATGAGTTTCTTTAGGGAGGGATAGTAGTAATGACCAATCTTTTCTTGAAGGTACAGATCTTTTTTTCTGGTTTAAATCCCTTTATTTATTCAATTGAGGGTTTCTTACAACCTAAGGATGGTCTTGGAAGTGTTTATGGATTGTAAGGAGCCTGAATATCTAGAAATTGGAGAGACAGACTTAGCCACATTATTAATGAATTCTCAATACTAATTGTGTGACTCAACTATGTGGGGAATTCAGTACATATTAAGAGGCTCAACAGTGTAACTAAACTGTATGATCCGATCTGCACAACTATGCGATTTTCCATAGACAAATTTCAATGCCATTTTTTATGGTTTTCACACAGTTAGACAACATTTTCACCTAGCCCATGCAAGGGGGGATTCTCAAATAGTGTTGTGAACATGGTTGGTGCAAGGATTGTCCAAACTTGTGGCCAAACCATGTGACGTCGTATATCAATAGGTATTTTCCATTTCCCCTTCAATTTTTTTGACCATCCTACCTATTTCTTATTTATCTAGTAGATGTGAAGTCGTTTCCTCTCCGATTATCTCTCCCCTATCCTTTCTTAGAGATCTTTATATCTTCCTCATAATATATATATTTTTATTATCGTCGGGTGCATTAGACCCACAATGGTAAGCTCAATAATACACCTATTTTCGTTCTTTGTTTATCTTACCATCCCTTGCACTATTTTTTTGTGAGATCAAATGCTCCATTTTCAGGAAATTGGTCTGCTCATCCAATTTCTCATGTTCAAGTTCCATTCCAAGGATAAAGGTGTATGAAAAGAGTTCTACAATATTAAGTTAGTTGGTCTAGTAATTTCAAATAAACATTTATACTTTTTTATAGAATATTTTGGTGTTTTTAACGCTGTATATTTTAGAGTATTTCCATAAAATTTCATTATTCATTCTAATTATATGTATCTCTCCATAATACACCCTCATAGCCTTGTTGAATTATTAGAGGATGCATAACTTATTGATATACACCCCTTTTGGTGTACTAAATAAAATTACCTCTTAAATGTAATTAAGTAAATTACTAGACACCTTCTAAGTGGGATGGATTGAAATTGAATTTGATATTCCCTTCGTTATAAATTCAATTTTTTAATTTAATTGAATGGATGTTGGTGGAAAGTCCACACCATGTGTAGTATATTCATATTCCAAAATTTTATAAATTGTGACACCAAAAGTTAGATGGGAATAATTGAATGTAAATTTCTAAAATGTAAAATACTGTATGATTTTTATATTGGGGACTTGGTTATTAGATGGAGAAAATAGTTAAGGTATTTGGTGAGAATGGAAACTCGTTCTCTCTTATATTGGATGATGGGTATGGAATATCACACCATTTAAATTTATTTGGGTGATGGGAATGATGTTCCACATTCCCTTACATCTGGTATTGAGCATGAAAACTCACCCCATCCTCTCATGTTTCATGAATTAATTCTCACATTCCTATGAGATTAAAGGATTTTACACATGCTATATCTTTTATCTCATTAAACTAATCATGGAATCCAAAGTTATTCCCTAGTCAAGATAGCATCTAGTATCCATGTATATTTTTATATATATATCCTCACATATATAGTGTATATACATGTATTCTTATTGTATATATAATTACTTATATACGGTGAATAGTAAAACATACTTTGACATATGATGAAGTATGTAAATCTTGTCAGGTTTCCTATAGGAACCTCAGTAGACTTGTATTTACTTTTAGGATATTTTATTACCTGTTATACCTACTCACATCTTTGTTATACACCCTCACTAGATTATTCTAGACACCATTGGTGGTTTCCTACTGATTTTGTCTCACACCCCACTCAATCTTCATTTAGTACCCAAGCATGCCTTATTATTTCATGTGTGTATAAGGGAAAGCACCCTATCTTGGATATGTGACCTTTTTTGGTTATATAATGGGAGCATTGGAGAAGATGACTGAGCTTATGATCATGATGCTAATAGAGTTGTCTTTAGTTCTTTATATACTTTTTATAGCATGCTATATATTCTTGCTATCATTTATCTCCATCTCCCCACTTTTTTTTAAATCATCACAACCTGACATCATTTTTTATATGACTCAACCTATGACTTTTAATTATTATACTACTTAGGTGTTTCCTTTTTCAACCAAGCTACCAATTATATTATGATTAAGAAACATTTTTATTTTTCCACCATGTTACCCACTAGCTCAGGGCACTGTTTTAGTGGATCCATGGTTAGAACATTACATTGACATGTTTATTTCAAAAACTAAATAGATTTATTTTAATTAAAATTTTTAAAGGTGGTAAAAATTAATTTTAAATTATGTTTCCAAAAAAATAATCCATGTTTTAGACAAACTGAGTTTTCAGAAATCATTTATTTTTCTTTCAAATGATTATTATTTTATTTATAATCATTATATAACCATTAAATTTATATTATACATTTTTAAGCCATATAATTGTAATAATTTAGTTATTAATATTC
Organism: Viscum album; assembly: GCA_963277665.1. Taxonomy (NCBI): domain Eukaryota; kingdom Viridiplantae; phylum Streptophyta; class Magnoliopsida; order Santalales; family Viscaceae; genus Viscum; species Viscum album. Next base: position 1,295,162,732 of record OY728140.1, on the reverse strand, counting down.
ATACCCATCATCTAAAAATCAATGTTATGTTATTTTAATAGAGTGTCGTGTTTCGTTCAAACCTATTGTCACATGAATTGAAATATCTTAGAATGATTTAATCCATAGAAAAATAAATAAATAATAAAGTCCCAGTATGTTATATTCTCTTATAATGTTGGATTTACATGTCATATATACTTTTAAACATGATTTTACTCCTAAAGTCACATGGTGTTAAATCAATGGTAAACCACAGATCATGATCAGATATAATTGATAGTGGTGCCACATGTATCCTCACCGCTTCTCAAATTTATATCTTTAAAAGATGAAAGAGTGTGAAGACCTATTTAATAATAATAAAAAGGAGAATTATTTCTAATATAGTCCACCACAACCTATATAGAATTAGTCCATTATTATGTATTCAGATGACCTATGAAAAAATCCAAAGTGATTCTCTCCAATTTTCATCATAGTAGGGAACATGGTTGTATTATCCAAGTGGAACTTTTCATTTCATTATTAACTTATTGATATACCATTTTATATATTCTATAATCATAACTTTATTTTTTTTTCAACCAATATTGTTATGAAATATCATGGTACATATTTCTTCTCCATTGGTGTATGGATAATGTTTTGCTATGTTAATTTTTTAACATCTACTTAATTATCATAAGATTTGATAGTACACATAGTTTTAACCCAAATCATACAACACATACATCATCAAATTTGAACATAAATAATTTATATTTTATATCATTTACATTCTTCTATATTTTTACCTCATCCCTTTGAGCATCCATTATCTTCTCCAAAAGTTATGGTTGAGAAATTACATATGAAATGAATGATAATTTTCCTTCATTTTTGATTCACATGTCCATTATTTTCATTTATAAGATGATTTGATACCTCTCAATACTCACCATAGATAAATTGATAGGATCTATTATATATAGATCATTTTCCACTTTATTTTCCTTCCCAAGATGGAAATGAATTGAAATGTAAAATTCATTAATTAAATCTAACCATATTTGATGGTGCATATTAAAATACATTTTTGTGAGTATATTTGAGGCTCTTATAATCCATATATATTTCATACTTCTATAAATATATATAATGTCACTAAATTTATAATGTGTAGATTTTTTTATCCAACTCTAGATCATTAGTTAGATAGTTATTCTCAAGACAATTCAACTTTCCTGAGGTGTTGGTTATCACTTTATCATTTTCATTATTAAACCACTTAATATCTTCTTTGAATAATCATTTTATACCATGAAAGTAACCCCACTATCAGTTAGTGTGAGTAATGGGGCTGTGATAATGCACTTTTTTATTCATTTATTATCTCTTCGTATTCATTAGTCAATAAAAAATTCACTCCCATGTGAGTTAAATTGGTTTTCCAATTTTATAATCATGAGAAGTATAAGGCCCCAGCCTTAAACCTTACTTAATCTTGAGTTATTACAAGATTACACATTGAGGATCTTTTCAGGTTTAGAGTTTTAGAGAATTAGATCATGAAACTTTCATTACATTCCACATTTAAACAAAGTGGTTACATAAAAGAAAATATTCATTCTTCCCATCAACGGAAACATATTTAAAATAAAACATGGATTCTTTCTTGACACATCCTTGACACTATCACCACATCATGTACCATTCCCTTGACCTGTGAAAAACATTTCAAAAACTTGGGATGAGCATAAAAAGCTCAGTAAGGGTTATAAAAATATGGAAAGGAAACATGAGTTCATATATACATAAGAATGAAATCATACTTTACCCATAAAACATAGGCATATCAAATCATGAATAAATCATAGAAATCATAAGACATAAAGGTAACTTGAGGCATTCATAACATTCTTACGTAGGGACTAACCCTCTTGGTTACGTTTGGAATACACATCACAGTATATTCCCTAAATCTCTTCGTAGAAACCTTAATGTTTCACTCCTTCGCGTTACCCAATGCATTGGAGAGCTATATCGGGCTCACCCGCCCTTAGTTTATCACGGAACCACCCGTTCTTCATAACAATGCCCAAGAACCATAACATAATCGTATCACATAAAACATGAATAAGGGAAACATAACATTTCCACATTTCAATCACAATATAACATTTTTGGATATTGAAATAATGAATCCATTCAAAAAGAAACCATTTCCAAAACCATTTAAAACATTTAATAAAGAGATTTTTGAATCAAAGTGTCCCATACCACCTTTAAGCTTTTAACATTTTAAACCATTAATATCCATATAAATAAATCCATAAAACCATTTTGAAAACATGGATATTAATAAGAACAAATAATTAAAACATTTAAAACGATATTTTGGTTAAAGGGGTTTTACCAAAATTAGAGACACTTGAATACAATAATAGAGGAATAAAATTTAGTCAGAACTTTATAATATCATGAGAATAAAAGGATTCATGATATAATACTCCAAAGGACAGTATATACACCATATAAGAGTGAATTGGTGCATAACAACAATGAACCCCCAATAGAAATGTCAAATGTGATGAAATCCCTTATAAAGAAGGTATCCTTAAATTAAGGACACATCAATCTCCAAAATATGTGTGAAAAATATAAATACACCCAATATAAGTGGATATTAAGTGTAAAACAATAAAAGGTCATTCACACATATTCAATGGATGACCTATTCAATGACTACAAGTTGAACCCAAAGAAATCGAAATTGGGTTAAAAAGTTCCCTTGACAGCCTAACGGCATCACATCAAAATGAGTTGATGAGAGATAAAAAGTGTATCTCATCACTTGGACATAAAATTTACATCAATAAGGATATATGAGAACGTATCCCAACATAACAATATGTAAATTAAAAGACTCAACAAAAGAAGTCTTTTAAAAAAGAGGAGGGTGAAAGGTTCCCTTACCGACTTGGGTATCTTTCAAAACATACACCCCATGAAAGAAAGACAATAGGTCATTGATGTAAATACTCATAAAAGAAAGTATATTACACAAAAAGTAGAATAATGGTAAGTACATACACCACTCAATGGAATTTGTGGCGAATGTAGCATAAATCTCACGGGAATAAAAGTGAGATGAAAAATCCCTTACGAAAACTCGGCAGCCTAACGGCGCCACATAAAACTTCCGAATATGGATTGATGAGATCAAATAGGGTATCCCATCGTATTACAATAGAATTTACAGCAAGTGGAATATAAAATAAAATGCCCCAACATTGCAAGGAGGAGTTTAAAGGAAGTGATATAAAGGAGAGTACTTAAAAAGAAAGAGAGAGGTTAGATCTCTTAGGAATGTTCGGCAGCCTAACGGCGCCACTCAAAACTTCCAAAATGGATTGATGAGAGAAAATAGGGTCTCTCATCATATGAAAATAATAAGTACAGTAGGATTCATATAAAATAACATCCCAATCATAAGAAATATGAGCTTAAAAGGAATGACATAAAAGAGTGTACTTAAAAAGAAAGAGAGGTGTAGGATCCCTTACCTCGGGTCCGACTTGACTCGATCGTTCTTTAATCTACTGAATAATAAACTTGAGTTAATTTCTAATTCCTTAAGAACCTTTTTCAAGTTCATTATTACTTTTATACCACTTATTACCATGTCATAAACATTATGTAATCATTTAAGTTAATAATATTTGTTTTGTCGATATTTGGTTCTTAAGTCGAAAGTGGACTTCTTACAATTACATGTTGTTCGTGTGGCCAAATGTTTATTATATCCAGAATTGTAATCATTATTTATATATCATATATTTCATATATATCCAGTACATTCATGAATTTATAACATTACATAATCATTTAGATGTAAGAAATGAAATGCACCGTTCATGGAGACGGTAAGCCGTACGTACGCATGAACGCTACTTTCATTTCTATTTCGTATTTTATAGAATGGAATAATAATGATATAAAGGTATATTATAATTCCAGTATAATATCATATATAATATCATATTTCCATCCTTTATACATCCCACATATGGTATTTAACGAATCAAATCACTTTGAGGGGGCGGTAGTCCGCGCTTCCTTAAATGAAGATATCGCGTATACCCATAATGGAAGCCGTAAAGGTAAGACAAAAATGAAAAATACAGAAGAATAAATAAAACATAAACATATTATATATCATATATAAAAATAGTGACATCATAATGGCCACCTTTGAAGGTGTTAAATGAGTATTGAACAATCATCGTTTCGGGAGGCAGAATTTCACCATCCACGGAAACCGTATGTTCTTTAACCATTTGATGTAGTTGTGTGAGAGTGTAGCTCGAATAAATCTTATAACAACATCCTAGTATATTGAAGATACTGGTTTTGTTACAAAAGAAGTAAATAAAAAGAGTTTAGGGGGTTGGAGAAGCAAAATAAAACAAATGAACATGAGAGAATGAATTACCTTTAAAAGTGTAACTCCTTTTGATTTGAGCCTAAAGGCTTCCTTTGAAAGGATTCTGCCCAAAAGGAATCCTCTAGGATGAGGAGAGGGATGTGGAGAGAGTAAATGGGAAGGGGTTGGCCGAGCCAAAGGCTTGAGAAGTGTGTTAAATGAGGTAGAGGTGGGGGCCTTTTATAAGAGGAGAGGAGGGGTACTTTTGGAAAGTAAAGAAATATTACTTTATTTGAAAATGTGTTTCGGTTTCAAAAGGTCCCACATTGATATAATTCGTGGATAAGGTGATAAGGATTAGAAATACACTCATCCAATAAGTTTTGGACATGTGTAGTTCATATATTTTACATTATCTTTCCATTTTATTTAAATCGTCAAATAATGATGTCATCGCTGCATCATTATTATGTCATAAATAATTTAATTTATTTAATGTCTAAAAATTATAAAAAAAATACTATGATGTAGGAAATATTTTTAGATTTCCAATTAATATTTATAATCAAAAAGATGACTTGTATAACCCCACTTAAAAATTGTTTTAGTAAAACATGTCATGTTTGTGTCAATTTTACTTTTACATTAAATAAAATGTTATTTATGTCATTTCCCAACCAAAGTGGATCCATGGGGTCCCCAAGATGACCCATGGCTTGTATTGGTCGGACATGATACAACCAATGAGGGTAAGACATGTTTCAAGCTCATCTCATTTTATTAAAGCATTATTTTTACCTTAAACTACACTAATTACCACTAATCGCGATTAAGAACTTAATAAGTTACTATTCACCAAAAAATTATTATAATCTCATTGAACCACATTTTACATCTTAATGAAAACCATGTATGTCGGATTTTTGAAATTCAAAACACAATGATGGCAAAATTTCATTTAAACGGAAAATCAGCTTTTATAAGTACCACTTAGTGCTTTCACTATTCATCAAAAATTGAAGTTTCTCAGAAAAATCCCAAAAATTCACCCTGAGCTATATTTGATATTCCGAATTCAAAAATGAAGTCTTTTTTACAAAATTCAGAACATATTAGTCACATTAATTAATTTAATAATTAATTCCTGCTGTCAGAGAAAATAGCGTGTTTTTATAAAACAATAAGTATCAAAAGATTGACACTAGTTTAAGTCTGATTTCAAAGTGAAATTGATTCCAACGACCACTATTGGATTTAATGGTAAAAATATTTTCTAATTTCAATTTAAAACCAATTAAAAATATAATCTAATAATATAAATAAATTAGATTAAAAAGTGGTTTTGAATTAAAATACAACATTTTACACTATTCATTAAAAAATGAACTTTATCGGAAAGATACCAAAAATTTACACAAAGTAAATTTTGATGTCCCGATTCTTAATAAGAGTTTTATTTGGTCCAAAAGAATGTTTAAGAGTGAGAAAAACTATATTTAATGACGGTTCTCCATCAAAAGGTGATAAGTGAACCTTTAGTGAAAACTAGGGCATATACGCCAAAAATTGAATTCTTTCCGTATTTTAAGCCTTTATCTTTTATTGTATAAATGTAAAAATATTTAAGAACATATATAATCATATTTTAGTTATTTATATCCATTCCCGCCATTACAACGGCTACATGTTAACTACCATTTAAAATAATATTATTTTATTATTAGAGTGCAACGTAAGATTCCCAAGAAACTCATTGTTGCGTGTTGGGTACGCCATCGAGCATAGCGTCCCCTTTAAAGTCATATTAATATTTTATTCACAAATATGGATAAATATGAAAATTTCATATTCATTATTTACCTAGGGTGTTACATCCTTCCCCCCTTTTGGGAATTGCGTCCTCGCAATTTTAAAATTGCGCTTGGAAACATCCTTGAAAGTCCCACATCGGAACAAAAGTCGGTAAAACAAACACTTTAAAATAAAGAAAGATAAGTACAAAGGTCACCCGAGTTAACCCATACTAGGATTCCAAGTATAAAAATATGGACATGGAGGAGAAAACATAGGTTCATGTTCTCATGGAGAGTGATAGAAAACATGTTTAGGAGAAAGTTAACCATGAAAAAATCACAAACTTGTGATGGGTTAAACGGTATTCGATTCCCCAGTAGGAAAAGTTAATAGACAACATTTTTGTTTTAAGTTACTTTTTATTGAGGAATTTATTCATAAGGAAGCATAATCACTTATCATGTTGACTTTCAACTTTTATTATATTCCTTAATCAAACTCATATTTTCTCCAGAATGTGAGTATTTAGGAAGACTTGTTCACATTTAAGAGTACTATAATCAAATTTTAGAAAATCACCTAATCCACAAAAGAGAACTATATACTTCCCATGTCATTAGACATTAACCAAAACCAAAACCAAAAAGGTTAGTACAAGATTAGATAATCAAGAAAAGGATAACCCTTTATAAAAGAAAATCTATTCATAACCTCCAAGATTTGTCAAACAAAACCCAAAGTTCAACGAGGACCATTCTATAAACAAATTTGTCCATAAAAATTCCTCAAAGTAAACCAATATAAGATTGAAACCCAAATATTTGAAGGATTTAGTCACATATTCTTCCAAGTTAAATCGTAACATTTACCTCCAAACAACATCAGTTGCTCCTAAAGTCTCACATTGAAAAGTAATTATCCTAATCACATATCCTCCAAAATCAACTTACTCTTAATTAATAAAATCATATAACTAAAAAAATCAGTCAAACTAACTAGGGACTTCACGTAGTCCAGTGGTAGGCGATAAATACCAGTCGCACTTTGGTTGTGGGTTCGATTCCCGCAGCATTGTCCGACGCGACGGGTTGTCACACGGTCTGCATGTTGTCCTTTTTCCAAAACTATATAATTCTCAAATCATTACCCAAAAAGGGATAAAATCATCAAAAATAACCATAACATAATTTAACCTCAATTTTATCTCATGCCTTTCACTTCAATCATAACATATGGTAACCCATAATTACCTCAAAAGTAAGGATCATATAAACCCAAATGGTTCTTTATAACTATGTCCACAAAAGAAAAGATGATAACTATTACTTGAATAAAATTTGCCTATATTAAACATCAGGGTTACATATAATATAAAAAGTCTTCTAATGTAACCCCATCATCAAAAGAGACTTAATACTCTTAAGAATTTCACCCTAACTCTTGAAGCCCTTATATGTTGACATCTTACTCATTCAACATTCTTCATGATCCATTATCCATTCCTTTCCAAATTATTCCGAAATACCTCATTCCTACAAACAAAATCATGAATCATATCCTAAGATTCCAAAATAAGAAAACAATAGTCATGAAATAGTACATACCTTTGATTGGTCATTGTCAGTTTCTTCACCCTCAATCGGAATGGCATTAGGTATTGGTAAACGAATATTGGTACGCTCTTGGTGACCCCATTCACGAATCTTCTTTATAGGACATGTTTTTTCAAAATGACCATGCACACCACATTTAAAACATTCAATTGATCCCTCAAAAAGAACTTCTTTCCCTTTCCTCGAGTCAACTGGATGCTTCCTTTTTCCATGGAAGGTTCTTGCTTTATGACCTTCACTTCCACATCTATAGCATATTTCTGTCCCTTTGAAACATTTTCCTAGGTGTTTCTTTCCACATCTTTGACACATAGGTTTTTGAACACACTTACCTTTATGATTATTACCTATACTTCCGTAGGGATTTGTTTCTTGCATATATGATGCCTTAGAGAAATCTCCAAGGTTTAGGTGGTCAATCATGACTCCAGATAGTTTGATGGGGATAATCAAAAGAGTTCTCATTGCAGCTCCCATATCATTCAGTTGCTTGCTCAAAAAACTGTCATAGTTTCCTTCACATCCACTGTTACTTTGGTGCCTGCTAGATCCAGCCATTTACTAAAACCAAAAAGGTCAGTGTGAGTATATCAACAAAACCATCATGTACTAATGAGTAAGATAGACAATAAGATATACTTACTCATTCACTTTATCTAAAACTAAGACTCTTTCTGAAATCCTAACCATTATGGTAATTGTCAATTATGCTTAAAGAATACCCTAACCTCTAAAGTTATCTAAACCGACCTTTGATACCAACTATAAGGCCCCAGCCCTAAACCTTACTTAATATTGAGTTATTACAATATTACACATTGAGGATCTTTTCAGTTTTAGAGTTTTAGAGAATTAGATCATGAAACTTGCATTACATTCCACATTTAAACAAAGTGGTTACATTAAAGAAAATATTCATTCTTCCCATCAACGGAAAGATATTTAAAATAAAACATGGATTCTTTCTTGACACATCCTTGACACTATCACCACATCATGTACCTTCCCTTTGACCTGTGAAAAACATTTCAAAAACTTGGGATGAGCATAAAAAGCTCAGTAAGGGTTATAAAAATATGGAAAGGAAACATGAGTTCATATATACATAAGAATGAAATCATACTTTACCCATAAAACATAGGCATATCAAATCATGAATAAATCATAGAAAACATAAGACATAAAGGTAACTTGAGGCATTCATAACATTCTTAAGTAGGGAGTAACCCTCTTGGTTACGTTTGGAATACCCATCACAGTATATTCCCTAAATCTTTTCGGAGAAACCTTAATGTTTCACTCCTTCGCGTTACCCAATGCATTGGAGAGCTATATCGGGCTCACCCGCCCTTAGTTTATCACGGAACCACCCGTTCTTCTTAACAATGCCCAAGAACCATAAAATAATCGTATCACATAAAACATGAATAAAGGAAACATAACATTTCCACATTTCAATCACAATATAACATTTTAGGATATTGAAATAATGAATCCATTCAAAAAGAAACCATTTCCAAAACCATTTAAAACATTTAATAAAGAGATTTTTGAATCAAAGTGTCCCATACCACCTTGAAGCTTTTAACATTTTAAACCATTAATATCCATATAAATAAATCCTTAAAACCATTTTGAAAACATGGATATTAATAATAACAAATAATTAAAACATTTAAAACGATATTTTGGTTAAAGGGGTTTTACCAAAATTAGAGACACTTGAATACAATAATCGAGGAATAACATTTAGTCAGAACATTATAATATCATGAGAATAAAAGGATTCATGATATAATACTCCAAAGGATAGTATATACACCATATAAGAGTGAATTGGTGCATAATAACAATGAACCCCCAATAGAAATGTCAAATGTGTTGAAATCCCTTATAAAGAAGGTATCCTTAAATTAAGGACACATCAATCTCAAAAATATGTGTGACAAATATAAATACACCCAATATAAGTGGATATTAAGTGTGAAATAATAAAAGGTCATTCACACATATTCAATGGATGACATATTCAATGACTACAAGTTGAACCCAAAGAAATCGAAATTGGGTTAAAAAGTTCCCTTGACAGCCTAACGAAATCACATCAAAATGAGTTGATGAGAGATAAAAAGTGTATCTCATAACTTGGACATAAAATTTAAATCAATAAGGATATATGGGAACGTATCCCAACATAACAATATGTAAATTAAAAGACTCAACAAAAGAAGTCTTTTAAAAAAGAGGAGGGTGAAAGGTTCCCTTACCGACTTGGGTATCTTTCAAAACATACACCCCATGAAAGAAAGACAATAGTTCATTGATGTAAATACTCATAAACGAAATTATATTACACAAAGAGTAGAATAATGGGCATTACATACACCACTCAATGGAATCTGTGGCGAATGTAGCATAAATCTCACGGGAATAAAAGTGAGATGAAAAATCCCTTACGAAAACTCGGCAGCCTAACGGCGCCACATAAAACATCCGAATATGGATTGATGAGATCAAATAGAGTATCCCATCATATTACAATATTATTTACAGCAAGTGGAATATAAAATAAAATCCCCCAACATTGCAAGGAGGAGTTTAAAAGAAGTTACAAAAAGGAGAGTACTTAAAAAGAAAGAGAGAGGTTAGATCTCTTACGAAAGTTCGGCAGCCCAACGGCGCCACTCAAAACTTCCAAAATGGATTGATGAGAGGAAATAGGGTATCTCATCATATGAAAATAATAAGTAAAGTAGGAGTCATATAAAAGAACATCCCAATCATAAGAAATATTAGCTTAAAAGGAATGACATAAAAGAGTGTACTTAAAAAGAAAGAGAGGTGTAGGATCCCTTACCTCGGGTCCGACTTGACTCGATCGTTCTTTAATCTCCTGAATAATAAACTTGAGTTAATTTCTAATTCCTTAAACACCTTTTTCAAGTTCATTATTACTTTTATACCACTTATTACAATGTCATAAACATTATGTAATCATTTAAGTTAATAATATTTGTTTTGCTGATATTTGGTTCTTAAGTCGAAAGTGGACTTCTTACAATTACATGTTGTTCGTGTGGCCAAATGTTTATTATATCCAGAATTGTATTCATTATGTAGATATCATATATGTAATATATATCCATTACATTCATGCATTTATAACATTACATAATCATTTAGAGGTAAGAAATGAAATGCACCGTTCATGGAGACGGTAAGCCGTACGTACGCATGAACGCTACTTTCATTTCTATTTCGTATTTTATAGAATGGAATAATAATGATATAAAGGTATATTATAATTCCAGTATAATACCATATATAATATCATATTTCCATCCTTTATACATCCCACATATGGTATTTAACGAATCAAATCACTTTGAGGGGGCGGTAGTCCGCACTTCCTTAAATGAAGATATCGTGTATACCCATAATGGAAGCCATAAAGGTAAGACAAAAATGAAAAATACAGAAGCATAAATAAAACATAAACATATTATATATCATATATAAAAATAGTGACATCATAATGGCCACCTTTTAAGGTGTTAAATGAGTATTGAACAATCATCGTTTCGGGAGGCAGAATTTCACCATCCACGGAAACCGTATGTTCTTTAACCATTTGATGTAGTTGTGTGAGAGTGTAGCTCGAATAAATATTATAACAACATCCTGGTATATTGAAGATACTGGTGTTGTTACAAAAGAAGTAAATAAAAATAGTTTAGGGGGTTGGAGAAGCAAAATAAAACAAATGAACATGAGAGAATGAATTACCTTTAAAAGTGTAACTCCTTTTGATTTGAGCCTAAAGGCTTCCTTTGAAAGGATTCTGCCCAAAGTGAATACTCTAGGAATAGGAGAGGGATGTGGAGAGAGTAAATGGTCAGGGGTTGGCCGATCCAAAGGCTTGAGGAGTGTGTTAAATGAGGTAGAGGTGGGGGCCTTTTATAAGAGGAGAGGAGGGGTACTTTTGGAAAGTAAAGAAATATTACTTTATTTGAAAATGTGTTTCGGTTTCAAAAGATCCCACATTGATATAATTCGTGGATAAGGTGATAGGGATTCTAAATACACTCATCCAATAAGTTTTGGACATGTGTAGTTCATAGATTTTACATTATCTTTCCGTAGTATTTAAATCGTCAAATAATGATGTCATCGCTGCATCATTATTATGTCATAAATAATTTAATTTATTTAATGTCTAAAAATTATAAAACAAATACTATGATGTAGGAAATCTTTTTAGCTTTCCAATTAATATTTATAATCAAAAATATGACTTGTATAACCCCACATAAAAATTGTTTTAGTAAAACATGTCATGTTTGTGTCAATTTTACTTTTACATTAAATAAAATGTTATTTATGTCATTTCCCAACCAAAGTGGATCCATGGGGTCCCCAAGTTGACCCATGGTTGTCTTGGTCTTCCATGATACAACCAATGAGGTTAATACATGTGTCAAGCTCATCTCATTTTATTAAAGCATTATTTTTACCTTAAACTACACTAATTACCACTAATCGCGATTAAGAACTTAATAAGTGACTATTCACCAAAAAATTATTATAATCTCATTGAACCACATTTTACTTCTTAATGACAACCATGTATGTCGGATTTTTGAAATTCAAAACACAATGATGGAAAAATTTCATTTAAACGGAAAATCGGCTTTTATAAGTACCACTTAGTGGTTTCACTATTCATCAAAAATTGAAGTTTTTCAGAAAAATCCCAAAAATTCACCCTGAGCTATATTTGATATTCCGAATTCAAAAATGAAGTCCGTTTTACAAAATTTAGAACATATTAGTCACATTAATTAATTTAATAATTAATTCCCGCTGTCGGAGCAAATAGAGTGTTTTTATAAAACAATAAGTATCAAAAGATTGACACTACTTTAAGTCTGATTTCAAAGTGAAATTGATTCCAACGACCACTATTGGATTTAATGGTAAAAATATTTTCTAATTTCACTTTAAAACCAATTCAAAATATAATCTAATAATATAAATAAATTAGATTAAAAAGTGGTTTTGAATTAAAATACAACATTTTACACTATTCATTAAAAAATGAACTTTATCGGAAAGATACCAAAAATTTACACAAAGTAAATTTTTATGTACCGATTCTTAATAAGAGTTTTATTTGGTCCAAAAGAATGTTTAAGAGTGAACAAAACTATATTTAATGACGGTTCTCCATCAAAAGGTGATAAGTGAACCTTTAGTGAAAACTAGGGCATATACGCCTAAAATTGAATTCTTTCCGTATTTTAAGCCTTTATCTTTTATTGTATAGATGTAAAAATATTTAAGAACATATATAATCATATTTTAGTTATTTCTATCCATTCCCGCCATTACAACGGCTACATGTTAACTACCATTTAAAATAATATTATTTTATTATTAGAGTGCAACGTAAGATTCCCAAGAAACTCGTTGTTGCGTGTTGGGTACGCCATCGAGCATAGTGTCCCCTTTAAAGTCATATGAATATTTTATTCACAAATATGGATAAATATGAAAATTTCATATTCATTATTTACCTGGGGTGTTACAAGAAGTTTCTCAAAAATCATTAATAGTACTCAGTTAGTTCAGAGAAACTATGGATACCTTTCACAAATTTTGGTTTGGGCCACTCTGTATTTTCATTTATCATAGAAGTTTCTACATATTTCGATATTTAGTAATAACAAAACCCATTAATGATTCTTCCCCAAAATATAACTCATGTTTACTATACTGTTCATATATCTTATCATTTTGTAAGTCATTAGAATAGTATAAAAATATTATACATGACCCTCCTTGATCGGGAATTATATTATAATATCATCTATGATGACGAGAAAAAGTTTCTCAAGTTCATCTCTAAAGAATATTTTCATAAATTATATGATTATTAATGGGTCACTAGTGAGTCTGAAGGTTGTCATTATGAATCAAAAGTGTTCATACCTTCTTTTAATGTCATTCCTATGAATAGTTTCCATCTTCATCTTTTATAAATGGTATCCTAATAATATTTCCACCATAGAAAAGTATTATTCCCCATGTATTTGATCCTATAGTTCATCAATATATGTAAAAGGATAATAGTTATTTTTTATGATCTTGTTGTGTTCAAGATAATAAATGCATAGTCACATTGACCCATCCATATTCTTGACAAAGAGAACCAGTACATCCCATGATGAAGCACTCAGGTGTGTAAAACCATTTTTCAGATTCTCTTGTAACTTATTATACAATTCATTCAACTCAATGGTGTCTATTTTATATATAATCCAAGATATGGTAATATATCTATGTAAAAATAAATTGAGAACTCAAATTTTTGGTTCAGTAGAAGACTAGGAAACTATTTAAGGAATGCATTAGTATTGTCCCACAAAATTTTCATGTCTTTAGGAAAGATTATCTCCTTTTTTTGAATCATTTGATCTATATATTCTTGCTTATAAGGAAATATTATCCATTCATGAGAAGAATATTCCAAAGGAGATTCTTATTCCTCCTTTGACTTGTACAGAATTGGATAATTCCATAATATATAAAGTGTGATTTCCCTCTCCCATTAGTTGACATTGGATTTATATAGCGAAAACCATTCCATAACCAATATTGAATTAAATTAATCAAATTAATGTTTAATATGGATCATTGATATGTTAAAACCACCACATTGAATGTGGAGGAGTTATATATTTGCGATGCAATAATTTTTCCATTTTTCTATCTTGGATAACACAAACTCTAAATAATGAGGTGGTGTCAAATTGTTTTACTAAAAATTCCTAATATGAATGATTTGTAGAATAATAATCATATAAGAAATTTAAATCTAATGAATGTATAATTAGTTCACCCATCACAATTTTATTTATATTATCTTCATTTAAAATATCTAAAATAAACATAGGTGTAAGAATACTCAAACTAGTTGGAATAAAAATATTAAAATTGTGAACATATATGGAATAACTTATAAATGACATTTAAATTATAATTTATGAGTTTAAAGTTTTCAATAAGTATTATGAAATTTAATTTTCCTATTAGTCTTTCTCATATAAGAAACTATTCTATTCCTTTATAAGATTTTGTAAAAAGTTTTGGAATTTTATAAATCATATCCTCTATGAGTGTTAAACCAGGTGTGCAGCAATGCCTCTGTCATACACAAAGTACAAGTTGAGATAATACCAAATGATATATTTTGGATATATTACCCCTAGATACAATTATTTTATATCCAAATCAACTTATAGTATCTAAACGTGGATTTATTTTCTTAGAAACCACTCAGAATATACTTTACCAAAATTTCTTTATGGTTTCCTATACTTAGACTTATCTATAGGGTTTTTACAAATAAATTTTTTTCAATTAATTAAAAAATAAATATACCACACTATAATTTTAACTATTGTGATCCTAACATATTAAACATATAATTACATTATTTTTAATATAAATATCCACAAAACACTTTCCAAGAATCTTGAGGTATAGTTTCTTTGAAAGGCTAGTTCTATAATACATAAAAATGAGAATAAAAAATTATTAATATTATTCTCTATAATTTTATCCAAAATATATTTTATCACCTAAAACTAAAAAGGATAAACATATAAATAAAAATATTAAAAGGGTTAGATAAAAAATCATAGTAAGAGAATAAACATGATAAATAATCATAACAAATTAATCAAATTATATATCATGATGTCATAAGTGGAATGGTACATGAATTAACATATCGGGAATTCCATAATTATGAAGGAAACATAAAATCAAGGCATCCTAAGAATGTGGTAGAAACATAGAACATTACATAAGAATGTGTCAATGCAATCCACTAAGACAACATAACATGGTGGATAGGTTCACATCTTGTAGTAGGTTAACTCCCTAATCCCATGCACAACATATCATGAGATAAAAACTTTACCCAACATATTAGAGTAATATCTAGGTGAAACCAACAAAAAATTCACATACATATTTGTTCCACATAAATAAAATGTGCATAAGGTATAAGCATTAAAAAACCCTTTGAATGGAAATGGGTTGCATGACCTTGTCTTATTATATAACAAAATGGAATATCATTACGAATTTATTTAAATAATGGATTAGATAATTCATGGAAATTATATTGTAAATAAATAATAATCATACATGAAAATTATTTTCATATTAATTGAAGACATCAAAATTAGTGGAGAAATAATTTTAAAAAATGTTCCATTTATTCAGAGTTTTATGGTAAATGGGTTAAAAATCCTTAAAGATGGAAAGGGAAAAATAATTTTCAAAAAAAAATAAATTAAATAAAATGGTATTGATTAATAAATTCATATATTTTAAAATACATTTATGGATGAAAATATTTCATTGAGTGGTACTTGAAATAAGGTAAGAAAATAGAGAATTTCACATTGACAAGCTCTGCTTGTTGAAAGAAACCGAGAAGGTAGCCTTTAAAAAATATATATCACCATCATGGAAATATTTTATGAACTAGGAATATATGTGTCGATCATATATATATATATATAATAATAATATAATAATAATATGGAAATAAATTGATGTAAAGTGACATAAATAATAAATCGAAGAAAATAAGGTGCTTTAGAGAGAGATCCCTTAACTCATATCAATATTCATTCTACACTTTCACATAACCTCATAAAAAATAAAATTATATTTTATTAAACATATATGATCTATAACCATATTTTAACATAATAAATTTACAATCATTATTTTATGTCAGTTTAGATTCATTTAATCAAGATACCATTTCTGTAATTATTTTGTTGTGGTTTTTCATTTCATGGTTCCATGGCCGCTTTAGTTTGTGGGTAATTATTGAATAACTTGTAAAATGAAACTAAAACACCAAAATAAAAATTAAATGAGAATAATATAATTCTATAAATTTAAATGGATCCAAAATTCTATATGTTTTATGACATAAGTATGATTAGCTTAGTACAAATATTATCTTTATATTGTTAGTTCCTTTAGGCAGCTTTATCAATCATCATGAAGTAGATTCATTTTATTTAATTAAAATATAATTAATAAATTATATAATATTAAATATGTTATAAAATTGTTATTACCATCATATTAAATGATAATATTGTTTCTATAACTATCATTGAAGTAGGTGGCGAAAATGATGTATGTTTTTTTGGAGTTGGAGAACCGATCATTTTGTGGTCTATGATTTCATTATAGAATCAATTAAGGGAGGGTATAAAATTGATATTCCACCATAATAATAACATATAAATATATTTATTATATTAATTTTACAATGTGTATATGAATGGAAAACATAAGGTGTTAGTATAAGAATAATAAATTTGAAATAGATTTGGTTGAAAATATTATATTTCTCTGGTTTTATTCACTTGGGCTACCCCATAAGGATCCATAGAAAAGTATTTGGGGAGAATATAATCACTATAACATGGGGAGAGTATTTATTAGTGAAGTTTGTAAAAACAATAAATAGTTTTTTTAATATTATTTTCATTAGTTTATTATTTTAGCACTAGGATACCAAATGTGATGAATTTTGTGACAATATACAGAAATTAACGCATGTGATGCTCAAAAAATGGTCACTAACATTATCCATGACTCATTTATACATTTATTCATTCTATGATTAAAATTACCATATTTTTTCATATTTTAATATTCACTAAAAAATTAAAAAATTTCAAAAAATACAAAAAAATCACTTTAATAGTTTTTTTGACTCGTTGAAAAATTAATTACTATCTCATAAAATTAAATTACCATTATAATATAAAATAATTTTATTTTATAAAAAAATTAAAAATAAATTTATTTTAAAATATTTATATTTTTCATAAAACTATGAATAATATATATATGTTTTAAAAACATTCAAACACTTATTTAATCATTTTTGATACTTTTATTTAAATGTAACATTATATATAGTTAGTATATTTTAAAATTTTAAGGTAATGAAATGTTATTTTTCATTTATATAGGTTAGGTTACAATTATAATGGATAACTTATTATTAACAATAATGACCAGCTAAATATTCAAGAAGTAAGATTTTTAATAGTCATATGGGTTCATTAATTTCAATAGATAAATCATATTTCATAAATTCTTCTTTCACTAATATCTTCTCTCTTGGTTATATATATTTTCATTTTAAAAATGAATATTATATTACTAAGATTGTATTTCATTTCTGAATTTTTGTTAATAATTATGATCATTAATAGGGATTGAGCATATATAAATTTGTATATTGTAGTTATCTTATTTTATATTTTTTATCCCATTATAACACTTTCTGTTTTTGGGGTCATAATTATTCTCTATATTTAACATTAAAATTATTACAATAAAATCCTCTTGTTTTATCTTTTGGTTCTTGGGATTTATAAAATACAATATTACTATATATGATATAGTTTTAAAATAAGAATTGGAAATTATATTCAAAACAATTTTGGTCTCTAAAACATTCATATGAATAATATTCATAATACCATAGGGTTATTCTGAAGGACCACCAACTTCAATTATGGAGTTATTCCCTTAGTAAGTGAAGCCTAACCAGTTCTCTAAATTCATCATCCTTTAATAAGAGGCCCTAAATCCATCTATATAACCTTAATTAATTAAAAAATAATTTCATACATTATTTAATAATAACATTCACTATTATATTATATGGGTTAAATAATAATTTTTTTATCCCAAAAAATTATTTTTTATACATTTAATTGTTCAATTTTTGAAATTAATAAACCCCATTTTTTGGGAAAAATGTTTCCAAAAAAATCCCTTACATGAGGGAGGGTACCACTGTAAGGGTAGAATCAACTACCCTTATGAAGGCAGCCTGTATATGGATAGAAGGTTATACCCTTATAAATGTCACATGAACAAGGGTAAATAGCTCCTTACCCTTATTCATGTGTTTTTTGTAATGGTAAGCACAACCTTACCCTTATAAGGGTACCTCATCATAATGGTTTGTGAATCCATTACACTGAGAATTGTTTAAGGGTAAGATATTCCATTCCCTTATACAAACCACTGTGTGAGCTTAATAAAAACCTCACCCTTCCATAGATTGTTTTATATGGTTAAGAAAAACCATACCCTCACATAGTATGATTTATAAGGGAACGTAAAACCTTATTTTGATGTAAAGGCCAATGTGTAATGTAAACCTACTACCCTAAGAAAAAATTCAAACCCTTTTTTTAAATTTATAAAAAATTATTCTTCCTCATTTTCTTCAAACACCACAAAAAAACCTTAAAATCTCTTCAAAACTCAAAAATACATACCAAAATTAAATACATTATTTTTTAACATAATTTCACATGAAAAGGCGCTTGTACCAACCCAAATCCATCTAAAATACATAAAATAATTTCTAAACATGAAGAACAAATTTAAATGGGGAAAATGGGAATGGTGGCCTAAATTACAAATTTTCATGATGAATTGATATTTCACTCATGGGTAATAGACACTATACCATTTTTCATATTTGATTAATCATTAAACAAATATACCTCCCTCCCAATTATTTCCTATATTGGTTTAGAGTCTTCCAGGTGAAGCCTCGTTCCCTTTACAATAAATGAAAGAGACAATGGTGGGAAAAATTATAAGTTATTAAACTAAATTAATTTCATTAATTTAATTTAATTTAAATTACTATTTAAATATCCCAAAACTGATCCTAAATCATGGTCTATGGTTTTAATACACCTTGGAAACCCCCCCCCCCCCATTATGGATTCAACCATAGAGTTGAAATACCAATCCAAGACTCTATTTATACGATATCAATGTTTATATCCATGAAATAATTAATATTTATTTTAAATAATATTAGAATAAAAAGAAAATATATACCATTTCTCATAATCTCATCATACTCCCACTCTAGGGTAAACATCCCATTTTGAGATCAATATAACAATTAGACAATTTATCATGGGTTTTTTATAGGGGAAATCATCATTTTACCCCTCATGATAACATGTAAATCAAAAATTCAATTTTTTTCAAAATATCATATCTCATACAAGAAGTGGTCATTAAAATAACCATACATATTTTTTATTTTTATAATATTAGAGAATATTAATGATTAGGGTGGTAACTAATTGGCCTCACCCCTTTCCCTACTTGACACAAATTAATTATATTTAAATGGGGATTCTTAGTTGTTGAGGTGAATCTCATTAAATAAATAGGATCTATTATCTCACTTGTTTTATTCCCATAATTTAATGTGATAGAATGGAAATTTACTTGAAGATTTTGATTGAATTATTGGAAAAATATTATTTTTTCAACTTAAAATTTATGTGATGGTGGCCTCAACATGGTTCATCATTTTCATTAACTCAATATTTGTTTATAACTAGATCCATAAAATCATTCCATTGATTATGAAAAAAAAAATTATTATATTCACTGGAATCTTTTTTCTGTTTTACCTTCCCTTGATTTTATAGTATTTATGAGGATAGATTTTTAAATATCTTTTAGGGTTAGTGAAAACATGATTAATTTAAATAGTGAATATGTTATTAAAAACAGAAACACTGTTTCTACCCAATCCCATATGTAAGACCTTGAATATATTTTTACCAAAGATTATAAATTTATTATTATAGAAGATATATTAATTTAGTGGCTGGTTTCTAGTTCTAATATAGTCTTCCAGAAAAACCTATAAAACACTCCTCTATCTCTTAGAGATTTGAAAATTATTCGATAGGGTAGTCCAGTGTCATTAAAATTACCAAACCCATTATAAGAGTAGGTTATAAAGGATGTTTATCTAAATTTATTTATTAAAAAAACAACTTATCAAAATTATTATCAAATAAATATTTATCAATGTATGGGGGGGAACTATTATTCACCTCTAAAAGTCATTGTTCTTCAATCACTGATTTTTTAGGAGTTTTTTTCATTTTTTGAATCAATTATAATTTTAATATTAAATTTTTATCAAAAAAATTATACATATATTATAGAAACCTCCATTCTCTTTAATAAAAGTATGAGGCATTTATAATAGTATAGGATTTTTGTTTTCATACACACATGGTGTGATTCTAGGAACTAGATCATAGCTTTCATAATTACTATCAACATTGTTTGAGTTTCATTCCAAGTAATTACTTGATCTACAACACCCCATTTAAATAAATTATAGTCTTTATTTCTAAAAATTATACCTTTAATAAAATAATTAAATCATTCCAACATATAAACTCTTTTGGTTATAAATAGCATATCAAGTCATTTATTCCTCTATAAAATGGGAATGGGAATTCAGTTAGTTTATCTTTTTCTTTATGAATGTCTCATGATTTCATGGTTTAGTGAACAAATTTTATCTATTTTTAATGTTTATTTGGTTCCTTGAATCAATTTTTTAGAATCATTAAAACTTTATTTGTATATTCTTATTATAGGTCATTATTTGTTTCAAGAGTTTGGTACAATACATGTTGGATTTTAATTTAAATCTAATTTATCCAATATCCTAGTATATTTATTAAATTAAATTATTTTGTCATTTTATTTATATCTAAGTTAGTTTATTGGTTCTTACTGATTTTACTATTCACATAAGGAATGAAATATTTAAATTGGTGAATTTCAACACTTCTCAAGTAATGAGAATACCTGATTTAATCCACAACGTAACATTAAATCTTGGAATATAGTTTAAAAATTATCTGTTGATTGGATGATGTCATAATTCAAAAAAAATATAATAAAAACAAAATTGGACCACAGTATCATGATAAAGTATTTCGATTAAAGGGTCTATATAATAAATAAAGTGGAGAAAAAAGGGAAAAGTTGGAGAAAAAAATTTAAAATAAGAATGAATGTTTTAAAGGTAAAAAAATATGGAAGGTGGTAAAGAATAATAAAAGGATAACAAAATTAAAAAACATCGATGTATTAAAATATTAATTAAACACTTTGTGTCCCCATCAAGAGCACTAATTTGAAAAGTGATTTTCTCTATCACATTATATTGATTTATAATTTAATTAATTGTGCACAAAGTATAACTTAGGTAGGAATATATAATTAGTTGGAGCATAATAAACTTATTTTATGTTTTTAAGACACAAATAAAATTAATTAAAAAGAAAACAATTTGTGATTTTTTAATGAAATTAAGAACAAAATCATGTGAGAATAACGAACATTTTTTAGAATATTTTTTAGTGTTATTGATGAAATTATCTACTTCGATTATTTATTAATAATTATACATAAAATGATAACTTATTATAATTATAAAACCATAAACTATTAGCTTTAATAGCATATTAATATCAACTAGTCCATAATTAAAAAACATGATAATCCCTAAAATAGTTTCAAATAAGATAATTTTTACACCATACTCAAATATTTAATTTTACACTATTTCATTTACAATGATAAATTATGATATCATAAACATTCTACCTATGATATTTATTTAATTTATAGAGATTCTATATGAATCATGTGATTTGATATCATCTTTCTGAAGATTGATAATGAAATTTTTCTAAAATGACTTCAACTTTATTATATTCAAGTGTGATGTGACATTCATTTAATATTAAATAAAATTAGAATATAAATAAAATAATAGAATATAACTATATGAAATAATTGAATAATATATATTCAAAATGAACAAAATTAGTGAGTCATATTATATTAATTGTACTTAAAAATTCCATTGAATTAAATGAAAGCATCATTATTGGAACAATCATCTTATGTAAGAGTATTAAATATCATTGAGGATTTTTGGCCTCATTACTAATAAAACACATCATCTATTATTACAAAAACTATTGTTGTTTTTACATTATTGTCCCATGTTCCCACTCATATGGATGATTCATCAATCTATTGGACTTGTTTACTCCTGGTGGAATAAATCCAGGAATCCATTCCATGGTATCATCTTCAAATCCAAATGATTTAGGTGAATCCCATATCTAGTCCATGTTCTAGATGGATGTCATTAAGGTGAATACCTCCTCTAAAATTCAACCAGATAATACTTTAGATCTAATCATTACATGATTATGATGGAATCCCCATCAGTCAATTATTCTTTAGAATCTAATCTTCTCCACCACAATTTCTCTCCCCCATTACTATAGACCCCATTCAATTTTGGGAATATGTTTTTATGGAAAATTAGGATGGTAAAGAGGTCTTAGTCACATTATTTTTCATATTGTTTCATTGTATTTCCTTATGCACTTATTAATCTCTATTTATGTCATCATTGAAATTTTCTTTGATCCTATTTTCTGATTACATATTCCAAGCATTTTTTTGTTTGTTGTTCTAGTTTTTTAATATGGGTTGGGATGTATTGGGTGACCCATAATTGGTGTCCTATGGGGTTATAATGATGGTTATTTTTAGTTATTTTAATGGATTTTGTGGTTTCATTTCTAGTTATGGTTATTATGGGTTACATATCATCTATATTTACATGCTCATGTTTCTTATCATCCTTTGTTCCTTTGCATCCTAGTGTTGTAATTGTTTTTTTCATTTTAATGTACTATGATGGTAGCTTCTTATTAGGTTTTACATTGTATTTATTTTCATTAATTTGATGAATTATTAACAATGAGAACCTATGGTTAGATGAAAATCATTGGATTTTATTTATCATGCATTTTCAATATCATTATAGTATCTAGTGTACTATTTATGTGAGTGGTGATGGTTCATGTTTTTATAATGTCACAATTTTGAATCTTATATTAATTTTAGTTCTTTTTGGATTTTGTGGTGGAACTATGGTAAATGTGTTGATTATTTTTATGGGATTTCTTATTTATATAAGGGTTAGAGTTATTTATTTTAAGGGATATTAGAGGTTTCATGGTTTTGGTGCTAGTTTTCCAGGATGAAAAGATTCATGTCAGAGCTATTTTTCTTATATTGTAGGTTAAAATTTAAATTATAAATGTATCTTAGGTCACACAAGTAGCCTTATTGGAATTCACTTAACATATTTTGAATTTTTTGGGGTTATTTTATATAATTTTGTTTTTTGTGGTGTTTAATAGTTCCTAATAATCCTTTAAGAGGATTATTTAAAATTTCATAAAAAATATAATATATAAGTCCTAAAAAATGGTAACAAAAATAAACAGTTAATTTTTTTTAAATAATATTATTTTCCTTGATATAATGTATTTACCCTCTTCTATTTTCAATCATCTATACACAATAATAAAAACATATATATTTATTATTTTAACATTACTCAAAAAATTATCCAAGTAGGATCATTTCTTAAGAATCTGTAGATGAAATAATGAAGTGGTTTCTAGTATGTGGTACCTGACCTAATAATCAATTCATAACCCATTTTATCCTCCCTAATTTGGTATATTTAAAGAATTTATAAAAGAAATATATTGACCATTGGATATATAATTCAATCAAAAATTTGATATAAAAATAATTCTTTGGGAATCATTTAATGAATAAAATACTATAATGTAATTAGAAGGGTCAAAACATGAATTATTAGGAAATTTTGAGATACATAATTCACTTCCAATGTTCTACTAAATACTCATAGTAAGACAAAATTATGTAAATTAGATCTTTATTTTTCTATATAATATTCAAAAAAGTATTTATAGGTGTCATTTATATGATCAACCCTAGTTAGAAAAATAGACAATGTGATAAGTAGTGAATAACGTTATCATTCTAATTTTAGATTTACTAGTATCAATGACTTGAAATTATCATCAATTAGTTGTCAATAATTAATTATTCAAATGAAATATGTTATAGAATACCATTTCATAGTAAATACGATATCTATCCAATGATTATTTTTTATTTTATATAGTTTCTCTCTTGATGATATAGATGTGAGAATAGATAAGGTTACCCTTGTTATAGAAATTTTTATATTTCTTTTATGGATAATTTAATAGCTAGTAGTTTTGTTGATTAAATGAGTTTATGTGAAGCATTCCAACATTTGTTTTTTATATTTATTGTGTTAAAACTATACCATTGATAATAGTAAACCCAAATATGGTATGATGATATTGATGTTTGATTTCATCATGAATTATCATTATAAATTATTTAGGTAAATTTATAAAACTGTAGATAATTACAATCTCCCTATGAGTTTATTTATAGAATTTTTTTATCTACAAATTGACATATTGATCTAAAATACTCTTTCTTGACTGAATTACATCTCAATGTCGCAAGGAGGAGTGAAAATCATTGAAAAAGACAACATTTTATGGGTTTTTCTTTTTTTATTATATTTATTAATAATTCATTATATATAGTTATGAATAGGTTAGTTGATGGGATTCTTTATAATTCTTGTTTTAACCATTGAATGTCATGATATAAAAATTGGATGGTATAATCATGAATTTTATGACATGTCATATTATCTTTTTTGAATTTTTATGACATTGTCTGGGTGTCCAGTAATCATTTGAAATAGTTTACTCAGGTATAGAATATTTTAGAACAAATTATTTTATCTTATATCAAAATATTTTCATCTAAGTTGTGTTATTTATCTCAGGTGATTATATTGACTGTCATTTCTGATTGAGATCCTCATTTTTATCTCTTATTTTTTATACAACAACATAATATTTTAGGTACTCAAATATATTAAATTAAGATATTTAAATTTTTAAAGGATATAAAATGTAACATGGAAGTTATATGTTTTATTGAAGTGTGATGATTTATTTTTCTTCTTATTTGAAATTGGGATAACTAAGAAATCCTTACATGTTTTGAATTTATGAACTTTGAAAAATAGTGAAAAAAATTTCTATAGTATTTTGAGTGATATTATCTTAGAGATATCATAATATATGAATGAATAAATTACTTCCTCTATGATTTATATATTTATGATTTATTTCTGATTAGTCACATTTAATAGGGAGAATGATCTAAATATATAATTTCATGTGTTTATGTAATGATGGACTATCAACATGGGAATACTGATATGGGAAAGAATTATAATAAGTGTATGTTGACGCTCCTTTTTTGTCACATTGTCTAAAAAATAATGGAAAGGGAAATAACTTAGCACAAATGGATTCATCCTTTGAAGAAAAGATCAAAAATCGACAATGGCATGAACAAGGCTTCAAAAGCACAATGGTCGTGCAAGTTTCATCACTATCACGCAAGTATACTTGCGTGCCACCTAATGGTCGTGCAAGTGACTTGCGTGCCCTAAAGGATAACCGCCCGGGGTCTTCTCCAACCTATAAATAGACCCTGTGGGCCCCCCATTTGGGAAAATTTTTTCTAGAATTAATATACAGAGCTCTGAACACCCAAGTCTCTTCTTTAGGTCTTCTGAACACTTCTAAGTTAATTCTTTACCTAAAATGGAAGGTCTAAACAAGAGGAGTAAGTTCTAAGTGTTAGAATTCACTAACACTTGCGCGCCTAAGTGGTTTTACCCTTAAATGAAATGGAAACACTTGCGCGCCACCCTACTTATTCATGAGAACTTGCACGCCATATTCTAGAAACCCTCTAGGGATGATTCTAATGGATTTGATCAAGGATCACCCAAATATTACTCTAAGGGATGAAAATCGCACAAGTACCCATGTGCAGCGCAGGTATACCTGCGCACCCACGCAGTACCTGCGTGCCTGCCAGGACTTGCACGCCCCTACCTTTTTCGGTGCCTTTCCTACCCATTTCACTCCTCTTATGCCATTCCACCTCTTTTATTCAAGATTTATTCTTCAAGACACTCTTCAACTCCATTTATGGCATGATTTCTTGATTTGGCATCCTTATCTGAAACGAACTCCGTGGAACATCTCTCAAAATCTAGTGATTTACACATCTTTATGGCACTAAAGATTGAGATTTAATTTATTCAACCTCATCATTTCATATGAGACAACTATTTAACATGGGACTCCTTTTCAGAAGTAAGCCATAGTCATAATTTCCAAATAAGGGTATCCTCCTTAAGAGTAAGCCCCAAGTCCTCATTAATTTGGGCATCCTCCTCAAGAGTAAGCCCCAACCATAATTCTCTTAACCTGGTCCTCCTTTTCAGTAGTAAGCCCCAGTCTCAATATGGGCATCCTCTTCAGGAGTAAGCCCCAAGTCCCTTAATTTTTCAAGTCCCTTAACCTAGGCCTCCTTCTCAAGAGTAATCCCCAGTCTTAATTTCTCTTCACCAGTAATAATTACTTTTGATCTGGGTCTCTTTATCAAGAGTAAAACTCAATCATAAGTCCCCTCCTAATTTGGGCCTCCTTTTCAGGAGTAATCCCCAAGTTAGAGTATCCAAATCTCCATAAAGTACATATACCTTTATGGACCATATTCCTGGATTTCATCTATGAAGTAAATTTTAATCTTCATCTATTTGGGCAGTCATACATACATAATCCCCACATAATTTCTTATGATTGCATCTTTTATGGCATAATTGTATAGTTTTACCAATACCTCTTGTTTCTCACATCGAGAATGACTCACGTGAGCTTAGAGTGTAAAAGTAATTATGACATCTTTCTTTGATCCATCAATCATAAACATCATATTCCCTTACTTGAACTATGTGGGTTCTGATTCCTTTTCCTAAACAAAGGATATGTAGGTAGCCCATATGTGGGTAAGATCCCAACTCTAAAATAATCAATGTCCTTCTAAATGACAATAAACTTCAAGTGCCCCACTGAGTAGCTTTGAAACCAGTATGGTCATCATAATGACCAAGAGACTTTTATATATCAAACGATACCATTGACCAAGAATCTCTAACAAATACAGATGATTCTCTATCAATGAAAAACCTCGAATACATATAAAAGATTCCCTAAATTTCCTACATATCAATCACTGATTGTCAGATCTAAAGGAAAAATCATTTTATACTTGGTAATGTAATAAGGATTCATGAACATAACTTAAATCTATAAAGAGAGTCCCAGAGTAGAAAATAATTCCCCTCAAAAAGGTGTGATGAGTCCGACCTCCCATCCTCTCAACCAATGTAAATAACTAAGCCTCATCAGTCCAAAACTAATGAGTGCCTACCTTTGGAAAGTAGGTTCAAATGGATATGGAATCATTGGATGTTTCCGGTTCTACGAAAAAACCCGTTTGAAACCGCATGGAATGTTTGAACCTTCAATCAACGAGGTCATCCCCGATTTCAGAGGGAAACAAAAAATGGTGAACCTGACTTGAATCCTTAACCAAGTTAAAATGATGTTTTATCTATTTGTTAGGCCCCTATTTAAAACTCAATGAGAGGTCCAACAAAAACAATCATTGACATATGTGCTCATACAAAACATGTAGTGGCTGAATTTATCTTGATTACATCTGTTATATCAAACAGGCACTCTTTCCCAGGATTCTTTTCCTTCTAAGAAATGGCTGCTCTCAATTTCACACCTGTGAATACCGCTGTTGCGAATGCCACTATTGCTACTCCTGCTGGATCGTCATCCGCTCTGAGGATGACATCACCTACTCAGTGTCTTCAATATTGGGTATCAAATGCGCTGGTTAACGAGTACCGTCAACACGGTACCATTCCAACTCTGGAGGCTACTTGACAAAACCTCCAAGTGAACAACTCATACTGGTCGTCTGGACAACGAAGACCTGTGATCAAGAAGCAGGCGGTGCTAACCACCGTCTCCAACCATTTCGGGCTGTTATCCCCGAAACGCAATCACTGTTCGCTACCTTATTTTGGGGAGGTGAATGATCAGGTCCCTCATGGCCTTAATTCAAGCAGACAGGAGTCCTTCTTGAGGGATCCCACCAACAATCGACGCCAGACTCGTGTGGCAGTGTGCCCTCAACATGATGAGGGTGTCAACTCCAGGCGTTCGGATCAGGTTCCTCGAACCCGAGTAGGAAAGACGAATCACCAGAGGAGAAATCCAGTTAACAGTGAGCAGGTTATCATCTCTTCCATCTCCGGAGAAGTCCACCAACCTAACTTGGTGGCACGAAATGAGCGGGCACACACACCTTCCTTTTTTAATTCCGTTGTCTAGCAGACTCGTCTGGAATAATCACGTCAATCCCGCTAGTAAATTTCGGCGGAGTACTATAGGCAGGAACATACACCTGTTTATACATCATTAGCTAGTCAGCAGGCTCTTCTGACTACATATGATGGAGCTCGTCAACCACGTTCGGAAAATTGCAATCAGTAGGCACATACACCTTCTAGTATTAATCAAGCCTACCAACAATCTCCCTTGGTAGCATTCGAAGAAGTTAGTTGGAAAGCTCTGGTGACAAACAGGAGGCAGACTCAACTTTCTGCCCCCACACTTGAGTACTGTCAGGATTTACTAACAGGAAAATGAGGACAGGAGCAGGCACATACACCTACTCCAATCACGGAATGGACGTATATCCCCGTTCCGACAGCTGAAGTCACCAAGAATATTCTATCAATGGTGAAAGAGCAGAAGAAAATCTCTGCTCATATTCTGGATGCCTGCTAGGATATTATAACAGCTTCAGCGGCATCTCAGGGAAAGAAACATAAATCTATCCCTACCGGTGGAGTAACACATCAACAGTTCACTCCGGAACAGACACACACATATGTTCTAGTCCAAGAGGGTTGTGGGGCATACTCCCCTATATCATACGGACAACCAAGTCAGGCACATACACCTGATTTGAGTGGAGATCGTCATCCTAACCTGGCCATATCTCCTAATCAGGCACATACACCTGCTCAGAGTAGCCACTTTCATCAACAAGTGTATTCAGAGGAGAGTAAGAAGGCGTCTAAGAAGAAGACCCACCCAACATAGTCAAAAGATCAAGAGCCAATCTGTAACAAGGCCTTGCTCGATGCTGGAGTTCTTGAAGCCCTCATACAATTATCTGTTGTAATCTAAGATTCTACTCCCTCATTTCCCAATAGTGGGAACATTAATTATGAAGGTCTTCAACAGACACTTCCTCGTGAAGGCTTGCTACATCACAATTCGGTCGATCTCAAAGTTTCATCTTCAGATGAGAGCTACAATAACCCTCTGTGTGTCCATAAGACTAAGGAGCAAGAGATCTCATCTTTTTCTGTAACCTACCAAGGTGGTCCTCCCCATGATGATGAATTTCTCTACGAAAGTCCTCTCTGTAGTAGTGATGTACATTTCTCAGAAAATTCTCCAGTGGACAATGTAGTGTCGAGAAATCCCTCTTATCTTGAGGCACTTGAAAATGAAAAACCAGTCATGTCTGATGCTTCATCGCTAGCAGGTGAAATACTTTCTCAATTAGAAGATAGCCCAGGATGTAGGTCATTCTCCGAACCACCCCTAACTCATGAATCTTCTATTTTGATCAATGATTTCTCTACCAATCTTGTTGAATCCGATGAAGCAACAAGGAAACACAAACTCTGGTCAACTCAGGTAGAATAATCTTCATTGAATGATAATGAGGAAATTCTAAACATGCGAAAACAACTAGAATATGGTGAAGTTCCAGTCATGTTTTGGCCTCTAGCTGACTCTCAGTACGACATTCCAGAGATGTTGACGGAAGATAGAGTTCATGATATTCGTCTCAACATAGGGAAAAATCTTTGTCAGTTAAAAAAGAAATTATTATCTTATGATGAATATGAAAATCATATTAAGATAATATAAGGGTTACAACATCAGATTGATTTGGAATCTCTATTAGTCTCTCGATATCCGAAGGCTGAAAAGCAGCAGACAGCCCTTCAACGTTCATGCCTTGGCGCATTAAGAAGATTGCGCCAATTAATTGCCAATGCCCCATCTGGTAGTCATGTCAGAGGATGGGGTGTTCATGGAGCACTACATTTCACTGTGCTCTCCATTCAGCAATGCCCGCCGAAAATGGTCTCATGCAATGTTATTGCCCATGACCGGCCACAGTCAGTGGGTTTTGTTTGTAATCAAAAGCTTACCCAAGAACAGGCCTTAACTAATTCTTCTCAAAATCAAGAATACAGAGAACAAGTTGTTGAATTACTCCTGCATCAAGAAAACGAGAATATTGAACATGCCTCTCATATGGAGAAACCACATCATCAAGTGATAGAAGTGTCAGAAATCATCTAACGGTCTTTTGAACCAGGTGATAAAAATGGATACAGGTTAATGCATCCATCTAATTTCTAGACTAAGGTTTGCAAGATCATGAGATCTTTTAAGAAAGTCTCAGACATAGCATGTAAAGAGACACCCCAACATTCCAGACAGGGGACTCTTTTAAACCAACCCACAGAATCAACAAATAGGATTCGAGGAGTTTAGTGGGAACAACAAGAATAGCCCCAGTCCACCGGACTAGGGAATTTTTCAAATCATCAATCCCCCCCTCAGAGAAAGTCGGTCTTTTCTCGATTGGGGAAGAAGCATCAAGAGGAACCAAGAGCCAAATTATCAGGAGATTCCCTCCAAATTACGTTTCGTCAAGAAGTTCCTGAGGGATTAAATCAAAAAAAGGAAATGTCTCATCAAAGACATGGAAGAAGGAAATATCACAAAAATGCTGATAAAATGGATGCAATGTGTTATGCATCAAATAATGTCATAAATGTCATTGTTGCTGATCCACCAGATGAGGATCATTCAGAGGGATCAGATGAAGAGATTCATGCTCATAAAGTTGTACGCACAGACAGAAATGAAGAAGGCGTGCGTAAACGAAATCAAATGTTTACCCAAAATCTGGGTGTTCCTTCAAATAACCCACTTCCCCCTCTCCGAAAGGGATCAAAAAAGGGGAAGGGAAAGAATTAGGTTACATATCCTTCCTCTAGAGAAGGCCAATCGCTATCACTAGAGCAATGATTTTCTAAACATGAAGAAGAGATGAAGGAATTGAGGAGGTTGAATGCAGAGCTACTTCAGGGTAGTCTTCTTCCTAAACATGCTGGAGTCAGTCAGCCATGAGAGTTTGTTGCAGCAATTGAGATGGATCAATAATATCCTCCTTTATCAGTACACCCTCATAGGTCTAATCCTATGGGTCAAGTACAACAACAATTGGCAGTGATTCCATCGGTTGCAGTACCAGCCACCACATCTGTCGAAGATCCAGTCATTGCACCTACCCAAGTCCATGTTCAACTGCATGTTTCTCAAAAGTTAATAACTACCATTGAGTCATTAATAGCTCAGTTAGAGACTATGGAATGGAAATGTGCACAGGTTCAACTGGAATAGAAAGCTTACCCTGAATGGGTAGATTCAATCTCTCCCCCATCATGTTTTGGGAACCCTGTATTCCCTATTTTCAATGAATCAGGTGACCCTGAACAGCATTTGACGCATTACGTGTCTTGTTGTGATCCTATGATGGGAAATCTGGAGTAGAAAGAAGTAGAAAAAGTCAGATTCTTCATGAGAACCTTTCAAGTACCAGATTTTGTCTGGTATACAAGCTTGAAATCTCGTTCAATTACCGGATGGGAAGATCTCTGTCAACAATTCCTTCTTCAATTCAGCTCAATGTTGCCAAAGAAAACAGTTTTTGATCTTACAAACTATAAGAAAAGGTAGAATGAAAGAGTCTCTGATTTCATTGCTCGCTGGATGGGATTAACATATTCCCTGAGTTTAGCACTCCCTCAAGAGGAACAGTTGCCAATCGGTGTGGAAAATCTGCATGACTAATTACGTATGCCATTGATCCTTGTGAAATACACAGGAGGGTTTCGAGACCTTACCTCAATCGCTCAACAGATTGAAGATTCTCTTATATAGACTAATGATAAATCTTGTGTAATTCCATCAGCTCCAGGAAGGAGAATGGGTAAAGCAGAGACTGCTACAGTTATGCTTAAACAAGCACCTATACCTACTTCTACTTCAAAACCTTCATCTTCTCGAAGGGCTCCACCTCCTGAGCGCCAACAAAAATGGCCATTTCATCAAGACGATCAAAGATATCAAAGACAACAACAATTTTAGGATCTGAAGAACAAAACATACTCTTTCCAAAGTGAACATGTTCCTGGTTACTTCATTTCGGCTCTGGAGAATAATTTGGTTCAGCTTCCAAGGCCCAAGAGGCCAAACAAGGAAGGAGATGAAGACCATCCCAATTATTTCCCCTTTCATCAAATGTTAGGGCATCCCATCCAGGAGTGTTTTGTCTTCAAATACCTCCTGCAAAAGATGGTCAACTTGGGACAAGTCAAACTGAAAGGCTCTTCAGCCCAGGTAGCATGTGTTACTGCTACAGTTCCAGAGGAGGAAGGCGAGTGGCAAGAATTCAAAAGCAAAAATGCACAAAAATATGATGATTGGGTGGTTAGAAGGATGATCAACTGAACTCATGCTATTTTGCGAACGCAATTGATGAAACCAATTGTACCTTCTGCTATGAATGCTGCTGCAAAACCCTTTTCATCAGAGGGAAAATCCTTAAAGAAATGGCATGGTTCAAAGAAAGAAAAAGAATCAGAAGAAGATGAGTATGTTTCAAAGCCTAAGTTGCCTTTGACCTTGGTAGACTTCATGCCATATACTTCAAATCAATGGGCACTGTCCCACCAGACGGCACAGCCTAAACAGGCTAATCAGGCAGAATCTTCATCGGATGAAGAGTTGATTTTTGGTTTTGTTAATATGATTCAATTAGAAGATCCATATCCCAGTCACAGTTTCAATTTCGATGAGCCTGAATTCCTTGTATCAAAGAGGGGAATCAGAGGAAGTTCCAAAGGCTAAGGATACAAGGGAAGACATGGATCTTTCAGAAGCCACTATTCCAATTCTACCCCTACTAGAACTGTGTATGTAGTAGAAACTCGTGGTAGAGCCCTTTAGCAAGCTCAGCAAAAAAACCAAGTTCTTCTACCAATAGAAAATTTAGTCCTGGAACAGTTATTTTGGAAGACCGGTTGAAGGTTCCATCTTCTTTCTCTAAACAAGTAAATGGATCTACTCAGTCTAATCTTCCAAAAACGGGAATATTGTCAGCTCCTATCCCAATACAAGATGCATCAACTTCCAAAGAATATGCTTCCAAGGCACCTGCTAAGCCACATATTCCTGGTGGGAAACGCAGACATCTGGATCAAAATTATGATGTATTGAAACACTTGGCCCATGTACCAGCCATGTTATCAATTTTGGATTCTTTGAATCTATCAAAAGATCTTCAAGAAGTACTCATCGAGGCCTTGTCAATTCCTCAAGAGTTTGAAACTGAAATTTTTGCAGCTGAAGTCTATCACATAGAGGATAATCCTAGAGAATGCCATGAAGTAATATCTTTTACTGATGAAGATGAAGATGATGTTGTGCATGGGAATATTATTCCTTTGTACTTATCTGGCAAGTCCAATGGCGTAGATGTCCAAAGAGATTTCATTTACAATGGTTCAAGAGTCAACCTCATTCCCATTCGTACACTTCGTCGATTGGGCCTCACGGAATGTGATTTATCTCCTTCTACCATGATGTTACAAGGATATGATAAAAATGAACAGGAACCACTGGGCGAAGTTACACTCATAACTCAGTTTCGAGATCTTGTATCCAATTCGGATTTCATGGTTGTTGATCAAGACTCAGCTTTCAACAACTTTCTTGGAAGAGCCTGGCTACATCAACATGCGGATATCCCTTCATCATACCATCAATGTCTCAAATATTGTTTCGATGGTCAAGTTGGGACATTGTATGGTGATAAGGCCCCGTTCTAGACATGTGAGTCTCAATACATTGCGGTGGAATTCTATCAAATGAAGGGAAGGGAGAAATCCACAACAAAGGAGATTACTAAAGTTAATGCTCCATATGGTTTGGAGAAGATTACAGTAAATACATTTACACATGTGAGTATAGATTATGTGTTGCTTATCAGTCAAATTGACAAGATAGAACCAAATAAAAATACTCTTATGGAATGATCCATAATGTCAATTACAGCAATCGAGCTAGACAACATGGGAGAAATTGGTAACCCACCAAGCAGTGATGAAAGCACAAATGGTGACGTCTTCATTTCATCTGCTGAAATCCAACAATTTTATACTTCTCCAATTAGGCTAGAAGAAGTTATAGCAATATCATAGGTGAAAAATGATGTTGATTCTCAATCCATAATCTCCTCTTTATTACTCAAAAAAGACCCTTCATCATCAATCGGGTCGGAAATGGAAGCTTCTTCTTCAGGATGTGCAAATTTTGACATCTCTTCTGATCATGAAAATTCTGCTTTATCATCTACTATGCAAGTAGAAATGGAAGAAATAACATATGATGAAGAAGAAGAGGAAGATCTCAGAGATTCTCCTCCAGAATTTGAAGAGGGTATCTCTACCACTGTGTATGAACTCAGAGAAATAAATCTGGGTACAAAAGAAGATCCACTCCCCACTTTAATCAGTGCAGCCATGACTCTTGAAGAGAAAGAGATGTATATTTCCTTTCTAAAGAGAAATAGAGATATATTTTCTTGGAACTATACAGAAATGCCCAGGCTTGATCCTGATGTTGCTACTCATCATTTGGGTTTACCAGAAGAACATCGAGGATATAAGCAAGCCGTGAGAAGAACACACCCAACTTATGCTTCCAAAATTGAAGCTGATGTGGATAAGATCATCAAAGCTAACTTCGTCAGAGAAGTTCAATATCCAAAATGGTTGTCTAATATTGTCCCAGTGAAAAATAAGAATGGACAAATTAGTGTTTGCATTGATTTCGGAGATCTTAATCGGCATTGTCCCCAAGATGATTTTCCAGTTTCGATTACAGAACTTTTAATTGATGCAACAGCTGGCTATGAAGCACTTTCCTTCATGGATGGATATTCTGGATATAATCATATCTGAATGGCCCCAGAAGATGAGGAATCCACAGCCTTCAGATCCCCTCAGGGTGTGTTTTGCTACTGGGTAATTCCCTTTGGCTTAAAGAATGCAGGTGAAACATATCAGCGTGCCATGCATCGTATCTTCAAACCCTTCTTAGGGAAGTTTGTTGAATGCTATGTAGATGATTTTGTGGTTAAATCCAAACAACGTTCTAATCACTTGGCTGATTTGGAAGTCATATTCTGTAAGCTTCGACAACATAATTTGAAGATGAACCCCTTAAAATGTGCTTTTGGGGTAACCATAGGAAAATTTCTCGGCTTTGTTGTATGCCATCATGGTATTCAAGTCTATCCTGAGATGACCAAGTCAATCCTTGGTATGTCACCTCCTTGAAATTTGAATGAATTAAGAGGACTTCAAGGACACTTAGCCTATATTCGGCGTTTCATCGCCAATTTAGTAGGAAAAAGTTTACCCTTCACCAAATTGATGAAAAAGGGAGTCACTTACCAGTGGACTGAATAATGTCAAGAAGCATTCGATATTCTCAAGAAATACCTCTTGAGTCCACCGGTACTCATGCCACCTATTGAAGGAAGACCACTTATCCTCTACGTGACAGCTCTAGAGCGATCATTGGGTGCCTTTATTGCTCAGAAGAATGATGATGGGAATGAAAACAACCTCTACTACCTCAGTCTGACTATGCTTGAAGCAGAAACCCGGTATTCAACTATTTAAATGTTCTACCTAGCATTTCATAAGTTGAGACACTACATGCAAAATCACGAGTTCCAATTGGCATCTCGCAATAACCCACTCAAATTCATCCTTAGTCGTCCAATGCTTACAGGATGTCTGGCAAGGTGGGCAGTTATTTTGCAGCAATTCGACATTCAGTATGTGTCTCAAAAGGTGATTAAGGGCCATGCTCTGGCTGATTTCCTGGCTGAACACCCTTCATTGGAAGACACATCTTCAGATATTGAACTCCCTGATGAGGAATTCTTCTCTATTCAAGAAAGTCCTCAAACATGTGAAATGTATTTTTATGGTGCTTCCAAAAGTCCAAAATGGAGGAAAATGGAAAATCCTAAATTCAACAATGTTGGCTTAGGAATTTTGGTCATTTTTCCAGAAAAGAAAGTGTTACCTTATTCCTTCTTATTGTGGGAAGGTGGTACCAATAATGAAGCAGAATACCAAACTCTCATCGCAGGCTTGGAATTAGCACTTCAAGCACAACTGAATCACTTAAAGGTGAAAGGTGATTCAGACCTGGTAATCAAACAAGTCAATGGGGATTATACCATCAGAAAAGAAGAACTAATCCCTTTGTATGATTACGTCAGGGAGTTAATGGTGAAATTCCCTTCAGAAACGGCATTTTCTTATGTCCCAAGATCACAAAATGTCCAAGCTGATGCACTGTCTAATATAGCCACAACTCTAGAAGATCCAAATCGGGACGAGACAACCATCAGTATTGCCCACCTTCGTGCAATTTCACCTTATGTTCGAATCAGAATAGAGGAAATTAAAGAAATTAGTCCCATTCCTGAACCGTATGGTCATACTACAAGATGGATGTCACCTATCGAGGAATACCTTCAAAATGGAACACTTCCACCTGATAGAGCCGAGAAAGAACAAATATGGTGACATGTGGTCAATTTTACTCTTTATGATAGCCCAGATCACCTAGAGAAAATTATCTAAAAATGTGTTTTTTATAGAGTTATCTTCAGATTCATTGATGGTGAAGAGACAATGGTTGTCATGAATGAAGTGCACGCAGGAATCTGTGGTGCCCACAAGTCTGGAAATAGACTGTCTGATCAGATTCGAAGGCTTGGATACTTTTGGCCTTCAATGATACAAGATTGTGTTGATTTCAAAAAGAAGTTTCATTCATGCCACGTTCATGAAAACTTCATTCATCAACCTCCAGAGTTGCTTCATACAGCTAAATACTCATGGCCATTTTCCACATGGGAAATGGATGTGTTGGGGCCTTACCCTGCAGCTACGACCAAGCAGTCTAAGTATATTCTTACTGCTACTGATTTCTTTTCCAAATAGGTAGAGGCAATACCTCTTAAGGAAGTCAGTTCTAAATGGATTGTTAGATTCATCAAGTCTAACATCATTACCATATTTGGTGTCCCTCATACCATATTGACGGACAATGGAACCAACTTCTGTTCATACGAGGTAAAGAAATTGTATCAAGAATACAACATCAAATCCAACCATTCATCTCGGTATCATGCAGTGAACAATGTCTAGATAGAAGCCTTCAATAATACTCTATCAAATATATTGCAAAAGATTTTGGATAAAGATAAGAAATCATGGCCTGATAAACTCTTCCATGCTTTATGGGCTTATCGGACTACCACCCACACTGTAACGCGGTCAACTCCATATTCAGTGGTATATGGAATGGACGCAGTCTTGCCAATTGAAGTTCAACTACCCTCGTTCAGAGTTTCAATTTGTGATCAATCATCTACAGATGAAC
The DNA here is from genome assembly GCA_963277665.1 of Viscum album. Taxonomy (NCBI): domain Eukaryota; kingdom Viridiplantae; phylum Streptophyta; class Magnoliopsida; order Santalales; family Viscaceae; genus Viscum; species Viscum album. Next base: position 1,295,124,435 of record OY728140.1, on the reverse strand, counting down.
AATCTGAAAAGAGATTGAATGAATTGGAATGGTTATATGAGAAAATATTGTGCACTGTTCACCACTTGAAAGTCTATCAGAATCGAATAGCACGAGCTTTTAAAAAAAAGTTCGTCTTCGTTCATTCACTCAGGGAGAATTGGTATTAGTTATTAGAACTCCAATGATACCAGGAAAGAAACCTCCCAAGCTGGAGCCAAAATGGGAAGGACCTTACTCAATACATAGGGTCTACTCCAATAGAGCTTATTCTTTAATCTCAATGTGTGGAGAACTCATCACTACTCCAACCAATGCCAGATTTTTGAAGACATATTTTGTATAAACACAAAATATATCATCATTGGTCCGGTATGACCTTAAATTGCACCACCATCTAGCAAGATGTTAAGCTACATCATCCACGGTCCATGCATATGACCTTAAACTATTCGCACTTTCGTCCAACATGACGCTAAATTGTATCATCCCTTTTTCATCCAACATGATGTTAAACTGTGAAAAAGTCCCTAATACGTCCAACATGACGTTAAATGGTGTACTCTTTTGTCCTTACAGCATGACATTAAACTGCACAGTGTTATTTTTGTCCAATTTGACATTAAACTGTTTTGTCCCCATCGTCCTAACTACATGTCGCTAAACTGTACAGAAATCCCTTTAATATGTCCTGCATGACATTAAACTGTACTTTGTCCCTGCTACATGACATTAAACTGTGCATCACCAATAGTCCTAACTGCAAGAATTTAAACTACATAGTCCCTTCATATGTCCTACATGACATTAAACTGTGCATCATTATGGTTTTTTCTACCTCTTGTTTCTCACACCGAGTATGACTCACGTGAGCTTAGAGAAAACTTCAACCATAAAACCCTCTCTGGGCCGCTAACCATGTGAAAGTCCCAACACCATTTTTTAGGTCGTTGTCCCCAAGAACAACTAGATCATTAATTAATTCTTTAATTGAACTATGCTGACTTTGATCCTTGCCTTCTAGGCTAGGTACGTAGGAAACCTCCCAAGGTTTAAAACCAAAAACAATCTCTTCAGATCGGTTCACCTCCATCTCATACGATGTTGATTTGTGAAACCGCCCTCAGAATCAATATCTTTACATTGGTTCACTTTCGTCCTTCCTATACGACGTTAAACTATACAACAATTTTGTCCATTACGACAATAAACTATAATATTCTTTGATATCCTCACCTGAGAGTAAATCATTATTTACATTTATTTTTCAATCATGTTTCATTCCAAAGACTATGTGCATACATGGCCATGCCCGAACCTGTTATCTTGGTTTAAACCATCATTGAACTAAATTACCCTTTCACCCTTCACATGTACAAACCAAATTTGTATAGAGGGTATTTATAGAACTACGTGGGCTTGATTCCCAACCTTATGGGATAGGTAGGAATGTTCGAGTGTCCCTCGAATCCAGCCCCAGTCTTTGGGCCTAACCTAAAATTCCAATTTCAGTCCCTTGGCTGGAAAGTCCCCATGAAAACACACACTGTGTATTTCTTATAATGGTCCAAGCTCTATGACCTTAAACTAAGATCTCTAATCCTTTTTTCCCACATGACATTAAACTGTAGTTCAAGAACTACGTATGGAATGATTCCCATCCTTATGGGATACGTAGTGAAGTCCAACATTTCCATTCAGGACCCAGCCACAACATGATTATGGTTAACATTGATCTATGTATCTCTGTATACATTGTACAATACCAATATTTATGTGTCATAATCTTAATCTTAAATATTTTCAGATCTTCATAACCCTTTTCTTGACTTTTAGTCACAAAAATGTTAAATTTATGAGAGTTCTTTTACCTGAATATGAAGTATGTGCCCTTAGGCGGCCTTACATAAACAGTCTCTATAACAAATTTGTCAGCCAAAAGATACTATTATTTGACTATGCAGCCAATTCCCTTATCTGGCCCTGCATAATTCAACCCCCTGATGGGTTTGTTAAATAATGGTAACTTCATTCTTGGGAAGAAAGCCTCTTTTGTCCTTATTGGTCTTAAATGACAGTATGTAGGGATCCGCAAAAATATCCATCCTTAACATATTTGTCCCATATACTTTTTCATGATCTGAAAGTATTCAAGTCTATGGTTTATATTCTCCTTAGCTACGTTTGCATCAGACCTTCGTAAGAGTGATATCCATCCAGTTCTTCGATAATTTTGTTTGGAAAATATATTCTCCATATTCAAGTACCTCTTTCTATATAGAAAACTCTATACTTTGGAAATTTTGAATCTCCATAAACTTTCACTGGATTGTTAGAACTAGGAAAGTAAATTTCTGAGAGTTCTTTTTCCTGACTATACGGCACGTGCCCTTAGGCAGCCTTGCATAAACAGTCTACATAACAGACTTGTTAGCAAAAAGATACTATTTATTTGACTATGCATCCAATGACCTTAGATGGCCCTACATAATTCAACCCCTAACGGGTTTGTTAAATAATGGTAACTTCATTCTTGGGAACTACTTCTTCTAATGACTTTTACCTCTTTTTCATATAATTCCTAAGATCCAAATATTCATATGTCATAGTTTACATATTTTCCCTCATAATTGAGTATGGTAATATGTTTTCAGATAAATTTTCAAGGAATTGAGTCAATTTTAATCTATTTCAGTCAAAGCTATTTCGACCTTAAACATTAGCCTCTTTTTGTCCGACGTGCATGACATTAAACTGCTCAAAAAAGACAAGGGAGCTCTGAATAAAAGTCAAGTTCCAGCTCACTAAACATACATTTTGTATGATTGAGGTAATATTGAGCAATTAAAAGATTCAAAGTTTGTAGGGATATTTATAATAATCCTATAAAAATCAAACTATGATTACTAGGCCCATTGGCTTAGGTAAAATTTAAATCAGGTATCGAAAGAATACAAGCATAAATGATTGAAGATAAAAGTAATCTCCATTGATGCACAAGAATTAGAAGTAAATCCACAGATTGGAGTCACTTCTCTTTTTTCAGGAAATTACAAAAGGTTGTCGATATAAGTCTTCACTTGATGTACAGGATCCTGAGCTTCATCAGCAGCTACTTGAAGCTCGTGCACTCGACCATATTCACTCTTCTCAGCTTGATGGAGTGCCTTCTTGGCATCTGCAATGGATTTCATACCATTCATTTGAACTCCCTCCAATGAATTATTGAGCTGGTCAAGTTACCCAGTAACAACATCTAACTGTTTCTAGAGCTGCACTTATTGGACGACTTTTTCTTTGATCTTATGCTTCAGCTCCTTCATCTTAGCAGCATAGTCAGCCTCATCTCGGGATACTGTAGCCTCAAATTCGCCGATGTTAACTGAAAATTTCACCTTTGCCAGATCTTCGCAACACATTTTCTCCTGCTCCCTCCTGAATATTACCTATTTCACCGCGGGATGGATCTTTTCATATCCAAAACCGCCAAGTCCTAGCGTGACGAACTGGGACGACAATCGAGGGATCTTCGATGATATATCTTCTAAAGGCACCTTAGATATGATTTTCCATATGTTGTTCCATGACTTGCGTCGTGAAAAACTAAATGCCTTAAGAACCTATGGGTCTGATTCAACACCATCATCACAGGGGGGGCATGTAATCTCGGATTAATGCACTTAAAGAAGTCCCATGTTCTTCTCCTTCCTCCCTGACCTGTGCTTCTTCGCTTTCAATTCCCATTGGGGCAGAGGCTGAGGAATCACCTCTAGATCTAGCCACTGCAGTTGATGGCCCTGTATAATTAATTGAAAGCTTTGGTTAGTTTCAAAGGATAACAAAAGAATCGATTGTCTTGAAAATTAAGTACAATCACAAATATTGTTATCCCTTACCCGATTGTGGATCAGCAACCTGAGAAGACTCCTCCCCATCTTTCCCAGTATCAACAGGACCATTAAGATGGGTCTCAGGAGGGTTTACTGGGTTTAGCTCTGCTTGAGCTAATGTTTCTGCAATGGTATGGTTGACATCAATTTCCACACCCTCTTCAGGAATTGGTTGTTCAACATATTCTATGGATGGAACTGAATATTATTTTCATTCATGATTAGAAGTGTAAATTATAAGAAAATTTACTGGGCGAAGGGTAAAACTCACGCCCAAGGTCTTTTAAATCACATGACAACTTAGCATGATCATAATATTCTTTGAAAGACATCCCACGATTCATCATTTCATCCAATGATATTTCAGAATCCTGGTCATTCTCACCAGTGGGAGCGTTTGATGTGTCTTCTTGACGACTTACGTCCTGCAGCCCCTGACCCTGGACATCATCTTCGGATAAGACCACGGCATCAGTTGCAACAGCCGCCAGAAGCTCTAATGTAGGAGTTGAACCTAAAGTATCACAGAATGGAAGTCAGTCGGTGTTTCGTTCAACATTTTTATAAAGCATTGTTAACTTACCGGAAACAGGTTCTTCTCTTCTTGCAACAGCAGAAGGAGGGATACTGGGAACAAATGCTAGCTCTTTTCCAGGAGCTGCCAAGTCAGCTTGAATTTTTGATTGTTCCACAGCACCCTCTATGGTCCTTGAAGGAGGTTCAATCATTTCCCTCAGGGGGGAAATTGAAGAAGCCCCTGCAAACCCCAGAAAGTGAGCAATATTTTTCATGGGTATAGACTCATGATTACCCGAAGGACTTACCGCTGCTAATGAAGCGTTTAGCTGTGGACTTCCTCCTTCATGGCCTTTGTTTATTTGGTTTTTTGGGAGTATCAGAAGTCTCCCTTATTGGAACCTGGATTGGAGAATGAAAATTTGTTTCCAGATCCTCATTCATGGCCTACTGGCCTGGAGAAATATTACCCGGTTCACGAGGATAATGAGCAGCAGCCCCGATGGCAGTACCACCAGGGCAATACTGTGGCAAAGGAACCTTAGTAGTTATTTTCTTTGCAAGCTGCAAGATGAATAAAATACCTCCCTTAAGTAATAAATCTTCGACTGAAATCAATTTGAAAATCAAATAAGGAATGAAAACTTACATCTTCAGGAGCCACATAATCATGCCACTCCTCATCAATCCCCTCAGCGGCGCCACGATCAATCAATTCCTTCACCTGCCTGGTGACATGAACGGACTCATCAGTGGAATATATGAGCATTTCTAGCTCTCTGATGTAAGACCACACTTCATTAGGGGTATCCTCGTATTGGATATCTGTAGAATCCAGAAGATTCCCTATTTCAGGAAGTTGTAGGCCCTCACACAAATCCATACAGGCGGTCTCAGTACCACAGTTTAAACTCTGCCATAACTGGACAGCCTCTGGTCTTAGATATGAAGGCTGCGAGGAAGGTCCTACAATATTTGACTTCAATTTCTTCCCAGGTCCTGCAACTGCAGATAGGGAATAAGAAAATAAGACTTATTGCTTCATAAAATAGCAGTGATTAAATTACCACAATGAAGTAACTCACCAAGAGTTGATGGAGTAAGTCTCCTGATTCTAACAGGAGGATTATATCGGGCACGAGGCCGCATTGCCACTTGTTGTGCCTCATCATCCCCATCATGGGAATCCGGTGAATCAGTCCTAGAGGAGGATTCTGTTGAATCAGCTTCATGTGGGGAAGCATCACCTTCATAAGGGAGGGTTTCTTTATTTACAGTCCTCTTCCTTTTCCCTAACTGATAAACTGGGTGATTCAGTACCCCTTTTGGGTATGATGCTATCCAGTGCTCGGCATAATATATAGTCAAGTTATGTGCTGCTTTTTTGACTGGTAGATCAAATACTGCCCCAGTCTTCTCCCTTGACGCCAGCCGCCACAGTTGCCGAGCAACCATCAGATGTGGCTATAACCTGACATATACTGGGGGAGATACATCAATATTTTTCAGACACTTAAATTTACAAGAAAATCTATATGGAGCATAGGCCTCGCATATAATTTCTCCGTCAATCCTGGAAACTAGCACACCATCTCTACAAGCTAGCATGTATGCCCTCATATCCAAGTGGGCTATTCTGTCATCAACAAACCTCCTGATTGGCATATTTCCATAGGGAAAGAAGTTTAATTCTTTAAACATGCTTATCCTCACTTTCATGTCATAGGCATTAACATCTAATGGATCAACTCCAGAGAATGCTTGCCCTGATGGCCTGAAAGAACTTCCAGGAATTTGTAATCCATTCTGTACATTGAAAGTCCTAAAGTGAGTGGCAATCCATCCCCATAAAACATGGAATGGTAACACTATTCTTAAAGGAGATTTACCCATGAAGACATGAAGTAAACTCTTGTGAATCTTTGCTAAAATAGGGGTAGCCAACCCAACCATTTTTCCCTCAGCCAACTTTGCCGAAATGATGAAGGTCCCAGGCCTGACGCCTCCCTTCGAATCCCTAACTGGCAAGAGATAAATGCTGAGCCACATAGCCAAGAAGCCCGCAAGATGAGTCTTCTTTGGGATCCTTTAATTCACCTCATATCCCCATTTCTCAAACTCTCCTGCTTCTAGAGTTGGCCAGAATGTGCCAGGAGCACCCCTCTTTGCAGGTTTTGGGCAGGTGGTAGGACGTTCGGGCCTCTTATCATTGGATTTCTTTTTCTTGGATCCTTTATCCTTCAGCTCCATCTACTTTGGATCCTTCTCTTTCTTCTCAATAAGAAATGTATTCATCCACTCCTCCAGATGAATATCCTTTCTATAATGAGTTAACGTGGTCTATGAACTCTTGAGCCTATTGAAGATCTTAAATAATTCCCGAGCTAAAGAAAGAGTCTTCTTTGAATAATTCCAAGTCACCTTGGGAGGAATGAATTCATCATACATATCACCCAAAATTGGAGCCCCTGAGATCTTGTGGAAATCCCACAGACTGATACCTACTTCTCCATGATTCAGATGGAAAGAATTAGTTTCTGGGCTCCAATGGCTGAGTATCTCCGACATGAAGTTATCATGTCTATAAACATATGTTCGCCTAACCCAAACAGATTTGTATATTTCCACTCCTTTCAGATCCTCGACAAACTCTAAACAGGTTGGTCGCACCCAGTATGCCCACATCCAAGTTGGATTCACACCTCCCCTAGGACGGAAGTCCCAACATTTCTTCCAGCCTTTGGATTGATCCATCTGAGCATTTCATATGATTGAAGGATAATAATGTGGTTGCAGATCAGGCATATGAGGTTTCAGATCTAGCGTACAAGGCCTATGATACATCATGTGGGCCTTTTCCACTGTTCTAACACTTAGAAATACTCTTCCACATGAGATATTTGCTGAAGAAAAGTTGGTATAATTCTGAAATCACAAAAATTGGAGATAGTTCTTTGCTTCTGTAATAGTAACTTCTCGCAGATGACCATAGCCATACAAAAGAAAATAACTACTTTGGGGGAAGTCGCGATGATATTTCTTCAGATACTTAGCCAAATCTGGAAGAGTGCTACTTTTGATGGTATAATAATCGAGGCCAATAATGTTCATCATATCATCAATCCGCTTGCTATCCAGTTCATCAGATATTCCGATTCTAAGAGCCCTTGATTCTGCACAAAATTTGAATAAATTAAATTTTAAGTAAGTTTATTTTTCATAAAATTTGTGACGGAATTTCAAAAAAATGGCAAAGGCATTAAGGCGCGCAAGTATAAACTTGGTGCGCAAGTATGGATGTGTCGCGCAAGTGTTAATGTGTCACGCAAGTTTTTGGTGTGCAAGTATCACCGTGAAAGTCCTATTACCTTGACAACAGTGCAGCAGTGAAGAAATAGCGGAAAAAGAGCAACTTGCGTGGCGAAGGGGACCTGCGCGGCGAGAGCTCAAAAATCCGGAAATCAGATGCAATGCGCGGAAAATGACCGCATATTTATAGGCCAGGCGGCCCACCTGCGTGCCTATACCCAATGTGCAACATCCAGCGTGCTCCAACCCTGCGCGACTTGAACCTCCGCGCCAAGTGTTGCGCACTGAACACTTGCGCGCCGCCTTTTTTTAGTTTTCTTCTTTTCCTCAGAGTCACATCCTCATTTCTTTTGGATCCAACTCTGAGGGGGGACTTTTGTTGACGCTCCTTTTTCGTCACATTTTCTAAAAAAGAATGGAAATGGAAATGACTGAGCACAAATGGATTCATCCATTGAAGAAAACATCAAAAATCGACAAAGGCATGAACAATGCTTCAAAAGCACAATGGTCGCGCAAGTTTCATCACTGTCGCGCAAGTATACTTGCGCGCCACCTAATGGTCATGCAAGTGAATTGCGCGCCCTAAAGGATAACCGCACGGGGTCTTCTCCAGCCTATAAATAGACCCTATGGGCCCCCCATTTGGGAGGAATTTTTCCAAAATTCAGATACAGAGCTCTGAACGCCCAAGTCTCTTCTTCAGGTCTTCCGAACACTTCTAAGGTAATTCTTTTCGTAGAATGGAAGGTCTAAACAATAGGAGTAAGGTATAAGTGTTATAATTAACTAACACTTTTGCGCCTAAGTGGTTTTACCCTTAAGGTAAATGGACACACTTGCGCGCCTCCCTACTTATTCACGATAACTTGTGTGCCATCTTCTGGAAAGCCGCTAGGGATGATTCTAAAGGCTTTGATCAAGGATCTCCCAACTATTACTCTAAGGGATGAAAATCGCGCAAGTACCCATGTGGCGCGCAGGTATACCTACGCGACCAGGATGTGCGCGCCCACGCAGTACCTGCGCGCCTGCCTGGACTTGCATGCCCCTGCCTTTTTGGGTGCCTTTCCTGCCCATTTCACTCCTCTTATGCCATTCCACCTATCATATTCAAGATTCAGTCTTCAAGACACTCTTCAAATCCATTTATGGCATAATTTCTTGATTTGGATTCCTTATCGGAAAGGAACTCCATGGAACATCTCTCAAAATCTACTGATTTACACATCTTTTTATGTCACTAAAGATTGAGATTTAATTCATTCAACCTCATCCTTTAAGATGAGAGAACTCTTTAACATGGGCCTCCTTTTCAGGAGAAAGCCCCAGTCATAATTTCCAAATATGGTCATCCTCCTTAGGAGTAATCCCCATGTCCTCATTAATTTGGGCATCCTCCTCCGGAGTAAGCCCCAACCATAATTCTCTTAACCTGGGCCTCCTTTTCAAGAGTAAGCCCCAATCTCAAATATGGAAATCCTCTTCAGGAGTAAGCCCCAAGTCCCTTAATTTTTCAAGTCCCTTAACCTAGGCCTCCTTCTCAGGAGTAAGCCCCAGTCTTAATTTCTCTTGACTAGTTACAATTACTTTTTATCTGGGTCTCCTTCTCAGGAGTAAAACTCAATCATAAGTCCCCTCCTAATTTGGGCCTCCTTTTCAGGAGTAATCCCCAAGTTAGAGTATCCAAATATCCATAAAGTACATATACCATTATGGACATTGTTCCTAGTTTTATTCCCTGAAGTAAATCCTAATATTCATATATTTGGGCAGTTATACATACATAATCCCCACATCATTTCTTATGATTGCTTCTTTTATGGCACAATTGTCTAGTTTTACCAATACCTTTTGTTTCTCACACCGAGCATGACTCACGTGAGCTTAGAGTGTAAAAGTAATTATGAAATCTTTCTTTGAGCCATCAATAATAAACATCGTATTCCCTTACTCGAACTATGTGGGTTATGATTCCTTTTATTAAAAAAAGGATACGTAGGTAGCCCATATACGGGTACAATCCCAACTCTAAAATAATCAATGTCCTTCTGAATGAAAATAAACTTCAAGTTCCCCACTGATTGTCTTTAAAACTAGTATGGTCATCATAATGACCAAGAGACTTTTATATATCAAAGGATACCATTGACTCTGAATCTCTAACAAATACATATGCTTCTCTGTCAATGAAGAACCTGGAATACATATAAAAGATTCCCTAAATTTCCTACATATAAATCATTGATTGTCAGATCTAAAGGATAACTCATTTTATAATTGGTAATGTAATAAGGATTCACGAACATAACTTAAATCTATAAAGAGAGTCCCAGATTAGACAATAATTCCCTTCAAAAAGGTGTGATGAGTCCGACCTCCAATCCTCTCGACCAATACAAATTCCTAAGACTCATTAGTTCACAACTAATGAGAGCCTACCTTTGGAAAGTAGGTTCAAATGGATATGGAATCATTGGATGTTTCCAGTTCTACGAACAAACCCATTAGAAACTACTTGGAATGTTTAAATCTTCAATCAATGAGGTCATCCCCGATTCCAGAGGGAAACAGTGTAAAATTTATGTTACATGGTATCCTTAAGTGTATGATATTATTTAGTAAATATATGAATGTATTAAATAAATAATCAAACATAATTTTTTATTCTCGCGGTATTAATTGTTTTTCTAGGTAAAACTTCTTAACAGTGGGGAGAAAATAATATCTCAAATTTTTAATTAAGAATAAATTTTTATGTACTCAAAATATTATACAACACTCAAAACCATTGGCTTAATTTTATCCTATATTTATTGAGTATTATTATTTTGTGGATTAATTCATCTCCTTTTTATGTTTATAGAGTAAATATAAAAAATTCGTTATCAATGAATAAGGGTCATCGGTTGAAAAACATAGATATATTTCAAGTAATTATTAAAAATAATTTGTTGTAGTATTTCTTTAGTAAATTTGTTTAAACTATGTGTAACACTTATTGTTAATTGGGGTTTCTCTCATTATAGGATTGTTTTATCCATAAATAAATAACCTAAACCTCTCAAAATATATTTTTTAACCAAAAAAAGTGGAGATCAATAACAAGAAAAGTTCATTAGTTTGATAGCGGTCCCTTATAGGAATTATTGTTAATCCACCTATTATATTTTATTTACACACAAAAATACTTAATATTCTATTTTATTGTACAATTTAAATAAGGATTTGATTATTTATGAATAAAAAAAGAGATAAAATATATATAAGTGTTGTCAAATGGTCTTTTTTGATAAGATACCTCCCCAAAATTTAGACTTTTGAGGTCATTTCATTAATACACACTGGTTGATAAATAATTGGTTTTAGGTCAATGTGGTTTCAAGTATGGGGTTTTCTCCCTGGATATATTTTAGGTATAATTAGATTGTTTCTATGTTATATTTTATATTATTTCATTACAAAGATATAAATAATGATACCAAAATTATTTATTAAATAAAAATACTGAATAAAATAATCTATTTATGTGAAAATCAAAGAAATCAATTTCAGTTTTTCAGGTCACTATATTGAATTTATCTTCTATATTTATTATATATATTAATGATATTTTTTATAAATCTATATTCATATGATATATGGGTTTTGAAATGTGAAGGGGATAAATCCACATTCGATGTTCACCCAAAAATGAGAAACGGTGTCTCAACTTACCAATTTACCATTTATTTTTCAACCTAAAAAATATGATAAACTAGAATGTATGTGTGTGAGAGTATTAATTTATTAGGTGGGGTAATTGAAAACCCTTCTTACAAGGTTTCTAAAGCAAGGTGGAGGAAAAATTATCAGGTCCAACACATTGACTGGGGTTTCATTCCCAAGGGTGTTAATTCATGGAGGTGACGGTTGGATAGGATTATTTTGGGGTCATTGGATAGTGATAAAGAATTAATGTTTGTTAGGGGAAGTTTTTAGGGGGAAATGTGTCTATAGAGTCTAGGTCATAGAAAAAGGTTTTTCATAGTTGTGTGGTGAATTGCAGCTTGGTACACTCTCTATCTTTCAAGGTTTTAGAATTATGTCATATCACATATCATGTCTATATCCCACCACAAGGCATGTCTAGAGCTTATGACATGAAATTTATATCTCAAATATATAGTTTTTCACCCTGAAAACTCAGGATCATCATTTTATCATCTTGAATAATAAATTTTACAGTTATTTGAAATATATCATAATGGTGATATCATAAATTCCATTTTATATAATTTGAAGTGTGTTTTAATTTAATACATTTGGGAACTAAAATTATAAACCAAATTGGGCCAAAAAACTTCAAGAATGTCATTATATTTTTAATGAGCCTACCAGGGATACCCTAACCTAGTAGTTTAGTCATTCCACTACAAGTCCCAATTATGCGTTGAGTAACAATTTCTAAATTTTTCATTTAATTATAATTCATGAAATTATATATATTTAAGATGAAATCATATATGTTTTTTAACATTTTAAATAATCAAACTGGCTTAATAAATGTCCACAATGCCTTTATCATTATAGAATAAAATTCATATACCAACCTACTAAGGGTCACCATGGATCCCATAAAAGATGGATATCATATTTATAAACAATGATCATCCCATCATAGATCCACTTGGACTTTCATTATTAGAAAATATACCATACTCTAGTTGAGTCAAATTACACAAGAAAATTATATGTGAAAACACCATCTAAGATGTTGACACTTTAAACAACTAGGCCCTTGTCATCGGTGATATCAACCACACATATATTGGCAGATGTAATGTGAGGCCTAAATTCCAAATATGAGGACTAGACATAGGATTCATGTTAAATAGAGAGAATCCAAACCCTGATAAAACAAAAATTTATAATAAATAATATAAATATATAATTAAACAGTAATAAAATTAACTTTAATATTGAAAACTGTGAACATAATTTTCATATCCCTATTAACATATAATTATCCACATCAAATCTATTTTCGATATAATAGAACAAGGTTCATTATATTATCTGGAATATTCTCATATGACTTGTTTACCCTCTCCACATATACTAAGATAAACCAAAATTTTTAAATAATCACTAGTATTAGTCAATGGTTTTTAACACTACTTTGTAATGTCTTGGAACCTGTTCAATTATATGATTAATCAGATAGGGTTTTTGTTTAAACTCAAGTATGAATCCCCATATGATAGACGTTTTGGAATATTTTTGAGAGTGTTGTGTGCTTTAATGGGGAGACTATACATTTATATCAGAGAAAGAAAACAATGGGGAATAACCAATTAAAATTCACATAAAGTAATATTCATAGTTTTCCAAAATAAATAAATATAAACCATTAATAATAAATGAATGAATTTATGTAAACTCATGGTTATTCTAACATAAAATTATTAATCACCAACTAGGATAATAAAAATACACTAATTGAAAAAATAATTAAATGTGAATTGTCTCAACCACTTTCCTTAATCCATACATCAATCCAAGTCTCCTACTCATTTTGAGAAATCCTACTCAGTTATGAAGCCTTGTTTTTATCCCCATCCTAATCATAAAATAAATTTGGTATACTATAGTACCTAATTTCTAAGCCCTAGTAATAAATTTTTGAGTATAAATTTGTATGGTTTCTATTAAGGGGTTACATACAAAACAAATAAATGTGTGTATGAACATATGACATTCCCAGTTGAACTAATAAGCTACTATGTGAGTGTAAATAAATTACCACCATCAATCAATAGATTTTTTTATGATAATCAGGATTGACCATACAAGCTCTGGATAATGCTGGTTTTTCTTTGAGTACATACAATTATGTAAAACTTATGGTCAGAAACTCAATTCCAATAATAACAAATAATTTGAAAACTCAGGGGAATATCTATATCCTATCAAGGGAACTAGTCATTAGAAAAATATGGGGCTTATTCAAACTCATATAGGGAATAAATTCATCCATTATATCATGGGAATATTTGTGAACTTCTGTGGAAGAAATTAATAAAAAAATATAGGGGCATATTCAAACTATTCTAGGGAAGAAATTCATATAGAAACTCATGGGTGTATCCTCCCGCTAATGGGGTATCAAGTAATCTATAAATATAGGGGATATTTTAGGCCCTCCCAAGGAAGCAAGTCACATAGTATATTGTATGAAATATTGAACCAAGGATAATGTCTAATTAATCCAATGTATTTACCTACATCTAAATGGGATGATTGTCTCACATGAATCCTACCATATAAAACATCTCAATAGGATCATCCATCTACAAGAACACATCCCATACAATAGAGTTTTATCATTCAAGTGAATGGCTTATTACTATCATAAATATAACAAGATCACACATCATACATAAACTCTAAGGTGACACCTAAAAATATCTTTACCAATTCTCACACTGTCCCTCTAAGAGTTAACATATCATTAGGCCACCAACTAGGGTCCCCTACGTCACATCATATCTTGGAGGGTGTAGTGTCCCTTACTAATACCATGATCAAACATGGCCTCACTAGCCACATAATATTTTACTCACTAACATTAATATGAAGATATATGGCATTTATCATCCCACTTCCTATGTTTTTTCAGGTTAGACCTCTCACCCAACCCATCCATAGTGTACCATGGGCATACCCACCTATGTTCTCCCATATAAGTGTTTGAGGAACACACACCCTAGTTTCTTATCAACTATCACAATACTTTAATATATCAAATTGTTTCCTCGTGACTAATTACTAGACCATCTATCTCGAGTCATCATTAACCTCAACATGGTGGTAACTAAGGGAATATATTACTAGGGATTCTACATGATGTCCCATTCATTTTATTTAATTCAATTCATGTATACCATTACTTTGTATAAGTATAACACATACCATAATTATAGTCACATACTCATCCATCAGCATATAAGGTATGAACAAGTGTGCATGGTTCCATTTTCTCCCATGATACATTATTCTATCCATGAGAAGTAGTGAGTAATTTATTCAAATAAAATGTCGATCACCCTTGGTGGTGAGAACACATGTCACATGAATAGTGACCCAAGACCCTTAAAAATATAATTAAATCATGTTGAACATAAATATCCCCAAAAAAATATTATAGTTGTATGAACCCATGTCAATATGATTTGAAAATTCGAAAAGGAATTTAATTTTTGATTACAGGGAGGGGAGAATTTTGATCGAAGATTGTTTCCCTTGGAATCTAAGGATGACCGCCTTGATGGGAGGTTCAAACGTTCCGATCGGTTTCTAATGGGTTTGTTCGTAGAACCGGAAACATCCAATGATTCCACGTCCATTCGGACCTAATTTCCAAAGGTAGGTTCTCATTAGTTTGTGGACTGATGAGGCTTAGGAATTTTCATTGGTTGAGAGGATGGGAGGTCGGACTCATCACACCTTTTTGAGGGGAATTATTGTCTACTCCAGGACTCTCTTTATAGATTTAAGTTATGTTCGTGAATCCTTATTACATTACCAAGTATAAAATGAGCTTTCCTTCAGATCTGACAATCAATGATCAAATATGTAGGAAATTTAGAGAATCTTTTATATGTATTAGAGGTTCTTCATTGATAGAAAATCATCTGTATTTATTAGAGATTCTTGGTCAATGGTACCCTTCGACACATTTATATAGAAGTCTATTGGTCATTATGATGACCATGCTGGTTTTGAAGCCACTCAATCGGGAACTTGAAGTTTATTGTCATTCAGAAGGACATGGATTATTTTAGAGTTGGGATCGAACCCATAGACGGGCTACCTACGTATCCTTTGTTTATAAAAGGAATCAGAACCCACATAGTTCGAGTAAGGGAGTATGATGTTTATGATTGATGGCTCAAAGAAAGATGTCATAAATACTTTTACCCTCTAACCTCACGTGAGTCATGCTCGGTGTGAGAAACAAGAGGTATTGGTAAAAAAATAGACAATTGTTCCATGAAAGATGAAATCATAAGAAATAATGTGGGTCTTATGTATGTATGACTGCCCAGATAAATGAAGGTTAGGATTTACTTTAGGGAAGAAATCCAGAAATAGGGTCCATAAAGGTATATGTGCTTCATGGAGATTTTGAATACTCTAACTTGGGGATTACTCCTGAAAAGGAGGCCCGAATTAGGAGAAGACTTATGATTGGGTTTTACTCCTGAAAAGGAATCCCAGATCAAAGGTAAATTAGGACTGGTTATGAGAAATTAAGACTGGGGCTTACTCCTGAAAAGGAGGCCCAGGTCAAGGATTAAGTTTTTGGGCTTACTCTTGAGGAGGATGCCCAAATTAGGGGACTGGGGCTTACTCCTAAGGAGGATACCTAGATTTGGGATGTTTATGAATTGGGGCTTACTCCTAAAGAAGATGCCCAAGTAAAGAATTATGACTGGGGATTACTCCTAAGGAGGATGCCCAAATTAGGGGATTGGGGCTTACTCCAAAGAGGATGCCCAGTCATAATTCTTAACTTGGGCATCTTCCTTAAGAGTAAGACCCAATTCTTAATGTTCCTAAATCTGGGAATCCTCCTTAGGAGTAAGCAACAGTCCCCGAATTTGGGCATCCTCCTCAGGAGTAAGCCCCAAACTGTAATCCTTGATCTGGGCCTCCTTTTCAAGAGTAAGCCCCAGTCTAAATTTCTCTTAACCAGTCCTAATTTACCTTTTATCTGAGATTCCTTTTCAGGAGTAAAACCCAATCAAAAGCCTTCTCCTAATTTGGACCTCCTTTTCAGGAGTAAGCCCGAAGTTAGAGTATTCAAAATCTCCATGAAGCACATATACCTTTATGGAGCATGTTTCTGGATTTCTTCCCTAAAGTAAATCCTAACCTTCATTTATCTGGGAAGTCATACATACATAAGCCCCACATTATTTCCTATGATTGCATTTTTCATGGCACAACTGTCTATTTTTTTTACCAATACCTTTTGTTTCTCACACCGAGAATGACTCACGTGAGCTTAGAGGGTAAAAGTAATTATGACATCCTTCTTTGAGCCATCAATCATAAACATCATACTCCCTTACTCGAACTGTGTGGGTTCTGATTCCTTTTCTAAACAAAGGATACGTAGGTAGCCCGTCTACGGGTTTGATCCCAACTCTAAAATAATCCACGTCCTTCTGAATGACAATAAACTTCAAGTGCCCCACTGAGTGGCTTTAAAACCATCATGGTCATCATAATGACCAAGAGACTTCTATATAAATGTGTCGAAGGGTACCATTGACCAAGAATATCTAATAAATACATATGATTCTCTATCGATGAAGAACCTCGAATACATATAAAAGATTCTCTAAATTTCCTACATATTTGATCATTGATTGACAGATCTGAAGGAAAGATCATTTTATACTTGGTAATGTAATAAGGATTCACGAACATAAGATAAATCTATAAAGAGAGTCCTGGAGTAGATAATAATTCCCCTCAAAAAGGTGTGATGAGTCCGACCTCACATCCTCTCGACCAATGCAAATTCCTAAGCCTCATCAGTCCACAAGCTAATGAGCACCTACCTTTAGAAAGTAGGTCCAAATGGATGTGGAATCATTTGATGTTTCTGGTTCTATGAACAAACCCGTTAGAAACCGATCGGAACGTTTGAACCTCCCATCAAGGCGGTCATCCCCGGATTCAGAGGGAAACAAAAATGGTGAACCCGATGTGAATCCTTAACCAAGTTAAAATGATGGTTTACCTATTTGTTAGGCCCCTATTTAAAACTCAATGAGAGGGCCAACAAATACAATCATTGACATATGTTCTCATACAAAAGATGTAGTAGCTGAATTTATCTTGATTACGTCTATTATATCAAATAGGAACTCTTTTCCCAAGATCTTCTGCATTTCTAGAATGGATGCTCTCAAGTTCACACCTATGAATACTGCTGCAGCAAATGCCACTCCTGCTACTCCTGTTGGATCGTCGTCCGGTCTTAGGATGATATCACCTACTCAGCGTCTTCAACACTGGGTATCAAATGCACTGGTTAAGGAGTACTGTCAACACGGTACCATCCCAACTCTGGAGGCTGCACGACAATCCCTCCAAGTAAACAATTCACATCGGTCGTCCCGAAAACGACAACCAGTGATCAAGAAGCAGGCAGTGCTGACTACAGTCTCCAACCGTTTTGGGTCGTTATCCCCGGAACGCAATCACCATTCGCTCCATTATTCTGGGTAGGTGAATGAGCAGGTCCCTCAGGACCTTAATTCAAACAGACAGGAGTCCTTCTTGAGGGCTCCCACCAACAATCGCCGCCAGACTCGTGCAGCAGTGCGCCCTCAACATGATGAGGGTACTGACTCCAGGCGTTCGGCTCAGGTTCCTCAAACCCGAGCAAGCAAGACGAACCACCAGAGGCGGAATCCGGTCAACAGTGAGCAGGTTCTCATCTCTGCTATCTCCAGAGAAGTCCACCAACCTAACTTGGTGGCAAGAAATGAGCAGGCACATACACCTGCCCATTTTAAACCCTTTGTCTAGCAGACTCATCTGGCAGCATCACGCCAATCCTGCCTGGAAATTCCGGCGGAGTACTATTGGCAGGAACATACACTTGTTTATACATCATCATCTAGTCAGCAGGCTCATCTGACTACATATGATGGATCTCATCAACCATGTTTGGAGTAGTTCAATCAGCAGGCACATACACCTGCTAGTATTAATCAAGACTACCAATAGTAGCGCTTGGTAGCATTCGAAGAAGTTAGTCAGAAAGCCCCGACAACAAATAGGAGGCAGACTCAACTCTCTGCCCCCACACTTGAGTACTTTCAGGATTCACTGACAAGAAAAGGAGGACAGGAGCAGGCACATACACCTGATCCAAGCCCGGAATGGACATATATTCTCGTTTCGGCAGCTGAAGTCCCCGAGCATATTCTATCAATGGTGAAAGAGCAGAAGTAAATCCCCGATCATATTCTGGATGCCTGCCAGGATATTATAACAACTTCAGCGGCATCTCAGGGAAAGACAAATAAATCTATCCCTACCAGTGGAGTGATACATCAACAATTCACTCCGGAATAGACACACACATCTATTCGAGTCCAAGAGGATTATGGGGCATAGTCCTCCATATCATACGGACGACCAAGTCAGGTACATACACCTGATTTGAGAGGATATCGTCAGCCTAACCTGGCCATCTTTCCTAATTAGGCACATACACCTGCTCAGAGCAGCCACTTTCGTCAACAAGTGGTTTCCAAGGTGAGTAAGAAGGCGTCTAAGAAAGAGACCCGCCCAATACAGTCAGGAGATCAAGAGCCAACCAGTAACAAGGTCTTGCTCGATGCTGGAGTTCTTGAAGCCCTTAGACAATTATCTGTTGGAATTCAAGATTCTACGCCCTCAGTTCCCAATATTGGGAACATTAATTCCGAAGGTATTCAACAGACACTTCCTCATGAAGGCTTGCTTCATGACAATTCAGTCGATATCAAAGTTTAATCTTCAAATGAGTGCCACAGGAACCCTCTATGTGGTTAGAAGACCAAGGAGCAAGAGATCTCATCTTTTGTTGTAACCCATTATGGTGGTCCTCCCCATGATGATGAATTTCGCTGCGAAAGTCCTATCCGCAGTAGCGATGCACATTGCCTGAAAAATGCTTTAGTGGACAATGTAGTGTCGAGAAAGCCGTCTTATCTTGAGGCACTAGCAAATGTGAAACCAGTCATGTCTAAAGCTTCATCACTAGCAGGTGAAATAATTTATCAATCAGAAGATATCCCAGGGTGTAGGTCATTCTCCAATCCACCCCTAAGTCATGCATCTTCTAGTTTGATCAATAATTTCTCTACCAATCCTGTTGAATCCAATGAAGCAACAAGGAAACACCCACTCTGGTCAAATCAGGTAGAATAATCTTCATCAAATGATAAAGAGGAAATTCTAAATATGAGAAAACAACTGGCGAAAGGTGAAGTGTCAGTCATGTTTTTTCCTCTGGCTGACTCTCAGTATAATAATCCAGAAATGTTGACGGAAGATGAAATTCATGATATTCGTCTCAAAATATGGAAAACTCTTTGTCAGTTGAAAAATAAAGTATTATCTTATGATGAATATGAAAATCATCTTAGGATAATAGAAGGGTTACAACGTTAGATTGATTTGGCTTCTCTATCAGTCTCTCGATATTCGAAGGCTGAAAAGAAGCAGAGAGACCTTCAATGTTCATGCTTTGGCGCACTAAGAAGATTGCGTCAGTTAATTTCCAATTCCCCATCTGGTATTCGTGTTAGAGGATGGGGTGTTCATGGAGCACTGCATTTCACGGTGCTCTCCAGTCAGAGAAGCCCGCCGAAAATGGTCTCATGCAATGTTATTGCCCATGGCCAACCACAGTCAATGGGCTTTGTTTGTAATCAAAATCTTTCCCAAGAACAGGCTTCAACTAGTTCCTCTCAAAATCAAGAATACAGAGAACAAGTTGTCTAATTACTCTTGCATCAAGCAAACGAGAATATTGAACAGGTCTCTCGTTTGGAGAAATCACGTCACCAAGTGACAGAAGTGTCATAAATCATCTAACGGTATTTTGAACTAGGTGATAAAAGAGGATACAAGTTAATGAATCCAGCTAATTTCTGGACTAAGGTTTTCAAGATCAGGAGGACTTTCAAGAAAGTCTCAGACATAGCATTTCAAGAATCACCCTAGCTCACCATAATGGGGACTCTTTTAAACCAACCCTCAGAATCAACAAAAAGAAATCGGGGAGTTGAGCGAGAACAGTAGGAACAACCCCAGTCCACTGGATTGGGGACTTTTTCAAATCATCAATCCCCTCCTCAGAGAAATTCGTTCTTTTCTCAATTGGGGAAGAAACCTCAAGAGAAATGAAGAGCCAAATTATCAGGACATTCCCTCCAAATTACAGTTCGTCAAGAAGTTCCGGAGGGATCGAATCAACAAAAGGAAATGTCTCATCAAAGACATGGAAGAAGACAATATCACAGAAATGATGATATAAGGGATGCGATGAATTATGCATCAATTAATGTCATCAATGCCATTGTTGTTGATCCACCAGATGAGGCTCACTCAGGGGACTCAGATGAAGAAGTTCCTGCTTAAGAAGATGTACGAACCGACACAAATGATAAAGTTGTGCGTACACGAAGTCAAAAGATCACTAAGAACATAAGTAATCCTTCGAGTAACCCACTTCCCCCTCTCCGAAAAGGATCCAATAAAGGTAAGGGAAAGAACCAGGTTACATATCCTTCCTCTGGAGAATGTCAATCGCTTTCACTAGAGAAGAGGTTTTCACAACAGGAGTAAGAAATGAAGGAATTAAGAAGGTTGAATACAGAACTACTTCAGAATAGTCTTCTTCTAAAGCATGTTGGAGTCAGTCAGCCAAAGCAATTTTTTGCAGCTACTGAGATGGATCAAGAATATCCTCCTCTATCAGTACACCCTCACAGGTCTAATCCTATGGGTCAAGTGAAAAAACGATTGGCAGTGCTACCATCAGTTGCAGCACCAATCGCCACATCTGTCCAAGCTCTAGTCATTGCACCTAGCCAAGTCCAAGTTCAACCGGATGCTTCTCAAAATTTAATAACTACTATTGAGTCATTAACAGCACGGTTAGAAACTATGGAAGGGAAGCGTGCGCAAGTTCAACCAGAAAAGAAAGTTTACCCTGAATGGGTAGATTCAATTTCTCCTCCATCTAGTTTTGGGAACCCTGTATTCTCTATTTTCAATGGATCAGGCAATCCTGAACAACATTTGACGCATTACGCATCTTGTTGCGATCCTATGATGGGAACTCCGGAGCAACAAGAAGTAGTGAAACTCAGATGCTTCGTGAGAACCTTGCAAGGACCATCTTTTGTTTGGTATACAAGCTTGCAATCCCGGTCAATTACCAAATGGGAGGATCTTCGCCAAAAATTCCTCCTTCAGTTCATCTCAACTTTGCCAAAGACAACAGTTTTCGATCTTACAAACTTTAAGCAAAGGGATAATGAAAGAGTCTCTGATTTCATTGCTTGCTGGAAGGGATTAATATATTCCTTGAGTTTAGCATTCCCTCAAGAAGAATTGTTTCCAATCTATGTGTAAAATCTGTGTGACGAATTACACACGCCGTTAATCCCTGTGAAATACACAGGAGGGTTTTGATACCTTACTTCAATCGCTCAGCAGATTGAAGATTCCCTTATATAGGCTAAGGCTAAATCTCATGTAATTCCATCAGCTCCAGGAAGGAGAATGGGTAAAGTAGAAACTTCTACAGTTATGCTCAAACAAGCACATGTACCTATTTCTACCTCAAAACCTTCATCTTCTCAAAGGGCTCCATCTTCTAAGCGCCAACAACAAAGGCCTTTTCGTCCAGATGATCAAAAAGATCAATGACGAAAACAATTTGAGGATCTGAAGAGGAAAACATAATCTTTCCAAAATGAACAAGTTCCTAGTTATTTCATTTCGGCTTTGGAAAACAATTTGATTCAATTGCCAATGCCCAAGAGGCCAAACAAGAAAGGAGATGAAGACCGTCCTAATTATTTCCCTTTTCATAAAATGTTGGGGCATCCCATCCAGGAGTGTTTTGTCTTCAAAGAACTCCTGAAAAAGATGGTCGACTCGGGACAGGTCACATTGAAAGGCTCCTCGGCCCAGGTAGCATGTTTCACTGCTATAGTTCCAGAGGAGTAAGATGAATGGCAGGAAGTTAAAAGAAAAAATGCAGCAAAGTATGATGATTGGATGGTCAGAAAGACAATCAATCGAACTCATGCTATTTTGCAAACACAATTAAGGAAACCAATTGTTTCTTCTTCCATGAATGTTGTGGCAGAACCCTCTTCGTCAGAGGGAAAGTCCTCAAAGAAACGTCATGATTCAAAGAAAGAAAAATAATCAGAAGAGGATAAGTATGTTTCAAATCCTAAGTCGTCTTTGACTTTTGCGGACTTCATGCCATCTACTTCAAATCCATGGGCACCGCCCCGCCAAACGGCACAGCCTGAACAGGATAATCAAGCAAAGTCTTCATCAGACGAAGAGTTAATCTTTGGTTCTGTTAATATGATTCAATTAATAGATCCATTTTCTAGTCGCAGTTTCGATTTCAATGAGCCTGAATTCCCTGTATCAAATAGAGGAATCAGAGGGAGTTCCAGGGGCTCAGGATACAGGGAAAGACGTGGATCTTTTAGAAGCCACTATTCCAATTCTACCCCTGCTAGAACTGTGTACGCAGTAGAAACATGTGGTAGAGCCCTTCAGCGAGCTCAGAAAGAACAAGAAAGTTCTTCTACCAATAGAAAATTCAGTCTTGGCACAGTTATTTTGGAAGACCAGTTGAAGGTTTCATCTTCTTCCTCTCAACAAGTAAATGGATCTAATCGGTCTAGTCTTCCAAAACCAGGAATATTGCCAACTCCTATACCAATACAAGATGCATCAACTTCCAAAGCATCTGCTTCCAAAGTACCTGCTAAACCACATATTCCTGTTGGGAAACGCAGACCTCTAGATAAAAAGTATGATATATTGAAACACTTGGCCCAAGTACCAGCCAAGTTATCAATTCTGGATGCTTTGAATCTATCAAAAGATCTTCAGGAAGCACTCATCAAGGCTTTGTCAAGTCCTCAGGAGTTTGAAACTGAAATTGTTGCAGCTGAAGTCAATCACATAGAGAATAATCCTGCAGAATTCCATGCAATAATATCTTTTACTGATAAAGATGAAGATGATGTTGTACATGGGCATATCAGACCTTTGTATTTATCTGGAAAGGTCAATGGTGTAGACATCCGAAGAGCTTTCATTGACAATGGTTCAGGAGTCAACCTCATGCCCATTCGTACACTTCGTCTATTAGGCCTCACAGAATCTAATTTATCTCCTTCTACTATGATGTTACAAGGATATGATAAAAATGAACAAGAAACACTGGGCAAAGTTACACTCAGATCTCAATTTGGAGATCTTGTATCCAATTCAGATTTCATGATTGTTGATCAAGACTCAGCTTTCAACGTCTTTCTTGGAAGCCCCTGGCTACATCAGCATGCGTTTATCCCTTCATCATACCATCAATGTCTCAAATATTCTTTTGATGGTCAAGTTGGGACATTGTATGGTGATAATTCCCCGTTCAAGTCATGTGAGTCTCAATACATTGAGGCGGAATTCTATCACATGAAGCAAAGGGAGAAATCCATAACAAAGGAGATTACCAAAGTTAATGCTCCATATGGTTTGGAAAAAATTCCAGTAAATCCATTTACACATGTGAGTACAGATTATGTGTTGCCTATCAGTAAAATTGACAAGGTATACTCAAATCAAAATACTCTTATGTAAATATCCATATTGTCAATTACGGCAATCGAGCCAGACAACATGGGAGAAATTGGTAATCTACCAAGTAGTGATGAAAGCACAAATGGTGACGTCTTAATTTCATCTACTGAAAATCCAACAAGTCTATACTTCTCCAATTAGGCTAGAAGAAGTTATAGCAACATAGGAGGTGAACAATGATGTCGATTCGCAATCCATCAACTCCTCTTTAATACCCAAAGAAGACCCTTCATCATCAATCGGGTCGGAAATGGAAGCTTCTTCTTCAAGATATGCAAATTTTGACATCTCTTCTGATCATGAAAATTATGGTTTGTCATCTACTATGCAAGTAGACGTGGAAGAAATAACACACGATGAAGAAGAAGAGGAAGATCTCAGATATGATCCTCCAGCATTTGAAGAGGGTATCTCTACCACTGTAGATGAACTCAGAGAAATAAATCGGGGTACAAAGGAAGATCCACGCCCCACTTTAATTAGTGCGGACATGACCCTTGAAGAGAAAGAGATGTATATTTCTTTTCTAAAGAGAAATAGAGATATTTTTTCTTGGAACTATACAGAAATTCCAAGTCTTTATCCTGATGTTGCTACTCATCATTTGGGTTTACCAGAAGAACATCGAGGATTTAAGCAAGCTGTGAGTAGAACACACCCAACTTATGCATCAAAAATTGAAGCTAAAGTGGATAAGATTATCAAAGATAACTTCGTCAGAGAAGTTAAATATCCCAAATGGTTGGCTAATATTGTACCTATAAAGAAAAAGAACGGACAAATTAGAGTTTGCATCGATTTCAGAGATCTTAATCGACATTGTCCTAAGGATGATTTCCTAGTTTCGATTACAGAACTTCTAATTGATGCAACAGCTGGCTATGAAGCACTTTCCTTCATGAATGGATATTCTGGAAATAATCAGATCCGAATGGCCCCAGAAGATGAGGAATCAACAGCCTTCAGATCCCCTCAGGGTTTGTTTTTTTACCAGGTAATGCCCTTTGGCTTAAAGAATGTAGTTGCAACTTATCAGTGTGCCATGCATCGTATCTTCAAACCCTTCTTATGGAAGTTTGTTGAATTCTATGTAGATGATTTGGTAGTTAAATCCAAACAACTTTCTAATCACTTGGCTGATTTGGAAGTCATAATCTGCAAGCTTCGACGACATAATTTGAAGATGAACCCCTTAAAATGTGCTTTTTGGGTAACCTCAGGAAAATTTCTCAGCATTGTTGTATGCCATCGTGGTATTGAAGTCGATCCTGAGAAGACCAAGTCAATCCTTGGTATGTCACCTCCTCAAAATTTGAAATAATTAAGAGGACTTCAAGGACACTTATCCTATATTCGGCGTTTCATCACCAATTTAGCAGGAAAAAGTTTACCCTTCACCAAATTGATGAAGAAGGGGGTCACATACCAGTGGACTGAAGAATGTCAAGAAGCATTCGATATTCTCAAGAAATACCTCTTGAGTCCACCGGTACTCATTCCACCTGTTGAAGGAAGACCACTTATCCTCTATGTGACAGCTCTAGAGCGATCATTGGGTGCCTTTCTTGCTCAAAAGAATGATGCTGGGAATGAAAACAGTCTTTATTATCTCAGTCAAACCATGCTTGAAGCAGAAACCCGGTATTCAAGTATTGAGAAGTGCTGCCTGGCATTAATCTTTGCAGTTCAAAAGTTGAGACACTACCTGCAATATCATGAGGTCCAATTGGTATCTCACAATAACCCACTCAAATTTATCCTAAGTCGTCCAATGCTTACAGGACGTCTGGCAAGGTGGATAGTTATTTTGTAGCAATTCGACATTCAGTATGTGTCTCAAAAGGCGATAAAGGGCCAAGCTCTGGCTGATTTCCTTGCTGAACACCCTTCAGTGGAAGACACATCTTCGGATATTGAATTCCCTGATGAGGAACTCTTCTATATTCACGAAAGTCCTCATGCATGGGAAATGTATTTTGATGGTGCTTCTAGAAGTCCAACAGGGAGGAAAATGGAAAATCCTAAATTCAACAAATTTGGCTTAGGAATTGTGCTCATTTCTCCAGAAAAGTCATTGTTACCTTATTCCTTCTTATTGTGGCCAGGTGGTACCAATAATGAAGCCGAATACCAAGCTCTTATCGCAGGCTTGGAATTAGCACTTCAAGAACAAGTGAATCACTTAAAGGTGAAGGGTGATTCAGACCTGGTAATCAAACAAGTTAATGGGGATTATGCCATCAGAAAAGAAGAACTAATCCCTTTGTATGATTACGTCAGAGATTTAATGGTGGAATTCCCTTTGAAACCGACATTTTCTTATGTCCCAAGATCACAAAATGCTCAAGATGATGCATTGGCTAATATAGCCATAGCTCTGGCAGATCCAAATCGGGACGAGACAACCATCAGTATTGCCCACCGTCACGCAATTTCACCTTATGTTTGAATTAGAACAGAGGAAATTAATGAAATTTCTCCCATTCCTGAACCGTATGGTCATACTACAGCATGGATGTCACCTATCAGGAAATAACTTCAAAATGGAACACTTCCACCTGATAGAGCTGAGAAAGAACAAATCTGGCGACGTGTGGTTAATTTTACTCTTTATGATAGCCCAGATCACCTAGAGAAAATTCTCTACAAACGTGGTTTTGATGGAGTTCTATTCAGATTCATTGATGGTGAAGAGACAATGGTTGTCATGAAAGAAGTGCATGCAGGAGTCTGTGGTGCCCACCAGTCTGGACATAGATTGTCTGATCAAATTCGAAGGCTTGGATACTTTTGGCCTTCAATGATACGAGATTGTGTTGATTTCACAAAGATGTCTCATTCATGCCAAGCACATGCCAACTTCATTCATCAACCTCCAGAGTTTCTTCATACAGCTAAATACTCATGGCCATTTTCCACATGGGGGATGTATGTGGTGGGGCCTTACCCTTCGGCTACGACCAAGCAGTTTAAATATATTCTTACTTCTACAGACTTCTTTTCCAAATGGGCAGAGGCAATACCTCTCAAGGAATTCCATTCTAAATCCATTGTTGGCATCATCAAGTCTAACATCATTACTAGATTTGGTGTACTTCATTCCATATTGACGGACAATGGCACCAATTTATGTTCATCCGAGATGAAGAAGTTGTATCAAGAATAAAACATCAAATCCAACCATTCATCTCAGTATCATGCAGTGGCCAACGTCCAGATAGAAGCCTTTAACAAGACTCTTTCAAATATACTACAAAAGATGGGGGATAAAGATAAGAGTTCATGGCCTGATAAACTCTTTCATGCTTTATGGGCTTATCGGACTACCACCCGCACTATAACTCGGTCAACTCCATATTCATTGGTATATGGAAGGGAAGCCATCTTGCCCATTGAAGTACAACTACCCTCCCTCAGAGTAGCCATTTGCAATCAGTCATCTACAGATGAGCAATCTCAAAAGCATTGAATGAATTGTAACAGTTATATGAGAAAAGATTGTGCACTTTGCACCACTTGGAAGTCTATCAGAATCGAATAGCACGAGCTTTTAACAAAAAAGTTCTTTTTCGTTCATTCACTCCGGGAGAATTGGTATTAGTTCTCATAACTCCAATGATACCAGGAAAGAAACCTCCCAAGCTTGAGCTAAAATGGGAAGGACCTTATTCAATACATAGGGTCTACTCCAATGGAGCTTATTCATTAATTTCGATGGATGGATAACTCATCACTACTCCAACCAATGCCAGATTTTTGAAGAAGTATTTTGTATAAACTGCAAAGTACCTTACGAATGTCCCTGCAACATGACACTAAACTGTGCAGCACCATTTCGTCCTTGCTATATGACGTTAATCTATACAAAATTCCTTTAATACGTCCCACATGACATTAAACTGTACTCCTTCCTTGCTATATGACATTAAACTATACAGCAATGGTCCATACATATGACCTTAAACTATTTGTACTTTTTTCCCACACGACGCTAAACTGTGAAAAGTTCCCTAAATGGTCATGTATGACCATAAATTGCAGCTAGGTCCTGTATGACCTTAAACTGCATCATCAATGGTCCATGCATTATGAACCTAAACTATTTTCAAGTCCCTTACATCCAGCAAGACGTTAAACTGTGACGTCCTAACTACGTGACGCTAAGCTGTATAAAAGTCCCTTACGTCCGAAAAGACATTAAACTACATAATCATCAAAGGTCTTGTATGACCTTAAACTACACCACCATCCAGCATGACATTAAACTGCACCATCCACGGTCCATGCATATGACCTTAAACTATTCGCACTTTCATCCAAAATGATGCTAAACTGTTTCGTCCCTTTTTCGTCCAACATGACGTTAAACTGTGAAAAAATCCCCAATGCATCCAACATGATGTTAAATGGTGTACTCTTTTGTCCTCACTGCATGACATTAAACTGCACAGTCCCCCTTTCATCCAAAATGACGGTAAACTCTATTGTCCCCATCGTCCTAACTACATGATGCTAAACTGTATAGAAAGTCTGTGATACGTCCTACATGACATTAAACTGTACTTTTGTCCCTGCTACATGACACTAAACCGTACAGCACCAATAGTCCTAACTGCAAGACTTTAAACTGTATAGTCCCTTCATATGTCCTACATGACGTTAAACTATGTATTATTAAGGTTGTTGCTACCTCTTGTTTCTCACACTGAGTATGAATCACGTGAGCTTAGAGAAAACCTCAACCATAACACTCTCTTTGGGCTACTAACCATGTGTAAGTCCCAACATCATTTTTTATGTCGTTTTCCCCAAGAACAACATGATCATTAATTCATTATTTAATTAAACTACACGGACTTTGATACTTGCCTTCTAGGCTAGGTATGTAGGCAACCTCCCAAGGTTCAAGCCCAAAACCAATCTCTTCACATCGGTTCACCTCCATCTCAAATGATGTTAATTCGTGAAACCGCCCTAAGAATCAATATCCTTACATTGGTTCACATTCGTCCTTGTTATACGACGTTAAACTATACAATACTTTTGTCTAGTATGACAATAAACTAAAAATTTCTTTGATACCCTCACCTGAGAGGGAACCATTATTTTCATTGATTTTTCAATCATGTTTCATTTTAAAGCCTAGGTGCATACATGGAAATGCCCGAACCTTTTATCTTGGGTTAAACTGTCATTGCACTAAAGTCCTCTTTCACCCTTCACATGTACGAACCAAATTTGTACAGAGGGTATTTATAGAACTACATGGGATTGATTCCCATCCTTATGGGATACGTAGGAACGTTCGAGTGTCCCTCGAATCCAGCCCCAAGTCTTTGGGCCTAACCCCAAATTCCATTTTCAGTCCCCTGGCTGAAATGTCCCCATGAAAACACACACTGTGTATTTCTTACAATGGTCCAAGCTTTGTGACCCTAAACTAAGATCTCTGATCCTTTTGTCCCACACGACATTAAACTATAGTTTAAGAACTACGTATGACTTGATTCTCATCCTTATGGAATAGGTAGTGAAGTCCAACATTTCAATTCAGGACCCAGCCACAACATGATTATGGTTAGCATTGATCTATGTATCTATGTATACATTGAACAATATCCATCTTTATGTGTCATAATCCTAACCTTAAATATTTTCAGATCCTCATAACCCTTTTTCATGACTTCTAGTCACAAAAATGTCAAAATTCTGAGAGTTCTTTTTCCTAACTATGCAGCACGTGCCCATAGGCGGCCTTGTATAAACAGTCTACATAACAGACTTTTTAGCCAAAAGATACTATTATTTGACTATGCAGCTAATGCTCATAGGTGGACCTGCATAATTCAACCCCCTAACGGGTTTTTCAGATTGTGGTAACTTCATTCTTGGGAAGAATCCCTCTTTTGTCCTTATTTGTCTTAAATGACAATATGTAGGGATCCGCAAAGAAATAGCCATCCTTAACATATTTTTCCCACACCCTTTTTCATCATTTGAAAGTGTTCAAGTCTATGGATTATATTCTACTTCCCCACGTTTGGTTCAAACCTTCGTAGGAGTGATATTCATCCCATTCTTCGATAATCTTCTTTGGAAATATTTTCTCCATATTCAAGTACCTCTTTCCATATAGAAAACTCTATACTTTGGAATATTTTAATCTCCATAAACATTCACTGGCTTTTAGCACTAGGAAAGTAAATTTCTGAGAGTTCTTTTGCATGACTATGCAGCACATTCCCATAGGTGGCCTTGCATAAACAGTCTACATAATATACTTTTTAGCCAAAAGATACTATTTTATTTAACTATGCAGCCAATTCCCTTAGGTGGCCCTGTATAATTCAACCCCCTAACGGGTTTTTTAAATAATGGTAACTTCATTCTTGGAAACTACTTCTTCTAATGCCTTTTAGATCTTTTTCATATCATTCCTCAGATTCAAATATTCTTAAGTCATAGCTTACATATTTTCCCTCATAATTGAGTATGGTAATATGTTTTCAGATGAATTTTCAATGAATTGAGTCAATTCTAATCCATTTCGGTCAAATCTATTACGACCTTAAACATTAGCCTTTTTATGTCCGACGTGCATGACTTTAAACTGCCCACAAAAGACAAAGGAACTCTAAATACAAGTCAAGTTCCAACTCACTAAATATACATTTAGTATGATTTAGGTAACATTGATAAATTAAAAGGTTTGAAGTTTGTAGGGTTATTTACATTAATCCTAGTAAAAATAAAACTATGCTTACTGGGCCCATTGGCTTAGGTAAAATCTAAATCATGTAGCAAAAGAAAATGAAAGTACAAATGATTGAATATGAAAGTGTTTTTCATTGATGCACAAGAGTTAGAAGGACATCCACAGACTGGAGTCTCTTATCTTTTTCAATAATTACAAGAGGCTTTCAACATAAGTCTTCAATTGATGAACCACATACCGAGCTTCATCAGCAGCTACTTGAAGCTCATGAAGTCGACCAACTTCACTCTTTTCAGCCTGATGGAGTGCTTTCTTGGCATCCTCAATGGTCTTTATACCATTCGTTTGAACTCCTTCCAATGAATTATTGAGTTGGTCAAGTTCCCCAGTAACAGCATCCAACTGTTACTGATGGTGCATCTGCTGGACGACTTTTTCTTTGATTTTATGCTTCAGCTCCTTCATCTTGGCAGTATAATCAGCCTTAGCTTGGGATACCGCTGCCTCAAATTCGCCGATGTTAACCGACAATTTCACCCTGGTCAGATCTTCGCAGCACTTTTT
This sequence comes from Viscum album, assembly GCA_963277665.1. Lineage (NCBI taxonomy): Eukaryota > Viridiplantae > Streptophyta > Magnoliopsida > Santalales > Viscaceae > Viscum > Viscum album. The sequence continues at coordinate 1,295,093,007 of OY728140.1, read as the reverse complement.
CTCCTGCTCCCTCTTGAAGATGATCTGTTTCACTGTGGTATGGATATTTTCATATCCAAAACCGCCAAGTCCTAGTATGAAAAATTGGGAGGAAAATCGAGTAATTTTCGATGATAACTCTTCTAAAGGCACCTCAGATATAATTTTCCATATGTTGTTCCATGCCTTGCATCGTGAAAAGCTGAACTCTTTAAGTATCTCGGGGTCTGATTCAACATCATCATCACAGGGGGGCAGGTAATCTGGGATTAATGCACTTAAGGAAGTTCCCTGTTCTGTTCTTTCACCCCTTACTTGTGCTTCTTCGCTTTCAATTCCAGTGGGGGCATAGGCTGAGGCTTCACCTCCAGACTTATCCACTGCAGTTGACAGCCCTGCATAATTAATTGAAAGCTTTGTTTAGCTTCAAAGGATAACAAAAGAATCGGTTGTCTTGAAAATTAAGTACATTCACAAATATTGTTATCCCTTACCCGACGGTAGGTCAGAAACCTGAGAAGACTCCTCTCCATCTTTCCTAGTCTCAACAGGATCTTCAAGATGGGTCTCAGGAGGGTTTAATGGGTTTAGCTCTACTTGAGATAATGTTTATGCAATGGTAGGGTTGACATCAATGTCCACACCCTCTTCAGGCATTGGCAGTTCAGCAGCTTCTACGGATGAAACTGCATAGTATTTTTAGTCATGATTATAAGTGTAAATTATAAGAAAATTTATTGGGCGAAGGATAACACTCATGCCCAAGGTCTTCTAAATCACAGGACAACGTAGCATGATAATAAAATTATTCAAAAGACATACCATGATTCATCATTTCATCCAATGATATTTCAGAATCCTGGTTAGTCTCACTAGTGGGAGCGTTTGGTGTGTCTTCTTGATGACTTACATCCTGCAGCCCCTGACCCTGGACAGTATCTTCGGGTAAAATCACAGCATCAGTTGCATCAGTTGCAACAGTCGCCAGAAGCTCTAATGCAGGAGTTGAACCTGGAGTATCGCAGAATGGAAATCAGTCGGTGTTTCATTCAACATTTATATGAAGCATTGTTGACTTACTAGAAACAGGTTCTTCTCTTCCTGCAACAGCAGCAGGAGGGATACTGGGAATAGATGCTAGCTCTTCTCCAGGAGCAGCCAAGTCAGCTTGGATCTGTGATTGTTCCACAACACCTTCTGTGGTCTTTGAAGGAGGATCAGTCCTTTCCCTCAGGGGGGGAATTGAAGAAGCCCCTGCAATCCCCAGAAATATTAGTAACCATGTGGTCATGAGTATAAACTCATGATTACTTGAAGGACTTACCGCTGCTAATGAAACGTTTAGCTGTGGACTTCCTCCTTCGTTGCCTTTGCTTCTTTGGTTTTTTGGGAGTATCGGTAGTCTCCCTTATTGGCACTTGGATTGGCGAATGGAAGGCTATTTCCATCACCTCATTCATGGTCTGCTGGCCTAGAGATATCTCGCCTGGTTCGCAAGGAGAATCAGCAGCAGCCCTGATGGCAGTACCACCAGGGCTATATTGTGGCGAAGGAACCACAATTCCTTTCTTTGCAATATGTAAGATGAAGAAAATAGCTTCCTTAAGTAACAAAGCTTCGACTGAAATCAAGTTTCAAAGAAAATAAGTAAAGAAAACTTACATCTTCAGGAGCCACATACTCATGCCACTCCTTATCTCCAGAACCACCAGCCCCCACAGTGGCGCCATGATCAATCATTTCCTTCACCCGCCAGGTGACAGGAACAGACTCATCAGTGGCATATATGAGAATTTACAGCTCTCTGATGTAAGCCTGCACTTCATTGGGGTTATCCTCTTATTGAATATATGTATAAGCCATAAGATTCCCTATACCAGGGAGTTGTAGTCCCTCACACAAATCTAGCTAGGCAGTCTTAGTACCACAATATAAACTCTGCCATAGCTGGACAGCCTCTGGTATTAGATATGAAGGCTGTGAGGAAGGTCCTACAATTTTTGACTTCAATTTCTTCCCAGCTCCTGCAACTACAGATAAAGAATAATAAAGTAAGACTTATTGCTTTATTAAGTAGCAGTGATTAAATTACTACAATGAAGTAACTCACCAGGAGTTGATGGAGTGGGTCTTTTAATTCTGACCGGAGGATTATATCAGGTACGAAACCGCTTTTCCGCTGGTTATGCCTCATCATCCCCATCATGGGAATCCGGTGAATCAGTTCTGGAGGAGAAGTCTGTCGAATCAACTTTAGGTGGGGAAGCATCACCTTCATGAGGAAGGGTTTATTTCTCTATAGTCCTCTTCCTTTTCCCCACCTGATAGACTGGGTGATTCAATATCCCTTTGAGGTATGATGATATCCAGTGTTCGGCATAATATATAGTCAAATTATGTGCTAATTTTTCAACTGGTAGGTCAAATACTGCCCCAGTCTTCTCCCTTGATGTCAGCAGCCATAGTTGTCGAGCAACCATCGGATGTTTCTCTAACCTAACATGTACTAGAGGAGATACAGAAATCTATTGCAGACATTTGAATTGACGTGCAAATCTATATAGAGCATAGGCCTCACATATGATTTCTCCGTCAATCCTGGCAACTAGCACACCATCCCTGCAAGCTAGCATGTATGCCCTCAAATGCAAATGGGTTGTTCCATCATCAACAAACCGCCCGGTTGGCGGAATTCCATAGGGAAAGAAGTTGAATTCCTTAAACATGCTCAGCCTCACTTTCATGTCATAAGCATTAACATCTAATTGAGAAACTCCAGAGAATGCTTGCACTGACAGCTTGAAAGAACTTCCAGAAATTTGTAATCCATTCTGTACATTATAAGTACTGAATTGAGTGGCGATCCATCCCCATAAAACTTAGAATAGTCCCACTATTATTAAAGGAGATTTACCCATTAAGACATTAAGTAAACTCCTGTGAATATTTTCTAAAATAGGGGTAGCCAACCCAACCATTTTTCCCTCAGCCATCTTTGCCGCAATGATGAAGGTCCCTGGCCTAACTCCTCCCTTCGAATCCCTAACCGGCAAGAGATAAACACTGATCCACATTTCCAAGAAGCCCGCCAAAAGAGTTTTCTTTGGGATTCTTTGATTCACTTCATATCCCCACTTCTCTAACTCTCCTGCTTCTAGAGCTGGCCAGAATGTGCCAGGAGCACCCCTCTTCTCAGGTTTTGGGCAGGTGGTAGGAAGTTTGGGCCTCTTATCCTTAGATTTATTTTTCTTGGATCCTTTTTCTTTCAGCTCCTTCTTCTTTGGCTCCCTCTCTTTCTTCTCAATAAGAAATATATTCATCCATTCCTCCAGATGAATATCCTTTCTAGAATGAGTTAATGAGGTCTATGAACTCTTAAGCCTGTGGAAAATCTTAAATAATTCCCGAGCTAAAGAAGGAGCTTTCTCTGAATCATTCCAAGTCACCTTGGGAGGAATAAATTCATCATACATATTGCCCAAAATTGGAGCCCCTGAGATCCTGTGGACATCACACAGACTGATGCCTACTTCTCCATGAGTTAGATGGAAAGAATTAGTTGCTGGGCTCCAGTGGCTGAGTATCTCCGGCAAGAAGTTATCATGTCTGTAAACATATGTTTTCCCAACCCAGACAGCTTCGTATATTGCATCTCCCTTCAGATCCTTGACAAACTCTGCACAGGTTTGTCGCACCCAGTATGCCCACATCCAAGTTTGCTTCACGCCTCCCCCAGGAAAGAAGTCCCAACTTTTCTTCCAGCCTTTGGATTAATCCATCTGAGCATTTTGGAAGATTGAAGGATGAAAATGTGGTTGCAGCTCAGGTGTATGATTTTTCAGATCTGGTGTGCAAGGGCTATGATGCATCACATAGGCCTTCTCCACTATTCCAGCACTTAGGAATACTCCTCCACCTTAGATATTTGCTTAAGAAAAATTGGTGTAATTCTTGAACCATGAAAATGGAAGATAGTTCTTTGCTTATGGAATGGTGACTTCTCGTAGATGACCATAGCTATACAAAGGAAGATAAGTGCTCTGTGGAAATTCAGGATGATATTTCTTCAGATACTTAGCCAAATTCGGAAGAGTGCTATCTCTGACAGTATAATAATCATGGCCAATGATGTTCATCATATCATCTATCCGCTTGCTAGCCAGTTCATCAACTATTCCGAGTCTAAGAGCCATTGATTCGGCACAAAAGTTGAATAAATTAAATTCTTAAATGGATTGATTTTTTCATAAACTTTGTGAAGAAATCTGAAAAAATGGAAAAGGAACTAAGGCACGCAAGTCTACACTTGGCACGCAAGTGGTCTTGTGCCGCGCTAGTTTTTACCACGCAAGTCTAAACCGCGCAAGTACAGATACCTAGACAGAAGTGTGGCGGTAAGGAAACAACGGAAAGAATAGACTTGCGCGGCGAAGATAACTTGCGCGGCGAGAGCTCGAGATTTCGAAAGCAGATGTTATGCATGGCCAAGGATCCTATATTTATTGGCCAGGCGGCCTATCTGTGCACCATACCCAGTGCGCCCAGGCCCTGCGCGATGCGCACTTGCGTGCCGCCCTCTGCGCCCTCAACACTTGCGTGCCACCTTTCCTTTGGATGTCTTCGATTTCCTCAGAGTCAAATCCTCATTTCTTTCGAATCCAACTCTGAGGGGGTAATTTTGTTGACGCTCCTTTTTTCATCACAGAGTCCAAAGGAATGTAAAGGGAAACGACTTAGCACAAATTGATCGATCCTTTGAAGAAAATATCAAAAATCGACAAAGGGATGAACAAGGAGAAGATTTCCCATAAGTCGCGCAAGTTTCCTCATAGTCACACAAGTCCACTTGCGTGACGCATTATGGTCGCGCAAGTGACTTGCGCGACCTAAGTGATAACCCCCCGGGTCTCTTCCCTGCCTATAAATAGACCCTGTGGGCCCCCCATTCGAAAAGGAATTTTTCTAGAAACTCAGATTTGAGCTCCCGGCGCCCTAGTCTCTTCTCAATGCTTCCAGAACACTTGTAAGGTAATTCATTACCTAGAACGGAAGATCTAAAGAGGGGGAGGAAGGCCGAAGTGTTGAAACTCATCAACACTTGCACGCCTAGGTGGCCATCCCTTCAGGGAAATGGCCACACTTGCGCGCTGCCTTACTCTTTCAATAGAACTTGTGCGCCCCTCTGCTGGAATAACCTCAAGAGGATTCTAAAGGCATTAAACAAAGGTCGCTCAAGTATTAACCTGCTGGTTGAACACCGCGCAAGTACCAAACGTGTCGTGCAGGCGTATACCTGCGCGACCAGGACTTGTGCGCCCACGCAGTACCTGCGTGCCTGCCAGGACTTGCGCGCCCCTGCCTTTTTGGATTCCTTTCTTGCCCATTTCACCACTCTTAAGACATTAAACATTTCCTATTCAAGATTCAGTCTTCAAGACACTCTTCAAAGCCATTTATGGCATGATTTCGTGATTTCAATTCCTTATCTGAAAGGAATTCTGTGGAATATCTCTCAAAACCTAGTGATTTACACATCTTTATGTCACTAAAGATTGAGATTTCATTCATTTAACCTCATCCTTTAAGATGAGAGAATCCTTAACCTGGGTCTCCTTTTCAGGAATAATCCCTAGTCATAAGTCCTCTAAATTTTGGGCATCCTCTTAGGAGTAAGCCCCAGTCTCCTAATTTGGGAATCCTCCTTAGGAGTAAGCCCCAGTCATAATTCTTAACTTGGGAATCTTCCTTAGGAGTAATCCCCAATTCTTAAAGTTCCCAAATCTGGGCATCCTCCTTAGGAGTAAGCCCCAGTCCCCAAATTTGGGTATCCTCTTCAGGAGTAAGCCCCAAACCTTAATCCTTGACCAGGGCCTCCTTTTCAGGAGTAAGCCCCAGTCTTAATTTCTCTTAACCAGTCCTAATTTACCTTTGATCTGGGATTCCTTTTCAAGAGTAAAACCCAATCATTAGCCTTCTCCTAATTTGGGCCTCCTTTTCAGGAGTGAGCCCCAAGTTAGAGTATTCAAAATCTCCATGAAGCACATATACCTTTATGGACCCTGTTTCTGGATTTCTTCCCTAATGTAAATCCTAACCTTCATTTATCTGGGAAGTCATACATACATAAGCGCCACATTATTTCTTATGATTGCATCTTTCATGGCACAATTGTCAATTTTTTTACCAATACCTCTTGTTTCTCACACCGAGCATGACTCACGTGAGCTTAGAGGGTAAAAGTTGTTATGACATCCTTCTTTGAGCCATCAATCATAAACATCATACTCCCTTACTCGAACTGCATGGGTTCTGATTCCTTTTCTAAACAAAGGATACGTAGGTAGCCCGTCTACGGGTTCGATCCCAACTCTAAAATAATCCATGTCCTTCTGAATGACAATAAACTTCAAGTGGCCCACTGAGTGGCTTTAAAACCAGCATGGTCATCATAATGACCAAGAGACTTCTATATAAATGTGTCGAAGGGTACCATTGACCAAGAATCTCTAATAAACATAGATGATTCTTTATCGATGAAGAACCTCGAATACATATAAAAGATTCTCTAAATTTCCTTCATATTTGATCATTGATTGTCAGATCTGAAGGAAAACTCATTTTATACTTGGTAATGTAATAAGGATTCATGAACATAACTTAAATCTATAAATAGATTCCCTAAGTAGACAATAATTCCCCTAAAAAGGTGTGATGAGTCCGACCTCCCATCCTCTCGACCAATGAAAATTCCTAAACCTCATCATTCCATAAACTAATGAGCACCTACCTTTGGAAATTAGGTCCGAATGGATGTGGAATCATTGGATGTTTCTGGTTCTACAAACAAACCTATTAGAAACCGATCGGAATGTTTGAACCTCCCATCAAGGCGGTCATCCCCGGATTCCGAGGGAAACAAAGATTCAGAAAAGAAATTCAAGAGCTATAACACATCAGTGTGATATTTTTGGATGATGGATATTGATCGGATGATATATTAGGTTATTCGGTGATCCTTGGGAGATATTAGTTAGGGTTTAGATGTTTTGGAGAATTCTCCTCAGGGAGAACTATTTAGGACACACAGTTTAGAGGAAACCGTGAAGCACCATAGACTTCAATGAAATTTTATTTCATGTTGTCAGTGTAATGGTTGGATCACATGGTTACTGGATAGTTATGGATAATCAATGTGATTTTGTAAATGGAATCTGTGTAAGGTTATATAGGTGTTACAGAGAAACATACATAGTTGGTGCAAGGTTTGGTAAACCATGCGATCAAACCATGAGAGTTGGAGGGTTGGAGGCAGTTCCAAGCATGTGGTTATTGAATGGTTTTAATAACCATCACGCATGTCTTTGATGGTCATTAAAGATAGAAAATTAGGATTTTTCTATCCTGGTTACTTAATAGGGAATCCCATTTTTATCCTCCTCTCATACACACATGACCCAACCATGCCCACAACTTTGGTTTATCCTCCCCCAAATTATGGGAGGATTTTGAGAATTTTCTTAAAATATTTATAGTGTTTCATTGAATCTAATGGTATCCTAGGATTTCTTCAACTCTTCTCATTAATATTTATTTTTTGGTTATGTTTTTAATTATTAATCCACTGGATCTTGCTTGAATAATACAAGAATCACGGGGGATTCATGATAGAAGATATCACATACTGTCCCTATGGATTTATGATTTTGGTTATATGGAATGTGATGTCAAGTTTATAAATTTTAGGTTAAAACCTTTGGTTAAATGATTTATATAATTTAAATCAGGTGTTTATATTAAATTTATTTTCTAAAATGACTGAGCCTTTGGGGTCATGAACAACCCTTGTGCACCAGCTTGATTCCTCTTCCACCGATGGTTGAGACTAATACATTAAGAAATATTGATCCATATAACCCTATTTGAGGTTATTTCTGACCAATGAATCCCATCAGTCCATGAGTAAGTTCTAGAGACACCTCTATGATGGATGTGTGACTTGACTATAGGTCATTGGATATGTAGTCCTTAGAGGACCTATCATTTATACTGTATAACTATTATGTATCATTGAGATGAGAGTATAATGAGTGATATTATCATAATATTATGACAAGTTTTATGTGGGTAGACCAGGATCAGGTTGGGTGAGGGGACTAACCCAAAGTGTCCTTAATGATTGGGATGTGATGTGGGTCATCCCTTAACATTTTCTTACAAGGAAAGATGTGTGTACCCAACATAGAAGTGTTACATTATCGATGATGTCACTGGATGTGGTTATAAAGACCCGGAAATTTGAATGAAATTTTTTTCATAAATAATTTTGAATTTTACGAGTCTGTGGCTTCTGACAGCACTTGATTCTGAGGCCCGGTGTGCTCGGAATCAATTTTCGATGTTTTTCTCAGGTACGTTCAGTAAACAAACAATCAAGTTTTTCTATATTTTGAACTGGTGCTCAGAATTGAAATCGGAGGGCACTGATGGTTTCACAACGCCGGTAATTACTTAAGGGGACCTTTAATGTAGTTTCATTTGTGCTGGAGGAGAAGTTGAAATTTGTGGATTAAATAAGAAATGAATAAAAATGTGGAACAATTTTTGTTCTTTATTTTAATTGGTGATATCCTACATGGGGTAGTTGGGATGGGACCCACTAGTTCCTAACTACCCATGTGGGGATATCCTACATGGGGGAGTTGGTATGGGACCCACTAGTTCCTAACTACCCATTTCAGATCTGAAGGAAAGCTCATTTTATACTTGGTAATGTAATAAGGATTCATGAACATAACTTAAATCTATAAATAGATTCCCTAAGTAGACAATAATTCCCCTAAAAAGGTGTGATGAGTCCGACCTCCCATCCTCTCGACCAATGAAAATTCCTAAACCTCATCATTCCACAAACTAATGAGCACCTACCTTTGGAAAGTAGGTCCGAATGGATGTGGAATCATTGGATGTTTCTGGTTCTACAAAAAAACCTGTTAGAAACCAATCGGAATGTTTGAACCTCCCATCAAGGCGGTCATCCCCGGATTCCGATGGAAACAAAGATTCAGAAAAGAAATTCAAGAGCTATAACACATCAGTGTGATATTTTTGGATGATGGATATTGATCGGATGATATATTAGGTTATTCTGTGATCCTTGGGAGCTATTAGTTAGGGTTTAGATGTTTTGGAGAATTCTCCTCAGGGAGAACTATTTAGGACACACAGTTTAGAGGAAACCGTGAAGCACCAAAGACTTCAATGAAATTTTATTTCATGTTGTCAGTGTAATGGTTGGATCACATGGTTACTGGATAGTTATGGATAATCAATGTGATTTTGTAAATGGAATCTGTGTAAGGTTATATAGGTGTTACAGAGAAACATACATAGTTGGTGCAAGGTTTGCTAAACCATGCGATCAAACCATGAGAGTTGGAGGGTTGGAGGCAGTTCCAAGCATGTGGTTATTTAATAGTTTTAAAAACCATCACGCATGTCTTTGATGGTCATTAAAGATAGAAAATTAGGATTTTTCTATCCTGGTTACTTAATAGGGAATCCCATTTTTATCCTCCTCTCATACACACATGACCCAACCATGCCCACAACTTTGGTTTATCCTCCCCCAAATTATGGGAGGATTTTTAGAATTTTCTTAAAATATTTATAGTGTTTCATTGAATCTAATGGTATCCTAGGATTTCTTCAACTCTTCTCATTAATATTTATTTTTTGGTTATGTTTTTAATTATTAATCCACTGGATCTTGCTTGAATCATACAAGAATCAAGGGGGATTCATAACAGAAGATATCACATAATTTCCCTATGGATTTATGATTTTGGTTATATGGAATGTGATGTCAAGTATATAAATTTTAGGTTAAAACCTTTGGTTAAATGATTTATATAATTTAAATCAGGTGTTTAGATTAAATTGATTTTCTAAAATGACTGAGCCTTTGGGGTCATGAACAACCCTTGTGTACCATCTTGATTCCTCTTCCACCGATGGTTGAGACTAATACATTAAGAAATATTGATCCATATAACCCTATTTGAGGTTATTTCTGACCAATGAATCCCATCAGTCCATGAGTAAGTTCTATAGACACCTCTATGATGGATGTGTGACTTGACTAAATGTCATTGGATATGTAGTCCTTAGAGGACCTATCATTTATACTGTATAACTATTATGTATCATTGAGATGAGAGTATAATGAGTGATATTATCATAATATTTATGACAACGTTTATGTGGGTAGACCAGGATCAGGTTGGGTGAGGGGACTAACCCAAAGTGTCCTTAATGATTGGGATGTGATGTGGGTCATCCCTTAACATTTTCTTACAAGGAAAGATGTGTGTACCCAACATAGAAGTGTTACATTATCGATGATGTCACTGGATGTGGTTATAAAGACCCGGAAATTTGAATGAAATTTTTTTCATAAATAATTTTGAATTTTACGAGTCTGTGGCTTCTGACGGCACTTGATTCTGAGGCCCGGTGTTCTCGGAATCAATTTTCGATGTTTTTCTCAGGTATGTTCAGTAAACAAACAAGCGAGTTTTTCTATCTTTTGAACCGGCGCTCAGAATTGAAATCTGAGGGCACTGATGATTTCACAACGCCGGTAATTGCTTAAGGGGACCTTTAATGTAGTTGCATTTGTGCTGGAGGAGAAGTTGAAATTTGTGGATTAAATAAGAAATGAATAAAAATGTGGAAAAATTTTTGTTCTTTATTTTAAGTGGTGATATCCTACATGGGGGAGTTGGGATGGGACCCACTAGTTCTTAACTACCCATGTGAGGATAATTGTGAGGTGGGGCCCACACGATACCCAACCCTTCACATTCCATAACTCCTTAACCCCTTTGAACTCCCATGTTAATTACATGACAACTTCCTTTTGAATTTGTAACCTTTCCACTTCCCCACTTAAATTCATGCCAACACACACACCTTAATTATTTAATTGAAAATTTTTCATTAATTAATTAAGTGTTTGAAATTTTTATTTTTGAAATGCATGACATGATTTAATAAAATAAAGAGAATCCTTATTTTAATTTTGGTTGAAAAGTTGTGTTGAGATTTTGGGGAGAGACCTCTAGAGTTTTGAAGAACGCTTCATCTCCTTCGTTGAAGAACGACATCCTCTCTAACGAAGAACTTCGACTCGTTGACCCCGAATTCTATATCCTATTCTTCCTCCGTGACAAGGGAGGAGACACCGACGTGGGAACTCTCCAACGATGTCATGCCTTGTTTTATTCTCTTTGAGATAAAAAGGGGTGACGCCGCTTCTTCCTCGGATGCTCTTTGTTGACGTCTACACATCCTTATCTCGCGACACCGTCAACCGCGGCGCCGACGCTCGACATCAATTATCGAGTTGGGGGTTTATTCTTGAAAGTGGATGTTTACGTACCTTGTACTAGTTGGAAATTGTTATTAAAAATGGATGATTTCTATCATTTTACGCGGAGGGTGTGGGCAGAACGAACACGGCCCGACAACCCTCCGTTGTTCTCATTTATTATTTTAGAATTGGGAATTGGTGGAGAAGGAATTAGGGCATCGTTGCATCGTGCTGGGAACTTGGCGAAGTGAACCGACGTCGTCATGCCGTTTGTGCGGGAAGAACCGTGGGCCACTTCGGCGGAAGAACAGTCCAGTCCGTCGGTCGGCCGGGCGAAGAGGAGCTTCGGCGCCAGGAGGGCGCCGCTCTAGAGGACCGGTCGGCCATTCGGCCAGCCTGGAAGAGCTGGACCGCGGTTCCAGGAGGGTGCTGCGCTGGAAGACCAGCAGACCGCCCATGCGGGGTGCGTTTGAAAAAGACCGGCTGGTCTAGCCGGCCGGTTTGGGGAAGGGCAGCGCCGCCTGGTGCCACTGGTGTGAAAAACCAGGCCCCCCTGGATCCCGCTCGGCTTTGGCTAAGCCAGCCGGGCCGTGCGCCCAGCCGGGACGCGCCCCACCGGGCTGGGCTGTGCCCCCACCGGGTTGAGCCGTGCCACTACGGGTCGGGCCGCGCCACTTCGGGTTGGGTCGCGCCACTTCGGGTCGGGCCACGTCCTTTCGGGCTGAGTTGAGTATTTTCTTTGGACCAGTCCGACACCCCTGCTGGGTCGGACCCGTCAAACTAGGTCAACCTGACCTGTCGGCCCACTGGGCTAAATGGTCTGGTCCTGTTATTCACTTAAACGTGAATAACATAACGACTGCGCGTCCGATCGACGCGCTGTCTACGGCACTCGAACCCATTCAATTATATGGTCCTTTTGTGATACTCTATGTGAATTTCGGATGAATTTGGATATCATCTGGGTTAGAAATGAGTGTATTTCTAACCGGGCCCTTGGAACGAAAAATCCAATATCACTCAGACAGGGCGTCCGATTGACGCATCGTCTATTGCGTAGAGTTCCTATTGACGAGATGGAAGTTCGGGATACATCAACTCTAGAATTCGTGATATTTGAGGTATCGACCCCCTTGGCTCGAGGAGCGGACCCTCCCGGAATCGAGCATGCTATGTGCAGGAACCCTAGAGCTGGCTGCGACTGCGACGACGATGACGACTGTACTTTGATCCTACGTGGGTTCGGCAGCGAGGATGACTGTACTTGGATCCTACGTGGGTTCGGCAGCAAGGACGACTATACATGGATCCTACGTGGGTTTAGCAGCGATGGTTACTGTACTTGGATCCTACGTGGGTTCAGCAGCGACGACTTCTCTACTTGGATCCTACGTGGGTTCGGCATGGTAGATGATTCAGAGGCTATATCTATTATCTTCGCCCCTCTTTGTGAGTAGTATACCTGTGTGAGATGAGTCTTGACTTTCAATCGTTATCATCGATTTGATTGACTTTTTTCTTGTGTGGAATGGTTTTTTCTTTCCTGTGTGGAATGGGTTGTACTTGTGCTCATGAGTTGGAGCGGAACTGGAATTGATGACTTAGGTATATGTATGGGCATATACCAAAGTAGAGTTGGTTGATACTTCGTGTTTGTATCTTTATTTTGTGGTTTATCCTTGGTGGATTCTGGGAGACCTTCGGGGGTCTCGAGGTCCTTACTGAGTATCGTATACTCACCCCTGCATGGGCTATGCCCGCACTACGTTGCATTGGATACAAATGGTAGACATCACTGATCGAGGTGGAGTCTAGTGGAGCGGGACGGTGCCTGGAGGTGGACCACTTGGCAAGACATACACGGAGCGGACGGCCGGACCTTAGGAGCTGAGGAGACCATTAGTAACCACCCTTCAGGTGGGATATTCGGAGAACGACATAGTGGTTGTTGGTTTACTTTACTATAGTTGTTCTTTCTTTAATGTTGTACTGTACTTTCAGTTGGGTTTGTATTCTGGCCCATTTACTTTTCAGCACTTACTTTTGTACTCAGTTTACTTAGTGGTTACTTATTCTTGCATACTCTGTTGTGTTTATTTACTTATATAAAGGCAATGCCATCCATTTTATCAGGATTTACGCCTTTGGTGCTAGTCGCCTGCCCCAGGCCTATGGAAGTCGGGCTTGGGGTAGTCACGACACGGGCCCCGAGGACTGGTCGTGAAAAATTAGTATCATAGGAGTTAGTTCTACCACAGAACTCAGGACTCTGATAATTTCTTCCTTTGAAGCAATAGTGTTAAGGGTATTGAGTATGGTTATCAGTCCAGGGAGTCTAGTGTCAGTGTGGCGGCCGACGTATCCATATACCAGGACCCTGACTACTGATTTCCAACTCAGTGCATAGAAACATTGATTTCATGTGTGTTTCAAAAGTTTTCTTAGTGATTACATTGTTTCATCTCACCAAGTATACTGTATTAACCATGACGCACCTATTTCTTTCCAGGATAGCCCCATGATGGAAGCCAGCTAGGGTTCCCAGTTAAGTGCGAGATGGCAGCCCACCGAGCGATGAGGCCTCGATACAGGGCCCCATTACAGCAGAGGCACCAGCGGTACCTCTACCCGCTGGGCCACCGATACCACTAGCCCCAGTAGCGGAGAGTTCACGCTGCTTGAGTATACTGCAAGAGTTTCAGCGACAAAGGCCACCCAGGTTCCACGGAGAGATAGACCATCAGGCAGCAAAGGATTGGTTGGAGGCTATTGTCTGAGTCTTCAGATTGGTAGGGACACCAGCAGATCTTATGATGATCCTTTCCATGAGTCTCCTGCACGCAGCAGCAGGTAGATGGTGGAGCCTGATGCTCCAGGTGCACGACAAGGCATCTCTACTTTGGATGGACTTCGAGAGCCTCTTCTGCTCAGAGTTCATTCCAGCCACCCTCTGTGCAGTGCGCATCCAGAAGTTACTACAGTTGCGGTAAGGCATCATGACAGTAGCCGAGTTCTCAGCGAGATTTGCTGACCTCTCGTGCTACTCCACGGACATGGTAAGGGACCAATTCTTCTGGGCCTGGACCTTCGAGTAGGGACTGAGGCATGAGATCAAGGCTTCAATGATCTCCCTCAGCATTCTGACGTAGGCAGGAGTACTGGAGGGAGCCCTACTTGTGAAGAGATTCCTTGCTGAGCCTACGCCAGTAGCGAGACCTACCACATGACGACACGTAGCAGAGTCTTCTGCAGTCGATAGTAGACAGATGTCACATAGTTCTAAGAGGACCAGGAAATCAGGTGGGAGACCTCAAGATACTGGTTCGGAGGTGCGGGGCACATGCAGTAGAGCCAGTCATACGAGAGGCAGGCAGTACTATGCATGCGGCGGGCAGGGCCACATGGCTCGTGACTGCCCGACCCGCCATATAGTGGAGCAACATACGGTCAAGTGACCACCTAGGAAGAGGCATAGGTTTTACCGTGGAGGTCCGCAGGGAGCAGGCGGATGAGGCAGAGGAGATGGTCGAGCAGTGGGTGGTGGGCGATGCTTTGGGGCTCTACCACCACCACCACCATGAGGTCCACCCCGACCATAGGGAGCGGGCGAACAGAGGCAGGCTCAGCTTCAGTCAGTGGAGGCTTACAACCCCGGCACACCAGAGATGATTCTAGGTACTATATGTGCCTACTTCACCGTTTCGTCAGTTATTATAGACAAAGGAGCGAGTCATTATTTTATTGTCACTGCCCTTGTTTGGAGATCGTAGATTCCGATAGAGTTGTTGGCTCGATCCTTACGGCTGGAGACTCTTATGGGAGAAGACTCAACAATTACACACTGGTGTCGGCAGTGTGAGCTTACTCTAGGAGGCGAGAGCTTTGGCTGGGATCTTCTTGTAGCGGTGTTGAGGCCTTACGACGTCAACATGGGTATGGACAGGTTATCTATAGTCTATGCCCAGATTGACTATATTAGGCGCAATGTGCGGTATGTTCGCACAGATGGGAGCAGGTTCACCTTTACCGGTGATAAGGGAGCCTTTTGTAGTGCAGGATGGACTTACGTAGAGGATAGGGTAGTCGATCACCCATCAGTTGGCTAGTCTCATCCTCAGATCAGTTGATGTGCGGAGTCCGAGTTTTCCTGTTGTGGTGGATCAGTATGAGGACATTTTTCCTGATGATGTTCCAGGACTACCTCCTCATAGAGAGGTAGATTCTTACATTGACATGTACCCTGGGACAGCCCCGATATCTACTCTAGCATATCGGATGGCTCTCGTTGAGCTTCGTGAGGTACATGTACAGCTTGAAGACTTTCAGGTCAAGGGATTCATCTGACCCAGTGTTTCACCATGGGCTTCTCCGATTTTATTTTCCAAGAAGGCGGATGGGAGCTTACGACTATGTGTCGACTACCGTTTCCTGAATCAAGTGACCGTAAAGAACAAGTATCCACTCCCGAGGATTGACAACCTCTTTGATTAGCTCAAGGGAGAATAATGGTTCTCGAAGATAGACCTCAGGTTAGGTTATCATCAGCTTAGAGTTTGAGATGAGGATGTGCAGAAGATGGCCTTCAGGTGTCGGTATGGCCACTATGAGTTCTTGGTTATGCCTTTTGGCGTAGCCAATGCTCCAGTAGTGTTCATGAGTCTCATTAACAAGATATTCCAGCCTTACCTCGATCAATTTGTCATAGTCTTCATCGATGACATATTGATTTACTCGACTACAGAGGAGGACCACGCCTACCACTTGCTGGTTGTACTGGACACACTCCGAGAGCACCAGCTTTAGGGAAAGATCTCGATGTGTGAGTTCTAGATTAGAGAGTTCCAATTCTTGGGGAACATCATCTCTAAGGAGGGAGTTGTAGTGGATCCTGTGAAAATCGAGGCAGTACATTCTTGGGAGCCACCCAGGAGCGTGACAGTGGTACGGAGTTTCCTAGGTCTGGCTGGGTACTATTGGAGATTTGTGCCAGACTTCACTAGAGTTGCAGCACCGCTTTCAGCTTTTAAGAAGAATGGGAAACCCTTCGTGTGGTCAGATAGATGTCAGCAGAGCTTTCAAGAGCTGAGACAGATATTGACCAGTGCACCCATCTTGAGGCTACCAGAGGAGGGCGTAGGGTACGTAGTATACTGTGATTCATTAAGGATCGGAATCGGGTGTGTCCTATTGTAGGAGCGGTTAGTGATCGCTTATGGTTCACAACAGTTGAGGCAGCACGAGAAGAACTACACTACACATGACCTGGAGTTAGTAGAAGCGGTCTTCTCCTTGAAGACGTGGCTGAAATATCTGATGGGTGAGCGCTTTATAGTCTACTCTGACCACCAGAGTCTCAGGTACATTTTCTCACCAAAGAACCTGAACCTGGGATAGCGGTGATGGATTGAGTTCCTCCAGGACTATGAATTTGAGATAGTCTATACTCCTGGGAAGGGGAACATGGTAGCTGATGCTCTCAGCAGGAGATCGGGCATTCAGCTACTTGGAGAGGCGACAGAGCAACTAGCCGCATTGCAGATATTCTTCGTGGATAGAGATGGAGAATCCTTTCTACAGTCAGTCACAGTCACTCCTCCACTACTTCAGTGGGTCATAGAGGCACAACGTGGGGATGTTGACTATGAGACGCGACGTGCACAGATATCCACAGGACAGGCACCTGATGGATTTTTTGCAGGAGGAGATCACCCCATACTCTTCAGGGGACGTACCATGGTAATAGTTTCATTATAGGAGGACGTGCTGAGGGAGTTTCACACTTCCCCTTTGGTGGTACATCCAGGAGTAGCGAAGATGTACTAGGATCTAAGATGACAGCACTGGTGGCTGGGTATGAAGAAGGCTATGGCAGAGTTCATTTCACGATTCCTCACCTTCCAGCAGGTGAAGGCGGAGCACCAGGTTTCGGCAGGCTTGGTGCAACCATTAGAGGTCCCAGAGTGGATATGGGACGAGATATCTATGGATTTTGAGACGAGGATTCCACGTACTTCTAGAGGACACGACTCCATCTGGGTGATTGTCGACCAACTAACCATGCCGGCCCACTTCCTACCTATCAGAGAGAAGGGATTAGTGGAGAGATTGGGATGCCTCTATGTTCATGAGATCGTACGGCTTCATGGTGTGCCATCGTCTATCATCTCTGATCGAGATGCTCTCTTTACTTCCCGGCTTTGGAAGGGGTTGCAGGAGGCATTTGGGACGCAGCTACGCCTGAGCACCACCTTTCATCTTCAAACGGATGTCCAGATGGAGAGGACCATTCAAACTCTCAAGGAAATGCTCCATGCATGTGTGCTCGACTTTGGTCGCAGCTGGGAGGATCGCCTACCCTTGGTGGAGTTTTCTTACAACAACAACTACCACTCCACCGTCGGGATGACACCATACGAGGCATTGTACGGACGACGATGCAGATCACCTCTATGCTGGACTGACCTTGGGGAGTCATCACTTTTAGGACCAGAGATTTTCCAAGCTACGACGGAGAGGGTGCAGATCATCCAAGAGAGGATGAGGACTGCACAGAGCAGACAGAAGTCCTATACTGACAGGAGGCGGAGACCACTAGAGTTCGAGGATGGCAACCATGTTTTCTTACGGGTCTCACCTCGATGTAGATTACGGAGATTTGTCCGGGGTGGCAAGTTATCTCCATGCTTCATTGGACCATTCAAGGTTCTCAGTAGGGTAGGCGAAGTGGTTTATCACCTGGCCCTTCCACCTCAGTTTCACCGGGTGCACGATGTCTTCCACGTATCTAAACTGAGGAAATACGTGCACGACCCGACGCATATCATTGATCACGGGGAGTTGGAAATCGATGACAGGGAGACATTTGCGGAGGTCCCAGTGGAGATCTAGTATCGACAGGAGTGGGTCCTATGTGGACGGTCTATTCCTCTGGTGCGCATTTGTTGGCAACACAGGAACCTCCAGGAGAGCACATGGGAGCATGAGGCTCAGATGCATGCACATTACCCTCATTTGTTCCCCTAGTCTATTATACAGATTTATGGGGGTGTAAAGTCCCGAGGTGGGAGTAATTTAAAAACCTGAAAATTTCAAGGAAATTTTTTTCCTAAATACTTTGGAATTTTATGAGTCTGTGTCTTCTGACGGAACTTGATTCCGAGGCCCGGTGTGCTCGGAATCAATTTTCTATGTTTTTCTCAGGTATGTTCAGTAAACGAACGAGCGAGTTTTTGTATCTTTTGAACCGGTGCACAAAATTTAAATCCTAGGGCACCGATGAATTCGCAATGCTGGTAATTGGTTAAGGGGACCTTTACCGTAGTTTTGTTTGTGTGGGAGGAGAAGTTAAAATTTGTGGATTAAATACGAAATGAATAAAAATATGGAACAATTTTTATTCTTTATCTTAAGTGGTTATATCATACATGGGGGAGTTGGGATGAGACCCACTAGTTCCTAACTAACCATGTGAGGATAATTGTGAGGTGGGGCCCACATGAGCCCCAACCCTTCATATTCCATAACTCCTTAACCCCTTTGAACTCCCATGTTAATTACATGACAACTTCCTTTTGAATTTGTAACCTTTCCACTTCCCCACTTTAATTCATGACAACACACACACCTTAATTAATTAATTGAAATGCTTTCATTAATTAATTAAGTGTTTGAAATTTGTATTTTTGAAATGCATGGAATGATTTAATAAAATAATGAGAAGCCTTATTTTATTTTGGGTTGGCAAGTTCTGTTGAGATTTTGTGGAGAGAGCTCTAGAGTTTTGAAGAACGCTTCATCTCCTTCGTTGAAGAACGTCATCCTCTCTAACGAAGAACTTCGACTCCTCGACCCTGAATTATCATTCCTCTTCTTCCTCTGCGACAAGGGAGGATACACCGATGCCAGAACTCGCCAATGATGTCATGCCTTGATTTCTTCTCTCCTTGATAAAAAGGGGAGATGCCGCTTCTTCCTCGGACGCTCTCCGTTGACATCTATGAATCCTTATCTCACGACGCCATCAACTGCGATGCCGACATTCGTCATCGATTATCGAGGTAGGGGTTTATTCTTGAAAGTGGATGTTTACATACCCCGTACTTGTTGGAAATCATTGTTAAATATGGATGATTGCTATCGTTTTACGCAGAGGGTGCGGGCCGAACGAACATGGCCCGAAAACCCTCCGTTGTTATCATTTATTATTTTAGAATTGGAAATTGGCGGCGAAGGAAGCAGGGCACCATTGCGCCGTGCTGGGAACGTGGTGAAGGGAACCGGCGCTGTCGCTCCGGTTGTGCGGGAAGAACTGTGGCCCGCTGCACGGGCCGCTTCAGCGGAAGTACATGTTGGTCCGTCGGCCGGCCGGGCGAAGAGGAGTCGCAGTGCCAGGAGGGTGCCCCGCTAGAGGATCGGTCGGCCGGGCGGAGCTGGACAGTAGCGCCAGGAAGGCACCCCGCTGGGAGACCGGCGGCCCGTCCATGCAGGTAGCGTGTGCAGAAGACCGGCCGGTCTAGCCTGCCGGTTTGGGGAAGGGCGGCCCCGCCTGGTGTCGCCGCTGCGAAAAACCAGGGGGGGTACCCCCCCTGGAGCCCGCTCGGCTTTGGCCGAGCCCTCTGGGCCGCGCGCCCAGCTGGGCCATGCCACGCTGAGCTGTGTCGGGTCGATCCGGGACGCGTCGGGCCGGGCCGAGCCGAGCCGAACTAGGCCGGGACGTGACGCGCCCCACCGGGCCGGGCCGCGCCACTTCGGGCTGGGCCGCATCCCTTCAGGCTGAGTTGATTATTTTTTTCAGACTGGTCTGACACCCCTGCTGGGTCGGACCCATCAAACTAGGTCAACCCGACCCGTCGTCCCACTGGGTTAAACGGTCCGGGCCCGTTATTCACTTAAACGTGAATAACTTAAGGACCGCACGTCCGATCGATGCGCCGTCTGCGGCACTGGAACCCATTCGATGAGTCGGTCCTTTTGAAATCCTCTATGTGAATTTAGGATGAATTTGGATATCATCCAGGTTAGAAACGAGCGTATTTCTAACAGGGCCCCTAGAACGAAAAAACCAATATCTCTCAGACCGGGCGTCCGATTAATGCGATGTCTGTTTCATAGAGTTCCTGTTGACAAGAAAAAACTACGACATACATAAACTCTAGATTTCGTGAGAGTTGATGTATCGACCCCCTTGGCTTGAGGAGCGGAACCTCCCGGAATCGAGCATGCTATGTGCGGGAACCCTAGAACTGGCTGTGAATGCGACGACGATGACGACTGTACTTGGATCCTACGTGGGTTCAGCAGCGAGGATGACTGTGCTTGGATCATACGTGGGTTCGGCTGCTAGTATGACTGTACTTGGATCCTATGTGGGTTCGGAAGCGATGGTTACTGTACTTGGATCCTACGTGGGTTCGGCAGCGACGACTTCTGTACTTGGATCCTACGTGGGTTCGGAAGGGGAGATGATTCAAAGGATATATCTATCATCTCCACCCCTATTCGTTAGTAGTAAACATGTGTGAGATGAGTCTTGATTTTCAATCATTATCATCAATGCGATTGACTTTCTTTCCTATGTGGACTAGGTTGTGATTTCCTGTGTGGACTGGGTTGTACTTGGGCCCGTGAGATGGAGCCGAACTGGAATTGATGACTTAGGGATATGTATGGGAATATACCAAAGTAGAGTTGGTTGATACTTCGTGTTTTTATCTTTCCTTTGTGGTTTATCCTTTGGGGATTCTGGGAGACCTTCGGGGTCTCGGGGTCCCTACTGAGTATCGTATACTCAACCCTGCACGGGCTATGCCCGCACTACATTGTGTTGGATGCAGACGACAGACATCACTGATCAAGGTGGAGTCTAGTGGAGCAGGACGGTACCTGGAGGTGGACCACTTGGCGGGACGTACATGGAGTGGACGGCAGGACCCGAGGAGCTGAAGAGACCATCTGTACCCACCCTTCAGGTGGGATATCTGTAGGATGACACAGTGGTTGCTGGTTTACTTTAGTGCAGTTGTTCTTTCTTTACTGTTTTACTGTACTTTCATTTGGGTTAGTATTCTGGCCCATTTACTTTCCATCACTTACTTTTGTACTCATTTTACTTAGTGTATACTTTTTCTTGCATACTCTATTGTGTTTGTTTACCTAAATAAAGGCAATTCCTTCCCTTATATTGGGATTTACACCTTTGGTGCTAGTCGCCAGCCCCTGGCCTATGGAAGGCAGCCTTAGGGTAGTCATGGCCTGGTCCTCGAGGATGGGTCGTGATAGTGGTGTCCTTGGAGTGTCAGGTGTTGACCTAAGACCTAGTTTGAGACCATGAATTATATTTTTACTGTCTGTAGTCAGTTTGATGAAAGGACCCCAGTAGGATTTCATTGACTGACCAACCCTAATAGGATATGATTGGTCATGGGTAGTGATGGTTGTGAATGTCACCTAGAACCCAAACCAACATGGAATACAGATGGGGTACAAATAATTGTGATGGGATAATTTGGTTAGTCCTTGAGTTCTTTATACTAAGAGGATAGGCTATATAGTGGGACCTCATGGAAAGTGTATACACTTATGGAATTACATGGAGATGGAACTAAGACCATGGATGGGATTCCATCTAAATGGATTCATGTTCATGGATAGTTTTTCATTATTTTTCTATGGGTATGTATAGGAGATTCCATATATATAGATATCAATGATTGGAGATGAATTGGATTAGGATCTTAGTATACTGTAATGAATTCCATGGATTTAGAGTTTGGATTTACCATATTTTGATCTTCCGTGGATTTGAAGCTTAGATGTTTGGACTTCTAGGGGTTACATCCCCATTGACATGAGGATACTATTTATAGATTCCATATATTTGGAATTTAGATGTTAGGGATATTTTGGGTTACATCCTTAGTTTCATGTGGATATTTTTTAGATATTACATGGATTGGGATCTTTTATGTTCAAAATTATAAAAAATGGGTCCTAGGTGTTATAAGGACATAGTCAATACTGTTATGATTTTGGATGGTGTATTTCACTTGAGAAGAATTTACTTTGACATGTTTTCAAAGACACCCTAAAACTTCCAGAAGTATGTAATATCGATCACTATTATGAAAAAATGGATAAATTAAGGGTTTTATTTTTCTTTTTTCATATTACTTTATTTATTTCAGTTTAGTATGTCACATTCACATATCATGATATATTCTTGATAGTACATGACCATTATGGTGGTGCCCTACTAAATTTTGTACTAACAACCAACCTAGGATACCATTTCACAAGGGTACTCAAATACTTCTCACATGTTTATTGTAGGAATAGGTTGGGGTGAGGACCAAGATCTGTTTTTCATGACCTGACATGGAATATTGTATTGTATTATGATAATGGTTTAGTTTTTGATTGGGGATGTTATAGATCTATCATCTATTTTTTTCTTTTTTTTGGTATGTATTTGTGATTGTTCAAGTCACCAGTCTAATAATTTTTGTATTTTTTCAGAACTAAAATAAATTTCATTTGTTATAAAATATTTATATTTGTTTCACCAAGTCCTTTTTATACATGATTCATGATACTTTTTTATGTATTCCTTACATTACCTTCAAATAAAGGGGGTATAGTCTCCTCACAGTGTAATCCTAGACCCCTACTGCTAGTCAGAAGCCTCTATCATACAGGGAGGTTCACCTGAGGTAATATGGTGGCCTTCAATCTGATCAATAGTCATTGATCTGTACGGAGAGATGTAAGAAGTGGTAACAAAACTATTTTATCTTTTTCTAATGGTATTAGGATTTGGCCCACTAGATATTTAGGATTATTTTTGAGTCGGTGATGGATATTAGGCTAGTGTATTAAGAACACCAATTCTAGTAGGATCTCATGGTTATCAAGGTTGGATTAAATTTTCTTATATAAGAAATTAAGGATTAATATTCATTTTTTCTTCAGTGATGTACAAGATGATTGAGATTGTTGATTTTTTATACACTCTAGCACTTGACTTGTTGCCAAGGGGCCAGTAGTTGATTTTGGATCCTGTACTATGAAGATATTAGGTGTCTCATACATATTATTTGTCACATTGGATTTGAATTACATATAGGAATTATATTATGTGGTTTAATTAACAATTAAGGCTCATAAATTTAAAGTGTTAAGAACATATCATTCAGTGTTGTACCGTATATGTAATTTGTGTAATTCTACTCAGTTAGGCCAACTTGTGTTCCTATTTCATTTTGAGGGAATTTCATTTGGATCTATTGTGAGACATTTAATGATAATGTGGAAAAAACATAGTTTATTTAAAAAACATGTGTAATGACTCAGGTAGGTCAGGATTGGCCCATGGTTCCTAATAATTGGACCCCTTGTGGGTTGTTACTTTTTGGGTTCAGTTATTTAATGTGACTAGGAACAACCTATATGAAATATTCAAATGTACCATAGAGTATCATATTATCTAAAAAACCCCATGTCTGGGGATTTATATAGATCATCTAAGATAAATCATTCATATTGGTAGTGTTGACCATTTAGACATGGTCTTCTAGGGAGCAGTTTGAAGTGCATATTCTTGGTGAGGATGGATGACCTAGCTATGGGATATTTTTTGGAATATGGTTTTTTCATAATTGATACCCATTGAGTGGAGGTTTTGGCATATGTATTTTGACGAGACTATATGAGAGTGTAAATAATTCTATATGATCCATCACTGACATGAGACATGACTAGTATAACTAGGTGGTTTGACATAGTGACCCTAACTTGAGACCTTACTGGTACATTTAGGTAGGAAACGTAGATGCCCTTAGTTTTGACTAATATATTTTGGTGTTGGAACATAGTTGGATTGTGGGTTACCCATTAGGGGGTTATCCTAGGTTGATGTTTTTTAAGGTTAATGTTTGGGATTATGTTTTGGGGGTGATATTTGTTCATGTGAGGTGCTACCATGTTTTTAATATAGGCATAGTGGTGCATTGGGATTTTTTTGGTGATGAATCACCAGATGTGATTGGGTATTGAGAAAATTTTATATGATAATGGTTGTTTTGGAAACTAAAACTATTAATTAGCGGTTACACTTTTATATGTGTCATCAGAGCATGTGTATATTCTAATGACCGATATGGTGGTTGGTGGTGGCTAGTTGAATAGATGTTGTTGACATGAAAATGACTAGGGATGGACCCTTAAGGTGTTGGGACAACACCTATCAGCTTGAGACCATTGGATAAATCATAGAATGGGTATGATGTTGATTTATGATGAAAAATTATGAGGTAGATCATAGAGTTTTGAGACAAATGTGTCATAGAGCATGTATATTCTAGTCCTGCTGACATATGAATCATGGGAGAAAGAGTTATATGATCGGTTGGGTAGGGAACTGTGATTCATCAAGTTTGAACATTAATGGGAGTATCAAGGGTTGATGTGAAATATGATCATGTCTCAAGAGGAGATACACATGTGTTTGGTAGTGGACCTTCCAGGAATGTTCTTAAGGAGAAAAGGATGAATGGACCGATGGTGGGGTAGTGCACTAGTGCATAATTGATAATGAATTCCCTTGTTATGAGTTGTAAATTTTCAATTTCCATGGGAACTATTTTTAGGATGTTGGAACTTGGGAAAAATTATTCCTCACATCATCTCCTAGGACTGTGTTGGTTTTTTTATGTTTTTCATTATGTATGGTGATGCACAGGGAATAAGTCGTTGTGATCAAGAGTATTTTTATGGTGCGATGATAAGGATACTCCAATGGTGGGGGGAAGTATGTTGACCATGATCATGTGAACATCATATGAGAATGGTTATTAGACATAGAATGGTTATTGGATAATCATTTGTTCATTATGATGTTTCATTTTAAATAGACTCAAGTAATATTATATTATTTGTTGGATTATAGTTGCATCTTTAGATATGAAATAGGGTGTAGTCCAAGTGTGTATGTGAGGTACAAAATGTTTTATGATGATCCAATATTGTTCGATGGGATATACATGAGTAGCCACTTTTAGAGAACGATAGTATTTTTGGTCAACTGAGGATTTGATGGTGGAATCAAAATGGGTGTCAAGCATGGAAGATATATGTGCTTGGATGGTCTAGGGATGCATTTAGGCTTTAAATAATCAAGATTTCGAAATTAGAGAGTTTCTGATGGTGTATCAAGATTTCATCTTGATTGGTCTTTTAGAGGAGGATAAAATAGTATATTTTCCATGTTTATAAGTATAGAGAAAATAACCACATTATTTATATCCTAGGAGATATGATTGGTGTGTTTTGAGATTCAGAAAAGGGAATTTTAAGGAAAATCCAATGTGACCATGTTTTGATCTTAGTCAAACGGGTTTCGTCTGATTTTTATCATAATCGAGAATTATGGGTGGTGTACTGATTTGTTTTGAAAATGTAGGTGGGAACTATGGAAAAGTAATCATTAGGATGATATATATGTTACTCGATAGAAAATTATGATAGTGGAGGCCCCAAGGATTGGAATTGGAATTTTAATTCTAATCTATATAACGGGGAGAAGAGTTTTCTTGGGGATCAATTGGTTAAAAATGTGGTTATGTTTTAGGTTATATAGGATTGGGTAGGTACTATATTGATGTTTCGATAGCATTTTCAAGAATTTTCTTGGGTTTAGGTTTTTTGAGAACCTTAATCTGGAGGTTTTTCCTTATATTAATCTTAATGTGTTAGGGAATGGAATGTTTCCAAAAGAATGATAACTTACGAATGAGATAGTTTAGGATGATTTTTTGGATATATGCTATGAAATATAAATGATTCTATGTAAAAATTTGGTATGGTTGTATGAATTCATATCTCTATGTGTTGAAAACTCCTGAATGAATTTTAATTTTTAAATAATTGGTGAGTTGAATATTAATTGGAGATTCAGAATTGTATTTTGAGGTTTCATTGCCTCAAGGTTTTTTATGTGATGAATAAAGATCGAAAGGTTGATTAGTTTCTTGGGTGATAAATGAGATATTTATGATAGGTTTTGGTTATTTTGGAGGGTTCTGCACAGGGAAAATAATTTATGGAACCCGATATTTGGGAAACCAAGTGGCACCCTAAACATCAATAAACCTTTAGTTCATTTTGTAAGGAGCATGGTTAGACATCATAGTTTGATCATGGGTATGTAAAAATAATTAAAGGCTTCAGAAGGAAACCATGTGAGATTAGAGAGGGGTTTTATATCCACCTACACCGTTATCCCATGGTTTGGTAAACCGAGTGACCACAACACACAGGATATAGGGTTGGATGTAGTGTTAACTGCATTGTTTGTTCATTATTTCAAAAACCATGTGCCTCACTAAAAAATGAAAATTATAAATATTTATCTTAAAATCCTTAGAGGGAAAAAAATAATTCTCATCATCTTGCATCTATATGACCCAGTTGAACCCTCAATATTGGTTTCTCCTCCCCCATGATTTTGGGTGGATTTTGAGGATTCTATTCAACGATATAAGGTACATCTTCAACACCAAAAAAATATATACATAAATCCATCTATTATCAATAATGTTTGGTTTCACCTTGTTATTTTATTAATGTTGATTCCACTAGATTATAGTGGAAACAACCAAGAATCAATGGAATTGTTTTATGTTTTTACATTGGGATTCTCAAGACAATTCCCGCCTACCACCACTCATCATTTTATTGATGGTACATCACAATGTCTTTTTTATATGGTTTTTCATTTGAAATAAATTTTAATTTAATATTGAAATTGACATATAACAAAGGATTTCCCCAAGAATAGTGTCAAGTGTCCTTAGTTGACCTCCCCCAAGTAGTTGGACATGATTTTAGTATGACACAATGACCTGAGTAGTTTTCACCAAAAATGTTAAGGTGTAATTGAATTAATTAATTAATTAAAAAGTTATAATTAAAGAATTATTAATGCTTTTCTTGAGTTGGGATCTTGAGTCACTAATATGATATTGGTTAGATAAGGATGCATATTCTTGGATAGAATGTGACTATTGTTTCCAACCCTGGGAAAAGAAAAGTTGAAATATCTAAATTAGGTAGGTGGTCTCACATACTTTATCTAATGAATTTATGATCTTGGTTTTATGGAATTAAATATGTGAGCTCACTTCTTTAAGTGATTTCATTTTCATAAATGGTTTATTTAATTTAAATAAAAATTTAAATTAAATTGAATGTTTAAAAATAATGAGAACCATGGGTCATTAATAACCGTGATGCACTAGATTGATGCCTCAGTCATTGATAATTGATCTTAAGACAATTAATATATCAAGTGGACATCGTACCTCATGAGAGGTGAGGTTATAAAAATAAGAACAATCATCCCTTTAGTAGAGGCATGAGACACCTTTGATCAAGCTGTGAGGTCCAAATTGAGATCATAGGTCTTATAGGCCTCAGAGGCCTCCCCATTGTACTATTTATTTGTTCAGGATCATTGATATTAGTGTAGGAAAAGTTGTCCTCTCTTGAATATTGTGTTTATGCCTTGTTGGGTAGACCATAGTCAGACTCGAATCAATTTGGTTGATTGGGACAATATAGAAAGGCCTTTAGGAATAATATGGTTCATGGAAAATCTATTCACTGTTGGATATGTGGTAGGACCTATGTAGATAGAAAAATTTGTATTAATCTATTGATGATTATATAGAACCTAATTTTCATAGAGAATCAGGTGTTGGCCTAATAAATTGTTTGATACTAAGGAATCTAATTGGAGTGCCTCTATTTGGATTGACCAGTAGGACCCTAGTGGGTTCTTGTTGACTGAAAAACCCTATGTGGGTATGTTGGACCATGTGTAGTGATGGTTTCTTGTGTCACCTAGAACACAAAACTAGCATGTAATCCCAATGTGGTAGAGACAATGGTTATGATATTGGACATTCATATAATAAACCAAACTTTTATAAATGAAATTCCATTTTGAATGAATATATTCATTATTAAGTAACGTAGTTATATAGAAAACCTCTAAATTAGTTATTTTAAACTGTTATAATGTATATCCTGTTAGATTTAGAAGTCGATCATCCTTTTAAATGTTGATAATATATTAATTTTATAGTGACTATTAATATTATTAAATTAAGGGTTATGATAAATCCCAATTGACATAGATGAATGGTGTCATTTCCTCACCTAGTTGTATCATACCCTCTGAAGCCCATTTATCTAATATTTCAATGGAGATCACATCACTAGGATTTTCCTGTTACCAATCCAAAGTTGAGATTCAACAACTATATCTTAAGAAAATCATTTTAAAGAGGATGTTAAATTTGAACGAGATCATGGGGAAAACCTTATTGGTTGAACCATCCTAATAAAGTGCCACCATCGCATGCCTAGCCCTAAAGGAGTATGTTGGTGTAATAAGGGATTATCTATCTAGACCATAACAGTATTAATTTCTATATCTTCTTTTAAATAGAATAATAAATTTATTTCTCTATTTTTATTTATTTATAAATGATTATATATTAGGTTTGATAAAAATAGATTTTTATAGGAACGTATAAATATTATATCTTTGAAAAATATATAGTTTAAATTAAAATAATCATTTTGATAAATTCAAAATTGAATAGATAAATTTATTTCCATGAAACATTATTATTACTAAAAGTTATTTAATTAAATATATTTGAATATATAATTTAATGTAGTCTAATAATAAATTTATAATGGTCGCGAAGTTGTTAGTGTCGTAAAAACTAGTATTTTTAATCAAATAAATAATTTTACATAAAATAAAAAATTCCTATATTTTAAAAAATATTTTGGTAAAAGAAATATTATTTTTGAAATAATTATGTAAAAATTATCCAATAGTAATTTTTTTATAATATTATGAGTCTGCAAAATTTTAGGGATAAAAATTAAATACTTTAAAAATACATCATCTATAATATGACATCATAGAACCCAAAAAGATATGTAATAAATAAAATACTAATAATCCATGACCAAATTTATATTTAACATTTAAAATTATTATTTTTTAAATATATTTTATTATAAACCACTAATGAATCTTCAATAACCTAAATTATATTTTAAGGTTTTAAAATCATCTTTTTTTAACACGACTCACCTCTTTATTGCCAATGGTATTGTCATAATATGTTCGATTATTTTACTAATATAATATTTAAAACAACTCTTATATGTTGTAAACCATAGGTAAATACATTTTAAGGTTTTTGCTTTTCATTATTTTATTATATATAATCCAAAACCTAAGTTTATAACATAGTAAATAATTCCCCTCTCTTTTACTATAAATACCCACCCAACCACCCACTATTCATCACTAAAAAACCATTAACCATGAAGTTAATATCCCCCTTCCTCTCTAAATACCTCCCAAGGTGTTCCCTCTCTATAAATAATTTCCTAACATTATTTCAGATGTTCTCACTTGATGTTTGGAATTCTATCCTATTCATTTTTATTCAAGTAATTTTATTGTACTAATCCTTTTGATTCCAAAATGTTCATATTTTAAGGTGTTTTTAAAAATCCATTTATTAACCTTATGATTCCCATGTAATGAGAGACCTACTTTCACTTTAATTAAACCCTTACTTAAATGTTTATGTACATGCATTATGTTTTCTAAAATTATCTCATGGTTTTCTATGCCAAAATATTATGTTCTGAATACCCATCCACATTTCCACTCAAGGGTATTCACCTAGACGTAAATATCATTCATTTATTAGGGACTTCCTTGTATATAACTCACACTCCTTAATAATTTTATTAAATTTTATTAAATATTTTTATGTTGTATGATATATGTTGCACACTAATATATATACATGATATGAATGTGATAGGAAGGTCTTAAATTGTATAGACCACAAATTCATTTGGTAATGTTTTTATCTCATGAGATACCATGTATGGTGTTTGGGAGGTTATCTAAATAACACTATGTTATGGTGTCTTGGAATTCATCCTTGAATTATTCTTATAATATCATATTTCATGTTATTTGGACATTCTTATAATGCATTGATGCTATCATCTTATACCAGTTCTCAATGACCATGATTAAAATTCTCTCTTTTCTATGTCCTTATGTTATGCCTTTTGACTCACATGTATTACTTTACATTATGTTGTGTTTTTTATTCCCTTGCCATTATTTATTTCTCACCCATTTTTTATGTATGTACTCAGGTTATCCCATGTTGTATTAGAAGATCGATATAATTTAAGGGCCTGTTATAGAGTTTTTAAATAATTTAACTGTATTAATTCTTAAATTTAATATGTTGTGTATAAAATTTCCCAAAGATATGATTCCCATTGATATTCTAGAGTTTTATGATGTGAATATTAATGTAATAAATAATAAAATACGGTTTTTAAAATATATGGGTTTTCATCGTTGGTATCTAAGGAAAGTTTTAGTTACTTTTGAGGATTATGATTAGGAAACCATAGTAAAAGCCTTTGAGATAAGACTAAATAGAGGAAAACAAGCTAAAATTTAATTAATGTATAGAGTCAGTGGATTCTATGAAACAAAATAATTTTATATATAATATAAGAGGATGTGGATCAATAATAGTTACACATAGGGTTAATTACCTTAAAAGGGGTGCATTGGTTATAAACTAGATTGTCACCTAGTTCATGACAAGGACACCTTGATTCACATCTGGTTTGACTCTACTAGGGGACATTCCTTGGTAAATTAAAAATTCATTTATGAACTGCTATAAAGGGATCTAAAATTACTATAAAACATAATGGTAGAAAATATATATTGGATAACTTAGGTTAAAACCTATAAATTCATATTTTATGTAATATATGTCATATTTGAGTTATATTAAAATGATTATAGTTTCCATTTTATATGTTAAATATTTTGAAAATTCTCATCACTAAGTCTATCTAAGACGATGTAAATGAATAGAACAAAAATAAAATAGTTAAAGGTATGAATATAAAATATAGTTCTACACATTCATTCATTTTATGCATGTTTAATTGAACTATTCAAACACCACCACAAGATGGGTAAGTAGTGCTATATGTGAAAATGGAAAATAGAGAAATTATTTCATGACAAATATAAAACGTATCCCATATCAATATTTGTGGGATAAAATTCTCAAAACACCTTATCATGCCCATTTAGATGAATTTTATGAAATTTTAGGTATTAATTAGCTTTCCTTTTATAAAGCCAACATGAACTCTTGGGAGAAGGAATTTGTAACTTCCCACCCCATCCCATTGGCTTGAGAGGGCGGAGGAATGCTACTAGGTCTTAAGAGACATTCCCAAGGAGTCAAAGACAGACAATAAATGTTGAGGTCTTCAAGAATAGTTGTGGAATGATTTTTCCTTTGAAAATAACCAACCATCCAAACCATTAATTACCCATACTACCATATGATGCTTGTCGACATTGAAACCCAACCATTTATTTCCAAAAAGACAACCAAGTTTTCTTACAATACAACCCAAAAACCAATACCACTGAACATACCAAAACATGACAAACAAAATATCAGAGTACAATGTGAATGACTAAACAAGTGACACAAAATAAAACCAATACACACTCCACTACTCAACACCAAGATCCATGCTCCAAGAACCAAAACATCTCCCAAGAATCACCACGAACCACTAGCAATTAGATGTTTTACTCTTATATGTAACACGGGATACGACATCTACAAAAGAACCAAAGTTCCAAAGAAGGGGATGAGTACTAACAATCATAATTTTTTCCCCAAATTAATTCCTTACACACTTCACTAGGATAAAACAATTAGTACATTTATAATAAATAGATTCCATAAAACATTAAATAGTGCATCCATTACAACAATCCAAACATACCCTTATCAAGCCATGTAACACAAGGTAAATAAGCAAACATGAAATAATACATATCATCATCACACATATTAACACAACCAATTTCCACTTTTCATAGCCACAACACAATTAAAGGAAAACAAAATGTTTCGAAAACCCAAACTGGTATAACAATTATGGCAACAATTCCATCGGACACGTTCCTTCCTTCCCCATTTAGTGTCACTTCTCGTCCACTTATCCTTTATATTGGTATTTCCATCCACTATCCATCTTATTTTTATCATGGTAATTCTTTCCCACTTTACACACAATTCACACAATCCCTACCCAAGCATGACTCACCAAGGCCACAACTGCATACACATAACTGTTTCCCCCACACGCCAAACCACTTTAATAAATCACCCATTTATTCAAAACACTGTTTAATTGTATTCCCATCTCAAAACCCAATATTATAAGACAATATCTTCATTTAAAACCTTTCATTAACCATTTTCACAAATCTTTTCAAAAAACCATTTTAAAATCTCTATTTTAAAATATGCAAGAAGAAAATTCTTCCCAAAATTCCCCTTTTCCCAAAAATCCACAATACATTACCAAATGGGATCACAACCTATTTCACACAACAAAACCCAATTATTTTCAAGAAAAATAAATTAATTATAACCGAGCTTCAAGATTTAGCCAAGTGGAGTTGAGAGAGAATCCATCTGCCATTAGGGTTTTAGTAAAATCAACCCACATGCAACTACACCTCAAATCTGGAAATCGCACCACTGAAACAGCTCTAGATCCCCTTACCTAACATTCACAAGCCTTAAAATCAACACCCAAGGAAACCATAACCCTAGATCTACACACAACAGATGTAGATCTAGAAAACTGGGAGAGGGAGAGAGATATGTAGATCTATAAGATACCACCATAAACCAAAGAGAGTAGACTTACCAGAGAATATTTTCCTTCAATCAACCAAGAAACTCCTTAGATTTTCTTCCAAAACATGTGGGAGATCACCTCAAACCTTTGAGAACCCAAAATCACGAGTTAGGAACAATTTGGAGGATGTTTGGAATGAAATGAGGCAACCTTGTGGGAGACTAGATGTAAAGAACCATATTTTTAAGTGGCCACACAGTAAGCCCGCATGGTTTGGAAAACTGTGTGCTAATCATGTGCACGCCACTATCTAGAGAGAAGGGGACCTCACAATTTCATTTCATGGTTTGGAAAACTGTGTGCAGGACGTGTGAAGCCAACTGTCTCCCCCTATACGATTTCCTGGAGAACCTGCATGATTTTCCCTAACCGTGCACAAACCATGAGCCCTTAGAAAATCCTTCAAACTTATTCAAAACCATTCCAAAGTATCTCAACATCTTCCCCACTCATCCCAAGAACCTTAAAAACATAAATAAAACATATATAAAGGATACATACCTCAAACATGGGGTGATACATTCTCCCGACCATTGGACTTTCTTTCCTTGGAAAGTAGAGATGTATCACTTTGCTGAAAGAGCTCGGACCATTCCTCGACCATCACTTTCTCCCACTTCCATGTCTCCTCCTGAATCTGACAGTTCTACCACAAAACCCAAACTAAACCGATAAATTTACCACACAAGAATATATATTTCCTATCCCTAATCTGCACTGGCATGTGCAGCATGGAAGCATCTGGTTCTTGCTCAACATGATCCCAACAAATCACATGGTCATGATCTGGATGATACTTTTTCAACTGCGACTCATGAATCACATTATGCACCACACAAAACCTAGGTGGAAAATCCAAACGATAATCCACCTGACCAATCCACTCAAGTATCTCAAAAGGCACAATATACCTCGGAGATAACTTACCCTACTTCCCAAACCGATGATGGCCCAACCTGGGAGAGATTCTCAAAAACACATGATCACCCACCTCGAACGACAACGGTCATCGATGATGGTCCGTATACAATTTATGACTACTTTGAGCCATCTCCATCCTATTCCTAATCAAATTGATCTTTTTTTGTAGTATCTTGGACAGGGCTAGGTATGATCATCAATGTCTCACTCATTTTCACCCAAAATAGTGGAGAACAACATGGACACCCATACAATGCTTCAAATGAAGCCCTATGTATTGATGCTTGATAACTGTTATTATAAGAGAACTCTACCAATGGTAATTTTTCCTCCCATGAACAAGAAAAATCCATCACACAAGCCCTTATCATATCTTACAAAGTTTATATAATCCTCTCAGATTGGTCGTTTATCTACGGATGATACGTCGTTCTCATAGTCAACTATGTTTCAAGGTCTTAATACAAGGATTTAAAAAAACGAGATGTGGACCTCAGATATTTATCTGATAAAATCAAAACTGGAACACCATGCCTCTTTACCACCTCTCTGATATAGATTTTGGATAGATCTTCCACCATATGATTTTCAAAAATTGGGATGAAATGGGCCGACATTTTGACCTGATCCACAATCACCCAGATAGAATCCTGTAACCTGAAAATTCTTGGGATACCCATCACAAAATCCAGAGTTATTTTCTCCCATTTCCACATTGGAATAGGTAAAGACTACAATGTGTCTGCTGGCTACCGATGCTCTGTCCTGACTTGCTGACAAGTCAAGCATCTCAAGACAAACCCGGCCACATCCCTTTTCATATTATCCCACCAAAACTATGATTTCAATGCCTTATAAATTTTATGAATTCCAAGATGGATATCCCACCTTGAATGATGATAATATATGAGATGTTCTTCCTGACAAGACAAAAGTACCACCATTAAATTTTGAAAACATAAGGATGAATTCCCCATCAGTTCTTTTCCCTTAATGGTCACCCCACCATTGAGTTTCGACCGCATCTCCACACATTCTAAATTAGATGTCCGTGCCTCATTTACAATCCCAACCAAGTCAGCAACCAAGAAAACTAGAAAGAAGACCTCTCTGTCACCCCAGTCCTCACATTCCAATTGCATGTCGTCTATGACCGACATCAACTTCCATAGATCTTACACACGTTTCACCACCTGATCATATGATTTTATACTTAATGAATCCGCCGCCAAATTTACCTTACCTGTTGTGTAAATTATGTTGAAATAAAACATAAAGATATATTACATTCATCTCCTTTTCCTCAAGTTCAAATCCCTTGTTGAGAATATTTTCTTTATGAACTTGTGATCAGTAAACACTGTAAATTTCTCATCGAAGAGATAATGATGCCACATTTTTAATTTATGGACCACTGCTTCCAAATCCAAATCATGTATTGGGTAGTTTGTCTCATGAAACCCCAACTTCTGAGAGACATATACAACATCATGACCCCCCCCCCCCAATATGAGAACACACCCCAACCCTGACCCAATGTGTCACAATAAACCATGTATCATTTCTCTATTTCTAGAAAAACCAAGATTTGTACTAATGTATAGTGACCCTTTATCTCTTCAAAACATTTCGGACACTTCTCATCCCATTTAAATTGATCATTCTTCCTTGTCAAAGCTATCATCGGTGAAGGAAATTATGAGAAATCATGAACAAAATATCGATAATACCCAGCTAGACCAAGGATGCTCTGTATCTCGAAGATGTTCTTTGGTGGTTGCCATGAGATAACAGCTTATATCTTTCATGGATCAATAGAAACTCACATATTAGAAATAACATGGACAAGGAAATGAACTTCATGTATCCCAAAGACACACTTTGACAATTTGGAATACAAAGGGAATGACCACATACTCATAATGGTGCATTCGTTAGACCAAAGGGCATGACCACATACTCATAATGGCCATAATAACTTCTGAAATCTGTTCCAGAATATCCTCATTCCTCACCCACAATTGGTGATACCCTGACCTCAAGTAAATCTTGGAGAACCACATATCTCTCTTCAACTGGACAAACAAATCATCAATGAATGGAAGTGGATATTAGTTTATTATCATAGACTGATCAAGTCTATGATAATCAACACAGAGATGCAAGATTCTATCTGCATTCTTCACAAACAAAACAGGTGATGCCCCGGGAGTCGTGCTATGCCGGATGAACCCTTTAGTTTATAACTCTTCCAACTGCACCTTTAATACATCTAATTCTTCTGGTTCTATTTGGTAAGACAAGAGTGAGATAGGACTGGTCCCCAGAAGGAGTTCAATCCTAAACTCCACTACTCTCACGTGTGGAAACCCTGAGAATTCTTCAAGAAATGCATTCATAAACTGATCCACAACAACTGGACAAACACTCTTCTCAACACCTTCCACAAATTCCAATGACAAGTCCTATAACTGATATGATATCTTTCTAATAGTGAGTTAAAACAAATCTGTTGCACCCAGCTTTTCACTCTTCTCCCCTCTAAAGAAATTTCTAACACCATACTCTATCACAAAACAAACCGTTTGTGCATATAAATCGATGTGGTCCTTAAAAATATACAACCAATCCATTCCCAGGATTGTATCATAAGAATCCATCTAAAGTACTGAGAAATCCCACATCAATTTGATGCCATCCACAACTAAATAGTTAACTCGGCACAAGAATGCTCGACACTCTCTTTGACCTAGAGGAGTTTGTAGTTTCAAAATAGAAGGAATCATTTCCACGTGTAAACCCAACATATAAATGATGCGAAAAGAAATGAAATATTATGAATCCCACTTATCAATGAAAGTTTGCATCAACGTTTAATTTATAAGAACCATACCTCACACCATGGATAGTCCCAACTGATCATTCATCTCTGCCTAGTTAGCTCCAAAAAAATTCTTACTTGCCCATCTCTACTCTTTATTACCCTAATGAGGAGATGTGGTGTCCCTAAAATCACCATGACTAATATTACTCTACTTTAGAGGGGTGTGAAGATATACCCATCCAGTATATTCATAATACCCCTATGAATCCTAAGGAGTGTCACAAACACCCAACATTAGAATATTCCTACAATAACGCTGCAGATGCCCCATTTTCTTAAAATGGTGACATGCTTGAGGTTTTTTAGTAAAATACCACTTGATGTAGCTCATATAACCACACTGAAAACATCCAAGATTACTTTGAGACTTCATAGGTAGATTCACCAAACCTGTTGTTGGATTCTGAGTTGTACTCCCACCTTGGAAATAAGTGTCCCTCTTCCACTTGAACCCAGCATTCGAGTTCCAACTTTTACCTGGGGGTACCAACGTACATCCCATGCCTGTATCCCCAAAATGTTCTCTCTCATCCACCATAGCTCGATTCACGATTTTCGTGTAATCATTTATACATAGAACCTCTATCTTGGAATGAATTTCCTAGGTTAACCCAACTTCAAAATTTGTGCCTTCAATGATGTACTACATTCCACCTCAAGTGAAAACCGAACTAAGTTCCTAAACATAGCCACATATTCCATTGTTATCATCTTCCCTTGCTTCAAACGGAAGAAATATGTTGTACACTGAATTCTGAATTTATGAGGGTAGAATTGTTTTTTTAACAATTCCTCAAATCCCTCCCATGTCATACCTTGGTCTGTTCTAGCAAGGACTTCCAACTCCAACCACTTAAGGGAACGATCATCCAACATATACATGGATAAATTCACATTCTACTCTGTGGTTCTTTCAAAGAAGTCAAATATCCTATTCATTCTGTTCATCTATGCTTCAGACCTTTCTGTATCTGAATCACCCCTAAAGATTGGTGGATATTTTCTTTGAAACTAAACTGCATGATCTTCATGCCATTGTTCATCCTCTTTATTCCCACATTCCATAGGATGAAAATATTTCACTGTACTCTGCACTAGCTCCTGCTTCACCTAGGGCATAGGTGAAACCACATCTTCAGCAACTTCCTCCGGTTGGTCTCTAAGATGCCAACACAGTGTCGTTTCTATCATAACAAAAACAACCATAAGTCCCAATCCCTTTATAAGAAATGTTATACAATTTTCAAATTCAATTAAATAACAACTATCACAACTAGGATTTCCACAAGTTAACATTTCCATGTTGCACTAATTCGAAATATAAATCAACCATGTTTTAAAAATCAACCCATTTTCAAAATACCACAGGTCTCTATATTTAAAATTCATCTGTTTTGAAACCTAATAATGATTTTCCCAATCAACACATTTATATTACACCCTAGATCATTATACCCCAATAAAATATGCCTCATAGTGGGGATTCATTTATACCATGCATGCAATGCTCATCTCATTGGCTACACCGATAACAATGAGATATCCAATGCCTATAGGTGTCTCCAAACACTTGGGTACCCAAATCCCTGATAACTTGATGTTCATACTAAAAGGGTTATTTATGTCCTTTAATGCTATATATTCCAAGTTCCAAAAATTCAACATCTTTCTACCATATCGACTCAAGGAATAGGCCATGAACGATTGTCAACACCATGACCAATGATCAACACCAAGGATTGAACAACTTCTCTCACTTGAAAGCCAAGAAATGAACAATCTGATACCACTTGTAAAATCTTGTCGCATCCCATTGGATTGAGAGGATAGAGGAGTGCAACAAGGCCTTAAGTGACGTTCCTAAGGCACCAATGGATGCTAATAAATACTTATATCTTCAAGAATATTGGGGGAATGATTTTCCATTTGAAAATAAACAACCAGACAAACCATTCATTACCCATACTACCATATGATGCATGTTGACATTGAAAACCAACCATGTATTACCACAAATACATCCAAGTTGTTTTACAATACAACCCAAAAAACAATACCACCATACATACCAAAACCATGCCAAACACAATATCATAGTGTCATGAAGAAGACTAAACAAGAGACTCAAGATAAAACTAAGACGCACTCCAATGATCCACACCAACCTCCATACTCCATGCACTACAAAATCTCCCAAGCATCACTGTGAACAACTAGCAAAGAGATTCTTTACTCTAACCAGTATCCTGGAATAAAACATCAACAAAAGAACCAAAGTTCCAAAGAAGGAGGTGAGTAATAATACATAGTAGGTCTTTCCCAAATTACATCCCTAAACATGCCACTAGGATAAAACTATTAGCACATTTATAATAAGTAGTTTATATAAAACATTAAACAGTGAAACCATTACCACAAGACAAAAATACCCTTATTAAGCCATATAAAACAAGGGAAATCCAAAAACATGACATAAGCCATATCACCATCACACACATTAACACAACCAATTTCCACGTTTTATAGCCACAACACAATCAGATCATTTCACAATATTTTACAAACCCAAAATGGTATAACAATCATGGTGACACTTTCGTTCGACCCGTTCCTTCCTTACTAATTTAGTGGAACTTCTCATCAACATATCCTTAATGGTGGCCCTTCCATCCAATATCCATCCTTTTTTTATAGTGGTACTTCTTTCCCACTTTACACACAATTCACACAATCCATTCCCAATCACAACTCACCAAGGCCACAACAACAGACACATAACTGTTTCCACCACTTACCAAACCACTTCAATAACACACCCATTTATTGAAATCGACCTTTAATTATTTTCCCATTCCAAACCCCATTTAAATAATAAAATATATTTATTGAAAACCATTCATAATTCATTTTTGTAAATGATTTCAAGAAACCCATTTTAAAATCTCCATTTAAAAATTAGCAACAACAACATTCCACCCCAAAATCACCTTTTTCCAAAACAATCCACAAAACATTACCAAAGGGATTTTCGACAAATTTCACACATCAAAACACAATTAATTTCAATCACATGAAATTAATTGTAACCAAGAATCAAGATCGAGCCAAGTGTAATCGAGAGAGAAGACACTTACCTTTAGGGTTTCAGTGAAATAAACCCACATGCAACTACACCTCAAATTTGGTGAACACACCACTAAAACTACTCTAAATCCCCTTCCCTAACATCCAAAAAACTTTAAATAAACACCCAAGGCAATCAAAGGCCGAGATCTATAAACAATGGGTGTATATCTTGAAAACCGATAAAGGGGAGATATAGATCTAGAGGAAACCACCAAGAACCATGAGATGAGACTTACCCGAGAAGAACTTCCTTCAATCCACTAAGAAAACCCTTCAATTTGCTTCCAAAATGCGTGGGAGAGAACCTCCAACCTTTGAGAACCCAAAATCATGAATGAGTCTCAAGTGGAAAGAATTTTGGAATGAAATTAGGAAACCTCGAGGGATCTCAGATTTAAAAACCTCATTTTTACGTGGCCGCACGGTTTGAAAAACTGAGCGCTAACCATGTGCACACCACTGTCTCAAGAGAAGGGGTCTGCACGGTTGCCTCACATGGTTTGAAAAACTATGTGAAGGCCATGCGAATCCCACTATATTCCCCTGTATAGTTTCCTAGAGAACCCGCACGGTTTTCCCTAACCGTGCTCAAACCGTGCTCCCTTAGAAAAGCATCCAAACTTATTCAAAACCATTCCAAACTTTTTCAACCTATTCCCCACTCATCCCTAGCACCTTAAATATATAAAAAGACACATAAAAAGGCTACATACCTCAAATTGGGGGTTCTATAGAAATCACCCTTGGTGTTAGGAATCACCCTGTGATTCTATAAAATTTTAAAGAGGAGGTTGAATCTCATTTGGAATCATAATATATATCACAGATATTATATCCTTGTGATAAATATTATCCAAATTAAGTGATTGAGACTGTGTAAAAGATCCTACTTGAAGATATTCCCATTATAAAAGAATATGTTGGTGT
Organism: Viscum album; assembly: GCA_963277665.1. Lineage (NCBI taxonomy): Eukaryota > Viridiplantae > Streptophyta > Magnoliopsida > Santalales > Viscaceae > Viscum > Viscum album. The sequence continues at coordinate 1,295,051,926 of OY728140.1, read as the reverse complement.
GTTTCCTCAATACTTGTCTGGTCTTCCCCCTAGTTGAGCGGCTGATTTCTCTATCAAACATATACCCCATGCATTACCAACAATCATGAATACATATAGGTCGTTTCATATTGAACATGAATAGTTGAAGAAGAAACTATAAGGGAATTTAGATAAATGGTTTATACACTCAAGTGCTTCACTATGGGTTTGAATGGTTCCTTTTTTCATGATAATGAAAAATGAATTATCCTCTACATTTATTAATGTGGGATTAAAAGGATCCTGATAAAGAACATTTTTCGTTGACCACGGATTTATGACTTGTTTGATTGCCTATATGGAGCTCAATACTTCTCCAAGGTGGATCTTTGATCATGATATTGTCATGTAAATGTGAAGTTGAAGGATTTATCTGTGTTTTTTATGCAAAGTACAGAAACTCTGAGTTCATAGTGCTATCATTTGTACTTTCGAATGGTTCATATATCATCATGGACTTAATGAATATATTATTTAGGGATTAACTCAAAAAATTTGCAGTAGTGTTTATATAATATTTTCATTTCTACTCAAAAATCATGGAGGAATATAAGAATCATTTTCATGTCATAGAGATGAACTTTTGGGTGAAATTTTTATATGAAAAGTATATAAAATGATAGTTTTGAACAGTGTATGTAAAATTATCAGGACATGTATTCACCAACAAATATATATAATTGGATCTTCAAAAATAGAGTATTCTATAGGATGGACCAAAAATAAATCTATGATAAGGATAAATAGTTTCCATAGATTATCAATGTACTATTTTTGATTTATTTGAAAATTATCATGATTTTTAAGCATACTAACCTAGCTTAATCATAAGGAATTGAGTTTTTTATAAACTAATGAATGTGAGGATATAATGAAAAAGTTATAGAAGTGTCTATTCACGTCACATTTTCCCACATCACCCAACAGTGGGGAATGATTTTTAATCATCAATGATGCTCCAAAAAATGTTTAGGGTTGTTTACTCATGATAGATGAAAATTTTATACCCTATTCCCCCCATTAATTAAGGATCCATAATCATAAATACCCCACTCATGATCTATAATTGGTTTTAGTGATCTTCAAATTAAATATTAGAAAACATTACCTCAATAGGTAGAATTATGACATAAATTTGGATCATAAATGATTAAATTATATATTCAATCACATGGATCTCTATATGTGCCAAAGAATGTGGTTAGAGATAATCAAGGATTATGATTTTACAATCCATTATCATCCTGGGAAGGTGAACAAAGTAGTAAATTATCTATGTAAAATGGATTTTGTAAATTTATCCATTATTATGATTGGCAGGGATTCAAAATTTTTATGCATATAATGGATGGACATGGGAAACATAAAAGGAAATTAAACATACCTTTATCAAATAACTGCTCAATCATAGATTCTATAGAGTAATTTAGAGGCCCAAAACGTTGATGAGGAGCAACAGAGAATGGAAATGAATATTCTGGTTATTGAATTTTCTAATGATAGAGATGAAAAATATGGAACCCAAACACATGTCCCATAAACACTAGTGATGAAGAGGTAACTTTTGGATGATGTTCATATTTCATCCTAATATATTCATCCTAAATACAATTAGATATAAATATATTTGAAGAAAAAAAATGTGGGATAACATGATGTGAAAGATTATAAAATTTTCATCGCAATGTTTAGTATTATAATAATTCAAGGTAATTGATGGAATTATATGAGTATGATGAAACCATTTCTCATTAAAGTAAGGAAATTGGAAAACATAACAATGAATTATATCATAGGACTCCCTAGGGCTTCTAAAGGAAACAACACCATCTGGGTGGTAGTATATTTCTTCAAAAGTGAGTGAATTTCATTACTAATAAGTGATATTTCTCTCATGAAAAACTCACCAAGATATACATAAGCGAAGTTGTAAGACATCATGGTGTAAAACTCTCATTTGTATCAAATTGATATCTGATCAATACCATGAGGTTCTGGGCAACCCTTCAACAAGCATTAGATATAGAGTGGAGTTCCTGAAATTCTTTATCACCTTCATATGGGTGATCAGTTTGAGAGAACTAATAAATATATAAAGTATATACTGAGATAATTTATGATGGATTTACTTTTATTTTGGGATCAACAACTTCCCATAGTATAGTTATTATATATGAAAAGTATCTATTCATTCATTTAAATTGAACCATATGAGTATCTATATTGGAAGTGTGGATGGACTCCAAAATTTTGGGAGGATGTTGAAGAGTTTAAGCTTATGGGACAAAATCTTATCTGAGAGATGATAGAGAAGGTTAAAACCAATCAATGTAATATAAAATCAATAGAAAATCTATTCAAAAAATCATTGATGAGACCTACATTTTGAGGTGGTAGATAAGAAGTTCCTGTATTGAATAAATTAACAAAATTTGCAGATATGATAAATTTCAGACTAAGGTATTTTGGACCCTTTAGGATCCTTGATCACATTGGAGATATATTTGATTGAGTAGCACTCACACAAAACTAATCCCAAGTACATGATGTGTTCCATGTATGCATATTGAGTAACTACATACCAGACCCCACACATTTACTAAATTTAGAGATGAAATCATGGGACAATGATATTTCATATGAGGAGTAGTTTTTAATAATCATAGATCATAGATACAAAGTTCTTATAAATATGATAACTCACCTGGTCAATGTACTATGGTTGAACCACAATTTTGAGGATGAAATATTGGAACTAGAAGAGGATATGAAATAGAAATACCATTATCTATCTTAGTGTATGAAATAAAATTTTGAGGTTTAATCTTCTGAACGGGGGAAGAACATAATGACTCGAACTTATTTAAGTAGAATTATATTATTAATGAATAAATTCCACATTAGGTAATGTAGTTATAAAAAACTCATACACAACTTTGGTTATTTGTGACCATTATAAAATATATCATATCAGATTTAAAAGGTCACCATGCTTCTAAACCATTGATAATATAACTTTTATGTTGTGACTGAGATGATTTGTATATTATTGGTTTTGATAAATTATAATTGAAACAAATAAAAGAATTGATATCCTCAAAGAGTGTGATCATACCCTATGAATCTCATTTAGCATATCTTCTGTAGGGGATGGAATCACTTGGATTTTAAATGGACCAATCACATGCTAATATTAAACAACTAAAGCTTAATAAAAAATCAAATAAGGTATATTTTAATGAAAACTGAGACCATAACCCAAACCATGTTCACTGAACCACGCTAATAAAGTTTCACCATCACACACCATACCCTTATGGTGTACAACAGTGTAATAAAGGGTTTTGTTTCTAGACCATAGAAATATGAATTTTAATATTTTATTTTAGAAATAATAATGATGATATTTATCTATTTTTTGTTACTTTAATAATTATTATTTAATGAGTTTGATAAAAAATATATTTTGATACAAGAAGTCAAATTTATATCTCTAGGAAATATATAGTTTCAATTAAAATACAACTTATTATGAATTGAAAAAAAAATATTTTATTAAAATATTATTATTATTATATAATATTTAATTAAATATATATGATAATATAACTAAATTAAGTCTAGTGAAATTTTTATAATGGTCATAAATTTGTTACTATAATGAAAACTAATATTCTTATGTAAATAATAATTTTAATTTAAAAAATATATTTATCATATCTAAAAAATATTCAATTAAAATTATTATTATTTTTAAAATTTTCATGTTAGATGTAACTAATGGATAACTATTCAATATTTTATGAGATAGTAAAAGTTTTGGATAAAACTTTAATACATTATGAATATACAGTCTGTATTATGACATCATTATTTCTTAAAAGTTTTGTAACAAATACTATAAAATGAGTCGATGAAAAAATATATATTTACCCATTAAAATATCTTTTTTAAGTTATTTGATTAGTTTTATAAATATTTAATGAATCCTCTAAAAACAAAATTATATTTTAATGTTTTATAATCAGTTATTTATGAACAAAGATAACTTCAACATCAATAATGGTATTATTTTAATATGTTTAGTTCTTTTTCTTATTATATATTGAATCCCACACTTCTTTGGAAGAAGCCATAGGAAAAAAATAGAGTATGATTTGTTGTTTGGAATAGTTTATTATCGAGTTAAAAACCTATGTTTAGAAATTAATAAATAATTACCCTACATTTTTCTATAAATACCCACCTGACCTACCACTCACCATCACTAAAACACATTAAGAATGAATTTACTATCCCCCTACATCTCTAAATCCCTCCAAAGGTGTTTCTATGAAATTAATAATCTTTTCTAAATATTTTATATGATCCCTGTCAATGTAAAGGATTATCTATTATTTTTTATTCTAGTAATTTATCTATACTAAGAATTTTAATTTTAAATTATTCACAAGGTAATTGGTTTTTACATTTAGCCTTTCTATTCATATGATTCACATGTAATTAGAGGCCACGTTTCATTCTCATTAAACATTTCTTTGAATCTATATGTACACTCATTTTGATAACTAAATTATCTTGTTATTTTCCATGAAAAAATTTTGTGTTGTCAATACCAATCCACATTTACACTTGTGGGTATCCACATAGGTATACATATTCCTAGTTTATTGGGAAATTCCATATATGTAACACACAATCCTTAATCCGTTCATTAATTTTTATTAAATATGTTCTTTTGTTGTATGATTTATTTTGATCAGAAATTCATGTACATAATATGCATGTGAGAGGAGGATGTGGAATTATTTAGGACTCTAGTGAATTAGATAATTTTTTTATCTAGTGAGATACCATTTATGGTTAATGCGAGGTTATTATAAGAAAAATATGTAATTATTTATTAGATGTTAACATTGAATAATGATTATAATTTCATGTTTTATGTTATTTCCACATCGATGTGATGTAGTATATCATGGATTAGATTTGGGGACCTGATGAGTTTGGATCAGGGATTTAATGGATCTATTATCTTTATTTTCTTCTATTATAGTATGTATATTTTATTAAAAAAATGGTAAATCGATGGTTTTATATATGTGATGGTTGTTCGGGTATTTACTGCCTTTCATTAGTATTCTTCTATTTATATGTATTACATTCAATTTGTTTATTCATGATAAATTATAATTGGATATGTATTATTTATTTTTCACTATGATATAGGGAGTATATTCCCCTATCATTGTAGACCCTCACTATTATTCAGAATCCTCTAGAATATAGAGAGGTGAACTTGAGATATAGTTTCACTTGACACTCCCTGTGCTATTTATTGTTTCAAGGCGGCAGATCTTTACAAAGGATCTAAACGTATGATGTCTTTGGGAGACTAGGTTAATAATACATCAAAATAAGGCTAAAGACCCAAAATAGTTATATTCGTTTCCCTATTGAGCTCCAAAATCCCTTTGATATCTTTAAACAATATAGGATAAAAAATGAGAATACATAAATATAATCGGTGATCTAAAAGATCATGGTAATAGAATAAACATGAAAAATAAGTATAATTTATAAATCAAATGACACATAATAATTTCATAAGGGGAAAGGTCAATAGATGATCATATGTAGGAATAAAATAGGTATTTTTGCAATGTAATACAAAGAAAACATATGAATTTAGTAGCATCATAGAACACAAAATAATTAAATGTTAATGCTAACTAGAAAGACAACATCACATGGTGGATAGGGTCCCATCATTGATTATGTTTACTCACTAATATCATACATATCTTCTAATGATACTTAAAAATTACCCAATTCATATAATATCTATTTCAAATACACCTCATAATATATTAAAGAATGTTAATTCCTTTTAAGGCAATCCTTAATAAGGCATAAGAATCTAAATAACCCATGGAAATGAAATGGGTTTCATAATCATGTCTTATAACATGGCCAAATAGAATATCATAATGAATTCCATTAAATAATGGATTAAATAATTATTATATGTTAAAATATAAATAATTAATCATAGTACATTAAAATTAAGTTCTATTGAATTAAATACATAAAAAAGTATGGTGAAATAACTTTGAGAATATTCCTTTTAAGTGGGGTTTTATGAATATTGGGTAATGAATCCTTAAACAAGGTAAGGGAATAACAATTTTCATAAAACAAAAAAATGAAATAAAATGTGTTTTAATAATAATTTAGCTTGTTTAGAAACCATTTATGGTTAAAAACATTCCATTTATTAGTATATGAAAAAAGGAAATAAATCAATGGAGTTCCATTAAATCGTCTCTGACGAACAGAATTATTTGAGATGAGAACTTTTAAAACATGTATATACCCCTTAATTAAAGGTGAATTATACAAGGTATATATGCACGTAATATATATGCATAATATATAATAATTAAACATAACTAATTGAGATATGAATCATTACCAGAGTAAAATAGAACTATTTAGAGACATATCCCTTACCTCATATCCAAATTTGTTATGTAGTTTCACTTAACATGTTGAATAATCAAATTAAATTTATTAAAATATGATTAGACACCATAATTTAATATATATGATTTAATATAATGCTTTAATGTTAGTTTATATTTGTTTTATTGACATAACATTTCAATAGCTACTATCTAGAAGCTATTCATTTTCGGGTTTTATAGTCACTTTAGTTTTTTTGTGTAATTTTTAATGTTCTTTTCAAATGGTAATATAACTCCCTATGTGAAATGAAAATATATTAATTTCCTTATAGAAATTTAAATGGCCCCCAATATCTATATTTTCATCAAATAATTATAATTAATTTATTATTAACTTTATAGTTATACGGTGAGTTTATTTAGGTATTTTTACCAACCATCACGAAATAGATTCATTTTATATAATTCAAACATTATTAATAAATTATAAAAGATGAAATATGTTATAATATACATAATATTTTTGGGCCCAATGTTTCATTTCTTCAATTATGTTTCAATATATTTTTGGTGAGTTTCGGTGAAGTGGTGATACCTAGGGAATTGTTATTGATCCATGAAATGACATTGGATTTCAGGCGTGGAAGATTCCCCATGTTATATGTGATTATTAATAAAATGACATTAAATGTTTGTAACATGTTATAAGAAGTTTTCACATTATATAAAACAATATGATTACCATTCAAGGTGTTTTATTACATGAAAATGTGAATTAGTATTCCAATAAAATAATACACTATGTATTGTGTTAGGAAAGAAGTGAGGTCCATGAAATGTTTTATTTTCATGGTGAATTGAAGATTACATGAAAAAATTATAAAATCCATAAAATAATATTTGAATAAAATATATTTTTTTCCTTGAAGAAGAAATAAATGATGGAATTTATTTTATGTTTTATTGGAAATGATTTAGTCGTTGAGAATTAGGGACATGAAAATAAAATTGTATTTTTGAAAGAGTTATGTTTTCTAGAAGTTCATTTTTTCCTATATATTTTCTAAGTATTATTTATTTTGAGTTTTTAAAAAAAATTGGGTCAACCCATAACATATGTATACTAGCTCAACCAAGGGAACTTGTGGGAACCGATGGTCCACCAAGCCCAAGGGATCCATCCTAGGATATCCATGGGTGGAAAAGGGTAGGCGTTTGCATAATTTCTTCATGAGAGTGTGATAATATGGAGCACATTAGTTGTGGTGGAACCACCATGTGGGGTGGCATGGCATAATTGTGATTTAGAATATTGTAGTGCTAGTGGGGGTTCGGGAGAAGATACAGGTACTCACTTCTAACAAGACGAAGGAACACTAAGAGTTATTAAGCACACCTCAACTAACAAATATATAGATGTGGGCATAATGAAATAGAATACTATTCATATACCTTAAAATTTTTGTAAAATTACTATATTATCCAATCGAGTATATTCATGTCATCCTATTGATTGTGTCATCAACTTCCTCCATCTATAATCAAAGGATTATGATCGAGCGAGTATTTTCAACATTTATGAGACATGGAAATATTTATCGCATCCACCAGACAGAAATTAAGTCCATGAATTCACTAATAAGAGTCATGTTGATAACCTATGATCCATCCAATATGCAGGCACACATTACATTCAATATACATGCAATCTCAGGAATGAAAACAAGAATACTGATCCATATGATAAAGATATGTTCTTAGAATGAAGGTAAATGCAAGGTAAATTCAGAGGGTGTTCTCAATATGATTTGGAATGAATGTATTTTCACATGCATGAATGTAGAAAAAATTGAAATATGACCACCATGTGAAGAATTACACCCTATCCTCTAGGTGTTTAAATGAAGAAATAGGGTTTTTCCAAGGGTGTGATCACATGAGGATACTTTAGTCCTTTAGGCGTGTCTAGATATGGAAGACGTACAGTGTGACAAATAAATATAGAGTACGAAATTCTCAGGTGTTTTAAATGAATGCATGCATGCATGTTATATGAAAAGAGGGTGATCAACTTGCTGTGTGAGAAAGTATAGAACTTAATATCTGATCCCATGAGGTATTTGAGAGGATATCTATGAAAAAAATACACACAGTTCATTATTTTATTCTATATGTGATTCATAAATAACAATACTCATGGTTTATGGGGTATTAAATGATGATTAATAGAATACCCACAATTTGGGGGTATTTAAAATGAGTGAAAAAAATACACACATCATTCAAGAATTAAAATTTGAATAATGAAATTAAGGTTTTTATTTATAAAATATTTAAATGAGGATTTAAATAAGGAAATTTAAATCATGCAATTATTTAGAAACCTTTAAAAATTGTTTTTTAAAAATATATAAATGTAGGTGATGATAAAATATAGAAAATTTCAATATCCTTTGAGATCCTGATACATTGTTGTATTGAAAAAAGAAATAATTTGATGTTGGTATCATTTAGAGAACAAGAAGAAACTAGAATTACATAACATTCCAGGATTTTGGATAATATTGATTGTACTAAATATGGATGTGGTATCAATACCATTATTTCTAAAGTTCTTTAGGAGGTACAAGAGATAGTATGATTCAGTGATCTTATGGAAAAAAGATCACAAATCACCCTATAGTTTACCATGCTTTCAACAAAGGTGAATTCTTCTAATTGGTTCTGGGAGAAGATGAAGTCTTCTAGGGCTGGGATATTTATGTTCACTTGTTTGATTGTGAGGAATATATATTGGGGGGTCTAACCAACATGTTAAGGAGTAGGCCTTTCATTACCGAGCCTTTTTATTTCGGTGTGCTTCTCTCTTATTTTACTAATGAACATGAGGTGAGATTGAGAGATCATATTTAGTGGATCATGAACCTTAACAAGTTCAAGAGGTTGAATTTTAAATAAAAGTAATTCATCAACATATACCCCAAATTAACCCCTGGCCAATCAGAGGTCAATTTGGCCTGAGGCACTACAAGTGGCATCAGAGAGTAGGTAACCTCTAAATATTCAAGCAAGTCTTTATACAATGTATAATCAAGAAATTAAAAAGCTGCCTCCAATGGAGATTTCTTCCAGGAATAAAAGTAATAAAAATATGATACAATAAAGTAATATGAAGAATAATCCTATAGTAAATTCTTCGAATATATAACCAAAGGTAATCAAAATGGTGTATGTTTCAATAATTCTTATGATTGTGATTCTTCTGAAAAATATATGTTAAGTTTTGATCATTAAGGATCACATAGTGATCTTTATTATTTATTCAAGGATCATATAAATAATACCACTACAGAAGCGGTAAAAATATTTTTAAATTAATAAAGGGTCTTTAGGATGAAAAATTGAATCTTGAAGAAGAGGTTGATGCTATGAAAGAGGCATTGGATAAGAAGGTTGAAATTTCAAACACTCTCACAAAACATTTGAAATAAAATGATGAAAAAATTTCTCTTTTAAATTAAATATATGTTAAATTTGTTGAAAACATTCATAGAAGTGTTTGTTAGAATGATTTATTTTTTATTTTATTTGTATAAGCTTTCTATGCATTTGAAAATATTCACAATATTTCTATGATGGAAAAAGTTGCTCAATTGGAGGATAAAATTAATGGTTAAAGGATCCTGATAATTATATGAAAAAAATAAATAATCATGCATGAATAGAAAATAAATAATCTGAATGAGGATTAGGAATACAAGATAAGATCTATTGAGGATGAGAATAATTCCCTTAACAAGAATGGTTTTGAGTTAGAGGTGTGATTAAAAAAATTAGGAATCACCAGTATTTGGAACATCCCAAATTATATAATTAATTGATAATTCCACTCATGTTTTCATTAAGGATCATAATTCCTAAATGAGTATTATATTATTCCCCAATACAATGGAAACATCCTCTATGTAAATGTTATCACATAACTGAAAAACAATCTCATGTTTTAATTTTTTTCAAGTACTGGTACATGTTTTGACCTAAACATTGGGAATGTATGTATGGTGAAAAATATTGATAAATCCACCCCATAAAGGATTGATTTGAAAATAAATGCGAATATTTTTTACCCAAGAAATATCCCAAAGAGTGATAGTTCCACTCAAAAGAAACAATGTTCAAAATCTATAAAAACAAAAAAAACATTACACCACAAAATAAGTGATGAGTTCTCCTAGGCTATTAATAGGGTAGCTATAAATTTGGGAACAAGGCATTTGAGTGTTATCACAACATATAAATTCCTAAATATCATAGAAATACTCATGAAAGGTAAAAAAATCTAAATAAATAAGAAAAATTGTAAAACTGAGGGACTCTCTCCTAGATCAATGATAGATTCTATAATTGAGGTAGATAATGATATTCCACATAAAGATTGTGACTTCTGTGTTAGGTGTGGTATATATGGAAATTATCTCCACAACTGTATAAAGATTCTCTGTAATCAGTGGGAGATGTTTACAATTAAAATGATTGAACATGAGATCTCATGTATTCAAGTGACAATAATTAAAAAATTAGACTTCACACAAAGGAAATCCTGATACTGGTATAAATTAATTGCCATGGTGGAGAGGAAATTCTCATCCTAAATGTTACTATTGATTAATTAAATGGTTCCTCCTTATTGAGTATCATTTTATGTGTTTTAAGCTAACATGTAAATATTTTAAGGATATGTTTGAGGTTATTAGTGCTGTACAACATGAATATATACTACTTTATGTAGTTTTCCACTTCCATGAAATAGAAATGTTCATTTCTTATGGGGAAGAAACCATGAGGATGAATCTAAAAACCATGGTCCATATTCATAGCTGATGATCATGGTATGGTAATCAAACTTTTATCCCTTATTCTTAATTATATTATCATATCAACTATGGAGAGTGTGATTGATATCAAAAAGTGACAAAGAGGGACTGTTTTTTTCACATGACCTGATCTATTGTTTTTGTTGAAGTGTATGTAGAATTTATCATTTATTGATAAATATTATTTTTTCTACCCATTTTTATAAAAACCGGTACATTATAAGAATTATTTCACTTTTATGGTATTTTATGGGTATCTTATACAACCTTGCTTTTATCTCTCTTATTTTATACACTGGGTTAGCCAACAAAGAATTAGAGTTTATTCACTAAACATTTTTTACAAAAAAAAACATGTGAGATCGTCCCTCCCTTTGATGTGATAAAAAAATCATATAAGGGAGGAGATCAGGTTTCTGAGAAAAAATATGAAATGAGAAGACCCCCTATTTATCTTTTAAATTTTATTTTAAAAATGGGAGAATGTTTTGATAACACGTATTGAATTTTAAATATGTGATGATATATTTACAAAAAAACAAAGGGGGGATTTTTTTTCACAATAATGATTTTTTTGTCAATATGTGTTTCGTGAGTTTGGATGAAGTGGTCATACTTGGAAAATTGTTATTCATTTTTGAAATGGAATTGCATTCCATTATTCTACAATTATCAATGTTTACTATGATGATTATTGAAGTGATCTTAAATTTCTAACACATGTTCTAAGGAGTTTTCACGTTTTATAAAAAAGATGATAACCATGGAAGGTGTTATATAAATGATAAAAAGAAGATATCCATGAAAAAGAATATTCCGTGATGAATGAATTGAATGCCAGAAAATGTTTTATTTTCATGTTGAATTGAATATTCCATGACAAAATTATAATTTCAATGAAATATTATTTGAATAAAATATATTGTTTTACTTTAGTAATAAATGCATGATGGAATGGGTTTTATGTTGTCTTATAAATGGTTTGGTCTCTAATATGTTGGGCCATGAAAAAACAAATTATATTTTTTCATGATCTATAATGGATTGGGGTTCATTTCATTACTTAAATATTTTTTAATTATTATTAATATTGAGCTCATTAAAAAAGAGTCCCAATCAACAATATACCTAGTCTAGCTCAATCAAGGGAACTTTTCGAACTCTGAGGACAACAACACCCAAGGACGCCAACTAGAGAAATAAATCGGTGGTAGTGTATTATCCGATATATATGACTCATAGAAGAACAAACCAACATGAAGCACATGAGTAGTAGTGGAACCACCATGCGGGGAAACATGATATCTAAGAGAACCTCCATAGGGCGACGCTAGCATAGGTTTGGAAGTTGACCTACATAATTGCTTCAGGAGAGATGGAGGAAGTCTAATATTTATTAATCGTGCCTCAACCACCGAATATTTTATTGTGCGACTGCGAAAGTGGAATAAATTTCATCCTCATTAAATATCTATGACATTTCCCACATCATCCGATTATTTTAATATGAGTCTTCCGATCGAGCATGCCATCATCTTTCCCCATCAGCGGTTGAAGGATTCTAGTATAATGGGTAATTCCACAATTGATGAGACACATAACTATTCCCCTTACACACCTTACCAAATAGAAGGAAATGAATTCATTAATTAATTTCATGTGAACACTTGTGATCTATCCAACAACCAACTATGTGTTAGGTTCAATATTCATGCTCTCCTGGGCATGAATAGAGAAATCCCAAGCCGACTGATGAAGATGATTTCTTTATAAAAAGATATATACATGATAAATTCAAAAGGTATTTCCAATATGAGTGGACATGAATGTAGTTTCACTTGAAATCATATAGACCAAATTGAGTAGATGAGTACTTCATGAAGAATGAAACTCATTCCATATAGTGTTTAAATAAAGAAACATGGGTGAGCCACTGGTTTGATCATAGGAGGAACCCTAATTACTTTGTATTTTTATAAATATGGAAGATACAAAATTTGAAGAATAAATGTATATATCTCCATTTTTGGGTGTTTGAAATGATTACATGCTTTTATTCTATGTGAGCTTTCGGTGATCACCTAGCCACATGGGGAAGAAGTGAACTCAATACTCGACCCCCTATGGCATTTGATAAGTAATCCATGAAGATGAAAAATACATAACATTCACTTGGGTAATTTATATGTGATTTAGAAATAATAATACCCCTGGTTTTGATGATGAATTTAATCATATCCACACTTTTTGGGTATTTAAAATGAGTGATATAATACCCAAATCATTCGAGTATTAATATTTCAAGATTCAAATTAAAATTATTATTCTTGAAACATCTAAATGAGGATATAAATAAAGTAATTTAAATAATGAAATTATTTAGATCTAATGCACAATGATTTTTTATAAATATCTCCTTGTAGGTGACGAAAAAATATATTATGTTTCAATATCCATTGACATTCTGAAATGTTTTTTGTATCAAAGAAAGAATGAGTTTGATGCTGGGATACTTTCAATAAGAAAAAGAAATTATATTGTATGAGAATTCATGGATTTTTTAGAATACGTATTTCACTAAATCTAGAAGGAGTCTTGAAACCATCATTGTTGAAGTTCTTGAGGAGGTACATGAACAAGTAAGATTCAGAAAACTCATGGTTTAAGATCGAAGAACATCCTACATGGGATCAAAACATCAATAAAGGTGAGTTGTTCCTATTGTTTTTATGAGTATTTGAATTCTACTAGTTATAAAAAGGAGAAGAAGGAGTATCTCAGTTAGAGATAGAGCAAGCACATTTTTGGTTGGAGCCAAAAAAAATAGAGTATCTTGGTTGGAGCCTTAGAAGAAGTCTCCTAGATTGAGGTGGGAGAATTGTATTTACTTGTTTTGTAGTGAATAAACCATATTGGGGGGTTTAAAAAACATGGAACAGAGTGGGAATTTAATTTCTGAACCGTGTTACTTCTTTTTGATACTCTCGCTTATTGAACACTATTGTACACAAGGTGATATTGTTATATATTATTCATTTAATTGAGAATCATAACGTGTTCAAGAGATTATATTTTAAAGAAAAATAATTCATAAAAATACACCACTGACTCACCCCTCCCCTCTCAATGGTCAATCTTCCTTGGGGCTCTATAATTATCATCATATTTAATGAAAATATTTTTTTATAACCATCCTTGAAGGTGGTGAAGAAATTAAAGCATGTTGTTTATATAGGTGGGGAAGCACTCATATTGTGATTATTCATTTAATCAAGAATCAATTTAGGGGAGGGTTGAAAATTGATTTTCCACTATAATAATAACATATCATAATTTTTTGGATATTAATGTTATAGTGTATAGGTGGATAGAAATCATATTAGTGTGGTGGAAGAAGAATAAAATTGAAAGAGGTGTAGTTGTAAATTTTCATATTCCTTATGTTGTATCCTCTTAGGCTTCCACTTAAGGATCCTTGGAATGGTATATGGTGCGACCAGTAGAACTAGAACATGGAGGAGATGATTGTCTAGATAATTGAGAAGAAACATGGAAATATTCAATCTATAGAAGGTCTGGGGAGAAGGGGAGTTTATGGTTGGTATTTATAAGGGTAGGGTAGTGGTGTTTTTTTTAATAGTATATTCACTTTTTTATTATCTTTGCACAAGACTAGAAATAGTAATTAATGTTATCATCATCATCCAAATTGACTATCTTATTCATCAAACATGGGATTAGGGGGTTGGTAATGATGGATTCCAAGTGTGTCACCATAGAGAACAGACATGAAATCAGAAGGAATCGACACAGTTTGAATATAACTAACAAAAATTTCAGAATGAGTACAATTACTTGCAAGACAATCATCCATGAAATTACCTTCCCTCCAAGAGTGAGTAACCTCTATGACTTGACCAATGAGAATTCTGTATTCCAAAATAAAACAAACCAGATCACACAAAATGTTTCCATTTCCATTATGTGCCTCTACCAAAATATTGGAATCGTATTCCACTGCAACCAGGCTAATATTGTATAGTCTTCACAAACAAATCCCACTATGGAAAGCTCTAACCTCATCCCCAAGAGAATTCCCCGAAACATAGAAGTAGATGAAACCAAGTAACATCGAGCCACTTCCATCCTAAACCAATCCACCTACGCATATTTATCCATACAAACAAGATCCATCAATATTTATATTGAAACCATTTATGGGGTGTTTCCATGCAATCCTATTACCTGAAGTAATTGATTTGTGTCCCTCATACATACTATAATTACATAGATGAAAACCAACATGGGTCTCCAATACCCTTCCTTAGAAAATGAGTGAACTGGGATCTACCACCAACACCTTGACAAGCACCAGAATTCCAAGGAGATCGTAGTAATGACCCTCTCTTTCTATGTTCCCTGCATTCCACAAAACCCAACACATAAAAAAACATTTTGTGGGATTTGATGACAAAATGTTACCGATCCATCCCTTGAAACAAATCAGTAAGAAAATTATCCCTAGAATCCCCTCACAAAGAGATCCCCATATACTACCCAATAAAATCCCAAATGAATGTCACCCATTTTCACCCAAAAACCATATTCCATGATGATTCCTAGTTGCAGTTCTCATTGATCCAGCATCTCAATTCCAAGACAATACCTCCTCTGAATATTATCATCAGTGGTAAATCGTGATGACTCACACACCAAACCAAAAAAAACACCTCACACAATATTTTTTGCACCATACCTTTCTAGACTTTTATCAAACATGATCTCATCATGGTCCAAGGAAAAAAAGTATTTGGTGTTGAATAACCCATACATCATATTAGTGAACACACACATATTAGATTCCTACACCATACTAATGTTATCAAAGACACACTTATTCTTAGTAGATAACATCGTATAAATCAATATCAGGTTTCTACTTTCCTCTATAAAGAAAATTTCTGGGATCATACTCCCCGAAAAGAAAATAATGTCAACTGCTCAACTGTTCTTCCAGAACCTAACATCACTACATCCCACCACCCATTGAACCCTATATTTCAAGATATCCAGATGTTCAAACACACATCTTGTGAGGCTTGATGGCCTCTTGGTGTTCTCTACCCATCTTTTATGATCATCCCCATACTGATCTAAAATTCACTTTTCCTATAGAGAATATCCTCAAATAATCTACCTTCCAGCCACACCTTCATTCCATGGATGGTTTCAATAGGACTATGTAAGTTAATACCTCCCTCTTCAAACATTTTAGCTATCCTTCCATAGGCTTCCCATTGAAATTTTTTTCCTGATTGGAATCTAACAAAAATGAAGTCATTATATTTTCAAGGGTGTTGATAGTTCCTTTGGGATCTCTAAAAAAAAGAATGTGAATTTTCATAGAAGTCAAAACACCATTCACAAGGAAAATTCTCCATCCAAAATATAAGAGCCTATTTTTTCAATTAAAAATGCATCTTGATATCTGAATTATAATATGTTCAAATAAGACTTTATTTATATTACAATTCTAGATGGGACCCCTAGATAAATCATGGGAATGATTATACTTTGTGTTATAAAATTGTGTTGAATTTGTTTTCTTCTAGTATGATCACAATATTTATATATATAAACAATGTTTTTGAAATGACTGATATATTTCCTACTCCATTCACCATAATACTCCTTCAATATATAGATATATCTGATTTATTTTTCCATCCATTGATAAAAAACAACATGTCATAGGTGAAAATAAGGTGCGATATAATACATGATCTGATTCTATTCTTGTAAGGAAGAATCTTACATTCTATTTTATCATGTTTGATTTTTATGGTCAGAGCCTCCTAATCCAAGATAAAAAAGGCTTGGTGACACTAGATCCTCTTTCCTTAGTCCTCACACTATCTGGAAGAATACAATACTTCATCCAATGATTTAAATTGAGATCCAAGGAGAAGTGTAACCCCTAAAAAATAATTCACATTCCCAATACTTGAAACCAAAATGATCCATTACCTTATAAAGGAAGTCTCATTCCATATGATCATAGGAATAATCCATTTTTCACCTTAATTATAATTATAGAGACAATATTCTTTTTGTTGATGTCATCAGTCATCTCCTTAGAAATGCCAACTTCCCCTTGGATGCTTCTTTCCTTCAGAAAACCATGTTTCTCATCACAAATAATTCCTGGAAGTACATACCCTGGCCTTTTATTCAAAATGAAATATAATTATCTTATAAGAAATGTCACATAAGCATATAGGCATGCATTGGACAATACAAGTGGGCTCCTTGACCATGGTAATCAAAACTACAGAAGAGGTATAGATAGATCTAGTATTATCGCCACCTCTAAAGTATTCATAGATATCCCCAATCACCTGATCCATAACAAGAGTCCACATAGCATTATAGAAACAACTAGGTAATCTGTTAGGCATAGGGTAACTTTCAAAATTCAAGCTCAAAACTACTTATAATATTCCTATTTCACTTGGAACCACCTCCACAGAATCAATCTCACTATCTGTTACTAGTCATGGAATATTGGACAAAAACTACACATCTCAAATCACCCCCAGATACCTTCCATCATCCATGATCACTGTCTCTACAAGAATATTCCCAAAATTCTCTTTTGAAATACCCCCTATATCCTTCAAAAATTCATTATATGTACCATCTTCATGCTGGAGATTCAATCTCTCAACCACATTCCATTACTTTATAAATTCTTGGAAATAGGTAGTGATATGATCTCCATCATATATCTAGAGAGCTCTTGATATTTCCCAGGAAACACTTTCAACTTCAAACAACCTCACAATAAAAAAAAAGTATACTTTCTTACCATGAGAGAGAAGAGGTCATCATCTCATTCAGATTACAGCCTCACCTATATTCTATCAATGTCATCTTTTAGGTATTCTAGATTGTACTCGCTTCTCCTCTCTAAAACCCACTCCACAATATTTGTCTTCAAATTCCTTAGAAGATTATGAATAACAATCCATGACCCCTGCCCCCTCCATTGGGATATCACAAGAGTTATTCACCATCTGAAAAAAACTCTCATCCCTCACGCAACTCAAAGATAAGTGAAAAAGTTTCCCCTACCGTATTCCTTCACTTTTGTGTTGGATAAAGAGTAGAGATTGATCTAACAATTCTCTGGTGAGATTCCTAACATTTACTTGAGGAAAAGTGTCAATACCTTGATGGTTGGACATGAACCTATCTAGCCTAATCCATGCTCTAATCCTACCCTTTTGATTATTGCACCACATGAAAGGGTCCCTTAAGAATCTATAGTCCAGAATCCCTTATGCATCATATAATCTCTAAAACTCTTCATGTAATCCTATCCCTTCTTCTTTGAATAGTACTCAATAGTATTAAAATTTATTCAAATGAACCTTGTCAAATTCCCTCATTGTAGACCAGAGAGATGTCCCCACAAATCCTCCCTCTCGAAAGAATTGCATGTGGCATACACAAAAGGGAAAAGAAGGTTTATACACATAATAAAAAACCCTGATAGTAATAGTCTGAAACATTAAATCAAAACATTCTATAGTGATGTTATTATTCCAAAAAAATCCAAATGTGATTATTGTGAAGGCCCCCAAGTATAGATTTTGAAAAAACAATCTTCTGGAATAGTTCCCAATATATTCCCCATCCATCATAGGTTCCAAAACATTCATTAAAGAAATATTAATCATAAGAACTTCATTATCAAGATACATAGTTTTTTCTTAAACCTTCAGGTGCCTTAAATTCCATATAATATCAAAAATTATTGATTAAAAGGGAAAATATGTTTCCTTAAGTCCCATAAAAGAAATAATTTGACACTAATTGTGAATCTAGATCAATATTTTTTATTTAGAAAACATAATGTGGCCACCACCCTAAATAAAATGGGAAAGAGTGGTAACAATATCCCCTGATGTCATAGGTAATTCTGTAAGTTCCTCACTCTTATTACCCACAAGATATGAAAAATGATTTATCCTTTGTATGCCCAAAAACTGAGTTCTAGTTTCTTTTATATCATGAGAATCCTCCCCAACCAAACCACTGGGAAGAACAGCTCCTTCCAATGTAGAAGAGACCAAATAGGGAACCAACACCATCCCCAATTGAGATTCAGACATCCTCGCTTCATCATTCTTATTCTGATGATCATTGACTATAACCTCCATCGAATTGGCCTTCCCAAAGGTAGAATAAACTTTTATATCACCCTTCAGTATCCTTGTCAAAGTATTACCAAGGAATTCATGGTTATCCAAATTTTGATTCTCTTTAACCACAAGCTCAGTCCAAATGACCTAACCCGAGGTATAACAACCATGTATATAAACATTTAGAATCCCTGAAACAGGCATACAAATGCATTATTTCACTCTATACCTTAGGAATCAGGTTCTGAAGAGACACCAGCTTTCTCAAGTCCACTAGAATAGTCATTATATGTGCAGGAGAACACACAAAAAGAGCCACAATTACGAAAGCCTCATTAGTATCTTGATGAGTGATAACCAACTTCTCCGCTTTCTGTTCAACTAGAGACAAAGCACCTAAAACTGCACCCACAACCTAACACGATGAATTTACCAAATCAGACATGCGATGAAAAAACTCACCTCTCTGAACCTAAATATTGAAGGTAACATAGAAGCGTGGAGGTTCCTGATAAATCACTTATTTCAACCCTGAGAATCCACACCAACATGAATACGAACACTCTATAGAATGTAAGAGTTCCTATAAATCATTTATACCACCAATGACATCACAATCCTCCGTTATTTCACATAATTCTTGATTAAAGATAATGCTGAACGTTCACCCCCAAATTTCTCTACAATAGAAAAGTGATGATAGTGTAAGGGATAGTTTGGCAGGGATGATACAAAGAAAAAATAAATGATATTAAGAGGATAAATTGGTTTCTCATTTTTAGAGAGATAATTTTAAAGGGATATAAATGATAAGGGGAGAAATGGAGAGAAATAGATTTTCTGCCAGCTATTGTTTTTAAATCAGGCCAAAATTGTTATGATTTAGAAAGATATGATGGTGGAGGGTTGTTAATATTTAAAAATTCCAATTTTATCCCTATTTTCTACTTGTATCACAAAATATATTTTTTTCTTTTCTTTTAAAATGGCTCACAAAAAATATAGAGATAAATCCAAATCATTTCTTTTCTTTTACTAAGTTATTGATCCAAACTCAAGAAGATAAATCACAATCGTTTATTTTCTTTTCTTTTCTTTTATAAAATATCAAATTATTAATTTTGTTTTACTAAAATTGCACCAAACATATTATAAAGACTCATTAATCTCCATAGATGATAGATATACCAAAATAAAGTTGTCCACTCACATTGAACATGTTGGAAATACAAAACATAAATGGCGTCTGTTGGTTTTCCCAAGTACCCCATCACTTTCTGATGTACATCCTTTTCCCCATGTGGTATATCTTCTCCACATGAACCCATTAAATTCTCATAAAATTCATTTAATATTTTTTTCTTTGTATTTTTATCACTCATTAAATTTTTTTTGGTGTGTATTTTTTTGGTTCATTTTAATAGCCTATAAATATGGTTCATATGTAATCCATAAAATAAGAGTGAGTGCAATTGATGAAAGCTAGAAAGCTATTTTTTGTTTGTGGTATGTCATTTCTATTTCCCTTTATTTTTTCTTAGCATATATAGCCAATAAAATTGTATCATAGGAAGTTCAATGTATCCTCAATTTTTCATACATGGTCACCTCAATTCAGCCACAAGTTCTAAAGTTGTCTAATGACACCTACGAAAGGTGTTGCATCCAAATGAAGGCATTGTTCAGGTCAAAATAATTTTGGGATATAATAACTGATGGGTATATTTTACCCTCTATAGAGAAATAATCCAGCTTCATTAATGAATAAAAGACATCCCTCAAAATCAAAGGAAGAAAGAAAAAAGGTGTTGTTTCTCCTCTATCAAGGGTTGGATGAATCGACATTTGAAAAGATTTTCGAAGAAACATCGAGCAATAAATTTCTGGATACCCTTACCACCATCATCAAAGGTGTTGATTGAGTAAAGTGGGTTTGTCTTCAAACACTAAGAATGGAGTTCGAAGTGGTGCACATGAAAGATTGTGCGAGTATCTCTGATTACTTTTCACACATAATTCTCATTGTTAACAATTTGATAGGAAACGGTGAAAAAATGGAGGATATTAATATCAATGAGAAATCACTTTGATCTCTCATATCCAGATTTCAGGATGTGGTTGTGGAAATTGAATAATCAAAATATTTGGAAAAACATCCATTGAAGAATTGATGGGGTCGTTTCCAGTACACGAGTAATGAATGAAGAAGAATACTTGTTAAACAATAGGGCATGTCTTGGTGTCCAAGTTGACTCTAAAAGAACAAAAGAATGGCCAAGAACAATGAGGAAGTTATTGTGAAAGAGGTAGATGGTGTGGATACTATCCAATCTATCAAAAAAATCCACAAAATTTCACTAGCATCCGTGGAAGAGGACACATTGGAGGCCGATTCACGTGTGGTCATGGAAATGCATAGAATGTTCAATGCCACAACTGTAAGAAATTCTGTCATTATACCTCTGATTGTAGGGGAAATTTGGATCATGATGAATGATCCAACTATACTGAAGCATCTCATCATGAAGAAGAAGGTACCACACTCCTCCTAGTGCAAGAAATGGAATGTGAACACCCCGATGTATGGTATTTGGACACAGGCGCAAGCAACCACATGAATGGTAACAAATAGTTGTTCGAGGAACTCACTGAATAAGTTCTTGTAGATGTAAAATTTGGTGACTCATCGAAGGTACCTGTGATTGGAAAAGTTAAAATCAAAATACATCTATAGAATGGTGAGTCGAATTACATTCCTAATGTGTATTACATACCAAGAATGAAAAACAATATCATCAGTCTCAGCCAACTTCTTGAGAAGGGGTATTTTTTAAACATGGATAGGTCCTCTTTATCTATAAGGGATGCCCACAAGAGACTTGTTTCTTAATTCCAAATGGCAAAGAATCGTATTTTTCCACTGCATATCAAGACGAAGGTCGAGGAGTGTTTCTTTGAGTTCATGAAGAATGATTCATGGAGATGGAATCTGTGCTTTGGGAATCTTTATTTTAGCGGGATTCAAATTATATCCTCATCATACATGGTGCGTGGCTTGCCGACGATATCCATGGACCACTAGAAGAGTAAAGAAACCACTTAATTTGGTTCACACTAATATCTATGGACCACTGGAAACACCCTCACATGGAGGTAATAGGTATTTTGTTACCCTCATTGATTATTTCAGTAGAATGTTGTTGGTGTATTGCATCAAAGAAAAATATTCCACTTTCACTATTTTTAAAACATTCAAATCTTATGTTGAAACTGAATGTGGCCATAGAATCAAAGTACTCAGATCTGATAGAGGTGGAGAATACACCTCAAATGCATTTCATGATTTCTGCAGAGAATATGGAATCAAAAAGAAATACACTATAACCTACACACCACAGCAAAATGGAATCACATAAAAGAAGAAATTCACCATCCTGGACATGATGAGAACCATGCTGAAGGATAAAGGGTAGCCAAGGAATTTTTGGTTAAAGGCAGTGGCATGTACTGCCTACTTTCTCAATCAGTTTCCAACAAAGAGAATCAGGAACATGAAACCAAAAGTGGCGTGGAGTAGCTACAAACCAAGGATGGTGCACCTAAGAATCTTCAGTTGTGTCGCCTATGCTAATGTTCCAGAAGCAAGAAGAAGGAAACTTGATAACTGTGTGGAAAATTGCATCTTCAACGACTATTATGAAGCCTCTAAAGCATACATGCTCTAAAATCCACTAACCAATAAATTAGTGGTGAGTAGATATGTAGTATTTAGTGAGGAAGAAGCATGGAAATGGAATGACTAAGAATCAAACAAAGATGTTCCAGTCGAGACATAATTTCTTGAATAAAGACATGATCATAAGGAGAAAACACCCGCAAAACCTGCATCAGGAACATCATCAGTACACTAGAGTCATGGATTACATTTCTTCACTTCTGAAATCACTCTAGTAAATCAAAATTTGTCCATCTCATCCTTTCCTAGGGATCATATGAAAATGAAAATTTTGATGACATGAATGATCAGACTGAAGAGGTAAATCATTTTTGCTTGTATTCAGATCATGACCCTTTGACATTTTAGGAATCCATGAGGGAAGAATGATGGAGAATGGATAAGGAAGAATAAATTCGATCCATAGAGAGAAATGACACATGGGAGCTGACTACACTAACAAAAAGTCAGAAGAACATTAGCATAAAATGGGTGTACAAGATCAAAAAAAATGTAATTGGTGAGATCAATGGATACAAAGAGAGGATCGTAGCAAATGGGTATAAACAGAAGTACGAGGTTGACTGTGAAGAAGTATTTTCTCCTATTGCTCACTTTGACACTATAAGGATGATTATCTCCCTTATTATCCATCACAGTTGGGTGATCTACCAAATGGATGTGAAGTCTGCATTCTTGAATGGAATTCTAGAAAACATATCTATGTTGACCAGCCATAAGGCTTCGTTATGCAAGGGAAGGAATAAAAAGTGTATCAACTGAAGAAATCTCTTGATGGGTTTTAGCAGGCTCCTCATGCTTGGAATTCACACATCGACAGCTATCTTAGAGAGAATTGATTCTCCCAATGTCCATATGAGAAATTAGTTTACATCAAAAATAATTATTGTGGATATATAATTATTGCATTCTTGCATGTTGATGATTTTTTATTTATAGGGAACAGTTGACCGATGTTCGATGATTTCAAGGAGGCCATGTTCAAGGAGTTCGAGATGAAAAATGGGGGTCTCATGTACTTTTTGGGTATATTGGTAAATAAACCATATAGAGGCTTATCTATATCTCAGAAAACGTATTCCAATGAGTTGCTTGAAATTTTCAATATGGCCAATTGCAATGCTGTAAACACACCTATATCAATGAGTATAAAACTGACAAAAGACGGAGAAGGAAGAAGTGTTGACTTGACTTTGTTCAAGAGTCTGATTAGAAGCCTAAGGTATCTCACAATCATAAGGCATGATATTTTTTATAGTGTTGGGCTTCTAAGTACGTATATGGAAGCTCCGAAACATTTACACTCACTAGTGAAAAAACATATCCTCAGGTAAGGAACGGTGGGTTTTGGTCTCTTTTATCCATACAATGAAGAAGAAAATCTATATGGTTACTCAGACAGCGATTGGGGAGGTGATCAAGATA
The DNA here is from genome assembly GCA_963277665.1 of Viscum album. Lineage (NCBI taxonomy): Eukaryota > Viridiplantae > Streptophyta > Magnoliopsida > Santalales > Viscaceae > Viscum > Viscum album. Next base: position 1,295,027,196 of record OY728140.1, on the reverse strand, counting down.
AAGGAAGAGCATTACTGGGTATGTATTTTTTCTTGGATCAATTTATTTCACATGGAATTCAAGGAAGCTGAATGTGTTTTCCCAATCCACATGTGAAGCAATGTACATAGAAGAATCCTTTACGATTTTTGAGGTAATTTGGTTAAGAAATTTGATGAAGGAGCTAAAGCATCCATAGGATTGATCTACATTGATATATGTGAATAACAATTCATCTATTGAACTATCAAAAAATACGGTGTAGCATGGGAGAAAAAAACACATTGATACTCGATTCCATTTTCTAAGAGATCATGTAAAATAGAAAATGATAAAATTTTAATATGGTCACACTACCGAACATGTGGTAGATATCTTCACAAAGGAATTACTGATAGATTCATTCAAACGGCTAAGAATGATACTTTGGATGAAGCCTATTTTGGTTTGAAGGGGCGTGTTGGAAATACAAACCATAAATGACATCTGTTGGTTTTCCCTAGTATCCTGTTGCTTTCCCTTGTTCATCCTTTTCCCCATGCAGATTATCTTCTCCCCATGAACCCGTTCAATTCTCATACAAGTCATTTAATGTTTTTTTATTTTTATTTTGGGCCCTCATTAAATGTTTTATGTTGTGTCTTTTTTCTGGTGCATTTTAATAGCCTATAAATATGATGCATATGTAATCTATGAAAATAGGTGTGAATGAAATTGATGAAAGCTTGAAATCTCTTTGTTGTTTCTTGTGGGACATTCTTATTTCCTTCTATTTTTTCTTGGCTTGTATATCCAACATAGCACAAAGGTGATAGCGATTCCAATGAATGAACCCCACCAGCCTCCAATGTCGACACTAGAGAGTAGTATCCGCTGCATCAATAACAAAATTTGGAATGTTTCAAGGTTCGTAAGGTGTATTTGAAGAAGGATGAAAAGGTTATTTAATTTTCTCATGGACCACTACATATATTAATTAGTGAATTTATGTACAATATGATGGTCATAGACATAATCCATGATTCATTTCAACATTTATTTATTATAATGAAAACTATTGTACTATTGACAAAAAAATCAACTATTAAAGAAAAATATCAAAAATTTATCAATATCATTTTTATACAAGTATGTTTCAAAATTTAAATCCATTTTCTGAAAATAATTTTCTAACACTAATAAATATATTTTTAAAATAAAATTCTTATTAATTTGAAAAATAAAAATATTAATATTATGATCATTTTGAACCATTTAAAAATTTATCTATGATCTCAGAAAATGATATTGGCATTATTACATAACTTAGTAATTATTTATATAATTTTTTTGAAAATAAATCTTATTTTAAATATTTATATTTATCATAAAAACATAAATAAAAAATATTTGTTTTATGAAAATATAAATACTTGTTATATCATTTGTAAAACATGTCTTTATTTTTATCAAGACAAAAAAATTCAATAATTACATTTTATATGGTTACAAAATATTATTTTTCAACTAAAGAGATGAGGTTTATATTCTATCGATCAATTTACTATTTTTAATGGTCAAATTATTATTCCAATGGCAAGATTACTATTTCAATGGCCAGATTTTTAATAATCATATGGGTTTCATAGTTTTTAAAAGTATATCATATTTCATTCATTATTCATTCAATTCTATTTTCTCTCAAGTCTATATATGTATTCATTTTAAAATTTAATGTTGTAGTATTAATAATTGGTTTTATTTATATAGTTTTATTCATAATTATGATCATTATATACAATCAATCATATCAAAATTTTCATATTGTAGTAATCTTATTTTAAATTATTTCTTCATTATATTATTTTCAATTTTTATGTTCATAGTTATTCTCTAAATTTAATGTTCGAATTTATATAACAATATTTTGTTGGTTTTATCATGTGGTTCATCTAGTTTATATAAAACTATATTCCTAAATATGACACATTTAAATTATCAAAAGGGGAAATTCCATTGATAATATTTTGGGTTGTTACATCTTCTCCTCAAGAAATATCACCCTCAAAATTTAATTTTAATTACAATGGTGAAAATAGGTGAGAATACTTTGGCTTCCTTACTTTCTAGGGTACCCATGTCGCCTCATCATATATATTTTTACTCCATAATACTTTGACTATGTGAGTTGTCTAGCTGCATATAATTCTATCTCTACAGTCAAATATATTTATTAGATACACCTTATAAGAGTGATCATTCTCCAAATATATAGCCTATGTATTGAGTACATGTGTGGGATTTGGTATTTACTTTCTCAATTTGTATACGTGGAATAATACAGGTACATGAGACATGGTTGGTGGGATTTCTAGTCATTCATCCCTAACTCTTATGGGATCTAATACCTCAATGTAGTCAATGTATATAGGACATAACATTCCCTTATCTTCAAATTTCAAGACTCTATTAGATGGATTTATGTAGAGGAAAATTTTATCTCTAACTTAAAACACTGTGTTTCTTTGACAGTATCAAAATATATATTTTGCAGATTACATGCTTCTCATATGTTCTACTTAATGCACTTGAACTTTTCTACCATTTCCACAAACATTTCATGTCCCAACCACTTTCATTCATCAATGTCTTCCCAACACAAAGGTGTTCATTGTAACACACCGACCCACGGTCCACTTAACCAGTACCCCAAGTCGTTGGGTCAAAACACCTCAAGTGAGCCTCCCTATCTCTCAGATACTATTGAATAGTAGCGAGTGTGTAAAGGTGGTACATTGGGTAGACTATACCCTCACATCAGAGTAGAACAACAAATAAAATCAGATACAATCAACAGATAGAGTCAGATACAATAAATAGAAAAAAGCATAATATAATAAGACAGAATAAATAAATTTTGGATACATAAATAGATAACTAAATATGTAAATAGTTGAAGATAATAGACTCATAATATAGTCAAAATACTCTGTGGAAGTTTCTGATACACGGATACATGGAATGCTATAATACAGAAAGGAAATAGTCAGATACAAGAATTTTATACAATAGTACAAAATAAAACATGAACAAAATATTCTCTAGAAGAATCCCAAGATAAAACACTATCTAATTCTCAAATTCTCCTAGTAATTAAAATCATATTAGAAACTTCTAGTGGGGAAATTTCCCTTATCAATACCATTAAAAATAAAACCATCTTGGGTACCAATGGAAGAAAGAGTAGTGTGTGAGATAAAATCATAGTAGGCCACCACCAAAAGTGTTTATATGTAATCCAATCAATGATTATAACTAAAAAGATTGCACATATATGAAAAATTTTAAAACATTGATAAAACAAATAAGTAGTCTTCTCAGGTTCCTATTGGACACATGGCAGGTCAACATGCTTCATCTCATGAATGGAATGTGTTTCTAATCATGTCACTGTATATAAGTATTAATATCATATATATAGTTTAATTATATATTGAATCCACCTATATAAAACATGTATGTGTAGACGTATGTGTCCATATACCTAGAATACTAGTGATGGCTAGACCAGGGTGTAACTCAAACATCCCTAAAAAGTATAATGTGCCTATAATCTCATGTAATATGGTACATACCGTAAATACCAATAAAGTGAGATACTTCATGCTACAACACTCAGAATGGTAGGTGAGATACCATGAAAGAAATCTAATCATAGAATGCAGTGCCTCATCCAAATGTCCATATAGTATCATTATCATGAGATTCCATACTCAACACTCGATGTAAGGGAGCATGATGTCGTCATTCTCAACTAGTCTCTTACTGTCATATAACAACCTCTATAAAGAACATTATTATTAAAACGGGCATGGCACATTACCTCCCATACATCTCTTTTATCTAGCCCATATACATAAGTAATGAATAATTATTTATAACACAATACATAAGTCATTACCTCTTATGAATAACATTATCCAAGTTCAATTCCATTTGAAACATTTCAATTAATATAAATCATTTATAAATCATAAACAAAGTTCATGGTCTTAACGTCCCTTGGGGTCATCCCATTCAAAACAAATTGATTCATTAATAGTAATACATCCATCACGCTTAATGAAAACCATGTGATCAATTTAATTTAACTCATTTAATTAATTTAAAACATGAAAAAAATATTTATAAAATCAAGGGGTCACTTTGGGGTGACATGGTCCTTTGGGAACATGCCTAATTGGAAAAATCCTAGGTTAGGATGAACCCAACACTTAGGATGTGCCTTGGGTTTTGTGAACATTAATATATCAAGCGAAAACACTTTTTAAAACTATGAAGAAGACTAAAGAGGTGTTTCAGTAAAATTGGAAATTATCTACTAGGGTTAATTTTATGTGGCACACCAACGGGGTGTCCATATTTTTTGATTCCAACCTATAAACATCTAAACATTATTAAATAAAAATTTTCCTAGGAGAGTGTCAATTAGACATGATGGAATCAATATAAATGATATGCTCAGAAAAAGTGATCATGTGTCACATTGACACAATTAAAAAACATAAAAACTTGATGGGAAAATGACGTGTACACCTGCCTCAAGGCCATAGACGATGCCTCACTCAATGTTGGCCTCAAATTTGAAGCAGGTTGGAGGAGATCTAAGAAACGGTCCAATTACATGAAAATAGGGAAAATGATCATGTACCTAAATAGTACAACATATCTTAAGTAAATGTTATGAAAGAGGTAAGATACTAGGGGAGCTTAATGAGATATATCCATTGCTTTCGATAGATCGAATAACAGACCGGACGGAGAAGTTTCTTCAATGCTCAAGGGAGGGTGTTCTTGAGCGCAAAGGAGGAAGGAAACAAAGGATTTCCATTGGAGGGAGGAGAAGAAAAAGGGAAAAGGTTATAACTTTAAGTGAGTGGATTGGGGTAATTTTACCTCAAAATATCAAGGCGCATGGTTTCGCCTCACATTTTGGCCAAACCGTGCATAAATTATGCTTAGATCAGTGTTACTTAGGGCACACAACATGTTTAGGTGCACGGTTTGACTAACCATTCACAAACTATGAAGAATATATTTGTCTTATCTCTATAACTGGTCGCATGACCATTTTCCCTAGGTCATACGACTATATACTAACTATACGAACTAGTTTTTTCCTCTTTTAGAGATTTAAGCTTTGAATGTTCCCCATAAACCTATGTAACAACCTTGGTTTGATCATGACTCAATATTAGGACGATTTAAATAATTGAAATTGAAAAACTAACAATCTATAGATTAGTTTAAAAAAAGGGTCGTTACAATCTCCCCGCCATAATGCAACTCCCCCCCCCCCCGAGTTGGCCTTATAAGGGTGTAGTGGAACTATGAGAAAAAAATTCGGGTCCCTTGGATTTTATATCATCTTTCTCATCCCAAGTATCATCATATACTCAGTAATTTTTCTATGACACCCATACCAGAGGAATGGACCTTCATCAGAGTGTCTTTACACTCCGATCCACTAAACACACTCGATATTACTAGAAATAAGAATTAGTATCCAACTCCACACAATCAAGATGAAATACATGTGTTAGTTATAGATAGTAACGGTGAAGTTGGGATACATGAAAGACATCATAAATATACTGGTATGTTTAAGGATGTTACAACTAGTATTCCATTGGTTTGATCCATTTCAGAACCTCAAAGTGTCCAACGAACATTGATGAGATCTCATCCTACTTTATAATATTTCTATGCCCCATCATGGGTGAGACTCACAAGAACAACATGTTCTTTGAACTCTAAGTCAAGAGGATAGTGGTGTCTATTAGTATATCACTACAATCTGGATAGAGCTATCAACATGCACTTTCTGACCATGTATACCTCCTATGTAGTCTCTTACATTAGATGTCGTCCAAGCATTGGTTTTTTCACTACCTCTAGCTAACATAGAGGTGAGTGGCTAGGCCTACCATATAAGTCATTATAAGGATATATCTTGATTGTACAATAAAATATACTATTACAAGAGTACATGAAAAGGGGTAATTTTTTCTATCAAGAATCTCTAAATTCAAAGACACGTGAATGGATCTTGTTCTCTATAACCTTAATAGTATGTTCTATCTATCCATCTGACTATGGGTGATAGGTCGTGATCAGCAGTACCAATATACCCAAGACCTTATGTAACCCCTTCCAGAAACATGACATGAAATGACCATATCTTTTGTTAATAATAGAATAGGGAGCTCCATGAAGTCATAAACCTCTCCAACATAAAACCTTCCTAGCTCGTCTACCGATAAGGTCTATCACATATGTATGAAGTGTGTGACCTTCATAAAAAAATCAATGACAACCCATACTGTATTATTTCTATGAGGTGATATGGGTAAAACAGTCATGGAATCCATCAAAACATCATCCTATTTCACTCAAAAATGGACAAAGGATGTAGAAGACCTACCAGATGTTGATGATATGCCTTTATTTGTGGATTGATGGAACATCGAGTGATGGATTTAAGAATATCACATTTCATTCCAGGACACCAATATTGGTTCTGAATAGCTCAATTAATTTTGGTGAAATTGGATTGAACTACCCATGCTGAGGCATAAAATTCCCACATAAACTCCTCTTTTTTGTAATTTGGGAGACATACATTCCCAAGTAAAAATGTGTTATTATCTCCATCCATGGCCTAAACAAAAGATGCATCATTCTCTAAAATGATTTCCATTAGGACTAGTCCTTTCAAGTCATTTAACTATCACATTCCTCACGAATTATAGATCAGTTGAGGTCACCATTAAAGATAATATGATATTATGACTATGGTCCTCCTGGACCTCAATATGAATCTCTGGGAATAAGTAAATAAGATACCATTTTAAATTGGATTCCTAAATTTCCTATGTCTGAGCCTTATGTATCATAGTATTGTTAATAAATTTCTTTTTCCAGGTATATTGGAAAGCTCAAAATAATATATATTTAGATACATAACCCACTTGTGCTACCTAAGATTGATATCCCACAATGTGAATATATACATGAGGATTTTGAGATCAGTGATTACCAAAAAAATTAATTCCCAATAGATATTGTCTCCAACAATGTAAGGCCTGAACTATAAAAAATTTCTTGAAGTTGTGTATAAGGTAATTCAGCTATGAGTCCTCAACTGACTATACCTATACATGATGGATTAATCATCCAAAATTAGAACACATCCAAGCCCAATACCTTATGCTTTGCAGTATACCGTTAATCTCCTTATTAGATCTCTCAGAATTAATATCAGTGCTGAATTCAATCTACCTTTCCGCTACTCAAAGGATACTTCACAAGGTTATAACAAAACAAATGTCACAACGTTATTTTCCAAGCTCGTAAGTACCACTTCAAGGCATGATAAATATAATATGAAGAATATGTAATATCCATCAATCCCCAAGAAACTCTAAATTTCAAATAATATTTTGGGATGCTCTTAGAAAACAACATCTATCACTTTTTCTATGTCTACTGAAACTCTTGATACATAAATGATGTGACCCAAGAAGTGGATTTTTCAATTCAAAATTGGAATTTATTAAGATTATCATATATATGATGTTCTCTTAGTGTATTCAAAATTATCTCATGATGGGTTTCATTATCATTTCTAGAATGTGAATACACCAAGATATCATCAACTAATACAACCACAAATGTATCCAAATATTGGTGGAAACCCAAATTCATAAAATTTATGAGAACATCAAGATGGTATATGTGTCCGAACGACATTACCATATACTAGTAGAGACCATACCTACTCATGAAAGCTTTGTGATGTATTTATGAATTCTTTACATGAACATGTTTATAGAACAACCTTATATCTCTCTTTGAAAACACGTTTTCTCCTTAGAGTGGATCAAAGAGGCCATCTATTCGAGGTAGTGGATACCAGTTGATAATAATGAGCTAATTCAAATGATTTTAATACACAAGGAGTGTAAGGGTACTTCCTTACTTCATGGTGAAAAGGACCAATGAACCCCAATGAGAAGTACCAAGGCATATGATGCCATTAGCCTCCATTTCCTCCAATTATTTCATGTGCTCCATATGCTCAATATGTTCCATCCTATAGGGAGGAATGTTAATGGTGATGCTTCTAGTGATAGCTCAATAATAAACTCTACCTCTCTCACTGGAGGTAGACTAGATAAGTCTCCAAGAAATACATCTCTAAAATGATACATTATAGGATAAATGAATGTAGGTCATGACCACTGGTCTTCGAGGAAGAGGATGGTGATCTGAGCTGTTACATTACCTAGTCTCTACTTCTCGGGTCCTAATAATGTAACATACATATCCCATTCTCCCTTATTCAGGTTTCTAATAACCTCTAGTGATGTAAATGTCACCCTCCATTATTTCAGTCAATATGGGCTCGATAGGGAACTATACAGTCCATCCCGATGATTACATAAAAGCCTATCATGTTGAGTATGTAAAAATTTCATAAAAAATGTAATCACCTATCTCAAGAGGATAATAATTACAATGGATAATTCCCTTAGAACAGATCACTAGTGTGGTATTTGGAATCATAACACCAAATAAGTTCTTGATCTCATGACCTAGACACTTAGTGATTGCCAAAGATATAAAAGAGTGAGATAGGAAGGTGTAAAAAAGTAGATAATAAAGTCGAGGCCACTAGAATAGTACCTCATATAGTAGAAGGTTTGAATCTCTTATCATACAGAATAGGATGGACTACATTTAACTGGCTGCTGTCATAGGAATGAGTCCCTACCTCTCTTCCTTGATCAATCCTGCTATGTTGGTGCTGAGAATCATAAGTCTGACTACCTCTTCCTCAACTGCTACCTCAGCAAGATCAATTTGTGGTGTTCCAACTGCCTTCCTATTGTGATCCTACTAGCTCCACTCCAAAATGATGAACTATTGGAAATTTCTTATAGAAACATTGGATATAGAATATCCTGTCACAACCTCTACACTCCACTGGATCTCGCAAGCACTGATGCAACATGTGTCCCTACTTCCCACACCCGTAACAGATCAAGAATATGTCAACATGAGGATCCTAGCTTCTTCCACCTCAGTAAGAAACCTCAATGTGACTCTTGAACCGATAAGATGAACCATTACATGATTAATAACTCAAACCACCCTGAACCCAACCATCAAATTCCCTCAGATTTGTTTCTGTAATAAAGGCATGGTTGATGATTTCATAAATGGTTCCCTTTTGAAAACATTGACCTATGACTGGATGGAATAAACTAGATCATCCGCGAATTTCCTAATAGTCATAATATCATCACCATCTAGATAAGTAGTGAACCACTACAGTTATGTGAAACAAGAATAATATACTCCCCTACTGCAGTTTTGTGAATTCTCGATCTCTAGAAGCCTTTAGAGTCTTGGGAAAGAAATAATAATAGAAGATCATCTTCATTCCCTCCAAAACCATGTCAAAATGCTGATATTCCTAGTTGATTATCATGAACCAACCAGGTCATCCCTGAACTGGTCACCCGATCCAATATATGAAAAGGCCTGAAGGGCGTTCCTGATTCCCATAGGCTGACAACTAGTGTCGAGCATCAAAATTAATCATTTGGGAACTATTTGGCCCATAAAAATGACTAATAAATAAACAAATGTAAATAGAATGAAACAAATAGAACACTAGAAGAAGAAATAAAAATAAAATTGGGTGGTTAAACATACATCCAAGTGACCTCATGGGTAACAACAAAACATAGAATCACACTCGCTGCAAGAGAGATCCAAAACTAGAGGAACCTGAAACTAAAAAGTAGAGTAGGCATGAGCACCGAGATGCTCAGTAGGAATAAAAAAATACAACAAAACCCAATGGCCTTTCCTCTAAAAAATCCAAAACAATATAATTTTAAAAAAGGACTTAATAAAATAACATTTTTCATTATTGTCAAATTCAAGTAACAAGTTTTTGTTTTCAAATAAAGCATTTCTATCCCAATACATTTTCAAAATAGGTTCCTAGTATGCATGAACATTTCAATGTGACAAGAAACCAATTTAGATTATAATACGGTTTTCACAAATGAGACATCAAGAATAAAACAACTAAAATGAAAATCACATCACAAGCACCAGGGACAATACTTATAGGTAACATACACAAATTGAACCGTAAGAACCTCGTACCTCAGAGAAATGTGGTATAGAAACCATGACAACTCACATTCTCATCCACCATCCTCTAGTAGGGGACATCCATGTAACCCGAGTGGTCTCCAATCATAATCCAAATATTTCATTATTGTTGTAGTCGTCAAACCTACTAGACGAAACTGGGATGAACCACTTTCTTATTGTCTAGAAAACTACTCCAAGTCTGCCCACCTAGGTACTCAGGGTTACCCATGTGCTCTATTTCAAAATGTGGTGAGGTTTTATCAAGTGAACATAAATGAACATAACACTTTGTTTATCCAAAACCCATTCAACCTATCACCACCATTCTCCCTCCTTAATCACATACGCCCCATTTCCGTCACACAATAATACCCAAGCCTGTTTACTAGGCACATATCACAAATCACACATTCAACACACACATCATTTTCTTAAACAAGGGGGAATTCCTTAAGAAAGGGTTTTATTTTTCATAAACTATTTATAAGGTTCCAAATGAGCTTAATTACATACAAGGAACACTTTTTATAAGTAATCATTCGAATGGCCAAATACCTTTGGAAATATTAATTACCAATTCAAAACCACTTACGAAATTACTTTTCAAAAAAAGTCACTTAAGACCAATTGGCATTAGAAATACACTTCAATTTCCAAAACAATGGCATAATCATTTCTATAAACCACAACCAAATTTCATATCATGTGTATATAGAATAAATATAAAATATATTTTTTAAAAACAATCAAGGAATTATGGAATTCAAATTAAAGGCATAGGCATAGGGAACATACCTTAGGGTGGAACAAAACCAAACATTCAACTCTTGTCCCTGTATAACAAGAATTCCCCCCCCCACTAGGCATATACAATTTCAAATACATATAAGGACACATAGCCCCTATGTACACACCTGCATGGCCATGAACATGTGCAAGGGGATCCTTACAAATATGCTTATATGCATAAATTAGTCGCCACTCACCTACATATGCATTTTCATATATAGATATTGGTACACCAAGACCCATACATATATACTCACTTCCATGGATGGTTATACATGTAATGTGGGAAACCACACATATATATATATATATACTTACTTACCTAGGCACATGCAGGTGAGTCTCTTTAGACCTGGTGACTCGAAACCCAAAAATAGGGACCACACACTACACATATAATTTAATAAAACAATTAAACACTTAAAAAATATATAAAACAGTTCAAAACACACTCAATTTAAAGTAAAAAGAGCAACTTTAAAACCAAACGTACAGTAAAGAAACATTATAAAATACTTTCCATCTTTTAAAACAATTTTCAATACATATTGAGAAATGTACAACAAGGCTAACATGCTCAAAGTGGTACATTTCCCATAAAAATATATTTTCAACAAATAATCACCTAAAGTACCCACAAAAACATATTTCTCACCACTCAAACAATTTATTGAACACTTCCAATTATTTTCATAGCAAGGCACACACACACACACAAGTACCCCCATTAGCATACACAAACCCACTTTTTAAAACATATGCACACCAAAAAAATATCCAAAAATGTTTTAAACACTTTATAAGATTTAATAAACTAGTTTAAAATGTTATAATTGACTTCAGGTGGTATCAAAAGACTTTGAACACAAAAGAGCACTCAAAATCCTCTTCTATGGCCTAATGCACACCAATAACATGTCTAAACAGAATTTTCAGCCTGAGCGCAATATAATAAAACAATATTTAAAGTCTAAACATAGGTTTCCATCATGAACACACTCCATTCAATATAAATGTGCTACAAAATGGATCAAATGCATATTAATCTCCCTTAAAACCAAGTTCGCATTAAAAAATTTAATCAAAGACCATGTTGAATTAATTTAACTTGAAAAATAAATCACCAAATATTGATTATGAATAGAACCAACAAAATTTGGTGTTGAAACCCCCAAAATTTCAATGCGAAACTACTACCGCACGCCAATCACACCGAAAGAAAGAACAATTTGACCCTAATTCAAGCATTTGAACCAAAATCAACAAAATTGAACCAATAACAACATGAATCCCTAACCCAAATCCTACCAAAGGGTAGAAACAACCAATCAAATAGGAACACACCTGTGGTGATGGTGAAAAATGGATGGAAGAGAAGGATGGAGGGTGTCAGAGGTGAGAAGTGTCATAAAATCTAGACTTGAAGGGAAGTGGCGTGCGGCTGTGGGGTGTGGCACAAGGGCAGTGTAATGCGGGTAGGCCGAACGGTGCACAACGTCACCGGAGAGGGAGCAGGGGGATGATTTGGAGTATTGGTATGTGGTCTTAATGAAGGATATGGGTTGGAACGGTGGCGAATGGGGGAAAGGGAGGTCCGACATGGGGTAGGGTTAGGGGAAGGAGCACTGTGGCGCCAAGAGTGGGGGGGAAGAGAGGAATGAAAGGGAAAAAACAAAAAATAGAAATACAATATAATACAAACATAAAAAAGATCATAAATTCAATAATAATAATAGCTTAAATAGAATATTTAAAAAAAATAATTATAATAATTATAATAATGACAATAACATAATTAAAATGTTGATAATACTAATAATAATAATAATAATCTTAATCATAATATTATTATTATTATTATTATTATTAAACAACTCTAAAATCATTTAATTTTCTTCATTTTATTGTGTGTTCTCTTTATTGTTCATTCGGTTAATTAATTAGGTAACCACACACTGGGAAGTTTGCACAGTGATCTAGCGAAGCCACATGGTTTCGTTCATACCCTACCCATGCGTCAGACATTACCAAGCCAAAACGACCGTTTCATAGAAAAAGAGAAAAAAAAATTAACTGGGCCCATCCCACACTGTGACAATGAATTTCAAGATAGATAAAATTATAAAATAAAAAAACTATTATTTAAGAATTAGGGTGTGAAAATTCTCCCCACCACAAACACTTTCTACCCCCAGAAAGTCAGTCAGTCAAACAAGGAATCAAACTTGAGTTTGAAACTGAACGTGGCCAACGAAAACACAAACTTGGTGTGACCATTCATTCTATCTGTCACACTCGACCAGGTCTAAGATAAATTTCAATGAAAAGAGACATCAGGAAATGAGGATGGTTCTCCCTACCACAGGAACCCAACTAGTACAACCAACATTGAGACTCTAAGCATGGGCTAACTCTAGAACTACTAACCTGATCCAAAGAGGAAACTACCAAAAAATACCAAAACACCCACATATACCAACTCTCGAAGAAGGCACAACAAGATCCATGGTGGGTCTCCCCACCATTTATGAATCGACCAACTTAGGACAACCAGTGTAGACTGACATAGGAGCTTCCAACCCATACTAGAAACCTCTGACACATGGGGAAACCCACATAAAGAGATCAAACCAAACAATGAACTAAGCCACAATTCATCATTTTCGCAATACATGAGTATCTTCAAGTTAAAAATGACTTAAAGTAAGAATTACCCATGAAGGGTTAACCACACAAGAGAGACAACCATTCAAAGACTCGCATTTGAGGATGCACAACCACTAGAATAACAAGGAAATGAGTTCACCATGCCTTATTACAACAAAAGTGAGGGTATTAAATGAAAGAATACCACAATGATGAAATTAGACCTCTATGACTCATACACTAAAATATAACCTTCATGGATAATGAAACTACAATAGAGAAACATAAAATGTCTCTATCCTAGCATAGGAGGAAAAAATGGGGCCAAGATCCTCCATACACAAGGATATCCTGACTGTGTGGAAAGCTTCACTCTAATGCCTATGGGTAGATCTCTGATGTTTTGAAGCATTTGGTTCCCCATAGTCATGATCTAAAAAACAAAACTAAAACTTCACTTTCAGTAGTGCGACTTATAGAACCCCTTAAAATAACCCAAGAGACCACGTTGAATGAAACATATTTTCACTTAATAATGAAACATTCTTCTATTTTTTAACTAGAAAAGGTGGGAGACAAACCAAGAAGACTCGGGTGAGGTCCAAAATCAATAAAGGCTCTGGATCCACCCCTCAATTCAGAGTTTAGGTAGATTCATCAATGAAAATACTCAGAGAAACACTCATCTAGAAATTACATAAAACCCCGAAATACCTTGGTTTTGAAAATTTAAAGTCACCGATGACGACCAACACTGACGAAAAGCCTTCAAATGATGATGAAAAATAAATAAAAATTATTCATATTGACTGCACCATAATCAAACAAGGGAGTGGCCTAACTAATAAAATATGGAACTAAAAAGAATACTTTTTAGAAATAGGTTCCTCCCATTTTCTCTCCTCACCGGATGGGGACCCTTCCTAAACGACAAAAAGGAATCAGTCCTTGAACCTTGTAGGAAGACCCCACATAAGAGAAACTTTAGGGGATTCCATGATACTACATATAGAGAAAAGATAACCATCCTCTTGAAATTCCTGACATAATCCTTTACCATTCGTTGACCTTATTGGACACTCACAAGCTCAACCACTTTCATCACCATCACTTCCTCAAGTATAAACCATCGGACAAAAGTGGTCTTAAACATCTTCTAATAAATCCCATCGTGCAATGACGCTAGGATTATATCCTTAAAAAAATCAAAACATTAACTTTTATATGAACTTGAACCAGCATAAGCTCTTGTATATTTGGGAGTTTCCAATAACCTGATAACTCCAATGATTTCACCAAGCTTGTCTGCTACATTCAATAAATCACAATCACCATCGATGATGGACAACAACCGAAAAGAACTCAATTCCACCACTCAGCGAAGAGTCTGGGTGGAACCAAAAACTAAAAGAGACTCGCTAGAATCCTCTAGGACATTTCTAGGAATCATACTAAAAAATAAGAAGCATGAAGCGAGCTGAAAACTCATCACAAATAAAAATTATACACATCAATACCAAACCAAAACCCAATCACAAATCACAATTTCAACCCCATTTTCAGCATGTAAAACCCAAATTCCTGTGAAAAAAAGTATTCTAAACATAAAAAGAAAACACTAAAAATATTCTCACTCACCATTTGAAAACAGTGAAATCACCTCTTTTAAAAAACTATTTTTCAGTAAGAAAATCAACTTAAATACCCACCATAGGTATTCCAGGAAGTCTTACACATACATATCCCTATTCTATCTCATGTACCCATCCACACATTCCACCACTGTTCCACTTTCCACATATGTACCTCCATTTATATGATCAATCATAGGAATACTATGGGTCAATTCCAGAAAATTCCCATTTCCAAAATAGATCATTCAGTATAAAGAAAAAATTCCCAACCAATTTGAAAATATCACTTATCATTAAAGAAAAAAATTTACAAATTCCCAAAAAAATTCCATCCCACGTTCAAAAAAGAGTTTTCATAGTCCAAAAACAACTTCTAAAAAACATTTTTTCCCATTGAAACTACACATTCCATTAAAAGAAAACAATTTCCATTAAAAAAACATTTTACCACCCAAAGACTACATTCCCTTTTGAAATCATTTTTTCCATGAACCATTTTCATTGTTGACATCCTCTAAAGTCAGCAAAAACTAATCCCAAACATAAATCACATCAAAACATCCAAAGATAAGGAACTAGTGGTTGTGCCATCCCGGAAACATGGTATAACAGACCGTACACTCGAAGGTAATCAACCACATGAAGTATCATGAACCTTGCACTCAGGTTGTACATGGGTCGCTACTCTATGCAAGACCATCACATAACACTAACTCAATCCTTTTGTCGTAACTTATCCACACATACCAAGAAAAAATAAAAATCCCAGAATACACTTGGAAACTCGAGGATTATAATGGGAAAGGGTTCATGGTGTCCTTCATGCCCCTACCTTCCAAGTCCCAACACACCTAATCACCAAGATACCTGACACCCCAAATAATAAGGGCCTTCTATGACACCATTTTTTTAAAAAACAACCAGGTCAATCTTTAACTGGTCACCCGAGCCAATATGTGACATGGTCCAAAGGGTGTTCTAAATCCCCACGGGCTGGAAACTAGTGTCGGGCATCAAAAATATATAGTTGTGAACTATTTGGATCATAAAATCATGAAAAATAAATAAACAAATGTAAACATAATGAAAAAAATACAACACTAGTGGCATAAATAAATATAGAACTGGGTAGCTAAACATACCTCCAAGTGACCTCGTGGGTCACCACCACACGTAGAAGCACGCTCACTGCAAGAGTGATTCAAAACTAGAGGAACCTAAAACTAAAATGTAAATTAGGTTTGAACACCAAGATGATTGGTAGGAATTACAAAATACAATAATGACATATTCCATTTCCTTCAATAAGTAATCCAAAACATTCAAATTTAAAAATAAGACATTATAAAATAATGTTTTCTAATTTTTTCAAATTCAAGTAACAATTTTTCACTTTCATGTAAAGCATTGCACCCCCACTAAATTTTAAAAATAGATTCCAAGAATAAATGAAAATTTCAGTGTGACAAAAACCCATTTAGATTAAAATATGGTTTTCACAAATGAGATATCATATATGAAACAACTAAAATTAAAATCACATCACAAGATCCATGGGAAAAACCTATAAGTAACTAGCACAAATAGAACCCTAGGAACCTCATACCTTAGTGAAATGTGGTATAGAAACCACAACAACCCAAATTATCGTGCATGAGACACTAGTTGGGGACATCCCCACAACCCAAGTGGTATCCAATCATAATAAAAATATTTAGTTAGTGTTGTAGTCTTCAATCCTACTAGATGAAACTGAGACAAACCACTTATGTATCATCTATTATACTAGTCCTCGTTCTCTCACCAATGTACCCTGGATTACCCATGTGCTCTATTTCAAATGGTGGAAAGGTTTTATCAAGTGAACATAAATGAACATAACACCTTCTTTATCCAAAACCCATTCAACCTCTCACCATTGTTCTCCATCCTTAAGAACACCCCCCCCCCCTTTTTGTCACACAATAATGTACGAGACTCTTTTCTAGAAACATATCACAAATCAAATACTCAACACACACATCATTTTCTAAAATTAGGTGTCATTCTTATAGAGAGGTTTTTTTTTATAAACCATTCTTAAAGTTCCAAACAAGATTAATTATATAAAAGGAACACTTTTTACAACTAACTATCTGAATATCCAAACACCTTTGGAAATATTCATTACCAATTCAAAACTACTTAGGAAATCACTTTTCAAGAAAAGTCACTTAAGACCAATGGGTGTTAGAGATACATTTAAATTTCCAAAACAAAGTCATAATCATTTATAGATACAACAACTAGATTTCATATCAGGTGTATATATCATAAATATAAAACATATTTTTAAAAAAAAAAAAGAAATTATGGAATTTAAATTAAGGGCATAGACATAAGGGACATACCTCATGGTGGAACCAAACTGAACATTCAACTCTTCGCACATTATAAGAAGAAGCTACCACTCCCCCACTAGGAATATGGACTTTCAAATACATATAAGTAATCCTAGCCCCTATTCACACACCTGAATGGCCATGAACATGTGCAAGGGGATCCTTACACATATGTTTATATGCATATACTAGTCTCCAATCACCTATGTATGAATTTTCAAATATATACATGGAAACACATATCCCCATACATGTATATTCACGTCCATGGGTGAGAATACATGTAACGGGGGATCCCAAATATATATATACTTACCTATACACACGCAGGGGAGTCGGCTTAGACCCCAGGACTCAAAACCTTAAAACAAGGACCACACACTACATATATAATTTAATAAAAAAATAATCACTTAAAAAATCTATAAAACATTTTAAAATAGTACATGAAGGGTTTTTACCAATAACACACCCAATTTAATGTAGAAAATACACTTTAAATCCAAACATACAACAAAGAGACCTTAAAACATATATTCCAAATTTTAAAACAATTTACAATACATATTGAGAAATACACAACAAGGCTAACATGATCAATGTGGTACATTTCCCTTCAAAAATCCTTTTCCAACACACATGCACCTCAAGTATCCACATAATCACATTTAACATTACTCAAAAAATTGATTGACTACCTCCAATTATTTTCACAACAAGGCACAAACACCCAAATATGCCCATTTGCGTACTCATACCCACTTTTTAAAACATACGCACTCCAAAAAAATATACAAACATGTTTCACACACTTTATAAGATTTAATAAACCACTTAAAAATTTTATGAAACATCTCCAAGTGGTATCACATGACATTGAACACAAAATCCCACTCAAAATCCTCTTCTATGGGAAAACGCACACTAATAACATGTCAAAACCGAATTCGTAGCCCTAGCGCAACATAATAAAACACTAATAAAATACTATACATTGGTTTCGATCATGAAAGCACTCCATTCCATATTAACGTGCTACAAAATAGATCAAATGAATATTAGACTCCCTTAAAACCAAGTTCACATCAAAAAATTTAATCAAATACCATGATGAATTAATTTAACAAGAAAAATAAATCCTCAAATAAAGATTATGCACAGAACCACAAACATTTGGTGTCGAAACCCCCAAAATTTCGCTGTGAAACTACCACTGCATGCCAATAGAACCACAAGAAAACACTAGTTTACCCTATTTCAAGCATTTGAACCAAAATCATAAAATCAAACTAATCACATCATGAATCCCTAACCCTAAAACATAGAAAAAGGTAGAAACAACCAATCGAAGAGAAACACACCTATGACGAGGGTGAAAATGGATGTCCAAGAAGGATAGAGGGTGTCATAGGTGAGTCGTGATAGAAAATTGGAACAATAAGGTAAGTTTTTCATGACTCTAGGGTGTGGTGTGATGGTGGTACGATTCGGGTATGAAAAACGGTGTAAGGCATCATCGAAGAGGGAGCACGGTGGGGCTGAGCTGGAGCACTAGGGCATGGTCTAGCTGAGGGATATAGGGTGGAATGATGACGAAGGGTGGAAAGGGAGGTCTGATGTAGGGTAGGGTTAGGGGGGAAGGAGCAATATGACTCCAAGAGAGGGGATATGAATAGAGGTACGAAAGGAGAAAAAGAAATAGAAAAATAAAAGGAAAAGGTAAATAAAAGAAAACCTTAAAAAAGAACATAAATTCAATAATAATAAAATATTAATAAAAATATTTACAAAAAATAATTATTAAAACACAAATAGTAAAAATAAATTAATTAAAATATTAATGATAATGATAATAATAATATTGTGATTATTATTATTATTATTATTATTATTAAAATAACTCTAACATAATTTTATTGATTTCAGTTTACTTTTTATTCGCATTGTTATTCATTTGGTTAATTAATTAACTAACAATGCACCGATCAGGCCACACAGCTTTGTATGTGCCCTGCCCATGCACTGGACATTGCTAAGAAAAAAATCCCATTTATCAGTAAAAGCACAAAAAATTAACCGGTCCTAGACCCCACCTCGACAAAGCATTTCAAGCCAGATAAAATAATAATTTTTTTTTAAAAAAATATTATATAAGAATCATGATTTAATAGTGATTATTTCCCACCACTTCATGGATGAGCCACATAGCATATATTCTCCAAACAAGGCCCTCCTCTCTGGAGGAATCTATAGATGCACGAATATAGATAGGATTTCTTTGACCCAAAACTCTGCAGCATGTGTTCCTCTATCCCCCAAGGTGTGTGGATGCTACTAGTGAAACTGATGAGTCAAGTACTCCATAATAGGAACAAATAAAACTAAACCTTTCATAGAGTAAATCATACATACCAAACCCTCCTAAAACTATGCATTAGTTCCCATATTAGGTATATGATGAGGATCCACTCGTGGCTCTGTAAGAGGAATCATTGGTGGCTCGTTTTCCACCACCTCAGGGACATATACCTTCAGGGAGTGATGCCTTAGGACATCATGACGGCATGAAACTTAAATTATAAACACATGACTCATATGTTTTTCAAGAAATGGAGAACTTTTCATTTAAGAAAACAGGATAAGAGAAAATCCTTCTTATTGAGAAAACAATGCCTCTCAGCATACATAATAATATATGTCTAGATTAAATAATATACCATAACTAGCCATAATAACACAAGAGACATCACACTACCCACTACTAAGGTTTGGTTCAGGTCTAAGTCTTTGTTTTATAGGTATAAGAAAACCAATTTCACTTTAAAATTCATATTCATTTGGGATTTTTGTCTTGGTTAACTATATAAATAACATTAAAATGTTTTTATTAGATGGTATATCACTTTCAATCCATATGGGACCAAACTCATTATGAACAAAAATATGACATCCAGTAAACTCACACCATCTCATGTTCCAACACTTGTGATAAATAGTCCATGGATCAACATGCCATAATTGATTGCTTAAGGTGTATTCTTTAATATATTTAAGAAAAAATGGTTAGTATAATGAAGGAACTTTATGTATAAATAATTTTTACCAACCCCTACAACAAGTTTCATCACAATTCAATAAAATCATGGAACTAATATACACAATTGGAAAATGGATGCTAAAAATATACAAGACACAGAAAAATGAATGACATACTATTCTTAGTGTTCCTAAAAATGATGCATGTAATAATTATCCTTACCTTTATATCATTGTTCCAATGATGAAATAAATCCTCAATAAGAACAATAATAATAACCATAACATATCATGTGCATCACCCAAAGGTGAAATGATATCAAAATTAATAAAAAAATAAAAAAATAGTTATAATTCAGGAAAATTTTCCTTT
Organism: Viscum album; assembly: GCA_963277665.1. Taxonomy (NCBI): domain Eukaryota; kingdom Viridiplantae; phylum Streptophyta; class Magnoliopsida; order Santalales; family Viscaceae; genus Viscum; species Viscum album. Next base: position 1,295,006,143 of record OY728140.1, on the reverse strand, counting down.
AACTCAAACATGGGTTCTCGATGCACAAGAATGACTTGTGACCAAGATCCAGTCATTCCCAATCTATAATCTATTGTCTCTAAATTGTAAAAAAAGAAGATAACCGCTCGGATTCCAGTTTCTATAATCCTGAACTGGGGTCCACTTAACCCATGCCCCATGTCAGCAGGTAACATGGTCTCAAGCGTTCCTCCCCATACTCTAGAGAGAACTAACTAGCAGAAAAGGTGTAATGGTTTTACAATGGGGATATTTTACCTTTATATTTGAATATCACAATAGATATAATCAGATACAATCAATAACATAAGCATAATATAAATAGATAGAATCAATAAACTATAGAAGAATAAATAGAAAACTGAATACGTATGTAGTGAAAGATAATATACTAATAATATAATAAAAAAATGTATGGTAGTTTTTGATACATGGATTCGGAGAATTCCAAAATATAGAAAGGAAATAGGCAGATACAAGCATGCTATACAATAATACAAAAGAAAAAAAATAATAAATCCTTCTTCATAATCATCCTGAATAATTCTCATTCCACTTCTCATAAGATCTATATAATCAAAAGAATATCACAACCTATTTTAGGGAACTTTCCATTATAAATACTTACAGACAGATAATTTTTTCGGGTACCAAAGTTAACTTGAGTAGGGTGTGATATAAAATCATAGTAGACCACCACAAACGGTGTCATTGTGTTATCCAAGTAGTGCTCGTAACTAAACAATGTGCAGGTATAAGAATAATATTAAAACAATGCTAAAATAAATAACCATCCAGCTCATGAGCTTATAAGACACTTAGTAGGTCTACCTGCTTCATATTAGGGTTGGAATGTGTGTATTCTCATTTCACTATATATATATATTATTAATATAATATATATAGTTTAATTGTAAATTTCATCCACTTATATGAACCATGTACATGTAGATGTAAGTTTCTATATACCTAGAATACTAGTGATGGATGGACCAGGGCATAACTCAGACATCTATGACCAGTCTAATGAGCCTATAATCTCCTGAAATATGGTATATTCCCTACATCCAAATAGAGTGAGATATTTCATGCTACAACACATAGGATGTCTAGTGATTCTCTATGGAAACACTCTAATCATGGAACATGGAACCTCATCCCAACTTCCATTTAGTATCACTGGCCTGATATGTTATACACAATTCCTGATGTAAGGGAGTGTGATTCCATCACGCTCAACTAGTTCCTTAATGTTGAATCACATCATCTATATAGGTACATTATAATTATAACCAGCATGGGGAATTACATCCCATCCATATGTTTTATCTAGTCCATATACATAAGTATGGAAGAATCATTTATAACATAATACATAAATAATAACCTCTTATGCATTCCATTATCCAAGTTCAATTTCATTTAAATCATTTCAATTCATATGAATCATTTTATAAAGCATAAACAAATTGAATGGAATTACCATCCCATGGGGTCATTTCATTTAAAACCAATTGATTCATTAATATGAAGGAATCCTTCTTTGTTAATGAAACCCATGCAATCAAATCAATTTAACTCATTAAATTTTTTTAAAACATGGAAACACCATTTATAAAATCCAGGGGTCACTTTGGGGGTTAAATGGTCAACATGGAACATTCCTAATTAGAAAATTTCAAGGATAGGGTAAACCAAACACCTAAGTGGTACTTCGAGTTATATGAACAATAATGGATTAAGAGAAAAACAACTTCAAAACTAATATAGAGACTAAATAGGTGTTCTGGGAAATTGGGAAATAAACTGCATGGGCCAATTATAAGTGGAAAATCCAAGGGGTGTCCATAACTGTGGCAACCAACCTATAAAACACTAAACAATATTCAATAAACATGTATCTATGTGAGGGGGTCAATAAAACAAGGAGGAATAAATATAAAGGAGAGGCTCATTAAAATCCATCATGCGGCACAATTTCATACTTATGAGACATCAAAACATGATTGGAAAATGATGTGACCACCTACCTCAATGTTGTAGATGAATCCTTTCTCAATATTAGCCTCAGATTTGAAGCAGGTTAGAAGAGATCTGAGAAATGGTATTATTCCATAAAAATAGGGAAAATAATCCTATACCTAAATAGTGCAATGGATCCAAAGTAAAACTTATATATTAGGTAAGATACATGGGGGCTTTCTGATATAGATCCAATGCCTTCGACTGATCAAAGAACAGACACAAGATGGATTAGTTGCTTCAATACCCAGGTGAGAGTGTTCTTGAGCTCGAAAGAGGAAACAAACCTAGTCCAGCTACATGATGGAGAATAATAAAATGGAAAAGGGTATAACTATATGTTAGGAGAAATGGTTATTTTATCTCAAAATATCAAGGTCCCTGGTTTGGCTACACAGTTTGGCCAAATAGTGCACAAACCATTCTTAGTTCACTTCATCAGGGGGCACACCACATGGTTAGGTGTACAGTTTGACAATCCATACACAACCCATACAGAATGGATCTATCTCACATCTACAATTTCATGAACTACTGTGTGCCTGGTTCACATAGTTTTAGACAAACTATGTGACCCAGTCTGTTTTTCCACTTTTAGACCTTTGGGCTATGAATGTTCCTGGGACGTCCCCATTACCTCTTTATCTTGATTATGACTCAATATTAGTGTTTTTAAAGAATTAAAATTGAAAAAATAATGATCCATAACTTCATTGAAAATATGGGTCGTTACATTCTAAACCTCTTCATATAAATAGCTGTATAATGATCCATTTGGATACATGAGTCGAACCTATTATTTTATAAGAAATCTACCATAAGAATATGTTGTTCATATCCACTTTTAATGTCAATCAATCATACTCTTTTCACATCATCATGTTTCTAGATATTCCATTTATATTTCTGTCATTTTGGGGATAAAAATTCATACTAAAGTTTAACTTAGTGTTTATATCATGTTGGAAACTTTCACAAAAATTATATGTAAATACCATGGAACAAGTATCTCAGAGTCAATGTATAATTTATTAAATTAGAATGAGATACATTTAATCACATCCCAAAGGATAAAATATTTTAGTAGTCTTGGTAAACTAGATACATACTTGAATTTCACATTATATTTTAAACCTAAAATATACAAAGTGTTTTCTCTGTTAATACTATTATTCCCCTTATCATATCCCTACAAATAAATCTCATAACACGTCATGGTATCCTATGGAAAATAAAACATAAGAGAGGGGTGATCTCAGATGATTAGTAATGGTATGAGTACAATGGGATATATGGTGAATATATAAGAATAATAGATACGGAAAAGGTAAAAAACAGAAGCACATTCCATATAATTAATAAATTGAGCATAATATGGGAGAAAAAAATGATTATCAAATAAATCTATATAAATAAACACATTATCTTGAAACTTATCAATAAATATTTTAACTAATTTAATAATCACATGGATATCAATAAAAAATATCATAATGAGTGAATGCATAATGATGGACATCTAAAATTGTTAATACAATTCACAATATATTTTAAAACTATAAGTATAAACATGTCTAATATAGCCAAATTATTTCTCTCATGAGACCTATCAATGCATTGAGAACCCAACCATAACTGAGCCTCATACATCAATTAATATGTAAAATTCATTACTCATATGAAAGGAGTTAAACATTAACAACATAAACATTTGTTTTAAAAAGTAACATAAGAAATGTTAATACTTTCTGCCAATCAAATAAATATAACCACAAGCCATCCAGAGAAACATGGTGAATGGTAAAAAAAATGTACGTCCTTAGTCAAACTAATTATAAAAATTACAAATAAATAATAAATATGATTTCAAAACAATATATCCCAATTGTATAATATGTAAAATAAATGTTTTATTTTATTGATGAATAGAAATAACAAAAAAATCTCAATAAAAACATATTTGTGGAAATTAACCATTTCAATTGGAATATATTTTTTAAAATAGATCAAAAAATATTTTCAAAATAATTTTATTTTAAAATAACGTTTTAAAATATATCAAATAATATTTAAAACATTGAGTGGTCATGATAGTTTAAAATTATGTTCATGTGGTAAGCATTAAAATAAAGATTCCATTCAAATTTTTTGATAAAATTAAAATGGGCCATGTTTTGAAAATTAACTAAAGATTAATTTCAAATGATTTTTTAAATAGTCAAAATGGGTAAAAATTTATTCCATAATTCATTTTTAAAAGGATAAACAAAATTTGAAGTCATTTTTAGAAAACATGGCTTTTAATGAAAAATGAATTTCAATCGAAGAGAAATAAAGTTGGACTTTTATAAAAACTTTTATCAATCATTTTAAGAGACAAAGTGTGTACAAATGGTACTATTTATTGAAAACATTAATGAATTACTAGAGGATAATAAAATATATCAATTTTAAGATATAAATATCAAATTATTCCCCCAAGGAAGACTTAAACAAGAACAATTTCAAATAATGAGGAGATTTTGAAATAAACCTTAACCACATTGGTAACATATGAATCATAATGTAGAAACCCATATTTTTCCATTATAAGGGTTCGGAATATTTTAATATATATTTCCAGAGTTAAGTGATATGACGGCATGTGATTCTGAAGCAGGGAGTGCCTAGAATAAATTATTCCAAAATATTAAGTATATAGTATACTATGCACATGAAAAAATAGGATACCTCTCAAACGGTAGCTCGAATTAGAAATATGAGGCCAAAGTTGGGTCTGGATTGTGGTGTTTACCCTAGGTAAGACATAACATTTTTCACCATGGACATTCAATAGAAAATACCATAGAGGTCATTTTCTTAAATAAAATAATTTAATTTAACTATTTTGTCTCAAACACTGAATCAAATATCATTCAATCATAAACTCAGATTGAAAATATGAGACCTTTATTGAGTTTAAAAATTGGTATTTTTCCTAGTTGAATAATAAAATTAAAGGTCGTGATGGTTTCGGTTTTTTGTGCCAAGAGGGATGGATATAAATAAGGTAAAGTGATACAGATTAGAGTAAAACCCTAATATCTCTCTTTATCCCTCTAAACACATAGTCTCTCTCTATCTCTAACTGTTCTTCATTATTATTCACCCGAACGTGGATAAAACTCATCAAAATATTTGGTAGATCAAAGCAGGAGCATCATAGATGCATCGCCGACAATGAACAGTAATATCAAGGTAGGATTTATCACGTTTATGAGTTTTGTTTTAGTTTTGCCTTCAATTAACCAATTTATGCTTAAATGTTTGTTTTTCTATCATCTAATAGTCAATGCTCGCACAAACACGACCATCAATCTATGTTTAAACTATCATTCTCCATACGTTCATCATGGTTATCCATTGACAACTTTTGGGTGCATAAGATCATTGTTGGATTGATGATCGAATGTCATTGTAGAGAATTAATTGTCGCAAGGGTCCCCTATCTGGTGATAGAATCATAATAGGGCAACCGGATTGAGCCAAATAGTTTACGGAATGAATTGTTGGGGTACCATCGGTGCAGCGGTGGGCAGTGGCCTGGATATCTATTGGGTGAGGCCATGCTGTGCGACCCCAGGCGGTGACCGATGACAAGAGACACATGGTTAGCAACTAGCTCAGGGGCTGGGCTAGTAGCCCGAGTTGCATCTCGGGTCGACCTAGGGTCAACCAATAGTCATCATCAATGACATCTACTGTGACATGATTGTAATGTCCCAGACCTGATGATCCACCAGAACAGTGCTAAATGGGTCGGGTGTTACTACCTTAGGCGCATCTCCTTGAATGCAAAAGGCTTCAGACTAACAGCAAGGGTGTCAATAGGTATAGTGGAGAGGTTATACCCTCTTATAGGACAATAATAGTATTGTTATGAGTGTAATAATAAAACATTCACCAGTAATAAGGACTCCGAAGACTCAAACCAGATTTTTATAGAGGAAGCACATCCAATATCAATAAACACCCGAAACAATATATAAACAAGTGTTGTGTAAAGTAAATATGAAAACATGTTGAACACCACTTGTAACTAAAAAAAACCAATCATGCATCTATAGCAGGTTAGACATGTCAATATTAAAAGGACGCTAATGGCTGACCAATAGAAGCTACAATAAAAAAGTAAGAATTCTGATACATAATGAGAGCTAAAACCAAAGTAAACTCCAGCTAAGAATGACCTCAAGGTCCATATTATTCTCCATTACAAACATCACCACAGTAGAGATCCTATGGCTGAACCTTTTTCTACATGAAAGTTCGTAATTTCTAAACGCATCCCGAAGGGCCCTTGTAGTGTGTGAGATGAATCTCAGTAGGATACACCCAATGGTGCGTGCCTAATATAAGTGTTTAAGTAGGCAAGCATTTATAAAGAAATCATTAAATAGTACGATGTTCAAAAAAACATAAACTCCACTGGTGCTCAGTAGCCACCATGGAGTGTCACCTGGATACTTCCTACACCAAAATATCTGATGTAAATAGAGTACTTGGCCCATGGCCCAAGTAACCATATCATCACAAATCCCAAGTGAACCCTCTAGTTCCCCTCAATCACATAACCTGACACCATGTGCCTCTTGACACCTCGTGTCTCAAGGTACCGATGCCCCAAAAGAACACCCTAACAAAAGTAACTTAGATAAACACGGATGCCTGCTTCAAATGAGTAACTAGATGGACATTGATGTCTGCCCTCAAATAAAGTAACTGGAGGGACATCGATCTCTACCCCCAAATAATGTTTCCTGACCCATGGCCTCAATCGTGGCAAGCCTTATCCTCCAACCTGATAGCCTCATCACTATCTCATGAAAGCTCCTCACCTTCCATGGCACTTCCTACAGAAATCACCCCCAAAACAATAGTATCAAAACTGCAACTATCAGGGCCCTCTACCCACATGAGTGGTCAAAACCACCTCATCACGAAGTCTCTGTGTGTACAGACTACTGAAATCATGGGTGAGAATTAATCACTATAATAGTACATAGGCCACAACATCTCTAGCACCTCATGCCCCTTCGACCCTATCACTTAGTATCTGATGGCCTTTCCACCCAAGTAACATGAGCAATTCCCAACCTGACAGTCTCACTACCTCAATCTCGACATCCATGATGCTCAATCCCATGGTTAGAACCACCCAATGTAATCTGGTCCAACCCAACCTGTGATCAACATCACTCATGAAATATTTGGGCTATGGCCAACACAACCATAAGGGGATCCGGTACATGAAATTCAAAAATTACATATATAATAAAAAAGGATCACTTTTAAATAGGAAAAACAACTAAACGGGTGAAATTCTCTAACAAAGTAATGTCCCATACCAGCACTGAGGTCTTTAAAGCCTCAAACAATTAATACCATACCTTAACAAATTAAACCCAATATTTTAATCAATACAATTCATTTTAACACATTTGGCATACCCAGTCAAAATGCCCCAATTGATAAACGACCCCTCGCTCGGCCCCGCTCAAGAAAAACAGGTAAAAGGGAATTCTCAAAGTCATCCCATAGGTCTCATAATCAATTTAACATGTTAAATCAAGTATAACAAGGTCTTTCTCAAAATACCCAAATACGTGCTAAATTCCACGCCACCCAAAAGTCCTCAAAAATACGAAAGGAGGTATGGACCACCTAACTCTTACATGAATAATGATCCCTCTCCAGTATCAGTCTCCAATTCGGGCTAAAACAAGGTAGATCTACAAAAGAATAAAAAATGCCAATACCAACATAACATGGTTTATAACATATCTCAATACGAACTTCTCAAGTGGAATAAATTCTTTACTGAGGGGGTTCCAATGGATCAAGAGGTTTTTGAGTCCATCTTTAGACTAAAGAACAAGATCAATTTGATGTCCTGACCTCATGTTTTTCGAGGGTTCTATCTAGAACCTGAGAAACTAGGATACATTCCATTTTAAGCGGGAAAAAAATAAATTACACAGTGTGTACTTATATATACACATTGTGTGGGTTGATTAACTATTCTAAAGACAGATGGCCTACTTTTCCAACATTCCAACATGAATACATGGTGTGTACCTAAGGGTACAAATCATGTACTTGGTTTTCCTTCTATTCTTTGTCGACTTCACCAAACACCATGTATTTTCCTCATACATAGCTAGATTACACGGTGTGTTCTAGAAGTACACGACGTGTACTTTGTTAAACATTTCTACCCAGCCAACACGCCCACATGCCATGTATCGAATCCACACATGGACAAGGGTATGGGACGTGTACTTAGGAGTACACGACATGTAACCCTACAATTTCTAGAACTACTCATTTTCCCCAATTTTCTAAAAAAAACTCCAAAATTGAAAGAAAAAGAAACATGTACCTCAAATGAACAACCGTGTTCATACCAAAATCCCCCCATAAAGAAATTATTCTTCTAATTTCATTCCAATGGTGGTGAAAAATAATTCATAAAAAAAATTCCAAAACTCAAATCAAGCAACCACTCACTAACCTATTTCCGGACTCATGGTCCTCTCATGATGCTTCATCACTCCTACACCACATTAGGTTCTTCCGTGTTTCTCCCAACACCCAAAAATATCCACACTACATAGGTTTCCACCTCAATGAGGTATTACATCCCATGGATTCTCAAAATAAAACATGATACATTGAACCTCAAGTAACCCACATCCTTGATGCCCCGATGCTCGCGACACCTCAAGAAACTAGCATCCCATGGATGCTCTGATGCCCATGTAATCTCAAGTAACCCGTATCTAACGATTACCAGGATTCCAGGCACCTCATATATACATACATACACCCACACCCACACACACACACACAGATATATATATATATATATCACGCACCCGATATGGTGCTAATCCCACTGACCAGTATCTTGTTAGTCCACATATATCTTGTGCACCTCGTGTACGCAAAAAAAAACATGCCCCAAAAAGCTATTCCAACCCATGAGAAACAAAATCGGTCATGGCCCCACATGGAGTGTACCTTTAATCATCATCGCATAACCAGCCTTCTCAGCTCCAGGTAGCTCCACAGCATGCACCTAGCCCGACACACGACTGCCTGAAGCATGTCCTCATTATGGTACTACGCTAGTCACCAGCCAATGACCCCTTAGTTGGGTCCCACTATCTCTGTCTTTTCCTCCACATGCAACTGAAACTTGGATACCCTCTCTTGGTACTGAACCTAGACCAACTCTAGATGCCACAGCCTGTCTCAGTCCCTGATTATAGGCCAACAGAGATGGTTTACTACAAAACCTCCCAAGATTCCCAACCAGTCCACATGCCTTCCACTCTTTTAGAGTCATATCTCACTGAGTCCGAACATTCTTTGTGATCCCATATTGAAATCAAACCACTTATGAACTACCACGTGGTGGTCTAGAAGACTTTTTGGCCTGACTACCCTGATAAAACTCATCCCGAACTCGCTTCCTACTACATGAATTGTCACCTGAAGTTGTTGTCTGGCCAATATAGGGCCTATCCCTCTGGTTTCCCTCTGGGATGAGCACCAAATTCACCGCCTCTATGAATGAACCTATCATGAAGATATTTACATAGATCTGAATGGTGTGTCATAAGACAACCTCGAAGTGCCTCACCCTTTCCATGTCATCGCTTACAATATCAGGTTCCAAGAGAGACAACTCAATAAAGATGGATGCATATTCCATGACCGACATGTCACCCTAATGGAGGCTAAAGAACTCATGGTCTCTCTATTCCCTTAGAATCTCTTGGAAAAAGTGCTTGAAAACTCTATCCTCAAAGTTCTTCATAGCTATTCCCACATGTCTGCGAGCTTGTACCTGTACATCCCACCAAAACTTCACAGGTCCACTCAGCGTGTACATCGCTAGCTAGACCTTCAACTCAGGAGGCATATCGATCTGCTCGAAGAACATCTTCATGCTCTCTATCCAATTATCAGCCGCCTGTGGACCACCCTCACATTGAAAATGTGGTAGGTGCTGTGACTAGAACTCCCTCACCAGATATTCCATATAGGTATTTTTACCTTGCGTGCCTCTATCGATCTCCTATAAGACACATACCCATCTAGTTCAGAGCTGCTCATTGAGCCACCACCTAAACACTACCAAACCTGGATGCTTCCCTACCTCACTGAATCCTGAACCTAATCATTTCCTTCAACTTGTACCTGTGTCTCATGTTCTACTTGTCCCTCAAGTGACAGAACTGAGTCCTTCTCCTACGACATTGTACTATCTTCCACCCGACGATCAATTTGAGTTTTCTAGAAGTAACCCACTGAATACCATAAATGTTCAGACAACCCATATATATATATATATATTCAACATAGATAGGTAAATTCGTAAAGAGGAAGAATATAATAACTACCCTTAATCTGCTTTATCACAATCCATGACCACAGCATCTCGGCCTTATGGACTCCCTGCCCGCCCCTCAACAGATCCAAGTATCAAAAGTACCTCGGGCCCTTATTGTCCTGGCAACCAACATTTCCTCAAACTGACGACCGAGTATCCCAATCATGATGATCAAAATCACCTCACCCATAGTACCTACCTTCTCATACAAGATCTAGACCCACATACCCTACCACATCAAATTCTACAAATATATATAAATCATGGCATATTACATTTCATTAAATAAGAAATTCTATCATGATTTTTACCCTTCACATTTCAAAATCATCTATAATATAGCAACTGATATTATTCACATGGTATTGCCACTTCATAATTCATAAATGCAGTTATGAAATTTAAATACCCTAAAAATGAGCCTATCAAAATCCAAGAAAACAAGCCTTTACATACCTTTCCAGGTTCCAATTATTTCATTCCCTCATTAGGTCAAGGGTTACATAACATAATCAATAACATCTCACACTAAGTGATCCACCAAGATGGAGATAATATAAACTCTAATCTATAAAAAAGAAAAACAACAATTCCCACCCAAGGAAACTTGGTCCATCCCTCGTACCTGGGGTTGTAGGCACCTAAGCACTAGCTAGAAATCCAGTTCAAATTTCAACCTATCTCTACTCTACCATATCAGTAATAGTAAACTAGCAGAAATAAAAAATGGAAGTCCCAATCAAAGTAGTATCTAGAAAAACAATACTACCAAATCCATTTCAAGAACTCGTGTGACACCACTTTGAAACATCCCGGATCCGAAGAGCCACCTGAACAGTGCTAAACGGGTTGGGTGTTACTACCTTAGGCACACATCCCTGAATTTCAAAGCCTTCCAACTAGCAGTGAGGGTCTGAATAGGTATAGTGGGGAGGATATACCCACTTGGAGGATAATAATGGTACTTTAATGAGTTTAATAATAAAAAATGCAACGGTAATAAGGAATCAGCAGACTCGAACTAGAACCGTATAGTGGAAGAACATCCAATATCAGTAAACAATAGAAGCAATATATAAATAAGTGTTCTGTAAAGTAAACAGAACAGCATGATGAACACCACTTGTAACTAATATACAAACTAATCATGCGTCCATAACAGTTCATACATGTCAATATTAAAAGGGAGCCAATGGATAACCATCAGAAGATACAATAAAAAAAGTAAGCATGCTGATACATAATGTGAGATAAAAAAATTGTAAACTCATGCTTTGCATGAACTCAAGGTCTATACCAGTCTCCATGAAAAACATCACTATAGTCTAGCTCCTGAGGTTGACCCTTTCCCAGAATGCATGTTCATAAAGTATACACGCATCCCGAAGGGCCAATGTAGGGTGTGAGATGAATCTTAGTAGAATACCTCCCGATGGTGTGCACCTAATATAAATGTTTAAGAAGAAATGAATTTATAAATAAATCAATAAATAGTACTATGCACAAATAAACATAAACACCACTAGTGCTCAATATCCTCCATAGAGTGTCACCTGCTTCGGCCAATGCCAGAATCTCTAAAGTAAATTGAGTTCTTACCCCATTTCCCAAGTACACTTGTCATCATAAATCCTAGTCGAACCCACTGGTTCCCCTCAATCACGTAACCCAACACCATTTGCCTCTTGAAACCTTGTGTCTCATGGTACCGACGTCTTGAAGGCATGCCCAAAAAAATTGACTCAGATGAACATGGATGCCTTTAATCAAATAAGTAACTGGAGGGACAACGATGTCTTCTCTAAAATAACATAACCAAAGGGACAATGATATATTCCCTCAAATAATGTTTCCTGACCCATGGCCTCAATCCCGAAGAGCCTCATCCCCCAACCAGATATCCTCATCTCTATCTTATGAAGGATCCTCTCCTTCCATGTCGCTTCCTATAACAAGAACCCCCAAACAAATAGTACCTAAACCGCAACAATCAGAGGCCTCTACCCACACGACTGGTCATAACCACTTCATCACTGAGTATCCCTATGTGCACACTACTCAAATCATGAGTTAGAGGTAATCATTATAATAGTACCCAAACCACAACATCTCTGGCACCGCATGCCCCTACGAACCTATCATTCAGAGTCTAATGGACTTTCCACCCAAGTAACCTGGGACATGCCAAACCTGACAGTCTCACTATCGCCATCCAGATGTCCACAATGCCCAATCCCATGGTCAAAACCACCCAAATTAATCTGGGTCAAGAAAAACCTATGATCAAAATCAATCAAGAAATATTTGGTCCATGCCCAATATAACCCAAATGGGTTCCAGCAAATGAAATTCAGTAATTACATATATAATAAAAAATAGTGACTTTTAGACATGCAAAACAACTAAACAGTTGAAATGCACTAACCAAGTGTTGTCTCATACCAGCATTGAGGTATTTAAACCCTCTAACAATTCATATTATAACTTATCAAATTGAACATAGTAGTTTAATCAAAACAATTCATTTTAACACATTTTGGCATACCCGACCAAAATGTCCCAATTGAGCAATGAGCCCTCGCCCTACCTTATTAAAGAAAAATATGTAAAAGGCATACCCAAAAGCATCCCACATGTCTCATAATCTATTTAACATATTAAAATAGGTATAAAATGGTCTTTCCCAAAAATACCAAAATACGCGCTAAAGGTTGCGCCACACAAAAGTCGGTGAAAACACGAAAGGAGGTATGCACCACATACCTCATACACATAAGATTATCCTTCTTCAGTATCAGCTTCAAATTCATGCTAAATCAAGGTAGATCTACAAAATAATAAAAAATGATCAAACCCACATAACGTGGATTATAACATAAACCAAGATGAATGACTCAAGAAAAATGAAGGCCTTATCAAGGGGGTTCTGATGGATCAAAAGGTGTTTGAATCTGACTTCGGATGAAGGAACGAGATAAATTTGATGTCCTGATCACCTATTTCTCAAGGATTCTATCCAAAAACTATGAAATGAGGCTACTATCTGTTTTGACTGAGAAAAATAAAATACATGGCATGTACTTAGATACACACCGTGTGGGTTATTTAATTGTTCCAAAGATGGCTGTCCTACTTTGTCGAATTCTCTAAATGACTACAGAGCATATACCCAATGGTACGGACGTGTACTTGGTTTTCCTTCTATTCCTTGCTGACTTCCCCACATTCCATGTTTATTCCTCATACATGGATAGACTACACGACGTGTACATGGAACACACAACATGTACTTGGTTTGACATTTCTACCCGACCAACATGACCACATGCCATGTATGGCATCCACATATGGAAAAGGGTACACTGCTTGTAACCCTAAATTTTTTAAAACTTCCCATTTTTTCTAGTTTTCTCAAACAAATATAAAAAATTGAAAGAAAAATAAAATCGTACCTCAAAGGAAGAATCGGGTTCTTACAACTATTCTCGTTGGTCGGTCGACTGCGAGTCGATCCACTAGCCCTGTCACCCTCTTCTATATACTCAAATGCCTGGGTCTTTTGAATCAGGAATCTATTTGATGTGTTGTCTATGAAAACATAACCCTATCCTCGAGATGGACCTTTTGAATTAAATTTGAGAATTTGAAATTCAGGATGTGGGCCCCACACGGCTCGATTTGAGCATTTTCAGTGAAATGAAGCTTTTCCACTGGCTGTCTATTTGGGATGAAGGAATAGAGAATCCCTTGTTATTTTCTGAGGGGGTCACAATGGATCAATTTTCTTGATATGTTTCTAGATCACGGTGTGGTTCCCACGATTCACCATTAATGCACAATGCTATGAAATGTTGATTCTTTACCGAGAGTCTGATTTGGGAAAATTATTAGACGATCATATGAATTTTTTTGGAAAGAATCATGGTGGTGTGATCTACTTGATTATATATGTCCATTTTAAGAGGAAACTAAGATGAACTATGTTTTCTCTTTTTAGGTCAAACAATGAGCATCGTGCACTCATCAGTCTTTTTGGCCAGAGGTGCCATGTACTCTAGCAGTATGCTGGCATGCATAGAGGGTACTTGTTCATAGTTTAGTACCTGATTATGGCTGGGTAAATGGATAGGCTATGAGGTGGGATGACACATCATGTGGGCCCGACACGCTATGTGTGCTACACTGCAAATCTTCTACATCTCATAACTCTTAATTTTGGACTCTGATTTTGGCATTCGGGTAGCCTATCCTGAGTTTTCGTCAATGTTGAACATGATGCTTCCCACTATAGTGGTTTTCTAAATACGATCAGAGATGTTCCAAGTGTGGCACCTATCTGGGGTGATACCTGATGATTGTAGTGTAGTTCTTTGATGCTTTCTGGGAGCTTACATCCAGTAGGAATGGCTAGAGCACATTCGGGATTACTCTATAGCTAGGTTGGGCAGTGGCATTCTCCTATGACACCATTGAGCTTACACTCCAGCTGGGCTGGGTAGTTGGGTTTTCCTATGACACTTTCGGATTACCCTCCAGTGGGGCAGGGTAGTGGCGTTCGTCGTTGACTCTTCAGGGATTATCCTCTAATGACACAAATTATTGAGGTTCGTTGGCTACTTTCCAAGGCTTAACCTTTAGCGGGGTTGGGTGGTGAGGTTCGTTGACCACTCTTCAGGGATTACCCTCCAGCAGGGTTGGGCAGTGAGGTTCGCTGATGAATCTTCTGGGGTTACCCTCTAGTGGGGCTAGCGAGTGAGGTCTATTGATAACTATTTAGGGATTACCCCCCAACGGGGTTGGGTAGTGAGGTTCACCGACAACTCTTTAGGGCTTACCCTCTAGTAGGGTTGGGTAGTGAGGTTCACTGATGACTCTTTAAGGATTACCCTCTAACGGTGTTGGGCAGTGAAGTTCACCGACAACTCTTCAAGACAAACCCTCCAGTAGTGCTGGTCTATGAGGTTTATTGTTTATATTATCAAGAATACCCTCTTGTGGGGTTGGGAAGTGGGTCCTCGACTTTGAGACATGATCTCTCTACTGTGGGGCACAATGACAAGACTAGCTTTCACGTACATTTGGACTGTCAAGGATGATGAAAAACTTTCCCATCAAGAAATGTCCTAGTGACACGACCTAAAACCATGTAGGTGAGACAAGCCTTCCCAAAGGGGATAGTATCAAGGTGCAGTGATTAAGAGAGCCCCTTCTACATGCATTTCATGCTAGACATGTGGTATGTGGGGAATCAATGGTGGTTACTTCTAGAACTGTTGGTGATTCTTTTCTTGGGTTGAGTTGTGAGATGGAGATCCATGTACTATCTTATTTGGGTTTCTTTGACTGGGAATATATATATATATATATTCTATTTCAAGTTATCACACTTATGGTTTTGGTTACTCTCTTTCAAATTTTTGGATGAGTCAACTCTTCTACTATTGGAAGTGAAGACTCGGTGGAAATTTCTTATCCTAGCCATTTATAGCTCCTTGTGTTTAGATGAGAAAACATTACTATATAGTTGGATTGAGCTGTAATCTCTTATATTGTACCTTGTTCTATCCAATTCTCCCCTCTTCAGTACAACTTTTTCTACATCCTTGAGCCTTCAGGGCATCATAATGAGTATTTTTTACTCACCCCTGCACATGATTTTCCCAGACTTAGTGTGCCCTTGCAAAAAATGAACAAGGTTATCGAGACTTCATAGGAGCATAGGGATACAGGGTGCTTGGACTGCATGCATTGGTCATATCTTGGGATCCAAGAGTGGGGCTCTCTCACCTATTTTACTTTTCCACATGTTGTAAGGTTGTGGCACTTTTTTGGTTGGGCATGTATTTTTTCATTTCCGTTTTAGTTTACTTTTATTTACATGTACTATTTAGAGTTAGATGCATGTTTGTGGTTTATTTATAATATTTTTGTATCTTATTTTCTTTTCCCTCTTCAAATTTTCATTGAGTTGGATGTGTGTGTGAGTATAGGTTTATAAGAAAATGTGTCCCCATGTTTTTTGTGACTTATGTGCTAGTTAGCCACCCCTGGCCTATGTAGGTGGGCTTGGGGTAGTTGTGGCTTGTTCCCAAGCATGGGATGGGTCATGAAAATCGGTATCTGGGGTGGTTAATTCCTTGGTATATTATTTGGATTCTATATAAAAATGAATTGGTTGGGTTTAGGTAAATAGTATCATCATGTCTCAAGAGCGGCTCTCAGGCCAGGGAGTACAGTGATGGTGCAGCAGCCGACATAACTATTCACCAAGACCCTGATTACCAGCTTGTCGACTCAACTTGATGAGACATCTGTTGTAGGGGACAATAGTACATGAATCATATAGGATTGATTATTTGACTATCCTTATTGAGTAATATCCCCATCATTTTTGAAACAAATATTATTATTTGACCGTATAACTCCTTGTTGGATTCGGGATTCCTCTGCAATGACAGCCAGCTAGGATACCAGCTTTGGTTTATAATGATAGACCCATGAACAATGAGGTCTCATTTCAGGATCCATCATGATATCCCCTTATTTCAGGTGGGTAGGTAGAAGCACCTCAAATAGTTGAGAAATTTTTAGCTTTAGAAGAGGTTTGTCTAGATTCAGTGGTTTGCCTCTTCAGGTTTGTTCGGGCACCAAAAGATCTGATGGTGGATTTAGAAGTTAGTCTTTTCCATGGAGCATCAAAACGTTGGTGGAGTCTAGTTACTCAGATGTGTGTGAGTCGGAGCTCATGTGGGATGAATTATAGCAATTTTAATATGAGGATTACTACCCCACCTTTCAATTTTTATGGATTTAGGTGATTCTAGAGCTCCAGTAGGGAGGGATAACAGTAACTGAGTACACAAATCAGTTTATAGATCGTGCACGCTACTCTCAGGACATGATCTATGATAAAAACTTCTGGGAATGGATGTTTGAGCAGTGTCTATGTAGAGAAGATTCTCTCCAGCTTAGTGCCCTTGTGCATCCCCATATTTACCGAGGTGTAGGTGAGAGCTCTAGTTACAGGGAGATTTTTGACAGAGGGCCTCTAGTTGGCTGGTTTTGGCAGTGGGTGAAAAACAGATGGGGTGTTGGATTCGACTAGTAGACATTAGTTGGAAGAACCTCGACGTAGGAGGCCTCCTGTCATGAACCAGGCCAGGTCTCCATCTGACCCGACATCTGACCTGGTCCGCGACTTCGACCGAATGGTGTTCTCGATCCCCACAGGCTGGCACAAGTGCCCGGGTATCAAAAATAACACAAGGAAATGATTTACCTGAAATAGTAAACACAAAATATCTAATAAGATAAACGGACTAAAAATGGAAACATACAACCAAACAGGGCCTTATAATAAAATTCAAATTTAATGGTTTACATCTTGAACCAATATCCAGAATGTAACGACAACAAAAGAAACTCAAACTCAAACTAAAACTTCCAATAAACAAGATAGGTGTGACATCCACAATTCACAAACACTATCCTGTATAAGAAGATCATCAACAACTCGAACCACCATCACTGAGCACGATGCCTCAAACTGAAATATGCAAAGAATGAGGTCTACATGCACACAAAGGTGTATATAGGGTGTGATCTAAAAGCCCAGTAGGATATCACCCATAAAAAAGGTTCCATGTATAAACATTAAATGAAAAATACATTTTCAGGATAAATAAATGAAAGGTCCCCAAATCTTGAACAATTTTAATGAAATAGATTCTATAAAGAAAAAACATTCAAAGAAAACAACTTAAATAGAAAAACACCTTTGTAGTTAAAAATCGAAACCCTCTAGAAAACCCAAAAGCTACACTGTATGCCGATGAAGACTGTATAGTAGTCTAAGAACACCAAAAGTGGGAGAGTCCCTATATGTACTAGCAAGAAGAATGGGACCTTAGAACATCACGTATCGGTGAATAGTAGTATAAGAAACACAACAAAATATGCTCTCGTGCATGAGTCACTAGTTAGGAAACACATCCATAACATAGTGGTCTCCAATCTTCATCCAAAGTTTAGTAAATGTTTTAATCTTCAATCCAGCTAAGCGAAATTGGGCCAAAGCCGCTTTCGTATCACTAGCACACTAGATCTAGTCCACCTAATTAGTACCTAAGATTATACATTTTGTGCTCAAGATGCTCCAATTTCACATTTCATGTCAATATTAGATGAAAAAAAAACAAACAGGGTGTTACCTAAACCCAACGCCACACTTTCACACACACACAAAATCCATTTGAAATAGTACGCTCACAAAAGACTTTACCCAAATCAATTAAAACAATTTCTGCTTTACTAATAATTTTTTATTAAAAACATATTAGATTTTAATCGTTAAATTTTTTTATTAAAACATATTAAATTATTTGTAAATAAATTATTTAAAAAGAAAAATAACACAACTTAGCACACAATACCAACTTGGCCATCCTTCATGACCAAATACACCCAACACCACATTAAGAACACAAACTGCATGACTCACATCAACTAATAACCTAACCGCGTAGTTAAAAGACATTTTCCTAATTATAAAAAAACACTAGAAATTTTATTAAGAAATTCCAAAAGATAAAACATGACTTTAAACACCAAAGACTCACACAAACCCTCTTTTTGGACAAAATGCACATGAATTGTACACCAGAACAAAAATTGTGCACTTTGCGCATTTTCACAAAACAAATGCAAAATTTATAAAACACTAGAAGATATTTAAATGTGGGTATCCATAGTAACAACCCATTAAACGCACACAACACCTTCCCTTGTGACCAAACACAAGCAACAACATGTCGAAAACACACATAACACCACTTGCACAACTGAAAAACTAACTTCACATATTATTAAACACTAATGATAAATTAAAATAGTTTTCTAATAAAAGAACGCACCCACACCACATAAAAATACTACAAGAAAAAATATAACACATGGAATGCTTCAAGAAAACCAAATCCACACCCAAATGAGTTAATCAAAGAATATTATAAATTAACTAAGCAAGCACATTAACTTATTAAATAATGCTTTAACGCAGAACCACCTACCGATGTATAGAAAACCTCAAAATTGATGTGAAATCGTCAAATTGCAGCGCGTAACTTCAATCCATTCTGTTTTCACCACAATGAACCTAATGTGAACCCAAAATCATGAATTCGATCCAAAAATTCAAATTAAATCCCAAAAATCAGAACTCATACCCACTAAGAAACCAAAAAAAAAGACAAAACTCAAAGAAGGGGAAGGAGGCACTTATCATGAGGGGGTTTCTCGCACGGGAGGAGTAAAATGCGCCAGAGGTGTTATCGGGGGTCGCTGTGTAAGGGAGGGCATGGAACGAGGTGGCCAGCTGGGAGAAGGTAAGTAGTGCAAGTGGTTGGAGGTAGGGTTTCAGTTGGGAGGAGTGGGTGGAGGACCGGACCAGAGGGGGTTCTAGGGGGTTGCGCTGTGTAGGAGGAGGCACAACACACTAGGTAGAAGGGGAGAGCAGGCTAGTGTGGGTGCGCTGGTAGGGGCCACATCGAAACAGGGGTATTATGGCAGGGGCTCTGCTGGGAGGGAAGAGGGAAGGTCTGGCAGCTGGACCTAGGTGCGGCGTGACGGGATGTATTCGGGGAACAGGAAGTGGTGCGATAAGGAGGTAAGGAGTCGGGCGGTCGATAGAGGTGACAATATGGGAGCAAGGGGCATGGTGTGATGAGCTTCCTGGGGGAGGGGGTGCTAAGGAGTAACACCAATGGGGAAGGGTCCAGATGGGAACAAGGTTCAGGTGGGAGGGGGGAGTTCAAACCCTAGAAAAAAAAGAAAAAAAGATGAAATAAAAAAGACAAATAAAAAAAAATGGGAATTGATAATAATAATTATACTAAATTTTAACAATTATAATATAATAATAATAATAATAAGATAGTAAGAATATTAATAAACTCAATAATAAACTATATAATAATCAACATAATAAAATGCTATTAATAAAAATAATACTACCAATTAAATTATTGTCCAAGATAATAATAATAATATTCTCAAGTGACATTAATAACAATATTTTTATTAAAACGATTCTTAATTCATCTTATTTCATTAATTGAACATCGAAAAGGCATGTGGTGATCGGGTGAGGTCGTGCGGCAACCCAAGCGAGGCCGCACAGCTTTGACCACGGTGTGATGGACGCAGTCAAGGTGAACCCAAACGTTTTTAAATAAGAACTCATAAATTTTTTATGTCGGGCCTCAACCCAAACTACCCAATGCAAAGAAAATTAATAAAGTAAATAATAGAAAGACAACGGGTGTGACAATTCTCCCCACCATATTACTTTTCATCCCTGGAAAGCCACAACTAAGGTTGAGACTCAAAGTAGAAAACAATACCACCTTAAGGTCCAAAGTGGATCCCAACAATCAACATGCGAAAAGAGGCAAATGCACCATGTTTAGAAAAAGTGACATAAATGACAATCTCAAGAAACTCGTATAAAGGATTTCTGATATGTGTCACCCACACCAAAGATCTAGGACACCTCCAGTTGATTAATCAAGGATAATAAATCTCACACTCACAAAAACCAACCTCACAAATTGAAACACCATAAGCACAATTAAATGAAAACCACATCATTTGACTCAAAAAACAAGACCAACCATGTACAAGGAATAATCTTATCACCTACCACCAAGCCATCTCTAGGAACAAAACTAAAAGACCAATAGGGAAAATCCCAGAGCATCTCCCCACCATTAGGAACATACTATCACTTGAGATGATATTGGAAAACTGACACGGGGGTTCTGGGCGGACTCCCCACCATTAAGGAAAAGGTCTACACCAATTAATTCTAGAGACATTCGTGTGATACCCATTGTGGGTCTCCCCACCAATATAACTAACAGAAGATACATAACATTGATAATTTCAGGACGGTGACCAAACAACCCACCAAAAGAGGCGGGGAGGGAGGGGCCCAACTACTGGGGCGTCAAAAGTATGTCCCAAGACAAACCCATATTTCCACATTCCTAGATGATCACCATTCAACTTTGTGACCAATTCTCCCAAATAGACCCCATAAGGACTGCTAAAAGTGATTACATTTAGTGGGATGCAACCCCTAGGACTTTAAGGTAATGAGACGACCACACCACCTCATATCCATGGGAAACCTTATGCACCCGGATGGGTTGTTCATGGGGAACAACTATATGAAACAATTTAAATTTCCTTCACCTCCCCCACCGATGATGGAAAAAAAGGTCGGGGTCCCATACACTCTCGCGGTTCCGGATCACATGCCAACTTTTCTCTGAGACCTATGGGTGGAGCCCTGATGGATGAAGCATCTCCTACCTCACAGTCATGTATTGAAGACTCCCAATGTTGAGCTTCTCCTTTTGGGGCTACATGAAACCACACTGAAACCGAGAAAACACCAACAAACACAACACACCGCGACATCCAACTACTTTCTCATGACACATCCACCAAAACAGGGGTTTAGAAGATGCACATGCATCACCAATCACCTTAACCAAGAATCTTAAGAAGGAAAGTTGATTGACAAACACTCCCCATTGAACAAAAAAATTAGAACTCCCTAAGAGGACACACTCCTATGAAAACAAATATTCTAGGAGGGTTCAATGAAATCCACCTTTTCCCCTCGAAGAAAACTCACATCGCAAGACATCGCCACACATGACCCTCACGGCCAATGAATACACTATAAGCCTTTCAAGACGTCAGTCAACACTGATAACTCTGAACTGCCTTTACCCTTCCCTAAAGGAATTCCTTTCACCATTTCCAGGGGAAATCTTTAGATGCAACAGTGTCAAACTTCATACACAACTACTCCGAAAACTTAAAGAGACCAAAACTCTAATTAATTTCCCTTGCATTTGAAATCCCACAGTGGGAGGATCTACGTAACCGAAAAAATGGAATAGACTTAACATTATCACTCAAAAGGGAGAGTAATTTCTTTAATCAACTGGAGGGTCATCCAATGGTGAATTACCCATTATCACACATCAATCACACGTTAATGATTTTTAGGGGGGCGTATGCACTAGTCAAGAAAGAAAACCATGGACCCCAATCAAACTGGTCCAAGGGCCAAGACAAACTACAGGTGAACACAAAACGTGATGGGAGAACCACTGCATGGGATTCCCGAATCACTTTTCAAAATAAACCATCAACCACACGCTTGCACACCAACTTTCAAATAAGGATTCAATATAAATACAAAAATTAGTAAAAAAAGGATTCTCGGCTCATAACGCCTATCCAACATTTTCAAAACACAAGGACATACAACACAAACACCAATTTTTCATTTAACAACACTTTTTTAAAATAAACAAAGTTGGTGGCTTGCACAATCACTAATGGTGTCCCATGGGCGTCAAACATGCATGTTCCCGTGCCAAACCGACACCCACCTCATATCAGTCCAAGAATTCATATGCTCGTGCCATTGACCATTTCCTTTTCCATATAAACTCATGCATGTGGTTGCCCATGAGAACACCAAGGATCAAAACCTAACCTTTCTATTTTTCAAAACCAAAACATTCAACCCACACCTTTCAAAACTCATACATCATTTCCTATTTAAAGTGATTCATTTCAAAAAACATTCCAAGACCAAATAAATTTTTACTCACAAACCAAATTTCCACAATTCCAATACAATGAAATGAGGAACGATGCAAGAGAAAACTACTATCAGTGGGTAACTAGAACATATGGTTGGAGGCCACACGCCAATCATGCCACTACCACAGAGAGTATTCTAGGACAGCATCTCCAGATCCACATGGCTTTCCAGACCCTACGAGCTCATTGGGACCACTGACCCTAATCCCTTTTCATTTCCTCTAAACAAGATTAACTACACTGACCATAGATTTAAACAAACCTCAACTTACTTTAGTAACTTGAGTCCTGCCACGAGATGTTCTAGCCAGGAACCTTTCTTGTAGCCAGGACGTCGAGTACCAAAAACCTTAATGCATTCTACCATGAATCGTCTCCAAAAGAACACGACCCAAGAGAGTAAACCTTCCTCTGATACCATTTTTTCATGAACCAGGCCGGGTCACCATCCGACCCAACATCTGAACCGTTCCGCGACATGGATAGAAGGGTGTTCACGATCCCCACAGGCTGGAATAGGTTCCCAGGTATCAAAACTAACACATGGGAATGATTTACCCAAAATAGTAAACACAAAAAAACCGATAGGATAAACAGACTAAAACTGGAAACAGAAAACCGAACAGGGCCTTAAACTAAAATTTAAATTCAATGGTTTACCACTTAAACCAACATCCAGAAAGTATCGACAATAAAAGAAACTAAAACACTAACTCAAACATCCATGAAACAAGATAGGTGTTACATCCGCATGCTGGAAACACCAACCTGTATAAGCAGACCATCAACAACTCAAACCACCATCGCTTAGCGTGATGCCTCAACCTAGAATACGCAAAGAACAAGGTCTACATACACCCAAAGGTGTATGTAGGGTGTGATCCAAAAGCCTAGTATGACTTCACCCATAAAAAAGGTTCCACCTATAAATATTAAATGAAAAACAAATTTTCATGCTAAATAAATGAAGGGTATCCAAAGCCTGAACAATTTTAAATAAACAGTTTCTATAATGAAAACACTTTTAAAGAAAACAACATAAATAAAAAAACACCCTTGCAGTTAAAAATCCAAACCATCCAGAAAAACCAAAATCTACATTGTATGCCGACAGTGAGTGTATAGTAGTCTAGAAGCACCAAAAGTGTGAGAGTCCCTGTAGATACCAGCAAAAATAATGAGACCCTAGAACACCACATCTCGGTGAACAGTAGTATAAGAAACATAACAAAATACGTTCTCGTGCATGATCCACTGGTAGGGAAACACATGAATAACCTATTGGTCTCCAATCCTCATCCAAAGTTTAATTAGTGTTGTAATCGTCAATCCAGCTAAGTGAAACTGGGCTAGATCCACTTCCGTATCACTACCGCACTAGATCTCTTCCTCCCACCTAGTACCTGGGCTTCCCCTTTTTGTGCTCAAGATGTTCCAATTTCACATTTCATGTTAATATCAGTTGAAAAAAACAAACAGAGTGTTACCTAAACCCAACTCCACACTTACACACACACACAAAATCCATTTGAAATAGTACGCACACAAAAGACTTTACCCAACTCAATTAAAACAATTTTTTCATTGCAAATAATTTTTTATTATAAACATATCAGATTTGAATCATTAAATTTTTTTAAAACAATTTTAATTCTTTTTAAATGAATTATTTAAAAAAAACATAACATGGCTTAGCACACAAAACCAACTCAGCCCTCCTTCAGGACCAAACACACCCAACGCCACATCAAGAACTGAAACTGCACCACTCACATCAAATAATAACCCAACCGCATAGTTAAAAGACATTTTCTTGATTAAAAAATACACTAGAAATTTTATTACGTGATTCTATAAGATAAAACATGACTTTAAACACCAAAGACCGACTCAAACCCTCTTTTTAGAGAAAAATTTTATGAACTCTACACTAGAACAAAAACCGCGCACTTTGTTCATTTTCACAAAACAAACGCAAAATTTGTAAAACACTATAAGACAGTTCAATATGGGTTCCCATAACAAAAACCCATTCAACCCACACAACACCTTCCCTTGTGACCAAACACAAGTAACAACATGTCGAAAACACACCTAACACCACTTTCACAACTGAAAATCTAAATGTACATATTATTAAACACTAATGTCAAACTAAAAACAAGTTTCCAATCAAAGAACGCACCCACACCACATAAACATACTAACAAAAAAATATAACACATGGAAAGCTTCAAGAAAACCAAATCCATACCCCAAAGAGTTAATCAATGAATATTATAAAATAACTAAGCAAGAAAATTAATTTATTAAAAAACTATTAATGTGGAACCACCTACCGGCGTATTATAAACCTTAAAATTGATGTGAAATATTCAAATTGCAATGTGTAACTTCAATCTCATTCTGTTTTCACCACAATGAACCAAATGTAAACCCAAAATCCTGAATTCGATCCAAAAACTTCAAATTAAAACGGAAAAATCAGAACTCATACCCACTAAAAGAAAAAAAAAGCAATAATAAAATAAGATGAAGGGGCAATTATTATGAGGGGGGTTTCTCATGCGGAAGGAGGTAAATGCACCAGAGGTGTCGTCGGGGGTCACTGCACAAGGGAGGGAATGGCGTGAGGTGTTCGGCTGGGAGAAGGGTAGTGGTGAAAGCAGATGGAGGAAGGGTTTTGGCTGGGAGGAGTGGGAGGCGGACCAGACTAGGGGGGGTCCCAGGGGGTTGCACTGGGTAGCAGGATGCACAACACACTGGGTAGGAGGAGAGAGCATGCTGGCATGGGTTCGTCAGATGGGGCCGCATCAGAATAGGGTTGCGCTGGTAGGGGATCAACTGGGAGGGAAGATGGATTGTCTGGTAGTTGGACCTAGGTGTGGCGCGACGAGATGTATCTAGGGAATAGGCAGGGGAACGATGAGGAGGTATGGAGTCAGGAAGTCTCTGGAGCTAACAATAAGGGAGAAAGGGGCATGGCGTGAAGGTATTCTAGGGGAGGGGGTGTTGCGGTGTAACACCAAAGGGGAAGGGTCCAGATGGGAAGAAGGCCTAGGTGGGGGGAGTGCAAACCCTTGAAAAAAGAAAAAAAGAGGAAATACAAAAACAATTAAAAATATATGTGAATTAATAATAATACTACTACTAAATTCTAATAATAATATTAATAAGATAGTAACAAACTTAATAATCTTAATAATAAACAATACAATAATCAACTTAATAAAATGTTATTAAAAAAATAATATTATCAATTAAATTATTATCCATGATAATAATAATAATATTCTTTAGTGACATTAATAATATTATTATTATCAAAAAAAGTATTAATTCGTCTTATTTCATTAATTGAACACCGGCAAGGCATGCGGTGATTGGGCGAGGTCACGCGACGAACCATGCGAGTCCGCCTGACTTCAATCGCGGTGTGTTGGATACAGTCAAGGTCAAAACACACGTTTTTAAATAAGAACTAATAAAATATTATGTCGGGCCTCGACCCAAACTACCCAATGGAAAGAAAATTAATAAAATAAATATTACAATGATTGCAGTAGTGACACTTCCCCTTGATAAGACTCAAACACATGATCAGGGACAACGTAGAGAATAGGGGAAGCCCTGGATGGGCCGATGTTATGCTTGTGGTAGGCATGGTTATCTGGAATGAGGCTACCCGACCCGACCTGCTGTGTTTTTTGCAACGTTTGTAGATGCACCACCACGACAGAGGCGGTACTATAATCAGGGACCTCCCATGTGAGGAAAGGATTTTTCCCATGGAGGAGGTGCTTACAGAGGAGTAGGAAGAACTGTGGTTGGTGGATGACACTGTGAGGTCCTTCCACTACCATCAAGTGGCACACATTTGGATCAGGGAGGTGGAGGTCAGGTCTATGGGCAGCTGAAGCTTTAGATGCCTACAATCCTACAGTACTCAAGATGGTAATTGGTATGCTCTGTGTCTCATCTACCTTTTTTTAGTAGAACATGTTAGAAACTGTTTGAGGCACACTTTCCTCCCTGCTTCTTGCTTGAGGTTCTACTAGGGTGACGTGGTGCATCAGTGTCACATTATTTTAGTGTTTTTCAACATATAATTGAATGCATAAGAAATAGGGGTTCTTCCCCCACTAAGACACGTTTCTGTGATGTGAGAAAAACCATGAGGGTGAGTCAGTGCTGCCCAAAGTGGATTGTATCAAGGTGTATCAGATGAGTCTCTCTAACTTGTGTATTCATGGTAGTGCTGTGCAGAGGAGTGTCATAGCAGGTCCCAACATTTATAATGGAGTTTTTCTGCTTGAACTCATTTTCCATGGAATGTAACTTGTGAGTGTAGCATACTATCTTCTTTGGGGATTACTCTCCTTACAAGGGATGTAAAGAAACATGGGGTATGACACGTGATTTTCATGTCTATATTCTTACGGTGGGATGAGTTTACACACCTACCATGTTCATTGGCACCTTGCATGCTCAACGCCAAACTTGATAGAGCAATTATCAAGTACAGGTCGAGGTGTTGGAGATCCCATGAACATAACTAAGTGACTCACTATCTAGTGCCAGCAGTGGTATTCTTCACCATGAGAATGTTGAGACACTATCTTCTGGGAGAGCGCATTGTGGTTTGATCAGACCACCTATGTCTCAAGAGCTTCTTCACCCAGAGAGACTAGAACCTGAGATATTGATACTGGTTGGAATTTCCTACCAGATCACAACATTGAGATAGTCTATACACTGGAAATAGGCAGTGTTATAGCAGATTCCCTTAGTTGGAAGTCCCATGCTCACCAAATTTTGGAAGTTTCAGAGTAGTTATCTTCCCTATAGCAGAACCTAGTGGAGAAGGTGGGTACAACTTTTCTTCAGTTGATAGTGTCGACTCCTCTGTTTCTTGAGCGTGTAAGAGATTCTTGGTTGTGAAACATGGATTGGGAAATCTTGTTTCACCATATATCCTTTGGTGTTTCACTATATGTATGTTTTAAAGGAGGGAATAATGAGACCCTATTTTAGGGACAAAATCTGATTCCAATCACAATGTGGAGTGTAGAGGTTTGGATGGGGAAGTAAACTATCCCTCAAGTTTCATCAGGCTCATTGGGACCATGCAAAGAGATGGAGAGGTTGATTACCACCTTTCCCTACCCCCAATAAATGGAGTGGTCTCATGTCATCTTCAACATGTCTAACTTGAGAAGATGTGTTCGTGTTCCTACGAACATCATCGGTAGGAGAAAACATTGTGAGGGTAGGCCATCCATTTGGTTCGCATGTTGTGCCAACATGGAAGCGTGCATTTTTTCCTAGGAGTGGGAGAACTAGGTGTGATCTCAGTATGTAGAGTTTTATTACCTAGTATTTCTTTTAAAGGATGGAAATATTGAAGGAAGGAATGATGCAGAGACCCAGGTTTTTCCTTATAATACTTTGAAATATTTATATATATATATATTTCCAGAGCCACACGCTGAAACGACGTGCGATTCCAAGACCCAGAGTGTACAGAATAAATTATACAAAAATATTAAGTATATTGTATAATATGAACATGAAGAAAATGATATTTCTCTCAAATGGTAGCTTGGATCATAAATCTAAGGCTACGGTTCAGTCCAAAGCATAATGTTTACCCTGGGTGGTGCATAAATTTTTTCGGTGCGGTACTTTGGTAGAAAACATCATGGAGCGCGTTTTCATAAATAAAATAAGATAATTTAATTATTTTTTCTCTAATTTCAAATAAAATAACATTCCAAAGGAGGTTCGGATTATAAATCTGAGACCACCATGGAGTTTGTAGTGGGGTATTTTGCCTAGGCGCAACATAAAATGAGAGGGCGCGATGGTTTCAGTTTTTCGCACCTAGACAGATGACTATAAATAGGGTTAAGTGATTCAGATTAGGGTTAAACCCTAATTTCTCTCTTTATCTCTAATATCATAAACTCTCTCTCTACCCGTTCTTTGTCATTATTCTCCATAAAAAGGAGAAAAATCTGCCAAATATTTGGTGGATTGAAGTATGAGCATCGAGGATGCATCGCCTACAACGAACAATGGATCGAGGTAGGATTTATCGCGTTTTGGAAGTCTATTTCAGTTTCCCCTTTGATTACTCATTTTATGGTTAGATTTTTGTGGCTCTATCATCAAATCATCAATGGTTTCCCAAACACGGTAATAGATCAGTGCATAAACCTTCATTCTTCATATGTTCTTCGCAGTTATCCACTGATAAATTTTTTTTGAGTAATATCACTAGTGGATTGACAATATAAGGCCATTGTGGTGAATCCACCATCTTAAGGGTATTTGATCCACTGAAAGAATCACAATCAAACTACTAGATCAAGCCCATAAGTCAGCGGAAAGGACATCCAGGGAGCTGTCAGAAGCTTCCGGTGGAGGGTCGCTCCGCCAACTGGCCGTAGAGTAGTTGAAAAACTATTGAACCAGTGGTGCTATAATGTTGCTAGGACACATGTCCCAAATACCTGTGAAGAGAGGTCACACCGCGCAACCCTATGAGGCAATCGATGCTGCAAGACCTGCAACCAGTCGGCCGCGTTCACGTGGTCGGCGACCAGCTAGTGGGTAGGGCTAGCGGCCCAACTCAGATCCTAGATCGGCCTATTTTCAGTAAATATTCAACCTAGGGTCAGCTGATAGTCGACCGACATAGCGTGGGTGTGGTCATCCGGTTGACTGTTGGTCGGACCCACCGCAAGTCAGTCCACCAGCCCCGATAGCCTCTTCTACAGACTCAATTGAATATATCATCTAAATCAGGCATCCTTTTGACGCACCGTCTATGGTAGCATAACAATATCATCTAGAATTATATTTAAAGTAAATTAGAGAATTTTAAATTCATGATGTGGGCCCCATGAGGCCCAATTTGGGTGTTTATAGTGAAACACAACTTTTTCACCTGGTGTCCATTTTGGACGAATGAATTTCCAATCCCGTGTTATTTTTTGAGGGGATCATAATGGCACATTCTTTTTTGGAATGTTTTGGGATTGTGATATATGCTACAAGAAGCACCATTCATGTGAAATGCTACGAAATGCAGTTTCTTCACCGTGAGTTTGATTCGGGAAAATGAATAGTCGACCCTGTGCATATTTCCACAAGGATCATGACAATTTTATCTTTTTGATTATTCGTGGTAGTTTGAAGTGGAAAATAAGAATAATTATGTTTTCTTCCTTCAGATTAAACAATTATCATCATGAACTCATCAGCCTTTTGGGGTCAGAGGTGTCACATACTCTGGGAGCACACTAGCATGCCTAGAGGGTACGTGTTCACAGTTTAGTACCCATGTATGGCGGGGTACACAAACTGGCGATTATGTGAGACTACACACTGTTTGGTCCCCACACACTCCATATAAAACACTATGAATTATTTACCTCTCATATCTCCTTCATTTTTACTCAGCTTTTGGCATGCGAGTAGCATATCCTTAGGTTTCTTCCGTGTTGAATGTGATGGTGACCTCTGTAATGGTTTTCAAGATATGATGCGAGATTTTCTGGGTGCAATTATTATCTAGGGAAATACTCGATGAAAATAGTGTATTTCCTTTATTCTTTCAGAGAGTTACCATCCATTAGTGATGGCCATAAAACATTCGGGCTTACCCTCTAGCTGGGCTGGGCAGTGGCGTTCACCTATGACACTTTCAGGCTTACACTCTAGTTGGGATGGGTATTGGCGTTCACCTATGAAATATTCATCTTAACCTATAGTGGGGATGGGTAATGGCATTATTCGATGACACTTTTGGGATTACCCTCCGGTGGGGTTGGGTAGTGAGGTTTGACGGGGACTCTTCAGGGATTACCCTCTAGTAAGGATGGGCAGTGAGGTTCACTAACAACTCTTCTAGGATTACCCTCTAGTGGTGTTGGCCAATGAGGTTTTTCAATGACTCTTCAAGGCCTACCCTCTAGCTGGGTTGGGCAGTGATGTTCATCAATGACTCTTTAGGACTTACCCTCCAGCAGGGTTGGGAAATGAGTTTTGTTGTTTACAGTTCCGAGCATACCCTTTTGCGGGGTTGGGAAGTGGGTCCTCAACTTTGATACATGATCTCTCTATTGTGTGACATAGTGATGAGTCTTTCTTTGATGTACCATTGGACTATAATGGAATAGGGACACTTTTATCATCAAGATTCTACCTTATGACATGACCTAAAACTACGCAGGCGTGACAAACCCGCCAAAATTGGATAGTATGAAGGTGTGGTGATTGAGCCCCTTTGACTTGTAGTTTAGGGAAGATGTGTGATATTCTAGGAATCGATGGTGGTTACTTCTAGAAAAATTGGCAGCTTTTTGATGGGATAAGCTGTGAGATCCATCCAAATATAAATTTTTATTAAAAATCCACTTTAATGACAAGTGGGAAACCATTGTTCACAAAACATAGATCACTATGTCCTGAAGGAGCTCACAAAATTATTAAACACAAGACAAAGATGATTCAAGTCAAACACTCTATATATTTCCCAATGTTGGGTACTAACCTGAGTGTCTGGATCCTCACTGATAAGGACTTCGAGGTTAGAAATCATTCTTTCCATTGTCTGAATGAATTCTTCCATAGTGATTTTACCTTGGTTGAATCCACGGACAATGATTCGATCTTGCATGTCAATACACTCTCCTTACTCATCACTGACCTCAACCTTCACACCTCTTTCATAAATTCTTAAAATATCCTCATTAGAGGCATTGGGTTGAAGGTCTTTCCCAGGCATTTCTTCCTTGGAGTGAATAATGAGTTTCAGACACTCTCTAACATCTTCCTCCATCACACTTGTGTCTCGACTTGAGATGCCACTTGCCCTATCCATTGAGACTTTTTTCACCTTACTTCCCTCTTTCTTGGCTGACCTTGTTTCCATCGGTTTTGGTAGATGAGAATAGTCTTTGCAGCCTTTGGGCTTTTCCCCCTAGAAAAAAATGCATTTCCCTGCATCACTTTTACCTTTTCCCCCTTTTTTATTTCTTGGGATATGTGGGTCATTCCCATAAGCACCGTCCAGACTGTCCTAGGAGGGATGGTTCTGACCATCATCCCCTGAGTCATCACCCACATGCTCCTCTTCTTGCATTTCCAGACTATCAAAATGATTTTCCTGAGACAACGGAGGTTCGTGAACTTCCAATCCCTCAAAACGGTTCCACACCCTTAATGGTGTGCTAACATTAAGTGCCCCATGCTTACCTGGGAACTCCTTCTTACTTTCCTTTTCCTCCAAACCAGATTTCCCCCCTCCAGATCTAGCCTGGATACCACTGAGGGTGTTTGTATCTAAGGGACCCAAGAGAGTCTCTCCATCCAACTTCCCTTTTCTGCATTGAGAATATGCATCCGCCAAGAAATACTTCCCCTGCACCACATCAGGTCTAGTGGATTACTCATATCCACGGCCCATAAACTGGGTTTTCATGTTAATGTCCTTCGATCTCACCACCCCTTCCTCAATAGGATAGGATGTAGCTAAAGGTTGCACCATAGACACTGCCAGGGGACTCTTCATTTCAACCCCATTGATCCCCAAATTTTGTTTCATCCTAGCAAAAATGTCTGCAACCCGTCGTTCATCCTCCTTAGGCTCCACAAACTTCGCAGATCCTGTGGAATTAAACATAGCTCCTGATGAACACAACGAAGCCCCCTGTTTCTGAGCCTCCTGGGAACTGGTCTCAGCACTTGAAGCATTATGGAACTGGACCAGGTCCATTACCATAAGGTCCTCCCCACGCTTCTTCTGAAGCTCACCCAAAACTCCACAAACCCTCGGCTGGAAGAGCCCCACCAGATCCACCTGCACCGTGTTTGACCTATCTCGGAACCCACGACGAAATTCTAAAGCCGAATGGCCTAGTCTGCTGCATCTTGAGAAAAATGCTGGCCACCAGTCGAACACCACCCCTTGCTTCCATCTTAGCTCTTCACTGACCGAAATCCAAAACCACTCCGTTGGAGGTTTTGAGATATCAACCACAACACAAACGCGAGGCAAAATTTGATGGCAAACCGCGGATGTGCGATAATCAGAGCACAAAAACCTTCCAACCATGTTCCCTATCATACATATAATTGAAGGGTTTTGAAATGGAAAAGGAAATTCCAGAAAACTAACCCACACCGCAGCCAACGGTGGATCACGACGCATGCTGAGATCGAAGGACCATCTCAGGAGGAGAAAACCGCATCCATCGAGAATTTGAGGAGCACTAGACCAGGCGACGAACAGATCCTCCTCTGATGAGAAGCGAATCATCATCTGGCGTCGATCAAGAAGACCCACCACCGCACGATTTTGAAGACCCCAGGATTCAAATACAAACCTGTCAAAAGCGTCAACCGAAGGACGACGACACCTAAATGGTGCCACAAGTGTAGATCTCTGAAGATCCGAAGCCGTGAAGAACTCCTTTGAAGAAAGCGCAAGCTGAGGAGAACCTTCATGAAGGTCGGGGACCTTAGGGAAAATAGGGATTGGAGGGAAAAGCGGGAGAAGAGCTGGGTTTATAAAGGATGAAAAATGGCGATGTGACGAGGACGAAGGAAGGGTCCCCCCCTCTCCCGCCGGGGAGGATGGGGTCGGAACCTCGGTCATCTGCAGGCTAGGGAATCACCGCCGAGAAAAGGCGAGAGCCGTGAGCGAGGATTCAGATGACCTGTGAGATGGAGATACCATTACTCTCTCATTTGAGTTTCTTTTACTAAGAATATATACATACATATATATATATATATATATATATATATATTATTTCCAGTTCTCACTCCTTGGGTTTTGGTTACTCTCCTTCTAGGAGAGACTAGGACCCGTGAGGTATGACACGTGCTTTCCAGGTCTATCTTATCATGGTTGGATGAGTCTACTCTATTACTATAGGTAGGGAATACATGACGATAAGTTCATCTTCTCACCATTTCTATCTCTTTTTTATTGGGTGAACTTACATTATTATTTGGTTGGTTTGAGTTGTACTCACTTTCACTCTACCTTGTTCTATCCACTTCTCCCATGTTCATTATAAATTTTACTGCGTGCTTGAGTCTTCAGAGCATCCTACTATGTATTTTTATACTCACCCATGCTTGGGTTTTTCCCACACTTGGAGTTCCCTTGTAGACGATGGATAGGTTGATCATGACTATAGAGGAGAATATGGATACGGGGTGCTTGGACCACATTCCTTGGTCATATCATGGGATCTAGGAGCGGGGATATGTCATCTATTTTACTTTTACACCTGTTTCTGGGTTGTGGAACTTTTTTATTTGGGTGTGTATTTTCCCCCATTCCCTTTTAGTTTACTTTTTTATATTGGTTCTATTTAGAAATTACTGTATGTTTGTGGTTTATTTACCAGTGTGTTGTATCTTATTTTCTTTTCCTTATACACATTTGAATTGAGTTGGTTGTATGTGTGAGTACAAGTTCATAGGAAAAGTCCTCCCTGAGTTTGTTTTTCCTTCGGTGATAGTCACCAACCCATGGCTTGTGGAGGTGGTCTTTGGGTAGTTGCGGCTCAATCCCCAGCATGGGTCGAGTCAGGACATGTAATCCCCATAAAAGAAATAACCATTAAATTTAAAATTAAACACCATCAAGATAAAAATATTCCTAGTATAAAATATCCAAATGGGAAGTATTTAAACCACATAAAGGAATAAGTGGTGAATACAGTGTATGTCTCAAGGAAGTAAATGTGAAATGAGAAACCCTTACCTAAGGTTTGAATACCTTTATATGTGATTGAAAATATTATATAATAAATATATATATTTTATATATATAGATATTATAGAACCATAATCATATATATCAAAGATTATATGATTTACATATTATATTATCACCCATTTATAAACAATTCTTCCATAACATCACTGTTTTGGATGACAATTTCTTCATTTCCCATGTATATTTTACTTCGATAATTTGGGTCCTTTTAATTTGATCATGGTTAGATCATATAAAAAAATTTAACCACAAAATATATATCATATATATTATTTATATATTTATTTAGAGTAATATATTAATGTTATATATTGAAAATGGATTACACCGTTCATTGAGATGGTAAGTCGTATGTACACATGGATGTTGTTTCCATTTTTTTGTTGATAGATGGAAAGAAATAAAAATAAACATTAATACGTCATTCTATAATAATTATCATTTCATATATATAATTTTTGTTAACATAATACATCATTATCATAATTCATGTAAAATAAAATATAAATCATTTCACATTGACATGTGGTGGTGGTAATTCACACATACACATGAGTGAAATTATTATTTTTTCAACAGATTGAAAGGTAAGAAGATATATGTGATATAATAATTCCATATTTATGGTTAGATCATAAATATCACATTTATTCAATAAATTTATCCTTAATACCTTTCATGTTAAGGGATATTGAAAAACTAATCTCATCATTTCGTGAGGCGGCAGTCCGCTATACATATGAGTGATGTTATCGTATAACCCATGAAAGTATGAATTTATATGTGATATAATAATTATATAAGTTTAATAATTTAATAAATATCATATAAATATATTAAAAATATCATTATATCTAGATATTAATGGTGGTGATGGAAAAATAATTACATTAGTTCGTGAAGCAGTAGTTCGTTGTACACATGCTCAATGGTTTCGTTTCCCATTTGATGGAAGTGATGATGGATATAGGTTATTCCATTAAAATAATAAAATATAAGTATATAAGACACATTTTTTATTATATTATGATATTTTAATATGTTTTTAATGATTTTTAATGATAAATAAAATGAATATGCATGTTTAATAATATTACCTCTTCTTCAGAAGGCCTCTTTAGGTTTATACCAAAATACTTTGTAGGAGGGATTACTAATCAAAATAAGGCCTCTAGTATGTTGGGAGGGAATTAAGGAATGGATTTGGGAAATAAATTTCTGAACCAAAGTGTATTCAAATTAGTAAGAGGAGAGGATAGTGGTGGCCTTTTATAAGTGAGGGAGAGGACACAATGAATTTTTGAAAAGATAATGTGATACCCACATTTTATCATGAAAAAAGCCTCCAAAATTATTAATTATCAAACCTTATTGGAGGTAAGTTTGAATAATGGAAAAAATGGGTCTTTAAAAATTGTTCAGTCATTTTTAACTTTTATCTTCTTACTTTAACCCCCACCCCAAGATAAACCCTTTTTTCCTTTACATCATTAATTAATTTTTATTATTATCAATATTAATTATAGTAAAAAATTAAGTTGAAATTATAATATAATATAAATTAGTATAATTGAAAATAAGGAATCAATTTTTTAAATTCAATTAGAAGTGTCATAATTCAATTTAAAATTAAACCATGGACGTGATGAAAGAGCTATTTTACAAAGAGAAAATCTAATAAGTATAAAATGTATTAATGTAAAAATTAAAAATTATATTGATTAAAATAGATTAAACTAGTTAAAATTTAATATAATTGAACTATTTTTACATAAAAAATTAATATATAATATAAATTTTTAAATAATTTAAACCAAAATTCAGTTTTCCCTAAAAATTATTATTTTAACTATTCATCAAAAAATTAATATTTTCAGAAAAATACCAAACAATAACCCAAAGATAATTTTTACCAGTAGATTAAAAAAATTAGGTTTAATGGAGTATCATGTTTCTTTAAAACCCAATTTTACATGCATTTCAAGCAATCGAATGGATTGAATTTATTTAAAAAATATATATCATAAAGTATTAGGGTGTTATATTATATTATAAGCTCTGCTTTGTGTGTCCTACATGATTTCTATCAGGATGTTACACTTTTAAAATCTCTGGGTGTAACACTCTACCCCCTTAAATGAATTGAATCCTCATAATTTAATATTGATCATGGTAATAATGTGCTTTAAATTGTAAAATAACATTATTGGAAATAAATACCATAGAAAAGGGTTAATAAAAATTCATCTTGATAAGAGATAAAGGAAAGTATAAATTTTATCTAGAATAACACATTACTATGTTTATATGTTAGAGAACATTGGTAGGAAATGAAAAAATGGACCTAGAATAGAATACCAATGCCCAAGGATTAATTAAGAGTTATGGATAACGAGGTCATGGTAATGTTAATGACCAAAAACATATAAATATATGATGTGTTAAAAGACCATTGATTAAAAATAAATGAAATTAATAGGATAAAATTTTTGTATAAATATATTATTCATAAAGTTAAGGGATTAATCTACCATTATGACAGAGAACACTAAGAAATATACTAATGATTTTCATCCTTCAGTTGTTCTTTGATCAATTCCTAATTAATATCTTACTCCATTAAATGAATATCCCTTAAACAATTTTTTCTTGAAACACTAGAATTTAAAATTAATAGACCATCAACTCAAAAATATAATTGCAAGTCATTCCTCCAGTCTCTTTATATTTTCCACGTCCAAAATAGTTAGAATAAGTTATAAAATAAAAACAAAAGTTCAACTTAGTCAATTATATATATTGATAACCTTAAGACTCATCCAAAAATATTTTAGGCCAAATTCAAAGTAAAAAACATAGAAGTGAGGTTAATAAATCAACATTATATTTCACGTAAAACATAAAGTGTCTCTTTAGGTTACTTTATAACTATTTTATTTCTATGATCACCATAAATCCTTAATGAAAACAAGCATGCTTCAAAAATATATATCATGTTTTCAAATTTATTCTATAAATCCAAACAAGTATTAAACTAAAAAATATATAACTTAAAAAACTAAAAACTTTTATTATTACTAATACTAACCTATAAACATCACTTTATCATTATTATCACAACATTGGCCATGTACTAAGGTTTATCTTCCTTCAATGAAGTGTTTTACAAAAAAAATCATCATACCACATAATCAATTTTCTTGGTTGTTGGTACTATTAATTATATGATTTGGATTGTTCAATAAATAGTACTATAGTGCAATAATTATACATTTAAGGATTATTATAACAAGAATATCATTGGTAAAATACTTCTATAAATTTTTTATTGAATCCAAATTCATGAAATTTAATCAGTCGACTGTGGTCATATCAATAGCCTTAGTTTGACCTTCATGCCTTAACTTCATCTAGGGTATATTCCCATGATGCTTGGGAAATTAATTTTCATAGTTCCCCGCATACTTACAGTTCAATAATTGTGCATTGGAAACTTCTTTCTTTCCCTTGAAATCATAAGCAAGGTGGCATTTTCTCCATACTCATAGAAAACTACAATTCCCATTAAGAAAGAAACAAGGTGATTCATTTCAAAATTCTCATATAGGGGAAATAATTATTTCTATTCTTCCCTTTATTTGGCTTTTTTTCTTCCATCTACTTCTTCTGTTGCATTCCTTTAATGTTATAAGACATGGATAATTTTTTCTCTGTCTTTATACTTAATGATATAATGTACTCATGTGATGATAAAGATTAGAAGACTAGTGTACATTAATGGATTTTATTAATCACATAAAATAAATTGTTAGTCATACTTTTTATATTACCTATATATCCCATTGAACTCTGTTCATACCTTTTATTGTTGGATTTATAATGAACATAATTTCTATCTTCCAGTTTACACATATTTATGAATTGTCTCTCTATATCTTCTCATTTCTCATGAGGAAATTACCAAGAAGAGTACCATAAAATCCATCCATTTCGTGATTGTTAATTATTATTCATTGTTAGTGTTTTGAATCAATAACCAACATTTATTCACACCACATAAGATATGATCAACTACCATGAAAACATTCTCCCTTTTGTTGCTTCTAAATGTGAAAAATGTCTTCTCAAAGGAACATAATAATTACCCATATAAAAATGTAAATGTAGTCTCATAAATAATGGGGGTTACTAATTCATGATGTGGTTTAATGTTATTACACCATGTAATGGATCAGCAAGATAATACATTTATAAAATATGAATACTCATAAATTGATTTTGATTACTCAATAGGGCTATAATATCTTTAGTTTTAGTTGTAACTATATCTCCAACATCATTATCTTTCCCAGGAGGGTGGTCATATGGGTTATGTGTATTGATAATGTTTTCATTCCATACAATAGGATTCATTTATAAAAAAATTTATACACAATATTAGGTCATAACATTATAAAAAATAAGTTATATTCCCAATAATATTTATATACTTAACCTAAATTGAATATTTTCTTCATAGCTTATATCCAAATCATAAACATGGTTTAATTGGTAAATTTATCAAATAATATAAATATTTTTAAATCATTCATAATGGTATGTAAAAAATGGGATTTTTACAAAGAATATCCTGTAGGAGTGTCATAATAGGTGTGCAGTAAGGCCTATATTATTATACCAAGTAACACCTAAGTCAATACTAATGTTCCTCTTTCATATTTATTACCCCTAAGTAAATCTTTGTAAGAACCATTTCTCCAAGTAGTATCCTTATAGGGTTGTGTTACTAGAAAAAACCACATAATCACTACCTTACCAAATCATTAGGATATTCTTCTACACTTATCATAAATATTTAACATATGGTAATAATCCTTAATCAATGTTGCTAAATCAAGTTCTCATAGTATCTACAAAAAAACTATTATTCCATATGTAAATACCCCCAAACACAGTAGATTGGATCCAGTCTCTACATTATTAAATTGGAACTAGATACAAGGAGTCACATCCCGAAGGACTGAATAGTTTATTAGTTTTTTTAAACTATAAAAATACATGAAATTCACAATACATTGTAATATAAAATTTACAAAGTGTTTTCCTGGTGAATTTCATTATTCTACTAAACATATCTCTATATATCAATCAAAAAACATTTCCTAGAGTATTGGGGGAAATAAAATACAAGAAATGGGTGATCTTAGATGATTAGTAAAGGTATTATTATAGTGGAAGGTTTCCTTAACAAATAATAATTTTCAATATGAAACTGTAAATAATATAAACACATTCTATTTAACAAATAAACTGATCATAATATGGAATAAATAAATGATTATCATATAAATCCATATATAAAATCCCATGAGATTCAAACTTATCCACATATATTCCAAATTATCGAATAATCACATGGGCATAAATAAACAATATTATAATGAGGGAATTCATAATGTGGAAATTCTAAAACTTCCTATAACATTCATAACATAGTTTAAATCTGTGTATAGCTAGCCATATAATTTGGCCAACTGATTTGTCTTATGATACCAATCGAGTTATTGAGGGGCTATATAAAACTGGTCCCCACCCATTACATACTAATTCTAATTAATTCCTAATATGAAAGGGTTTAAAAATAATCAACCTAAACATTTATATTAAAAACTAACATATGAAATTTTAAAACATACGCAAATAAAATAATCATTATCAGATACCATCCAAGTTAATATGGTTAATTTTAATCAAATTCTATATCCTTATTCAAATTAATCATAATCCATCCAATTAAATAATAAGTATGATTTCAATACAAAAAATCTTTAGTGGATTATAAGTACAATAATGTGTTAATGATATTTTTGAATATAAATACCATAAAATGTCATTGAAAACATTTTTTAGGAAATTAAACATTACACGTTGAAATCCATTTTAAATTAAAAATTCAAAAAAATACATTCAAAAGTATTTTAATTGGTAATAAAACTTTGATATTTTTAAAATAATCATTAAAACATTGAGTGTTCATGATAGAGGAAAATTTCTTTTAGGACATAGGAATTAAAACAATGATCCATTTCACATTTTTGGTAACATCCAAATGAGCTTTATTTTGAAAGAGAATGAAAGATTAATTTCATTTTTTTGTACAAAATTAAAATGGAAAAAAAAATTATAAAAAATTTTAAAAATTTTAAAAAAAATCATAACATTTTTAGAAAACATGGATTTTTAGAAAAAAAGGATTTTCTACTAAAGAGGGAAATAAATTTAGGGTTTCTTAAAATCCTTTTCTCAATAATTTTAGGTACAAAAGAGTAGGATATAGTAATTTTACATGAAAAAATTCAGGAATAACTTGAGGAAAATAAAATATACTGATTTTAATATGTAAATATCAAATAATTCCCCGAAAAGAGTCTTAAACAAAAATGATCCCGAATAATAATGAGATTATGAAATAAACCCTTACCACTTTAGTATCTTTTGAATTGTAATCCCAATAAAAGAAATAATAATAAAATGAAACATTAAATCAAACAAAGGTAATTATATTTGTGATATAAAACCTCAAAATGGTCATTATATATAGCACAAAAATAAATAATTTGTGAATATTGTGTATGTCTCACAAAAGAAAAAGTGAGCTGGGAAACCCTTAAATCAGGTTAGACATCCTGTGTTTGTGTCTAAAACTCCTATATAATAAATTTAGGCTTATTATAAATATATTATATAACTATTCTCATATATTTCATACAATATATTATTTACTTATAGTCTTTTATCAACTGTTTTTTAATAATTATTTATTAAAATCACAGTTTCAAGAGATAATTATTTCATTTTT
Source organism: Viscum album (assembly GCA_963277665.1). Taxonomy (NCBI): domain Eukaryota; kingdom Viridiplantae; phylum Streptophyta; class Magnoliopsida; order Santalales; family Viscaceae; genus Viscum; species Viscum album. The sequence continues at coordinate 1,294,964,332 of OY728140.1, read as the reverse complement.
CATGTGTGTTTTTATTCAGTAATTTTGTTCATTTTAATTTAGACATGGTAAAATAATATTTTGAATTAGAAAAATGGAATAAAAATATTATAAATCCATTTTATATGTAATTATAGTAATATATTAAATTTAAAAACACCAAATGGATTATACCGTTCCTGGAGACGGTAGGTTGTATTTACTCATGAATATTGTTTCCATTTATTCATTATGAATGGAATTAATGGAAAATAAATATTAATTAAACATTAAATAATAATTATAATTTCATATATAGAATTAATTTTAATCAAATACATACTTATTACTATATATGTAAACATAAAATTAAAATCATTTCACATCACTACGTGGCAGTGATAGTCTACACGTACACACGATTAACATTATTTTTTTCGAAGTGGTTGAAATTTATGTGGTTATATGTGATGTTATAATTTAAATTTTTTTATATCATAAATATAAAATATATGAATTAAATTTAACATTACATCCTTTCATGTAAATCATAAGAGAAAAATGATCGCAACGTATCGCGAGGTGGTACCCCACCATATACACGAACGATGTTCTCATATCCCCCAAAAAATGAAAATTAAGAAGGTATATATGATATAATAATACCATAAGTATATTAAATTCCTAAATATTAAATAAATATGTTAAATATATCACTGTATCCATATTTTAAAGGCAGTGATGGAAAATGAATTACATTAGTTCACTAGGTGGTAGTCCATCGTACACATGGTCAATGGTTTTCTTTCTCATTCGATGGAAGAAAATATATATAAAGATTATTGCATTAACATAATAACATATCAAAATATAAGAGACATTCTTGTTATTATATTATAATAGTTTATTATGGTTTCAAGTATTAGTAAAAATAAATAAAAAGTATGCATGTTTAAAAATTTTACCTCTTCTTTGAAGAATCTATTTATGTAAATTAATAATTCCTTATTAAAATGGATTATTAGTAGAACTAAGACCTATAAAATATGGTTATTTATTTAATGAAGATATTTTTATAGGGTTTTTAAAAACCAAATGGTTTTAAAAGTTTTAATATGTGAGGAGAGTGTGTGGCATTTTATAAGTGGAGGATAGGGTACACATCGAATTTTTGAAATGATAAAGCGATGCCCATATTTTTTCATGACACAAGAAACAAAAATGGGTAATTATTAAAACTTATAGGCTATAAAGTATAAATATGGAAATAAAATGATTATTTGTTATTTTTTAGGTCATTTCTAACTCTTTCCTTCTAATTTCAATCCCCTGGTAAACTCATTTTCACCTTAACCGTGATAATTTTTTTTACTATTATCATTATTCATTATTGTAAAAATTTAGGTTGACCAAATTAGGTAATATATATTATTATTATTACCAATATTAATTCCATTTTTATAAATTCAAATCATAAAATTTGTAGAATTAAATGTCCAATTTAACCATAGAGGAGACGAAAGAGCAATTTTCCAAAGAGAATATTCTCATAAGTATATATTGACTTAATAACTAAATTTAATATCAAATTGATCAAAATGAACTAAATTAGTTAAATTTAAATATAATTTAACTAATTATACTTTAAATCCAATTTTAATTATAATTTAAATTTGTAAGTAATTTAAATGAATGTGCAATTTTCATTAAAAATCGGTATTTTTTACTATTCATCAAAAATTAATTATTTTATGAAAAATACCAAAAAATTAACCAAATGTAATTTTGATTTAATGAAATATATTTTCATGAAGGTGAATATATTTCTTTTTTTCATTTAAATTCCCTTTTTATTTAATTGAGGGTGCCCTACATCCAATGGAAGTTCTCAAGAGCATATTGATCTTTTTCTGAGCTCAAAGATATATAAATTGGAGAGATAGACTGTGACACATAGTTTTCACACAGTTAGTTATATCTATCAAAATCAACCATTCAGGTACCCCAATGCATATAATTAGGATACACTATTTTACATAACCATTTGAGTTGGGTTGTACGACTATGCGATTTGTCCCAGAAAAAATATAGAGCCATTTTTCGTGACTTGTTTTCAGTTAGTAAAACTCTGCACCAAGCTTGTGTGAGGGGATTCTCAGAAATTTTTGGGTGAACATCTGGTGCATGGGGTTTCCAACTATGTAGAAAAACCTTGTAACCCCATATTTGAAGGTGAATTTTCCATTTTCCACTAAATTTTTTTAGCCCTCCTACCCCTTTTTCTTTTCTCTAGTGGGTGTGCTTCCCTTTCCTCTCAAATTATCTCTCCCTTATAATTTCATAGGGATCTTGATAACTCCCCCACACAATCTCCATTTTCAACACTATCATGTGAATTATATCAAGAATGATAATGTTATTAATCATATTACTTTTATTCACCGTTTATAATCCTTTCTCTTGTTCTATTTTTGGGCAATATCGTATGTACTATTTTCAGGTCATTGGTATGTTCTTCTAACTTCTAATATTCTAGAACAATTCAAAGGACAAAACTGGATGATGATAGTTATACAGGCCTAAGGTAGACTTTATAGTAATTTTAAATAAATTTTTATATGTTTTTATAGCATTCCCTAATGTTTCTCTCATAGTACATTTCATCTTGTTGTGGTAAAATGTTTTTATTCCTTCTAATTAAATTATAAAATATGTGATATTCCCTTAGAGCCTTGTTGACTTATGAGGGGATTTATAACTCATTTATTTCCAACCATTTGGGTGTGCTAAATTAAATTCCCTCTTAAATTAAATTAGGTCAATGACCAACCACCTTCAAAGTGGTTTTTCTTGGCCTTAAATTTTATATTTGTTGCATGATAAATTAAATGGATTAATTTAACTGAATGGAAAAGGGTGTAAATTCCATGTCATTTGTTGTAAAATCATATACCTAAGTTATATAAATTGTGACACCCATGGTTTTATGGGAATAAATGAATTTAAAATTTTAAAATGGAAAATTATATATGATTATTATGTTTTGGAATTGGTTATTGGTCAATCAATAATGATTAAGGTATTTAGGGAGTATGGGTTTTCAACTCCCTTAAATTGGGAGATAAGAAAAAAATCTCACAACATTTACTTTTATTTGGATAATGGGCATGGCATTCCATGTTCCCTTGCTTCGGGTATTGGGTATAACGACTCACCCCACCATCTCAAGTGATGAGCATAGTGTCTTGCATTCCTATGAGATTTTGGGATTGGGCCCTTACTATAGATTTTTTATCATTAGATTAGTAATGGATGCCTGAGATATTCCTGTGTCTAGATATCACCAAGTATCCAGGTATATTCTTATATATATCCTCATATCTATAGTGTATATAAATGTATACATATTATATATATTATTACTTATATATGGTGAAAATATCAGATTATTTTGTCCTATGTTGAAGTAGGTAAAGTATTTTAGTTGTCTTACAAAAACATGGGCTATCTTTTATTTATTTTCAACATCATTTATTACCAATTATATATGCACATTGTTATGTTATATACACTGAATGAATTACTCTAGACACCGTTGGTGGTGGCGTACTGAGTTTATCTCACAACCTACTCGGGTTTTCTTTGATACATGTGTGGAACTTATTATTATACTTGTGGATAAGGTAATGCTCCCTATATTAGATACTTGACCTATTTTGCTTATAGCATGGGAGAATAGGAGAAAAGGACTGGGAATTTGGTTATAATGCAAGTGGATCACCCTTTTGGTGATTTTGTATTTTGTATAGCATGTGGTATATGTCATATGACATATATATTCATATACCATCTTTATGTATATCATCATGACATGAAATCACTTTTTATATTACCCGCCAATGGATTATGATAATTATTACTTCTGGGATTCTTCATTTTTATGTTGTGATGTCTATTATATTATGATTCTGGGACTGTTTTTATTATTATTATAGTTGAACTACTCTAATATGAGGATATAGTCTCCCCATTGTATCAATTTGGTCCCTCGCTACTAGTTTTAAGCCCAAAGAATACGGATAGGTGCACTTAAGGCCATGTGACCCACCAATTTTGTGCACCATTTTAGTGGATCTAGGGTTGGGATGTAAAAATTAGTATCATAGGGTTTTTCATTAACTCTTATCTTACTTTTTGGGTATTAGATATGTGACTAATAAGGTAATGGAATTTGGTAATGAACCTATTCATGGGAGTAGCTAACCAATGTATAGGGGAAGCATAAATAACATAGGATGGGTTATTATTTTTTGATTTATACCTATTATAATTGCACTAATTTCTCTGTTGGGTGGTACAAATGTTCTATGATGTTATTAATTTTTATAATATTAATATTATGGATTTCCTTTTCCATTTTCCTACTAAGGTAAGGATTAATCATATCATGCATCACTTTAGGCACATTAAGACTTATATTTCATGAATTTTTCCATTCTATGTTTACTTTTTTGCATTCATTTCCATCTATATACAGTTTTTACCTTATTAGGTATTTGAAATGTACACATGTTTTTTGTGGGAATAGGATAATTGAATTAATTAGGTCGTTATCATCTGTATAAAAGGTTTTTCATCATTTAAATTGATGGTTGACCCATAATTGGCTAATTATACCATGTTTTGGGTTCTAGAACTACTAATTCCATGGATTGAAACTACATTGGTTGATTTTATAACTTGAATTCCAATTAAAACTTATGAATAATGTTCTTTTATAAATATGGAATGATGATTCATTCTAATCAAATCATTTAATATGACCTATTACATCTATATATGATGTTTAAAGTTCATGTCATAGTTACCTGATGTTCTAATTTTAATTTATAATTGTATGGATTTTATAAATTGGGAATAGTGAAACAAATAATTGGACCTTGGTTAATATATATAAAAGAGTGAGAAAAAAATTAAATAAATAATTTAAATTATATGTTTACCACTAAATGGGGATAACAATTAAAAATTAAAAGGTATTTTTATCTATACCTTGTAATTTATAATCAATATATAAAAACCCATTTTGTGTGATATGATTCCTACACCCAAAACCATTCTTATTAGTCAGTATTTGGGGGTGTCTATTGAGTTTTTATGGTTATTTATGGTTTTCCTTTATTACCTATAACTAGATTTAGGAGTAGCCATAGAGGTGGGATATTTTCCATCAGAAGGATATATATAGAAGTACTAATAGTCCAATTTAGATATTTTCAAATACAATTTTTATTCTTAGGAATTCATTTGGAATTATATAATCATTCCTCCATGACAACCTTGATTCGTATTCCATAAGGGAATTTATTTCCTAGTTTTATTGGTGGTGGGTATGGATCCACCAGTGATACCTCACACAGTGACACATATGGAACCACCTATTATTCCCAAATTTTTCCCTGACACCCAGTTTCAAAAGGGGTTCCTTTATATGTTGTAGAATATTCATGAATATTCTCCACCTACTCTAAATATGGAAGAGTTGACTTGATAGTTCTAGCAGTATAACCCACCTACATCTTCATGTGACCATGGTGATAATGATGTTGATTCATATCTTGAGGCCATGTTTTCTATATGTGAGCATCTGAGGAAACCTTAGGAGAGGACAGTAATGCTCTCTACCTTTATGCTACGTGGTTCACCCATGCGATGGAGGGATTTCATTACCCATGCAGATTGACCTCAAGGTATGAAATAGAGGGATTTCTAGATGATCTTCTCTGATTAATTATTGCCACATAAATTGAGGGGTGACCAATCAAGAGATTTAATGAAATTATAGTTGGGGATATGTTTGTAATGAAGTATTCTAGTCATTTTAATGAACTATAATGATTCTCACTTACCCTAGTAAGAGATGATATTTTTCCTGCCATACAATTTGAGGATGGGATAGTATAAACCATCTTATAATAGGTTAACGTCTTCCAGTTGACTACAATTTCTTATATAGTAAATGAATTCTACATTACAAAGTTGATCTGAGGTAATATAATGGTGTGATCCAAGGTAGTTTAGCACACAGACTAGGTAGTTGGTTTTCTAGTAGAAGGTAACATATCTTTGAGGTTTCCCGCATGAGTATTAGCATTCCAATAGCTTTTACTAAAATTACCATTTTATGTCACTAGTGTGGGAATCTGGGAACAAGAAACCCCAATATATGTAAGATATAGTTGATTTTAGATTCTACTATATGATGGGGGAATATATAGTTATGCTATAGGACATTCACATCAATTTAGAGTGAGAGAGTATCTACACCAATACTACATCTAGTATTGGGGCCATTAGAATCTCGATAGGCGGGAAGATGGAATATCATCAGCCTCTCAAACTGAGGTGGTGGTAATGGAAGAGGGAATCAGACTTAGGAATCATAGTTCTAGTAGATCAGTCTTTCTTAGGACAGTTTGGACGTGACTCAGAGCCATGGTATGATCTAGTTACATGCATTAAAACCTATGCTAAAGGGAAATAGTTCCAGAACTTCTAATGTTTGAGGTACTATTCTAGTACCCTATACATTAGTTTCTACTTTATTTAACATAGTTATATCACACTATTTTATATATACAACAATTCTATAAATTCTTGTACTCAATATAGAGTTATTTTTTTTTGTTATGACACTCGATACCCAATTGAGTATTTAATAAAAGTGTGCTCTTTGATATATGGAATCATCCATAGAGATAGGAAGATATCTTTTCATGTGAAATATTTTCATCCTTGACTCGACATGGTTGGATTTAATTCTTGGGATGGACTTGTTAGTTCCCTATCAAGCCTATATTGATTTATATGTCTTTAGGGTGAAGATTACATCATTATAGGCTACTAGACATATCCATAAGGGAGATAATTATTTCAATGAATCTCAAACTCGACCTGAGCATGAGTGGAAAAGAAGTGTGATATATCAAATTTCTAGTATTTAATTGGATGGTTAGTGGGTATGACCATCTATTTTTCCTCATATGATGGGTCATTTCAGGGATATTTTCTTTGATAACATTTCTAGACTACCTTCAATAAGAGCGGTAGAATTCACCATTAATCTCTTACCTGGAGTGGCACGAGTTTCAATTCCTCCTCATAGAATAACACATACAGAACTCCTAGATCTCAATAAGTAGTTATATGAGTCGGAGTCTAAAACTTTCATCTGATGCATTACTTATCTATGGATTTCACCAATATTTTTTTCCAAGAAGGAGAATGGTACCTTCAAGATTTATGTAGATTAAAAACAGATGAACCAACTCATGTTTAAGAATGGGTATCCACTACCTCCAATAAAAAAACTCTTTGATCAGATCTGAGGAGCGAGGGAGTTTTCAATGATTGTTCTATGTTTGTGTCTACCATCAAGTGTGTGTTAGAGCTTCAGAAATAACTATTCTATCTTTCTAGAGTAGGTGTAGACTTTTTGACTACCTATTAATGGTGTTTGGTCTCACAAATGCACCAACTATTTTCATCACCCCAATGAATCAGATTTTACACATTTATCTAGATTCAGTAATTGCATCATTTTCAATGACATCTTAGTGTATTCATTCACTCAACATGACCAAACCAAAAATCATGAGATCATGATGAATACACTAATAAAGAAAATACTTTATGAATATATCACTATATTCCATTTTTGATTGAGAAATATTAATTCACAGGTTATGTCATCTCATATTTTAGAGGTATTAGTTTTCCCAAATAAGGTGATAGTTGTAGTTTCCTAGGAGTATCCCACGAACTTATTTAATATATGGATATTTTGGGTCTAGCTGAGTATAATAGATTCTTTATGTAGGATTTCTCATCCCTAGTATTGCTAATTATAGACATGACTATGAAGGGTGTGAAATTTGTATAGCCAGTTTATTCTGAGAAAACATTAATAAATTAAAAGATAGTCTAACTTCAACTCTGATACAAATTATTGTAGAGTCAGGAAGAAGTTATACCATTAAAATTGATGCATCATGTATCTGGATGTGGTAGTTCAGATGTAGGACAAAAAAATTGTATCATGTGGGTATAATTAGTTTTGGCCTCATGAGTGGAATTACTTGATGCATGACCTAGAGCTAGTATATGTAGTTCATGATTCCTATTTTTTGTGGAATTATTTACTTAGAGATAATTTTGTGGAATTCACTAATCCCAAAAGTTACAATTACAACTTTACAGACCATGATTTGAATATCAAGCAGTGAAAATGGGTTGAATACTTATAGTTATTTGATTTCATGCTTTCCTATACACCTAGAAAGGGAAATATAGTATCCAATTATCTAATTTAGGAGACTCATACAAGGGATATTTAGAAAGCTGGTTATGTTTTGGAAGATTATTTCCTTATTTATAGAGATACATAATGAGGTTCAGGATAGTCACAGTTAGACTATCCTCAAATATTTAAGAGTGACCTCTACCCTTATGGTGTGGGAAAATATAAGGAAACTTTTAGATATTGATGGGATCATCATGAGGGAATTTATGTTAGATGAGAATACATCACCTAGTATGACTGTAGATGAGAGTTGGGTATCATTCACACATGGGTGAGTGTGAGTTCCAACAAGAATTAAAGAGGAGCTGATGTAGGAATCTCATGTATCCTCTTGGGTAGTACATCCTGGTGTCACCAAGTTGAATGGAGACTTACATAAACATTAGTTGTGGCCTAGTAGGAAATGGTAGAGAGAATGCTTTATCACTTGGTATTCCATCTATCAACAGGTGAAGGAAGAACATTAGTAACTGATGGGACTTTTATAGCCATTTTTTATTCCTGAGTAGAAATATGATGAAGTCTCCATATATTTTTTGACATGTTTTCCTATATCACTTCATGGAAATGATACTGTTTGGGTATTTGATGACCGATTGACGAAGGTTTACCTTTTCATACCTATTCAAGAGAACTTTTCAATGGAAAATAAATGGAGGAAATATTTTTGGGGGATCATATGCATTCATGGAGATCCACATTCTATCATATATAAAAGGGATTCTAACTTCATGTCATGGTTCTAGAAATGGTTGTAAAAGGCCTTGGGTACATAGGTCTATATGATCAGGACCAAACATTCTCACACTAAGGGACATATTAATCACGAGATTTGGGTGTATAAGGACATGCTCTATTCATGCGTTCTAAACTTTGGTATTTCATGGGAGAAACACATACCTATAGTTGAAAACTCTTACAATAACATTATTCATGATACCATCTAGAAGGAACCTTATCAGGTCTTGAATTGTTGGACTTGTAGATCACCTCTTTTCTAGTTAGAGTCTAGAGAGGTATCACTTCTTAGACCATGTATAATTTAGGAGACTTTATAGAAGGTTCAATAAATCATGAAGCACATATTGATAGATCAATCCAGGTAGTAGTCGTATTCCTACCAGTATCGATGACCCCTAGAGTTTCAGGTCATGGAATGGGTTTTATTTTCATGTTTTCACCACGTTTTGGACATAAATGGATTTATAGGTTGTTTAATCATTCCCCTTGAATTTTTGGAACATTCAAAATCATAGAGTGAATCATACATGTGGCTTATAGGATATATATTAATTATAAATAGTTGTTGATTCATGTCTTTTTTCATGTGCCCTAGATATGGATGTATTATCCGGAATCATCGCATGTTTTACATCATGATGAGGTTGAGTTATATTTGAATTCTTTATTTCAAGAGTACCCAGAGTATATTTTGGATCAGAGCATGAAGATTGTTTGAGGAAAGTAAATCCCTCTAGTACAGGTATTATGGTAGAACGACTGAGTACAATAAAAAACATGGAAGAAGGAGGTGATGTATGTGCCCAGTGGTCTAAGGTTTTATCAGTTTTTTCCTCTTTACACTTTTAAGGCCATCTTGGGTATGGGTTTCTTTTAGGAGGAGAGGTTTTAAGGACGAAACTCTTCCTGAAGGTACAAATCATTGTTTTTTTATAAATCGATTTTTTTATTCTAGTGAGGGCTTACTATGACCTATAGAAGGTCTTTGGTGTATATATGACTTATTCAGAGACTGAATATCCTAAAATTGGAGGGAAATTCTTAGACACACTATTTTTTCATGTTTAGTGCTAACTATTTGACTCAAGCATGTGGAGAACTTAGTGAATAGCAAGAGGCTGCACAGTTTGACTGAACTATATGATCTTGGCCACATGTCTATGAGATTTATCTCAAACAAAATTTAATTCCATTTTTCCTGAGCTATACATGGCTAGACAGACAATGCACCTAGCCTATGTGGAGGGGGGGTCTCATACACTGATTTTAACACAATTGGTGCATGGTTTTTCCAAACATGCATCCAAAATATGTGAACCCTTATTACAAGGTGGATTTACAATTTTTTACTGTGAAAATGTTTAACCCTCCTACCTATTTCTTCTTTCTCCAACAGATGTTAATCCCCTTCCTCTCTCATTTTCTCTCCCCTATCCCCTTTTATGGATCTCAATAACTCCCTCATCCAATCTCTATTTTTATTTTCATCATGTGAATTGGATTTATAATGGTAAGATTCATAATCCACTTTCTTATGTTCTTTGTTTATCTTCCCATCTCTTGAAATATTTTGGTGCGAGATCATATTCTCTATTTTCTGAGAATTGGTATATTCATCTAAATTATCATATTCATGCTCGATTCAATGGATGAAAGTGGATGAGCATAGCTCTATGGTCTTAAGGTTGGTGGTATAGTAATATTTAATAAAATTTTAGGTGTTTCTATAGAATTTTCTTTTGTGTCGCATGCCGAACATTTCAGCACATTTCCATAAAATGTCATTCTTCCATCTAATTAAATATATCAAGTTATAATACACCATCAGAGCCTTTTTGAATCATTAAGGGATGTATAATTTGTTGACAGACACCCATTTGGGTGTGCTAAATTAAATGAACACATAAATATAAATTTGTAAAAGACCAACATCCTTCATAGTGGGTTGAATTGGCCTTGAATTTGATATTACGCTATATATAAATTTAATTTCATAATTTAATTGAATTAAAGTGGGTGGAGTTGCCACAACACAAGTTATATATTCATATACAAAAAATTAATAAATTATGAAATAAATAGTTATATGGGAATAAATGAATATAAATTTATAAAATGGAAAATGATATATTATTATTATATTTAGGCCTTGGTTTTCAGCTGGTGAAAAACAGTTAAGGGATTTTTTGATCATGACATTTTACGCACCGATACATTGGGTGATGGGTATGGTGTCTCACACCATTTATATTTATTTGGATGATGACCACAACATTCTATATTCCCATGCATCAGGATTTTCCACGAAAACTCACCCCACTATCTCTAGTGGCAAGCATGACATCTCACATTGCTATTAGATTCATGTACTTTACCTGTTCTAGAGCTTTTATCTTTTTAGACTAGTCAAAGATGCTTGAGTTATGATCGGGACAAGCTATAACCCAGAATCCATGTATATGCCTATATATGTCCACATATATATAGTTTATATAGATGTATAAATATTATATATATAATTACTTTTAGATGGGGAACAAATCAACTTATTCTGACCAATATCGAAGTAGGTAGAGCCTATTAGGTGTCTTATATAAACCTAAGCTGACATGTATTTATTTTTAGGATATTTTATTACCTATTATACCTACACACTCTTATGTTATACAAACTGACCAGATTCATCTAAAAACCATTGGTGGTGTCCAACATAGATTATCTCACTCTCTAATTTGGATACCTTTGGTATCCAAGTATTCATTATGATTTCATGTGTATATATGGTAATGTTTCCTATAATGGATGCTTTCCGTGTTTTTCCTATATAATGGGAGCTTTAGTGAAGAGGAACAAACATATACTCATGATTATTGTAGAGATATCCTTTCAAATTTCATATTTTATATATAATGTTATATAATCTTTTTTTCATGTATCCCTATATCCACCCTTTTCTTTACATCAGCTTGACATGAAATCAATTTTATAGGACTCAACCTATAGATTTTGATTATTTTTACTACCTGGATGTTTCATTTTTAAACTAAACTGTCAATTATAATGTGATTATGCTACTATTTTATTATTTTTACCATTGTGTTACTCAGATATGTGGGTATAGTCTCTCCATTAAAACATCATAGACCCTCACTTCTATTCGAAAGCCTATGGTGTGTGTGGAGGTGTTCTTGAGGCCATATGACCCACTGGATACGGGCACCATTTTAGTGGCTGTAGGATTGGTACCTTACCTTTGGCATGTTGATTTCAAAAATTAATTCTATTTTTATTAAATAAGTTTTCTAAATATGGTAAAAATTTATTTTAAATTATGTGTCCATAGTATAAAAAATTCTACTTTTCTAAAAAAATAGTTGTTTAGATGACATTTCTTTTTCTTTAAAATGACTCTTATTTTATTAATAATAAATAGATAACCATTGAATTTATTTTAAACATTTTTAAACCATTTAATTTTGATAATTTATTTATTAATATACATACCATATATATTAAAATATAGGTTATATTATTTTAATTAAGTATCGTGTTTCGTTTAAACCTCGTTTTACATGCATCATAGGACATAAAAAAGATTGAATTTGATTAAAAAGAAATATATTATAAATTCTTAGGGTGTTATAATCTCTTATAATCTTTGTTTTACTTATCATATACACTTTTAAACATCATTATACTCTTTTAAAATATCATGGTATTACATCAAAGGTAAACCTTAGATCTTGATCAGATAAAATAGATTGTGGTGCCACATGTATCCTCACCACTTCTTTAATTTATATATTTTAAAGATGAATAAATGTGAAGTCTTATTGAATAGAAATGAAATCAGAAATAATTATAATATAGTCCACCACAACCTATATGGAATTATTACCTTTTAATGTATTTGGAATAGCTGTGAAAAAATCTATTGTGATGTTCTCCCATTTACATGTTGGTAGGGGTAATTCTTTTAAAATCCCATCCAATTTTCTTTTATACATAAATTGTTGATATACTAGGGAATTTTTTCTATATTCTATAATATTCATCTTCTTTCTATCCCACCAATAGTGTTCTCATAGATCATGTTACACATTTCCTCTCCCTAGGTAGATGGATAATGTTGGGTTATGTGCATTTTTAACATCTCCTTCTTTATCTTAGGAATTTATAGTACACATAGTCTTACCCCAAATATTACAAAACCTTATTATTCAACTTTGAACGTAAATAATTTCTATGTTTATATAATACACTTTATTTTATATTTTCACATGATCCCTTTGAGCATCTTTTATATTCTCAAAAAGAAATGGTTGAGAAATCAATTGAGAAAAGAATGAAAAATGTTCTTTCTTTTTATGATTACAATTTCTATCATTTAAATGTATAATATGATTAGCTACCTCTCAATACTCATCATGTATAAGGTTGTAGGATCCTTTATATATATATATATATATATATATATCATTTGCCACTTTTTTTACTTCTCAAGATAGAAATGAATTTAGAATTTAAATTCATTGATTATATATAACCATGTTTGATAGTGCATATTAATATCATTTTTTGTGTGTATATTTGAGTCTCTTTTGATCTACATATATTTCACACCTCTCTCCATGGATATAATGTCACTAAATTTATAATGTGATGATTTTTGTTTCCAACTCATGATCATTTGTTTGATAAATATTCTCTTGAACATTCAACTTCCTTGAGGGTTCGGTTATCAGATTATCATTTTTCATTGGTAAACCACTCAATACTATCCTTAAAGTGTCATTTTATACCAAACAATCATCCCTTATACTATGTAGTGTGAGTAATGAGGTTGTGATAAGCCACTTTTTTCATTATTTTATGATCTCTTCACATTGATTTTTCCATAAAAACATAACTCTCTTGTGAGTTAGTTTGATTTAAATGTTTTCAAATAATTATAAGATTCTCACAAATCATCAATAGTACTTAGTTAGTTCATGTAAACCATGGATTCCTTTCATAAATGTTGGTTTGGGACACTATTTATTTCCCTTTACCTAATAAAATTCCATATATATCCCTTTGTTAGTGATAACATTACCCACTAATGATACATTACCCATATAGAACTGACATTTACTATATTTTAACATATATTATCATTTCAAAAGTCATTAGAATGGTATTAAAATACTCCTCATACCCCTCCTTGATCTGGGTGTATACCATAATATAATCTACAATGACTAACACAAATTTATAAAGACCATATCTAAAGACTCTTTTCATGAATTCTGTGTTTATTGTTAGATCTATATTGAGTCTTAAGGTACTCATTATGAATTCAATGTGTGTATAAATTATTCTAAAGTCATTAATATGTATACTTTCATTATTAAACTTTAATTAGTGATATCCTAAATGAATGTCCAATATATATAAGTACTATTATTTAGGTATTTTATCCAATAATTCATCAATATATGGAAATCGATACTGGTTCTTTATTATGATCTTTTTGTGTTCATGATATTCAATTTAGAGGCTCACCGAATGATCCTTTTTCTTGATGAAGAGCACCCATTCATCCCATGGTGAATCCCTAAGGTGTATAAAATTCTTTTTGAGATTCTTTTGTAACTTATTCTTCAGTTCATTCAAATAAATGGAGTCTATTATATAGGGAGTCTTGGATATGGGCATAGATCTATATATAAACTCATTTGACAAACCAACATTTAGATTAGGTGAAAGACCAATATACTATTCAGGTAATACATTTTTATATTCCCACATAATTTTCATGACATAAAGTATGATTCTATTGTTTTTATGAATCATTTTATCTTGATATCCTTCCTTATAAGGAAATAATATCCATTCATGAGAGTAATATTTCAAAGGAGACTTATCTTTGACCTTTCACTTGTACAGAATTAAAGAATTTCATAGTATATAAAGTGTGATTGAACTCTTCCCTATGTTGAAATCGTATTTATATAGGGAAAATAAATCCATAAAAATATAGAATTCAATTCAACTAACTAAATTTTTACTTGGTTCATTGGTATGTTCAACTCACCACATTGGCTAGGGAGGAGTTACATATTTGGAATTAAATAATTTTCCCATTTTCTATTATCATAGATAACTCGACCTCCATATATTGAGGTGGTTTATAATATTTTTACCAAAAATTCATAATATGAAAGATTTTTCAAAAATATAATCATATAAACCATTTAAATATAATGAATGTATAATTTTTTCACCATTCGGTATTTAATTTTTATTTTAGTCATTTAAAATATCTAAAATAATCTTAGGGGTAAGAATACTAAAAATATTAAGAATAAGTATAGAGAAACTATGAAAACATAATGAATAACTTATAAATGACATTTAAATTTAAATTTATGATCTTATTGGTTTCTATAAAGGTTCTGTAATTCAATTTTCTTATTAGTTTTTCTTATATAAAAAATTAGTCAATTACTTCATAATGTTTTTCGAAGAGTTTTTTAATTTTCTAATTCATATCCCCTGAGTGTGTCAAACCATATGTGTATCAATGCCTCTATCATTCAACAAGTATAAGTCAAGATAACAACCAATGATCCATTTCATATTTATTACCCCTAGGTACATCTATTCTAGATCCACATACACTTATATTATCAAAACATGGATTTCATTTTTTTTAAACCACTCGACCTATACTTTATCAAAATTTCATTATGGTTTTCTGTACACAGACTATTCCATATTGTTTTTACTAATGTATGGTTGTTATAATATCAAAAAATAACTATTCCTCACTCTTATTGGAAATATAGTGTCCACATCCTCTTACACATATAATTAAAGAAACTTTAATACAAATAACCAAAAAACACTTCCCAAGGACCTAGAGGTATAGTGTGTTTGCATTACTAGGTTCATAATACATAAAAATGAGACTAAAATAAAAAATTATTACTTTATTCTCTATGATTTTATCCAAAATAACTTTGAGCACCAAAAACTACATTTGATAACCTAAACAATACATAAATTAAATGGGAGATCTAAAAAATACTAGTAAGAGATGGAAAGTGATAAATTATTATAACATATGAATCAAATGACATATCATGATATCATATGAGTAAAGGTACAAGAATGATCATATTTATAATTCCATAAGTATGTAGGATACATAAAATCCTGGAATAAAGGTAATGTGGAAGAAACATAGAACATGCCATAAGAATATGTCAATGTTAACTCCCAAGACAACATCACATGGTGGATAGAGTTTTATCATGAATTAGGTTTACTCCCTAATCCCATACATATCATCACATGAGACATAAATATTACCCAATATATTATAGTACTATCTTGTTGAACTCAAAAAAATATGCACATACTTATGTGTTTAATATAAATACATCATACACAAGGTATAATAATTTAAACCCCCATGAAAAAGAATTGGATTGCATGGCCTTGTATTATAACATAGCCAAATGTCATATCATTATGAATTACATGAAATAATGTATTAGATAATTAATGTAAATTATTATTTAAATAAATTAGAATAGGTATTGAAAATTATTTTCATGGTAATTGAATACATAAAATGAAATGAAGAAGTAATTGTTGGAAATATACCACTTACTTGGGATTTTAAAAAAAACGTGTAAAAATCAATAAAGAGGGTAAGAGAAAAAAAATTCATAAAACCATAAATGAACTAAAAATAGTTTCAATAATAAAATTATTTTATTTAAAATCCATTTATGATTAAAAAAATTCATTCATTGGTAATTGAAATGGGGTAAGCAAATAGAGAAGTTCTCATTGACTGGTTATAATTAATCACCGAAACTGATAAGGGAACCTTTAAGAAATGTTTATCACCATCAATGAATGATTTGATAAAATAGTTATATATGTGTCATATGTATATATATAATATATAAGTATTAAATAATAGGAATATATAGATAAATTTAGGTAATGTGATATAAATCATAATCCAAGGAAAATAGGGTGTTTCGGAGAGAGATCCCTTAACTCATGTCTATATTCATTCTGAACATTCACATAACATCATAGATATTAAAATTATATTTATTAAACATATTATTTAGAACCTTAATTAAAAATATTTAATTTAATATCTTGTTAATATGTTAGATTATAGTCATTTAATCAAGATACCATTTATATAATTACTGTCTTGAGGTTTTTTGATTCATGGTTCGAAGGTCGCTTTAGTTTGTAGATAATTATGGAATTTCTTGTAAAATGAGACTAAAAATCAAAAATAAAAATGAAATTATAATAATTTTCTTTTATAAATTGAAATAAACCCAATTATATATATCATTTATGACATAGGTATGATTAGTTTTGCATAAATATTATCTTCATATGTTTAGTTTGTTTAGGCATCTATGCCTATCATCATGAATTAGATTTATTTTATATAATTAAATGATAATTAATAAATTATAGATTATTAAATTGGTCATAGAATAATTATTAAAATTATATTTAATTATAATATTATTTCTATAACTATGCTTGATGTTAGTGGAGAAAAATGATATAAGTTGTTTTGGGGGGTGCTGAAGCAATCATATTGCTGTCAATGTTTTCTTTTTAGAATCAATTAAGGGAGGGTATAAAATAGATATTTCACCAAAATAATAACATATCAATATATTTAGGATATTAATGTTAATAAGTATATATGAAAGTAAAAAAATGGGTTTGGTATAAGGACAATAAAATTGAAAGAGGTTCTGTTGACAAATTTACATATTCTATTGGTTTTCCCCTCTTTGGATACCCCTTAAGGACCTATGGAATAGTATTTGATGAGGATAGAAGGACTATAAGATGGGTGAGAATATTGGTATTTTAATTTTGTAGAAATTGGTTGATGGATTTTTATTAATATTATATTCATTAGTTTCTTATTTTAGCACAAGGCTACAAATATTGATGAATTTTGTGACTATATGCGGTAATTAGTACATGTGAGGATTAAAATATGGTCACTAACATTATCCATAACTCATTTCAACATTTTATTTCTCTTATAATTCAAATAACTATATTTAGTCTTAATTTTCTATTCACTAAAAATCCAATTATTTTCGAAAATTACCAAAAAATAACACTAAAAATTTTTCTAACAATTTGGAAAATTACTTGTTATCTCATAAATTGACATTACCATTATAATATAACATAATTTTTTTAAAAAAATTGATAATAAATTTAATTTCAAATATTTATTTTTTTCATAAAATTATAAATAATATATATATGTTTAATAAAAATACAAACAATTGCTTAATCAATTTAAAAACATTTATTTATATGTATGACGATATAAAGTGTCTATACTAGGATTTTTTATGGTAAGTAAATATTATTTTTCATTTACATAAGTGATTATATTATTCTAAGGGATATGATACTATTACCAATAATGGTAAGCTACCGAATCTAGAAGTCAGATTTATAACAGTCATATGGTTTCCTTACCTTCTATAAAAAAAATATTTGATTCAATCCGTATTCACTTCTATTTTTTCTCAATGTTATATAAATTTTCCTTTTCAAAATGAATATTATATTAATAATACTATATATTATTTCTAAATTTTTGTTTCAAATTAAGATCATTAATGAGGATTGACCATATATAAATTTCTATATTATAGTTATCTTATTTTCTATATTTTTTCATAATTATATCACTTTCAATTATTATGGTCTTATTTATTCTCTAAATTTTATATTAAAATTAATGTAATACTTTTTTGTTTTATTATTTGGTTCATGTGCTTTATAAAATACAACATTACTATATATGAAACAATTATAAAATCAGAAGAGGATAATCCATCCATTATATTCTAGGTCTTTGCAAGATGCATATAAATAATATTCATAATACCATAGGGGTCTTCTCAAGGATAGACTACCAAATTTATGGAGTTATCCCATTAGTAAGTGAAGCCAAAATGGTTCTCTACAATCATCTTCCTTCAACATGAGTCCCTAAATCTACCTATAGAAATTTAATTAATTATAAAATTATTTCAAAAATTATTTTACAATTAACATCACTCTTATATTATTTGTGTTAAATAATTATTTATTTCTCCAAAATAAAGATTTTTTATTCATTTCATTAATCAATTGAGTAAATTGGAAAAACCCATTTATGTGAAAAGTGTAACAAAAAATTTTCCTTATGTGAGGGTGGGTTCCTTTGAAAGGGTAGAAGCGACTACCCTTATGAAGGCAACCTGCATAAGGTTAGAAGGTTGTACCCTTATAAAGGTAACCTTCACAAGGGTAAATAGAGACATTCCCTTATGCATGTTTTTTTGTAAGAGTAAGCACAACCTTACCCTTAAACAGGTGCCTCTTCATAATGGTATGTGAATCCTTTACACTAACCATTGTGTAAGGGTAAGATAATTCTTTCCATTATAAAAACCACTATATGAGCTTAAAAACCATACACCTATTTAAATAATTGTATATAGGTAAGAAAAAACATAACCTTACAAAAAATTTTGTATTAGGGTAAGTAAAACCTTACCCTGATGAAAATGACACTATGTAAGGGAATCCGGGTACCTTAAGTATCAGGATACCCGACTATTTTTGTATGAGGATACCTGACGAGTGTATTGGTAAGAAAAGTGTTTCCATATTTTGAAGCTTTTTCAAAGAAGAATGTTTGTAAAAAATTGAATCTTTGGAAGATAAAGTTAAGGATATTCATATGAGGATGGATGAAAGGATCAGAGATTCAATATAGATAATGTTTTCAGACATGCAAGGATAGTTTGAGCCTATCGATCCGACTCCTCCAACACAACCAGTAGATCCCATTCCTCCTCCTTATCTTACTCATGCATCTATGTTTCCAACCCCACTCTTTCTTATCCTTACCCAACACCCCCTCCTCCACTGATTCCATGTTTCTTTGAGTTATATGTTGATGATCATCTTCTTATTGTTTCATATGAGAAGATATATTATATACGTGATACCATTAATCATTTCTAGATTGAGATAGAGCAACATAGGGTCATTATACATGATGTTATAGATAGATCAATAAAAATACCATGTCCTATAGATGAAGTGAGTAAATTTGGAGAAAGTATTAGTTATTTTATTGTTTTTTTCTATCTAGAGTACTTTGACATATTACCATAGAGGTATCTATTATTGGGAAAAAATACCTTAATGTGTCCTCACGGTGTTTTTTGGGTGTGATTTTGTTTATTGAAAAAGGTAGATGACCGTAAAGGAGTATAGTTGGTGTTTTCTGTATCGAACCAAAATTTTAATAATAAAACATTTTCTTGATCTAATTAAATTTATTATTATGTAAAATAGTTATATAAAATATTCACTTTCTTGGTTTTATGTTTTTGTATTTTCTTAAATACCTTTATGAATTTTTGTCATTGATAATATAATTGTTGACCATTGACCACATGATTATTATAAATATAGTTCTTTATTAAACCAAATTTACCCAGACAAAGGATGTGATGTCCAAATCTTGTATATTTTCTCCATATAATACCAATTTACCATATCTTGGAAAGGAGTTGGCATCACTAGGATTTTCTCTTGACCCATCCCAATCAAAGCTTCAACATGTTAAGCTTGAATGGAACCACCTACAGAAGAAGTGAAAGTTGATAGAGATTACCACCTGAGTGATGTTATCCGAGCCACCCCAATAGTCTATCATCATCACACACCTTAACCATAGGTGTTATACTGGGGTTTTAAGGGGTTATATAACATGACCATAGAACTATGATTGTGTGCATTATTTTTGTATAGATAATATACATTCATTTTATTATTGTTACTTTGTAAATAGATTTTAATTAACAAATAGAATTTTTAGAAAATATTAAATTAAGAAATCTATTTTGATTTATTAATAGATATTTGTACTAAATAATATTTAAATAAAATATTATTACTATATTAATTTTTATTAAATATAAATGAATGTATAATTTTTATAAATACAATAGTAATTTCTATTAGGGTTTGAAAGCTATTTTTGTCAAAACCATTGAATTTTTTATAAATGTATGTTTTTATATTAAAAAAATTCACATATTTAGAAATTTATTTAGATAAAATGTATATTATTTTTGGAATTATGATGTCGAAATTATCCAACGGTAAATTTTTCATAATTTTATGAGATAGTCGAATTATTGGGTAAAAATTAAAAACCGTTTAAATATATAATGTGTTTTAAGACATCATAATGACCCAATAGTGGTTTAATAAAATACTATAAATGGTAATTCTAGAAAATATATGTTTAACCTTTAAAATAATGTGATTTTATATTTTTTTGATTAATTTTATGGTACCTTAGTGGACCCTCAACGACTTATAAAACATTTTAACTTTTAAAAGGAATTCCTTGAGAGTGTGACTCACCTCCACATAATCAGTCACTATATTTTAAGAATTTCGGCCATTGCCCTTATAAAATATTTTTTTCCACTCCCCTTTGGAAAAAACCATGGGCAAAAACTATGGGTTGGTTTGTGGTTTTTATTAGTTTAATGTGTGTTGTCCAAACCCTAAATAATAAAGAATTTCTTCTCTTTTCCTATATAAACCCACCCATGATCCCACTTCCTCTTAACTCAAAACACTGGAACTAGACCAACCTCTACCCTCATCTCTCTAGAATCCACCCAAGTCTCCCCAATCTCTCAATAATCCTCTCTCAAGCCTCTCCCAATCCTTTGGTATCACACATCCATGTAAGGGATTTCTTCCTTTCATATTTTTGTTCAAATTTCATTATGTTATAATAGCCTTTTGGATTCAACTGAAAATGTCAGGGTATGATTTTTAACCACCACCATACATCTATAATTATTTTTTAATGATGAGAGTCATTTTTCTCTCTCATTATTTCCCCCCTTGTACACCTGTTTTAATGCCAAAATTCTATAAGGAAGTTCTCTCTTCTCATTTACATTACAGAAATTATTTTATATTGTGAATAAAAATTATATTACATAAGTATGGACATTATCTATATGAACCCCCTTACTATAAAATTTCGTGTACATATTATGATATACCACTTTCTCTCTCATCAACAATTTTTATGAATTCTTATGTCACTTCATTATGTTACCAAAATTGCACTGCGATTATCCAAGCCAATGCCATTATGTAGTGAATACCATGCACGTTTCTCTATCAAGGGAATTAACATTTATAAACATTTACATATTTATTATAGAGTTTCATGTAATAATTTCACATTCCTTTATTGTGGAATAAATTATGATGTTTAATAAATCCAAGTTGTATGATCTATGTGGAACACTTATGAATGAAATGAAATGAATAAGAAGGGTGTGCCCTGATAGCACTCAAATGCATTGGGTAAATATTAGTATCATGATACATCAATTGAAATGAGGGTTTACTCATGATAATTCATTTGTGATGAGGGTTTAATCATGATCCATGTTCAATGATCCTTTACACATGCTAATATCATGATAAATGTTTTTGACACATTTCCATGTCAGTCCCTTACTAAGATTTATAGCTCACCCTTTTCTTATGCATGTCCTTATGATATCCCATGCAATGGTAAGTACGAAATAATGTTGTGGTCATGTAAAAAATGTTTTCATTAAATTTTTTGGGTTTTATGTTTTAATTTTTTATGTAATGTTCCTAATTTTCCAAGAAATAAGATATATTGATTCTTAGAGTTTTATTAAGTGAAACTTTATGTGATAAATCATGTTTAAGTTTGTAATAAAGAACATGGTTGTTATATTTTCCAAAGATATTTTTTTAAGGAGGCGTTGTTTTCTAGTGTGTGCCAAATTTCTAGGCCTGAAAATCATTAATTTTTGTTTGGAAATGTAAGATATTATTCAGAGTATTGAATGGTGCAGAGAGTACTGAATGAAATCAGAAAAGGAAGAGAAATGTGGAGCCTGGGACATGGACCACGTATAATGTCCTGGAATGGTACACCGGAGTGATCCACAAAATCGAAAATATTTTAAGGCGGAAGGTGGTGAAGTACATGGATGTCATGTTATTGGTAGAGGAGATTGACCACGTAGGAAAAAAGGAAATACGTGGACCACCATGGAAAAATAGTTCACGAAATGGGTGCAGTTTATGGATGGAGGATTGGTATGCAATGGAGGCTATAATGAATCACATATTTGGTAAATATTGGATTATAGGAATTTGTAGATATCTTTTCCTATATAAGAATATTTAATACCACCAATTAGAGGGAGACTGAATATCATTAGATAACATCTCATTGGTCTCGGAATTTGGAAAAGTCTGATGAATGTTCACAAGGGAGAATTTCGTGAAGGCATTAGTGGTTCATGTGGAATAAATTTTGCTGAAGGTTTTAATGGGAAACTGCATCCCACAAAGGATGCGGTACATGGAGGAATAAGGTGTGGTACACATGTGGTTTGCAAAGGAAGTATGTGAACTAAGAATAGTTTGTAGACAAAGGGTGGTTTGTAGAGGAGGTTCTCAGAGTCAATATGCAGAGGTGGTATGCGATAACGAATGCTGAGGCAGTCCGCGGATGAAGGGTGGTTTGCAGAAGTAGTAGTGGTATACAGAAGAGGTGATCAACATACCAAACCTGGTACATAGTACGTGGTGGAACAAGGTGGTTTTCAATTTTCACCAGGATTCTATAAAATGATTCAAATCATTTTGTCAATGTATTTTATGGTACCTAACAAGACCCATGAAGGTGGAATTCATCTACGAGTGAAAAAAATTACTTCAACAGAAAATCTTCCTAAAGTTGAGGATGAATGAATTCATGAAAATAAAGGGACCTACACGTCCATAAACTTTGTTTGTCCTACAATTCTATAAACTGTGTGTGGATTTCTTTCCAAGAGTAGTGAACGTATGAAGAGGAATAAAATGACCCTTTTCACCTGTAGTGAGCCACTGAAAGAGGCATAGGGAGTGACACTTGGGAATTCAGTGAAAATAACCTAAACCTTGTAAGGGAAGTGAACCTAGGCATATATGATCTAGACCAAACATTGTAATCATTATTAGTAGTGAGCCTTAGTTTATTTGGTACACCAAAAAATCATCGTTGTATGCTCTTTGGACGTATACCAGTGAGGGTGAACCAAGTAAAAATTGTTGTGTCCTATTCATGATTTCATATCTGTTCAAATAGTGCTATGGTTGGAAGAGATAATTGTGTTTCTTTTAATAAAGAAACAAGATATGAAGGGGAAAAATTTTAGTATATCATTCCATGATGCCCCCCCCCCCTCTCAGGGTATTCGACCTAGGGGACCTAACAATTGGCATCCGAGAAAAGGGTTGAAAGTCAGTGATTCTCTTTTAGAAGAAGAAATGGAGGTGGTCAATCATAAAAGAATAACAGTCTTCCACAGAAATAATTTTCAACTTTGGAAGAATGGGATTCGTCACTACTTCCGATCAGAAGGTATGGATGTCTTCACACCAGATATGCCTAGAATATCATATGACATCAATAGTGGTGCTTTATGAAAAGCAGAAAGAATGGAATTAGATAATGATGCTAAAGAGATTAATAAATTAGGGGAATCCCTATAAAATGCAATTTATAAAAAGGGGATGTAATGTAAAACATCACATTCTATGTGGGATAAATTGTTGAACATTTTATGAGGGCGACACAAAAGTCTAAGAAGAAGAGCTACAGGTTTTGTGGAACAAGTATGAGGATCTAAAAATGAACTATAATAATAATTTCGATGCATTATTTGATCGGGTAAATGTTATTGTGGAAGAAATTTGAGGTATTGGAGAAACCATTGAAGATATAAATATTGTGAAACGTGTATTAAAGAAACATCCACTACGGGTCAATCTAAAAGATTCAGTATTGGGAGACAATGACCCAAAAGAGCTAACACTAGATAACCTTCACAGTACTCTTGTAGCATATGAAATGATAAACAATAATAACAATGTAGTAGAAAAGGGGAAGTACAAATAAGTTGCGTTAAAGGACATGAAGAATCTCTCTGTTGAAGATATCACTAAGGAGGACAACTTGGATGACGTCATGTCAGTTCTCTCTTCAAATCTGCAAAGGGGAAAAGAAATATTCAATGGTAAAATTCCATTTTTGTTCTTTCAATGTAGAAAGATTTGGAATTTCACATTAATGTTTCCTAAGAATTTTGATGATGAAAATGAATAAAATGATGAAATTACTCAAAATAAGTATTCATCAAATGTGAAAGGTATGTGAAGTTTTAAAAGAAATTTCTTAAAAAATAAGAATCTGCTTTCAAAAGATGATGAAATTTCAATAGAATCTGAGGTATACGATTTGGAGGACTACAGGGATCATAAAACTGATGCATTGGTGATAGTTGTTAGAAATTCATTAACTAGATAAGAAAGTGATAATGAAGAATGAGAAATTGAAGGAAGAGTTGATCTTAAGGATGAATTAGAATCTTCTCTTTAAGAGGTGGATAATTTGAGAGCCAAAACAAAAAAAATCTAACAAATTTGTTCATGATTCAAAACTATATATAAAGAATGAGGAAAAAGTGAATTCTGATATGAATATAGAAATTGAAAAGCTGAGGACTTTAATTATTGAAATCTCAATAAAGGCGATTGAGTACAAACTCAAAATAGGAGAACATAAAATGGAAATCAAAAGTTTGATTGAAACTGTAAAAGATCAAATCCAACGCATCGATAAAATGGAAGAGGAGGTCATCGGTCTGCGACGAATAGTTAAAGATAAGAAGAAACTATTAACTCTCAGTTCTACATTAGTAATGAAGATCATACTGGCAGTATAGAAGATAAGATTTGTGCTGTGTGGTCTAGTATAACAGAAGCAACAATCAACTCTGAATGATAATGCTGGTATGGAGCTTGATATAAAATATAAATCAGTTATGGTTCAAATTAGACTACAAGAATCCACTCTAATATTAAAGATTGATTTGGGTAAGAATAAGAATAATAAGATTTTAAGAACCCAAGGCATAATTAGTGTCACATAATTGTCACATAAGAATGTACCTCACATAAGATGTCATTATTGTGGTAAGATGGAACACTATCAAAATGTATGTTCTATAGAAAAGAGGTACCAAAGGGAATAATATCAATAGAGGTGGTTGTATAGAGCTCCAAATTCTAGGTTATCAGTTCATGGTTATTGTTTCAGGTGTAAAGGACATAGAAATATGGAAATATATTGAACATAAAAAATGAAGATAAATATGTCAAGGAAGACTGAATTTGTTCAAAAGAAGTAGCCAAATGTATCTTCAAGAGAGATAAAAATTGAAAATTGATTTGCAGATCTACTGGATGAAGTGGCTCTATCACAAACAGTGGAATATGAATATTATCATTCTATGTTGGATATGAATCCACATACATTGTTCAAATAGAAAAGGTCTGAACATGTGGTGGTTGAAGAAATTGTGTTCAAGGAATCAGATCACACTGGGATATAGATCATTGAAAGTGGATGAACTTATCACATGATGGGAAATAAAAAACTAATGACTATAATTAGGAATGATAAATAAGGTATAATATGGTTTGGTAATGATGAGGGAATAAAAATTATTGGTTTAGGAAAAGAGAAGTTTGGAGGAAATGACATGAGATGAGAAAATGTATTGGTTGTTGAGGGGATCTGTCACAACATTCTTAGTGTAAGTCAATTGTGTGACTCATGACATGCCATAATTTTCTAATAAATTATGCATCATCAAGTAAAATGACTGTACTATTTTGTTTCATGGAAAAAGTACAAAAGAAAATCTCTACCTCATGAGTGGAGAAAAAAATGTGTTTTTTGTCCAAGGATGAAGAAAACAAGTTATGGAATAAGTGTCATGGCAACATAAGCCAAGCATCCTTGGAAGATCTGGGGAAATATGATGTTGCTCAAAATATCCCTAGATTATCATGTAATCATACTCATATGTGTGGTGCCTGCCAATAGGGTATGATCATTCGAAATACAAATAATCCAAAGTAGAAAAAGTCGACAAGATTCATTGTGTTGGTACATACTGATGTCTGTAAGCCAATTCCACCAACGTCTATTGATGGGAGGAGATAGTATGTTATCTTAATTAATTTCTACAGTATAATGGCATGGGTTTAAATAATCAACCCCAAATATTAATTGTTCAATTGCATTAAAATATATCAATGGTAATGTAAAAAAGTTTCCTGGTCAGAAAATCTAGACAATTCGAACGGATAACGGAAAAAAGTTCACAAATATCCAAGTGGAGGATTATCTCAAGAAAC
This sequence comes from Viscum album, assembly GCA_963277665.1. Lineage (NCBI taxonomy): Eukaryota > Viridiplantae > Streptophyta > Magnoliopsida > Santalales > Viscaceae > Viscum > Viscum album. The sequence continues at coordinate 1,294,936,869 of OY728140.1, read as the reverse complement.
ATGGGATAAGGCATCATGTTTTAGTAGTAAGAACATCGAAACAAAGTGGATTAGTTGAGAGAAGAAATCGTATTGTCAACCACATGTCTAGAAAAATTCTCATTAAGAAAGACCATCCAGAGAAATTTTGGAACAAAGCAGTGATGACAGTAGTCTACAAATCAAACAGAGCCCTAATTTGTCTGAAAGAAGAGAATACTTCATACGAGTTATGGTATGGAAATTATCCATCATTGAATTACTTTTAAGTCTTCATATTTAAATTTTTGATTCTCAATAAGGAGAAACATAAGAATTTGGAATATCATGGAGATGAATGGGTATTTCTTAGGTACTTAAATAAAATCAAAGAATATAAATGCGTAAATAATCAGCTATGAAAGATTGTTGAAAGTCATGATGTTACTATAGTGGATAATGAACAAAATATTTTGAAAATACATGATCAAACTCAGGAGGATAGTGAAGAAGAGATGAGTAGTTTAGGAGATTCACCAACTCTAGAGGTTGATTCAAAATAAGACTTAGATGATGAAAATAAATCAGTGTCTTCCTATAGACCAACAGAAAGTGATGAAATTGACAAGAAGAACATAATTGGTGATCAGACTACACCAGTGCAGATAGGGAAGATGAAGTCTCTATAGAAAGCATCACACATATCAAAATTGGTGCCTAAATTCTTTAATGAACCATCTAGAGATGAGAATTGGATTCAGACAATGAATGTAGAGCACTACCAAATTGAGGAGAATCAAACATTGGAAATTTTTTCGACACTTATAGACAATAATTTCTTCAATAAAATTGTACTTTCGAAAAAAATGAATAAATATGGTGTTGTGAAGAAAAAATAGAATGACTGGTGTGCAAAGGGTACTCTCAGATAGACGTTATTGATGTTGATGAGACATTTTAACTTTTTCAAGGCAGGAGACAATTATATTATTATTGGCAATAACAGTGAATTTTTTTTTTATGGATTTCTATATGGATGTAAAGTCAGAATTTCTGAATGGAGTACTGAAAGAATAAGTTTACATTGAGAAACCATGTGGTTTTATCATTCCTAATGACGAGAATAAGGTTTTTCGTAATAAGAAGGATTTATATAGTTTGAATCAAGAACCAAGAGCATGGTATTCAAAGCTTGATCAGTTTATAAAAAAGATCAATTTTTAAAGTGGTGGAGTTGATTACAATATATATTTCAACAATGGAAATAGTAAAAGGATTATAGTTCTAGTTTATGTTGATGACATAATCATTGGATGGTCAGATGAAGCCCAATTTTGATAGTTTTCAGAATACATGAAAAGCTAGTTCAAAATGTTGATGATTGGTGAGATGAATTTTTTTTTTGCTTATAGGTGATTCAAGGAAATAATTCCACTTTTATTTTTCAATATAAATATTACAAGGAGGTTTTGAGAAGGTTTGGAATGGATAATTCCAAGGAGATGATGAATCTGGTTGCTACTCGGTTGAAAATGTCATGGGATGATGAAGGCAAGAAAATTATTATCACAGAATACATGAAAATCATTTGAATTCTATTGTACCAAACTGTGAAAAGGCCTCATATTGTATTTTTTGCATGCTAAGAACTGAGATATCAAAGCAATAAAAATGAGAGCCATATGATTTTTGTAAAAATAATATAATGATATATCAAGGGAACCATGGATTTTGGATTAATGTATGATGATAGATCTAATCCAGAGTTACTGGGATATACAGATATAGATTGGGCCAATTTATCAGATGATAGGAAATCAAAATCTAGAGGTTACTTCTATCTTAGTGGATTTTGTATTTCTTGGTTGAGTAAGAAACATGATTTCATTTCATTAAGCACTGCAGAAGCTGAGTACATTACAGTTACTCAAGCATGCACAAATTTACTATGGATGAAACAACATCATTACTAAATGGGATTTAAAGTGAAGTCTCTGATTGGAATCCATTGTGATAATTAATGTGGTATAAATATGAACAACAATAAATTGCAACACTCAAGTAAAAATAATAATGAAATCAAATATCATTTTATCAAGGAGAAAGTGGAGCAAGTGCTGGTGAATTTGGAGTATGCACCAACAGAACAAAAAGTTGTAGATATTAAAAAAGGCCTTTCCCAAAGAAGCATTTGAAAGACATAGAATATCTTTGGGAGTCTAGTCGACTCCCCATACTTGAAAAAGTGGAGATTTTGGAACCCCTCTCCCTAAGGTATGGTGTGTTTTTCCCTTATGTGATGATATGTGTTCTTTACCTTATTGAAGAAAACCTTGAAGTTCCCTTCAGTTTGGTTGATGAAGGTGAAGAAAGTGTGACTAGATCAGGGGAGAAAATAAATGGGGATAAGATATTAAGTGGAGCAATGAGATAGGGGGAATTGAAGATGAGCTGAAGCTATTTGGAGGAGGAGCTGTGAAGTAGGGGAAGTATTAAATCTGATGATGCTTGAACTGATCGATCAAAGAAGATATATTATGACAGATGAGGTTTGTGATGAAAGAAGTTGTTGTTTCAAGATCTTGTGTTAGGAATAAATAAATTCATTGATGAAATTTTCACTATACTCTTGTTTATCATGCTGAGGATTACTCATGTCGGCTTAGAGCATGTGTTTAGTTAATCTATGATCGCTATCTTAATCACATGAAGTGAATGTTTATTGAATAAAGATGGATCATTAAGTAAGTATAGAAATGAGAATATTTTTTATTATAAGAGTTGTCAACAAACCCAAAAGTGGATATTGTTGGAAAAAAATCTCTCAATGTGTCATCTCAATATGTTTTGGGTGTGATTGTGTTTGTTGACAAAGACAGATGACTGAAAATGAGTATGGTTGGTGTTTTTTGAAGACATGTTTTTAAGGTGGTTCATTCTTCAAATGTTCTCCAAATTCATGGCCTCAAAATCCATTTTTTTTTTAAATGTATGGTTTTATTCATAGGATAAAACAATGTGGATAGTGGCAAACAAATTCAATAAAGTAAGAGAAATGTGGTGCCTGTGACATGGACCACATACCATGCCTGAGAACAGTACGCGGGAGCGATTTGAAAAATCGATAATGGTTCACGGCGAAGGGAGGTGAAGTATGTAGATGGAATTTAGTTGGTGGAAGAGATAGACCATGTAGGAATAAAGGCAGTATGCAAACTTCTATGGAAAAATAGTTCATGGAATGGGTGCAGTTCGTGGTTGGAGGATCGGTATGCGGTAGAGGCTATACTGAATCAAATATTTGGTAAATCTTGTATTATTCGATTTTCAGATATATTTTCCTATATAATAAGAGATAATCCCACCAATTATATAGAGAAAAATTATCATTAGAGAACATCTCTTTGGTATGGTAATTCAGCAAATTCTGAAGGAAGTTTACGAGGGATAATTTCATGAAGGCTACAGTTGTTCGCGCGAAAGAAATTCCACCGAAGGCTTTTGTGGGAAACTATATCCAGTAAAGGATTCAGTATGTAGAGAAAGAAGGCACAGTACATAGGTGGTTTGTGAAGGAAGTATGTGAACAAAGAGTAGTTTGTGGATAGAGGGTGGTTTGTAGAGGATTTTTTCGGAGTTAGTACATAGAGGTGATATACGATACCGAAGGTTGAGGCAGTCCGCAGATGAAGGGAAGTTCACAGAAGTGACAATGGTACGTGAAAGAGGTTATCTACATACCATACCTGGTGCACAGTATGCGGTGGAACATGGTAGTTTATGATTTTCACTAGGAATTTTGAAAATGATTTAAATCAGTTTGAGAAACTATTTTCTGGTACCTAACAGTACCTGGGATGGTGGACTTCATCTGCGGGTATAAACGGACTTCAATAGAGCATCTACCTAAATTTGAGGATACATGAATTCATGAAAATGATGGGACATACACATACATATACATTATTTGACCTACAAGTCTATAAACTATTTATGGATTCCATTCCTATAGTAGTGAGCGAAGGAAGAGGAAGACGGTGACCCTTTCCACTAGTAGTGATCTATAGAAAGAGGCATAGGACGTGACCCTTGGGAATGTAGTGACCAGACCCTAAACCGTGAAAGGTAGTGATCCTAGGAATAAAAGATCTAGACTGAACATTGTACTCATTACTGGCTGTGATCCTTAGTGAATTTGGTACACCGGCACACCACAGTTGGATGCTACTTTGACATAGTCCATTGAGGGTGAAACAAGTAAAAATCAATGTGTCATGTGCATTATTACATATCTATTCATATATTGATATGGGAGGAAGATAGAATTGAGTTTCTTTAACAATGAAACATGATCTGAAGGGGAAAAATTTTAATCTATCATACCTTGATTCACCCCTCTCAGGGTATTCGACCTAGTGGACCTCACATTTATATATGGTTTATTTTATTTAATTTTGTTAGTAAATTTTTTTCTTATTTAAAATTTTATATATTTATCAGTTTTTATAGGAATACTTTAATGGGAAATAAATATTGTATAGAAAACAAAAAATTAAATGTTTCATTACGTCAGATACAAATTCTACTGGTCTTGATTGATTTTTAACATAATAAAATTTGTTGTTAGGAGTACATGAAATTCTAATTGATGATTCTATTTGGGGCATGCAATGAATATGAGGATTTTAAAAAATATATCATAGAACTTTTAGTCAGAGATCAATTGGTAATCAACCTGATGAAATTTTTTTCTTTATATGTCGATTAACAAAAAATTTACTCCTTTAATTTATTGATATTTTTTAATTATGTTTTATTTTTATTAGGTATCTATATGAAATTTGTATAGAGCATGACAAGAAAAATGTATATGGATTTATGGACACATAAATTTTTTCGCTTTTATCTTGGACGATGAACGATGATGAATGAATTATTTATATAGCTAAATTATTTCAGAATATTGTCATCATTCAGTGTTGGACGTTTCCATATCTTGAAAGGTATGGAGTATTTTTTTCTCTAAAAGTGTTATATATCACTTAACATATTAAAAAAACATATTAAATTTTCTTTTATATTAGTTTTTATTGAATGTTGGGTGTTTTTGGTCTGAGAGAGAAGACATTTTATTGCTTATTCTATACCCATAGTGATGTGAGATAAAATTTTAAAAATGTATTGAAAATGTATGATTTCTTATTTTAATAATTTTTTATATTCTAATGAATAAATTTTAATATATTCATATTATTTTCAAATAAGGAATCAAATTTCTTTAGATATATGTCAAGAAAAAAGAGCACCATGATCAAATTTTAAAGGATAAGGTGAATTTTCATTTATAAATAATAAATTTTGGATATATTAATTAAAATTGTTATTTTGAATTGAAATCTCTTTGAAAGAGTGTCATAAACAACAAGGTGTAACTAAATGTGAAAATTATATTTTAAGATTCACGTATTAAATAATTACAACTAGGATAGTTAAAAAGTATCATAAGGTTAGATTTATTTATAAATATTTCCTTAATATTTAAAATGATTTAATAAAAATTCAATCCAAATGATATTTGTATTTTGTTTATCTTTTTGATGATGCATGACTGTATAACGAAGAGGAGTTGAGACATTTAAAAAATGAATGGGAAATCATTTTATAGGCTTGACTGATCTATAGTTTATTTGAAAGTTCAATTGTATGATTCTTTTGCTATTTTTTACTACATTGTTGGCTCCCTTTTATATTGTTTTCATGCTAATTATATGGTGGATGATGAATCAATGTACCATTTTTTGAATTTTTTTTATGTCAGTTATCTAATAACCGATGTGAAAATGGTTTTCCACATTGGTTAAAAATAATCGACATGGAAAAACAATTGAGGATATTATTTTATAACATTAGTTTTAGATAACCGAAGTGAAAAAGTTATTTAGTATGTACCCTCTTATAACAAATCTTTATAACTGATGTGAAAATTCAAAAAAACCTAAGTAAAAACTATTTATGAACTACTGATTTCTCATTAGGTGCCCTCCTCACACATAAGAATGATATGGGGAGAAAAAACAATCTCTACTACCTCATCCAAACAATGATAAGTACAAAGGCTTGATACTCTGATATCGAGAAGAATTTACTTTCACTCATCTTCGCAGTGAAAAAGATGAGGCATTACTTGTAGCACCATAAATTCCAATAAGTATCTCATATCGATCTACTCAAGTATATCCTTGGTCGTTCCAAGTTGATTGGGTGCTTTTCCCGATTGGTGGTCATTATATAGGAATATTTCATTTAGTTTGTATCATGTTTGTTAGTGAATGGGAAATCCCTAGATGATTTCCTCACAACAAATCCTACCACAGAAAATACACTAGTGGACACCAAACATCCATATAAGGAGTTATTTTATTCCCATGAAACTCCTTGGACATGGGATATGTATTCTAATGTAATCACTCGAATTACTACTAGTAAAAGGATTAAAAACCCAAAGCTAAATTGGGATGGAATATATATTTTATTTATCTCTCCAGAAAAAGTAGTTTTTTCATACAATTTCTCACAATCTAAAGGCTACACAAATAAAGAGGCAGAATACCAAGAGCTCATTGTTGTCTTGGAACTAGCCTTATAGATACACATATCCTACCTAAATATCAAATGGGATTCAGAACTAGTGATAAATTATATCAATGGTAAATTTTCCATCAAAAAGGTAGAACTGACCCCCTCACTCTCAACATCAGTGGACTGATGGAAGAGTTCCCTTTTGATCACACATTGCATCATGTTCCTGATCTTAGAATGCTCACACTGACATATTGGCTAATGTGGCCACAATCTTAGCCAACCCTAATCAGGAGGAAGCATTCTTCCATATCACACATCAAAGTATGGTCTCATCAATTGTCATATGTGATATGGAAAATATCAACAAAGTCAACACCACCCTAGATCATGGTAAACCAATGACCACACATGGATGGATGGATCTGATAATTGGTTATCTCCACAATGGGACTCTCCCAACAGACATTGCTAGAAGGGAACAAATTCAATGTCATGCCGTAAACTTCACCTTGTAGGTTGGTCTAAATGAAAAAATTTCTTACAATCATGGATTATATGGAATTATCCACATATACATAGTAGAAGGATAGATTTTGGCCTTCAAGTAGGAAGTACATGCAAGATCTTTTTGCACACATCAAACTGGGACTAGGCTCTCCCACCAAAAATAGGAGATTGGGATATTATTGGAAAACCATGATACAAGACTATGTGGAATTCACCATGAAATGTAATGCATGAAAGATCCATAAAAACATTATCAATTAAACCATAGAATTTCTGAATAAAACTATATATTCATGTATATTTCTCATTTTGGGAATAGATGTTATTGGGACATATGCCCCATCCATAGCTAAATATTTCATGAACATATTTCGTAATACTGACTTCTTTTCTAAATGGGATGAGGCAAATACCCCTCAAGTAAGTCGGAATTAAGAACATCATCCTATTTTTAAGGACCCATTTCATCACCAGTTTTGGAGTCCCTCACACAATATTGATGGATAATGGAATCAACTTTTGTTCTAAAGAGTTGAAGAAACATTTCAAAGATTACAACATCAAGTCCAATCACTTATCTCACTATCGTTCAATATAAAATGGTTAGGTAGAGGTTTTCAATAATACTATATCAAATATACTCTAGAATATGGTGAACATGGATAAGTAGTCCTATCTGAAAAAACTAATTTATGCTTTATGGTCCTACATTACCACTACGCGTACTACTACACAAGCAACTCCATACTCCTTGGTGTACAGGGCTGCAGTAGTGTTTCCCATAGAGGTCGAGTATCATTTTCTCCAAATAAACATTTTTGAGCAGCTCTATGATGATGACTAATTGAAAAAGAGGCTGGATGAATTTTAGAGGATTGATGATAATAGGTTGCGCACCCTATACAACCTAGAGGCCCATCAAAATAATATCCCATGTGCCTTTAATAAAAAGTTTCTCCTAAATTTGGTCCTATAAGGAGAACTGGTGTTGTATCTTAGGACCCCAATGATACCAAGGATGAAGCCTCTAATTTGTAACCCAAATGGGAAGGGCCTTACATCATATGTAAGTTCTATCACAATGGGGCTTACTCATTGGCCACACTGGATATGAAGCATGTTAAACCCCCAAAAAAATGTGATATTTTTTAGGAAATATTTTTAAATGACATATTTGGAAGGCCATCCACATCATTGAAAGTCCCATCCTGTTTTTTTGGTTACATAATGTTAAAATATATGAGCTCATCCTGGTTATAAGATGTTAAACAGTACAAGATCATCCTGGTTTTATAACGTTAAATTGTACGAGCTCATCATGGTAGAAATATGATAAACTGTGAAGCACCTGATGTCCCAAAACTATAATTTAAACTATATGGTAACTCGCATCCTTACCATATGATGTCAAAATGAACAATTTGGGTAATCACCTTATGACATTAAACTAAACTAAAGCACCATTTCACTAATAAATCACCTAATATGATAAAAATATGCGTGAATAAAGGATGATATTTCCTCATCCCCTTCTGATAGTCATCCCCATGTAGGGAATTTCTTATTCAAGAACTATATATGGCCCAATTCCAACCAATTTAGGATACTTAGTTAAACTAAAACCTATAGTTTTGGGCTCAACCACAACTTCACATTTTCAATCACATCGGTAAATCCATGTCCTTTCCTCATCACATTAAACTGCCTCGGTTTTCTAAAACTATGTATAACTTAATTCTCATTTTCAATGAGATACATAAGGACTCCTCGATCTTATATATGGGTCCAACCATCGCATGATGAAAAATACCCATGTTCTGTCCTTAATTGTCTCTACATAGTGATAATAACCATTTTCACTCCTTATTTCACACACCAATCATATCTTACATGAGATTAGGAATTTTACTAAGGGATTCCCCTCACAAAGAAGGCATAAAGTCTTATGATTGGAACATCATGGTCTTAAATGTAAGATCTTAAAATTCATATCAACTGTCCTCACCACATGATTTAAAACTACATAGTTGATTTCTCTTATAATACTAAAACTATACATTCATGCGGACCTCTCCCAAGAGGAATACCATTGTTGGCGTTTGTCTTCTTCCACATATGTATTCAATAACTATTTGTGACTTGACTATTGTTGTAACAAGATATGTAGAGATGCCCGAATATTCAATCCTAGGTCCAATAAAAATAAATATAATATTCCCCTCTATTTTTATAGGTCATACATCCGTAGGAAGGTCATTATTGAAGAACTACATGTGGCTTGATTTTCATTTTCATGAGGTAAGTAGCGATTCCTAGATGTCTGCCCTTAGTCCCAAACATGACATTCAATTCTATCATGATGGATCATCTTCATCCTTATCACATGATGTTAAATGGAATGAACCTTCAATAACTACTTGTAGATTAAATTAATATCATCATACGATGCATAGTGATGCTTAGATCACAAATATTGGTCCCAACTACAACAATAAATGGAAATAATTCCCACCTCTATGTATGACATAATATAATACATAATGACATCCAGATCTTCAATCATGGGGATAGATGAAACAACAGATAAAAATATATATGAAACCCAATATACATAGGATATCGGGTCATACTAGCTCACTCAAACTACATACAAGTCCGATCTACGCCAAGTCTATTTGTTCATATAATATTCCTCAAACAATTTTTCACAATGGTAGCCATGTCCATACTGAATGATGCTAAAATTCATGGATGTATGTCCTTAACACATGATGTTAAACTACATGTAAGTACCTCCTTACCATGAGACATTTAACTACACATAAGTACGTCCTTACCACGTTATGTTAAACTGCATGACAAACGTCCTTACCGAAAAATGTTAAACTGATGGAAAACATCCTTACCACATTATAATAAACTATATTGAATATATCCCCACTTCAATAAAATAACTATATAGACCATCAATTATTTTTCTCATCCAATGTCATGGGACCACATGATCCTTACCCCAGTCCACCATTGTATAGGGTTATTCCATTTAATTTAATGTTCCCACATCCACAACTCCTTATTCATGTCTCGAGTGCCTCAAGATTTCATAAATCCTCTATGTCCCTTGGAAAATATAATCAACATATAATAACCTTTTCTTGACTATTCATGTATTCCTATGTCTCCTTCATATGCGCCTATAGTCTTCACCCAAATGTGTCACTCTGTAAAATGGACATTTTAATCCTTGTGAGCCCTGATATCACTGTGAAAGAACCTAACACCTCATCGTAATCTAATAATATCCAAGTATGAATGTCCAATGTCATTAATCATGACCTGAGATCATTGATCCATGATTTAATATATTATAATCCTCCAATCACAAGGATGATTAAGTAATCTTATCCCTGGGTATCCTAATTGATCTCTTGTCCACCATCCCCCACATTAAGTCTATGTGCATCACGACCTTAAACTATATTCATTTTGGTCAAAACATTACAACATTAATATTTAGCATATAAGGTCCCAAATCAAAATAACATAATTTACTAACATAAGAGTCAAAAAAACTTTTCAGGTCACAAACCCGCAAAGGGACACTTGAGAAAAATTCAAGTCTTCACTCACTAAATGAATTATCTTTAGAGTTTATACAAATATTTGGGAATAAATAATGAATTAATAAATCTCATAAGGTTTACACTATATCACTAGTAAAATCCAAGAGATGGTTTCTATACCCACTGGTCTCGGAAAAAGTTAGAGTAATTATTTTTTACACCTCCTCACTGTGAGAAAATTTTCACTAAGCGGTGACACAATTTTTATGGTGCTCAAAACCTTCTTGGATATTACAAATTTTGAAAATCACTCTTCATTATTTGGGTTCCTCAAATACCCATAAACCATCCATGGAACATCAAAAGGACATCTGGATTCATGGTACCCATTCTTGGGAAATTCATGTATTCATGTGGATCCTGCATATGTGCCTATGGTCATCAACCAAATGAGTCACTATGAAAAATAAACATTCTGATCTATGTAAGTTCTGAAATCACCTGAGAATAACATAATACATTAGTGTGTATGAACTACTCATATAAAGATTACACCACATGATTAATGTATAATATTTATAAAAAAACCATGTTATGTTATTTAGACTACAAGAATAAAAGTACTAATTAAATTTTATTAAATCATGTAACCTATGAGTCATATTAAAAATATGAATATGTGATTTCTTAAAATTAAACAATTTAATAATAATTTTCATCTCAATGCATCATAGGGAAGTATTTATGAGTCTAAATAAAATCAACCTAGGATCCTCATACATAAAATCAAATTAAATAGTTAATTTTTTATTAGATTGATAATAATACTAAATTGGTGTTAAATTCATTAGTCAATGTGTAATATAATATAGATAGAATAACAAAATGGAACTGGATAGAGCATGAACCTATAACATTTTACCTTATGCAATACATAGTCTATACTTGGAGTGAATCTAGGAAATAAATAATATCATCTACTGATATACTTTTAACATGAATACTTGTTAAGTACCCATGATTTTCGATGATATTTTCCATAATCAAGGATATCAATAATTTATTAAAAATATAGAAATAAACCCCATTTACAACAAATAATCATCCACTAATAAAAAAACTCATATATATTTCTATCATGATAAAAAGTTAAAATGAAACCAAAGGGGTAAACCATTTAATGAGAACATTGATCAATCCAACACCACTTTATCCATAAAAAATAATTATATTATAAAATTTTAAATTCATTATAATTTATTACAAAAAATACATTAAATAAATTCTTCTTATTTCAGAATAAAACTCTATTAGTCACTCTTACTAACACCTGTTTTGAAGTATTTATTTCAAAACATAATTTATATATTTTAGTTTAACCTTACACCGAGATATTGAAAAAACCATATAAAGGTCATATAAATAATGTAGTCTTATATTAGGTATCACATATAAATTTTATATCATTAAAAATATAATTTGAAAAGATAATTCATACAAATGGTTTTAAGAAAAAATAAAATTACATAGAGATACCAATAGTTATCCAATGAATATATTTATGGTTTTTTATACCAAATGAGAATATATCATATCACAGGATGATGATTAGAATCCATAAAATTGAAATCCCATACATTATAATTTCTCCATGAGGAACCATAAACCACCATTTCCTTGAATGATAAATATAATGGAATTTTAGAGAAGAAGAATATAGAGGATGATGATGTGAATTACCCACTTATAGAAATTGGGTAACATTAATATCAAAGGAGAGGGGTGGAACAAAGGGGTTTGATAGGAGGGGATCCTCTAATTATATTCATTGAATGAGAATTAAAATGGTGACCCCTGTCCCCAAATTTAGAATTATTAAAACAAATATTAATTCAATATTCTAATGGAAACACATTTTGGGTGCATGGTTAGACTAACCATGCACCAAACATTCATTTAGTTATGGAAATAATTTTTCTGAAAAACATGTTTTAGATACAAGGTTAAAATAATTTTCAATAACCATGAATTATATACTAGAAATCCACATTTGGATCATATGGTTCGCATGAACAATTAGGGTTATCATCCACCAAAACCATGCATTCTAAAAATTTATTCTAAAATTTTATATTTTCATAGAAAACATAATTTTTTTTCAACTAATAATAAAACAATTACATATTAGAGTGAAATCATGGGTTTCATGGTATTCATTTTCTTATATATAACACATTTTAATCTTACGTTAGTTCATTTAGATATTTAATACGTCATTTTATCAAATTTGTTTATATATAGACCCAAACAAGTTCAATTCAATGATTGTTGTAGTGAATTAAGTACACAAGGATCTATTAGTAGGACCCTCAATCCAGTGAATGACTAAAATGAAATCATTTCACTAAATGATAAAATATGATATCATGTTGTAAGCATTTTCCCTATAATGGTTAGTATTTTTGAATATTAATAATATATATAATATATGAACTCTATATGCCATTTTATAAGATATATTTGTACCCAAAATACAATCAAAGGATACACAAAACCATGCCACAATATTGATCTATTTAGAAAACAATAAATTGAACTGATAGATGTCCCTAATAAATTCATTTTCACAGGAATCAGATTGATAATTTTTTTAGTAAGGGATTAAAAAAAGGTGATGATGGAATATCAGTTAAATGATGGATGTGGTTGTATTATCTGGTGTAATGATATCCCTTATAAGTTCAATTATTTGGTTTGTACAATTTATAATCATGCACTTTTTACCAGCATGATAGTCAAAGGTAAGGGTGTCTATTTATCCTCTAAATGATCTTGTTTCTTAGTTCTCAAGGATAAACCCACTATATATAAATTTTTTCATAGTGAGTGGGAAACAAAGAATGGGGAAAATGGGCGAGTTCACAAGTTTTCCATAAGCTGTGCAGTCTTTTTATGGATTTATTCAGAGTTGGTTCTACCATTTTAGCTGTGATAAATATGAAGTGAGGGATCGATAACTCATCTTTGTGGTTGGTTTCTAGAGTATATGGGAGACTAAGAACTAGTCCCATCATAATTCTCCAATCCTGATAGGTTAGGAATTGGCGGTGGGGTTCAATTTCCATTTCTTGGTGCTTTAACTCCTTCTGAGGCACTGGGAGGAGGCACCCTCTCTTAGACATTTGTTGGTTGTATGCCACTCTACTAATATTCAATTTTACATTTTTTTCGAATCACTAGTTGAGTTGGAATCCTCCCACATTAGGATTAAGATTAGTTTTTCTGATTCAGGTGCCCATGGGTTCTTGTGGGGGTGGTGTTGTGCATGATCTATCAAGTTCAGTGGTGTTTGTTTTTATCCTGTTCTATGGGAGTGGTGACTCTCTTGGTGCATAAGTAAGGGTCATGCTTCACAATCTCAAATTATTCCATGGAAAGATAATCACTTTGTCTTTATTGGATATATAGTCTAAAATCATCTATAAATCCTTTAAATTCCACCCTTCTACACTTTGGAATATCATTTATTTGATCTATAAATGAAATTCCCTCTTGACTAATGACATTGATCTTATCCATATGTAACATGAATGAAATCATGTGGAAATATTTTTGTTGTCAATGGCCTCTCAGGAGTTCCCTGTCATGGAGTTTCCAAGTATTGGATCCCTTCCCCCAGGTTGTTTTGATATTGTTATTATAGATTCTCTTTATCCCCAATTTTTATAGTCCCCCATGATTGTTATCATGGGTAGTTATCTTTTCTTTATAAAATGTATATTTTGTGTGTATGTCATAAAAAAACACTTGTTTGTGGTATTTGTATATTTATAAATTCATTCTTTAGAAATTGAAAAAAAATGTGAGGGTGATGGAGAACTATTAGTGAATATAATAATGCACTCACCTTTATTTATTTAATTTGTTACTAATCTTCTTTAACATTCACATAATAATAAATAAAATAGGACATGAAGAATTAAAATCCAATATTATGGTGATCTTCATAGGATGGATGTATAAAATAAATCACATTTCATTTAAAATATATACTCTATGTCATGGCATAAAAACCATTACATAATAAAATCATGTTTCCATTACTTCACCTCATCTTGATTTATGATCATGTACATATATCAAATAATATCCCACTTCTAATAAATACTCTTAAACATTATGTTTATATTTACAACATTTTTTGAATCCTTCCAAACACCATTCAATTTAAGTATAATATAATCTTTGTAAAATTTTTTATAATCACTTTTAATCAAACATAATCATTAGTTCATGTTCTACTATGTGACCGTATGGTACATTATAGCATTGGAAACAATTTTGAATTCACTAATCCATAATTTTATGAAAAGTGTATCCTCAAGATAAATGTTATTGATAATAAATATATAAATATTATTAGTGTGATCTTCATCAAACAAACTCATATTTCAATATGAATATTCTATAACAAGAATTATCCTTATATGTCATATATAGACCTATATGATATTTTTTAACAAGACATCAATTACAGCCTCTTAAAATGGTGTATATCAATCTTATATATTCTAACTCATAATTATTGATTCTTTAAAATAGAAAATCCATATTAAATGAATACATAATTAGTTATTCGACTAAATATATGAGAATATCATGTGTTTCTCAACTAAGAACACCCATTCATATCCTCAATATATTATAATATATGGGATAGAAATCATACCATTCATATGGGAGGAAAAATATCATCTTGGTTAAAAAATTCCTACATAATGTTTATCAACATACCCATTATCCACCATATTAGATCTAACTTGACGATAACATAAAAAATTTATCAATGTGTGAATGTTTTATATGTGATATTACTTTTTGAATTTTGGAAATGGAGATTAAAATAAAAGAAACCCATAAGTATATCAATGAAAATACATATGATATCCAAGGATAAATAAAATGGTAGGTTGGTCTATATAAATATTAAACTTAATATATGATCAGTTTTCTATTTATCACATACAATACTCTACTCAATGTAATATTAAAATATTATCACAAACTATAATAATCCATAAAGTGAATCTACTAAAGAAAATTCAAAGCCATATGTTGATTATTTTTCATCATTAAACTATCTATAAAAATATTTTATTTACTTGAATCAATGAGAGATTATGATTTTCTTTAATATACTACCATGATAAATTTACATAGATATAATTCCATGAGATATTGTCTCCCATGTATCAAATTCTTAAAGTATTAACAGGAATATTTTTCTTTTTATATGATACTGTATTTATCAACACATCTTATATCGTTACGTATATATCTACCAAAAATAAATTTACATCATCGCACATAATGATTTCTCAAATGAGATGATATTTGAGAAGGGTGTGTTTTGTAATGACCCGAAATTTTTAATTATATTTGTTTCCTAAATTTGTGTGTTATTTTATTTTATACTCAACAAAACTATATCCTTTAATTAATTAAGTGGGTATAATTAAAATGATTCAATTAGGTTTCAACTGTTATATGACTGTTGGCCAATATGACCATTGGAAACTATAATCTTAATGTTGTGTTTTTATAAATACAGTTATATTGGTTAATTAATACAGAAAGAAGATTTAATGGCCTCATCCAAAAGACTCAGGCCATATGAAGCCCATCCATCAGAGCTTGGGAAGGAGGTAGCATCACTGTGCTTTTCTCTGGACCAAGCCCAATCTGAACTTCAACACATGAAGTTTGAACAGAATTGCCTATGTGAGAAGTTCAAGCTGATAGAAATCACCACTCGAGCAATGTTTTCTGAGCCACCCCAAGATTATATCACCATAGAACACCTTACACTTAGGTCCTTTACTGGTGTTATAAGGGGCTATGTAATGAGACTGTAGCTTCATTGTGTAATCATTTTATATAAATAAAATTGTTATTTCTTATTATGGAAATGTTTGTGAATTTCGATTATCCGTATAAATATATATTGTGTATTATTGATGAATTTAAGAAAAAATGGGGTATTTTAAAATATTTTTTTATTCTTCAAATAATTAATAATGTGAAATGATTTTCAAAAAATGGCCTTCTATAGTTGTAATCAGTGAGATATTTAGAGTCTAATAAGATCAACATGATTTTTAGTGAATAGTAAAGTATGAATAGAAACATATCTGTATGAATAGTAATGAATAGTAAACTGGAAGAAAATAGAAACTTCACCCATGAATGTATAAATACAATTTAAACATCTTAAAAGTGAAAAATTGATCATAGTATATATTTTGGTATTTTTTGTATCATATAAATATTTTATTTAGAATTTTATATTTAATGTAATAATTTAAAATTGAAAAAAAAATTCATAAAATGTAATCATAAATTGTTACATGATTTTATTATGGTTATATGATAATTTTTTGGGACCTCGATTACTTTCTTAATGTCTTACAAAATGTGTTATAGTTTTTAAAGTTGCATTTTTGGAATAAATAATGATTTTATTTAAAAATTATATTAAAAATATTTAGAAAATTATTTTCATAAAATGGTGTTAATTTTTGAATACAAATCATTGATATTAGGTTATAGTGAATTTTGGGATATTTCTTAAACAATTGAATTTTCGGTGAATAATAAAAATACAGTTTTGAGTTTCGGGTGTTTAATGACATCATTAATGATGTAACAATGATGTAATATTTCTGGTTGACTAATAAATAGTGAGATATAATATGAGGTGTCCCAAGTGGCCAATACCATGGAAAAATAAGACGGTAAATCCCATGGTTTTTTCAATACCACCGATGAGGTGTCCCTTGGAAATTAATAACTTATTCCCTCACTTCTCCTATAAATACCAAACCATTCCCTCATTAATTTCATTCCAAAATACTCCACAATGAATTTATGGTCTCTTTACCTCCCATGGAGTCCTCCCAAGGTTCCCTCAATCCTCCCAAGGTCCCAACCTTCATGATTTCAAAGTTACTCTTCAAGGTAAGGGATTCTTTCACCGTCCTCTTTTAAGTCATTACTTCCTTTATGTTATATCTTATATTTCCATTTTATTATGAGGGGACTTATTCTTATATTTCTTTACTACTTTAAATTTCATTTTCAAATGATTATAGAACCTTTTTTCTCTCATCAATTGATTTTATGAATTTTTATGTGACGTCGTTAGGAGGCCGAATTTTCGTAAAAGAAATTGTGCTTTCTCTTTCCTTTCAAGTTTCTTTTTCATGTGGTGTGCCTTTCAAATTTACCACCATGATCTTATCTATTTTGATTATGTGTCTATACATTAAAATTTTTCATTTATTAATTGGATACACTATCCCCCCCTCTTTTTATTATTTTCTAAAACCAGGATATATAGCAGTTATGTTGCAGAAATTTTGCCTCAAAATTTATCTCTCTTTCTCTCTTATTTTATTTATGTAAATACCCAGACCTATTTTGTTTCTATGGGTGTACATAAATATAAAAAAATTATATATTTGATTATGTAATTGACATACATATAACCCTAAATCCCTTTCCATCGGTTCTAAATGACATAATAATCATTTTTTTAACTTCTAAAACGTCACAATATTGAAATGAAACCCATTTATTTTGTTATCTATGGGTTATTTATGAAATGTTTTATTATGATCTATGTGGATCACATGTAAATAAAGATATATTAATGGTTCAACATGATATCAATCCAATTAGTTGGGTAATAAATTAATTTCTAAATATGATAATTTTAACGATACCTTGGTGAATAACCTTGGTAATTTTTATGACACGTCTGGGATAAACCTTGCTGATATGTTCATTAATGTATAAATGAAATGTTGTATCCACATATTAAAGATATGATTCATGTTATTTTTATCATGATATTCAAATTATTCCATTTCTCATGTATTTATGACTTTTATCATGTACTTATTAATATTGCTCAAGATCACATGTCAACTATTTCACTTGTTTTCCTTACTGAGCCTTATTCTCACCCTTTCCTTTGATGTATGTCAATAGGTTTTGTGATGCAGTAATTTTACAAAGGATGAACCTATGATGAAGCCTAAAAAGTGTATTATAATGATGTTTAATGTTGTTTTCATGTATTATATTCCTAATTTCCAAGACACTAAATCCAAAAGATCTTCCGATATGTTCAATTTGTCTTATGTAATGAAAAGTATTGTAATAAAAAGGCAGGATTCCATAGATGGTATCAGAGGATAGATTAGTTATTTATGGAAATTAGGCTATGAAAAAATTATGAATAATCCTATAGAAATGTTTAAATATAGGAAGAATTCCTAGTATTTTTGTGAGTATTGAGTAAGTGGTTTATCAAGAAAATACATCCATGTCTGGATATGAGCAGGTAAAGGCGGCTCTGGCACAGGGGTACCTAGGAGTAAAAACTCTGAGAAGGATTTTTGGGCTTGACTCGGGGTATCCTGGTACAAGGCAATAATCCTTTCTAAACTATTGGTTACGACACTCCCTGGGGATAAGTTTGGTTAATAATAAGCATTTTATGAATCATTATGAAGGATTTATAGAGAAATGTAATTGTTTAATGATGTTTTAAGACATAAAATCCTTTATTGTTAAAATATTCGCAAAGGAAACAAGTTTCTCACTAAGGTGTTATTCTTTTATAAATGGAGGGCAATAGGAGGAATCATGAAAATGGCGACCGCAATGGACCATGTGCTAACGGACCTCATATGGAAGCCAGAATGGAAACATTCATGCGAATGATGAACCAAATGACTCAAGTTATGGGAAATAACATGAATCTAGATGAGAGAACGATCTCACCATGAAGGTAACAAAATTCTGTTGCGTCCCTTATGCATTAATGACCACCAACCTTCAGTGGATTGACCGACCCATTGATTATTGAACAGTGGATCTACTCTATAGAGAAGATCTTTTATGTGCTCCACTATTCAGAGCAAGAGAAGGTCACCCTGGCTATCTATCTCTTGGAGGGAGAAGCTGATCAGTGGTGGGAACTGATTAAAAACATGAGGCCAAGAGTAGAGGCTGATTCTATGGAGTGGGAAGAGTTTATAGTGATCATATTCTGTAAGTATTTCCCTCATTCCATGAGAGAAAGAATGGATAAAGAGTGTCTCGAGATGAAGCAGAAGGTGAATGAATATGTGGGAAGCTATGAGATGAACTTCACAAGGCCTTCACGTTACACCACTATCTTTGTCATGGAACCATGTGGTAAGGATGATAGATTATTCGGTGGACTGAGACCTCATCTGTAGAAGAATCTAGCCAAATGAGACTATGATAGATATGAGGAGATCATACGGAGTTCAATGAAAGTCAAACCGATGTTCGGTGAGATGCAGTGGTCTCATAAATAAAATGAGAAAAAAGTGATCGATGGAGCCCATCTTAGGAATGACCTTTGATAAGGGAAGAGGAGTCAAGAAAGTACAATGTCCCACATGTAATAAACGTGGGAAGAATCATTCAGGGAACTGCCTGCTCAAGAGTGGGAAATGATACAAGTGTGAAAGAGATGGACATATTGCGAGGAATTATTGTAGTGAGGTGAAACCTCAACTTCTAAACACTAATGACAAGGGGAATATAGTGTAGGCCCTACCTAATGTCCATTGCATTAAGTGTGGAAAAATTGGGCACTTTTCCAATCACTGTCCAAATCCAAGGGTAGTGGAGGGGAACCACAATCAGCCTCATCCATGGACAAGGGAGCATGGTCGTGCTTTCTCTATCATTAAAGCTGATGTTTAAGCTCCAAATTATGTGGTAGTAGGTACTGTTTTTGTTCTCTCAAAATTAGCTAGTACTTTGTTTGATTCTGGTTCTATACATTCCTTTATTTCCTCTATGTTTTCAATGAATTTGGAATCAACCCCAAACTTTCTAAAAGTAGATTTTTCAGTCAAGACATCTGGTGGGATTATCCATGCATATTTAGTTTTTAGAAACTCTAGTATTTACTTTGGTGAGCACAATCTTATCAAAAATCTAGTATTCATTCCCATGCTGAAATTCGACATTATACTAGGGATGGACTGGCTCTCAAAGTATAATGCTAAGATAAAATGTAGAAGTAAAGAAGTCTTAGTAGTCTTAAATGGAAAACCTATAGTTATCTTCCAGGTAGAGATATCTCAACCTTATATTTGTCTAGAAGAACCTCCTATATCCTTATTTATGGAATTGATCCGCGAAGAAGTATTATGAAATGAGAGTTTGAGAATGGAAAATGTCCCCATCGTCTAGGAATACGTTAACGTATTTCCTGAGGAGTTTCCTGGACCTCCCCTAGAAAGAGAGGTAGAGTTCTCTATTGAACTCAAACCTGGATCTCATCCAATATCAAAGACCCCATATAGGATGGACAATGTGGATCTAGAGGAATTAAAGAAACAACTCCAATATCTTTTGGAGAAGGGGTTTATCTAACCGAGTGTGTCTCCTTGGGGAGCACATGTTCTCTTTATGAAGAAAAAGGATGGATCGATGCGACTATTCATTGATTATAGAGAACTGAACGGGATCACAGTAAATAAAAAATAACCTCTTCAATGAATTGATAACATATTGGACCAACTTCGTGGGGCTCAATTCTTCTCTAAGACTAATTTTCGATCTGGTTATCATCAATTGAGGGTGAAGAATGAAGATATTCCAAAAACATCCTTCTGATCAAGATATGGGCATTATGAGTTTGTTGTTATGCCTTTTGGACTAACTAACACACTTGTAATTTTTATGGATTTGATAAATAGGGTCTTTAAGGACTACCTTGATAACTTTGTGGTAGTTTTTATTGATGATATTATGATATATTTCAAAAGTCTTGAGGATCATGAGGATCATCTAAGGGTTATTTTGAAAACATTATGAAAGGAGAGTCTTTTTGGAAAGTTTAGTAAATGTTAATTCTGGTTACAAAAAGTTGCTTTTTTAGGGAACATTATTACTAATGAAGGAATCACAATTGACCCTGCAAAGACAAATGTTGTAGAGGAGTGGCCTTATCCTACAACAATAATTGAGATTTGTAGATTCCTTGGAATAGTGGGAAATTATAGGAGATTTGTGAAAAAAAATTCACGACTTTCTAATACTTTAACCAAGGTAACTCGAAAAGGGGTAAAGTTAATTTGGACAAAGGAGTGTGAGGAATGTTTCCAAGAGCTGAAGAAAAGATTTGTTACTGCACCCATGTTAACTCTACCCTCAAGTGGAGAAGGATTCGTTATTTTTAGTGATGCTTCTCTGAAAGGGCTTGGGTGCATCCTCATGCAAAATGACAAGGACATTTCTTATGCATCTTGAAAGTTGAAGATTCAGGATCAGAACTATCCTACGCATGATCTAGAGCTGGCTATGGTCATTTTTGCTCCGAAGATATGGAGTCTATATCTTTATGGGGTGAAATGTGATATATACATAGACCATCAATGTTTGAAGTAAATCTTCACACAAAAGGAATTGAACATGAGACATAAGTGATGGTTGTAACTTCTTAAAGACTATGATTGTTTAATTAATTATCATCCCGGAAGAGAAAAAAAAGTCACTAATGCATTAATTAGGAAAGACCCAGTTGTTCCATACATTATGAGGATTTAAAGGGATCCTTCGATCAATGACCTAGTAAAAATGGACATGGGAATTATAATGGAAGGGACCACATCAACCCTAAACCAAATTATTTCTCAACCATCATTACTAGAGATGATCAAGAAAGCTTAGAAAAGAAAATCCTTTATTACAAAAGAAGTTTGAGGTTGTGAAGGACGGGAAGTTTCATGAGTTCAATACTAATCAAGAAGGTGCACTAAAATTTCGTACAAGACTATGTGTTCCATCTATTACAGAAATAAAGAAGGATCTGATGGATGAAGCTCATAGCTCAAATTTTTCAATACACCCTGGTAGCATGAAAATATATAGGGACCTTCGTGATCATTATTGATGGGATAATATAAATTGGAAATTGTTGACTACACTTCAAGGTTCCAGGTATGTCATCAAGTGAAGGCAGAGTGACAACTTCTTAAAGGGGTATTGCAACCACTACCCATACCATCTTGGAAGTGGGACAATATCACTATGGACTTTGTCACTGGTCTCCCGAGAACTTCCAATGGAAAAAATGCGATATGGGTTATTGTAGACTATCTCACCAAGACTTCCCATTTTATCTCTATCCGAGATGATTTCTCTCTTGATCAACTTGCCAGGATTTACATGAAATAAGTTGTAAGGTTGCATGGAGTTCCACTTTCTATCATATCTGATCATGATCCAAGGTTCACATAAAAATTATATAGAAGTATTCAACAAGCTCTGAGCACTGAATTGAATTTCAGTAAGGCCTATCACCCCCAAACTGATGTCTAATATAAAAGGACTATTCAAACGCTCGAGGACATATAGAGAACATGCTCAATTGAATTTAAAGGTGGATGGGATCAACATCTACCTTTAGTTGAGTTATATTACAACAAAAACTTCCACTCAAGCATTCAAATGACACCCTATGAAGCTCTATATTGGAAGCGATGTAGAACTCCAACTTGTTGGGATGAGTCTGGTGAGATAAAGCTTCTTAGGTCTGATCGTGTGCAAGAGATGATAAAAAGTTCCATGCCATCAAGAAACACATTAAGGCTACTTAGAGTCAGAAAAAGATCTATGCTGACAACTATCGAAGAGACGTGGAGTTTGATTTTGGTGACAAAGTATTTCTTCGGACTTCACCTTGGAAGAGAGTCATGAGTTTTGGGAAAAAAGGTAAGCTCATCCCTAGTTACATTGGCCCCTATGAAATCATTGATCATGTGGGATGAGTGGCCTATCATCTTGCACTTCTCAAAATCTATCAAAAGTTCCTGATTTCTTCCACGTATCCCTCTTATGGAAGTATATACCTGACCCTTCACACGTACTAAATTCAGAGGTGGTACAACTGGAATATGACCTCTCTTATGAGAAGCAACAGGTGGAGATCTTGGATCGTAGAGATAAGGTTCTATGCAATAAGACTACCCGCCTTTTAAGGTGTTGCCGAGGAACCAAAAATGTTAAGAAGCCACATGGGAATTGGAGTAGTCTATGAGACAGAAGTACCCACACATTTTTTCATCAGAGGGTATGAGTTAAAATTTCAGGGACGAAATTTCTTAAGGGGGGAAGAATGTAATGATCTGAACTTTTTAATTATATTTGTTTCCTAAATTTTTGTGTTATTTTATTTTATACTCAACAAAACTAAATCCTTTAATTAACGAAGTTTGTATAATTAAAATGAGACCGTTGGGTTTCGAATGTTTTATGACTATAGGTCAATATGACAATTGAAAACTATAATCTTAAAGTTGTGTTTTTATAAATACAGTTATCTTGGTTAATTAATACAGAAAGAAGATTGAATGGCCTTATTCAGTAGACTTGGGCTATATGAATCCCATCCAGCAGAGCTTGGGATTGAGGTAGTATCACTGGGCTTTGCTTTGGACCAAGACGAAGTTGAACTTCAATGTATGAAGCTTGAATGGAATTGCTTAAGGGAGAAGTTCAAGCTGATATAATTCATCACACGTGCAATGTTTTCTGAGCTACCCCAAGATTCTATGACCATATCACACCTTACACTTAGGTCCTATACTGGTGTTATAAGGGGATTTTTAATGAGACTTTAGCTGCTTTGTGTAATCATTTTATATAAATAAAATTGTTATTTCTTATTATGGAAAAGTTTTTGAATTTAAAATATCTAGATAAATATAGGATGTGTATTATCATTGAATTTAGGAAAAAGGGGGTATTTTAAAATATTTTTGTATTCTACAAATAATTGATAATGTGAAATGATTTTCAAAAAATGATCTTCTATAGTTGTGATCAGTGAGAAATTTAGAGTCTAATAAGATCAACTTCATTTTTAGTGAATAAAAAAGTATGAATAGTGACATACCCATATAAATAGTAATTAATAGCAATTTTTCCAAAAAATAGAAACTTCACCCATGAATGTATAAATAAAATTTAAACATCTTAAATGTGAAAAAACGATCATAGTATAAGTTTTGGTATTTTGTGTATGTCAAAAATATTTTATTTACAATTTAATATTTAATTTAATAATTTAAAATGGAAATATATTTTCATAAAATGTAATCATAAATTGTTACTTTATTTTATTATGGTTATAGGATAAGTTTTTGGGACATTGATTACTTTTTAAGGTGTTACAAAATGAGTTATAGTTTTAAAGTTGTATTTTTGGAATAAATAATGATTTTTTTTAAATATTAAATTAAAAATATTTAGAAAATTATTTTCATAAAATGGAGTTCATTTTTGAATTCATGTCATCGATATTAGGTTAAAGATAATTTTTGGGATTTTTCTAAAACAGTTGAATTTTCAGTGAACAGTAAAAATATAGTTTGGAGTTTCGGGTGTTTAATGATATCATTAATGATGTAATAATGATGTAGGATTTCGAGTTGACTTATGAATAGTAATAAATTCTTTGAAGTGTCCCAGGTGGACAATTCCATGGTCAAATACCATGGGATAGCCCATTGTTTTTCCAATACCACCAATGAGGTGTCCCTTGGAAATTAGTAATTTATTCCCTCACTTCTCCTATAAATACCAAGCCATTTCCTCATTCATTTCATTCAAAAATACTCCCCAAAAAAGATCTGGTATCTTTACCTCACAAGGAGTCCTCCGAAGGTTCCCTCAAGCCTCCAAAGGTCCCGAACTTCAATCTTTCTATGTTACTCCTCAAGGTAAGCGATTCTTTCACCTTCCAATTTTAAGTCATGACTTACTTTATGTTATGTCTTATAGCTCTATTTTATTATGATGTGGATTATTATTCTATATCTTTAATACTATTTGTTTTATTTATAAATAATGATAGACCCTTTCCACACTCATTAATTGATTTTCTGAATTTTTATGTGACGTTGTTAGGCTTCCGAATTTTCGTAAAAGAAATCGTGATTTCTCTTTCCTTTCACGTTTCCTTTTCATGTGGTGGGTCATTCAAATTTCCACACCAAGATCTTATTTCATTTTATTATTTACCTCTACATAAAAATGTTTCATTTATGGATTTTAGACCCTTGTCCCCTCTCTTTTTATTATTTTCTAAAACCATGATATATAGATGTTATGCTATAGAAATGTTGCCTCAAAATTTCTCTCTCTTTCTATCTTGTTTTATTTATGTGAATACCTAGACCAATATTTTTCAATGGGTGTTCATAAATAAATAAAAATATATATATTTTATTCTGGAATTGACATATATATAACCCTCACTCCCTTTCCATGGGTTCTAAATTACATAATGATCTTTTTTTAACTTTTAAAACGTCAAAATTTTGAAATGAAACCCATTTATTTTGTTCTCTATGAGTTATTTATGAAATGTTTTATTATGATATATGTGGATCAAATGTAAATAAAGACATATTAAGGGTGTTCTGTAATATAGCATCAATGTATTGGGTAAATAATTAATCTCTAGAGACGACAAGTGTCATGATACCTTGGTGAATAACCTTGGTAATTTTTATGAAACCTTGAGGATAAAGCATGGTGATATGTTTATGAATTTATAAATGAAATTTTGTATCCACATATTCAATTTATGATTCATGTTATTTTTCTAATTATATTCCTATTCTTCCATTTCTCATGCCTTTATGATTTTTATCATGTTCTTATTTATATTGCTCATGATCACATGTCAACTGTTTCACTTGGTTTCCTTACTGAGCCTTCTGCTCACCCTTTCCTTTGATGTATGTCTCCATGTTATGAGATGTATTAAATGTACTTAAGATGAACCTATTATGAAGCCTTACAAGTGTATTAGAAGGATTTTATATGTTTTTTTATGTATTATGTTCCTAATTTCCCAGACACTAAATCCAAAAGATCTTCTGATATGATAAATTTGTATTATGTAAAGAAAAGATATGTAATAAAAATGTGGGATGCCATATGTTTAGTCTTTTTGTGAGATCAGGGTTCTTAGAATGAGAAATTTCTCTATTATTGTCTTATTAAAATTTTAATACTCATAATATGATGTGAACCACCAAAATTATAGAGATAAAATTCTAGATTAAAATATATTCCTTCATAGTATATGATATAAAGATGTATTTTTCTTTTTTTCAAGTCTTTTAGTGTGGGTTGTTTTGAAATCCTATTATAAATGGCTCCACCATTGTGAGAAAACAAAAAAACGTATAAATATCATGAATAATATTTATTATTTTGGAATCTATAATCATTATAAACCTATACACATAGAAATTTATCATCTTTAATAAAGAGGAACAAAATCTATAGTTCTTATCATATACTTAAAAATATTTTTCATTTGAATCCATTAACTCTCAAAAATATTGGGATAACATCTACTGGGTATACTCAAATCATACGAGACATTAGGTTGAATACACCATAAGAAAAACTTGATGAATATTATTATTTATTCATATGTAATATCATTCAGGGTTTTACTCTCTCACATATTATAATAAAATTGTATCTTTTTAAGACACATGATTTTTAATATTGATATCGATCCCTTCATTAAGTTCTATATGTTAAAGCTATTTATCACTTTAGAAATGTATTTGTTATGAATCATACAATGAATCTTATTAGATCTATTTGTAATTATCTTACTACCTATTATATAGGATGTTATACCCTTTTCATAAATTAAGGTACATTTCACTTTTATTCCTTTATGAAATACAAATATTAGATATCATTTCTGGTTATTATATTTTCATCCACGTAGAAAAATAGAAATTATAAAGACTCATCACTAAGCTTATTTTATAAATAAGAATCATACATATTCTCAATGAATAAAATATATTTCATTGAAACACAAAATGATATTTTCTAACTCCAGGAAGTTTACTCTAATCCATAATAATATAATTTCATTTTTTATAATTTGGAAGAAAATTTTGGATTATTAAATCTGTTAAGTCATATTACTTATGAATCCTATAAAAAATTATAAAAGTGGAAAATTATTTTTATATCTATTTGATATATTTCAAAATCATAATGAGATTTTATTTATTTTAATATCCTAGATGATTTTATTTGAATTTTTGGTGAATATGTATCCATGGATGATTCAATGAATTTTTTATACCTTTTTTCAACTAAGATAAATTTATACATAGTCTTTCAGCCAGTTCTTTTAGAATTATTATAAAAAAATTCAATATATGGTTATAACCAAATTCACTGAATACACTAAGTTCCAAATAGGGTAAGTGTACATATAGTATATCGTTGGTCTCATATATTCCAACAATTTCACAAAATTAAAACTCTTGATAGCTACTTGGTAAGAGATATGTTCATATTCATTGAATTTCAATTCACAATAATTTTCTAAAATAAATCCATATATTTAAGGATTCTAAAAAATCCTACAAGTCCTTTAATGATATTGTGTAACTTGATTAAATTGAGTTTCCCAAATTTCATATGGAATTAAATATCTTTAAATATTATGAATTATTCATATTTATTAGTCAATAATTCCTCTAGGATGAATTTTTTCCATAAATCCCTCAATTCAATTTAAATTTATTGATAATAAACATTGTTTTGAGATATAAACTCTTTTTATTATAGTGGATTATAAAAATTATAACCCAATGTTTCTTTAGGAAAACTAATAAAAATGAATTCTTTTTAATGTAACATCCTCTTATCCAAAACTCTATCATGTGGCCAAATGAGGATGTTTATGGGACCACAATCATGCCTCCCCATATGCTAGAGGCTACGGAATAACAGTGGGGTGTAGAGAAAATAACATGGAGATTATACCCCATAGTACATAGTTGTAATACAACATAAATAAACAAATATCAAGGTAATGAAAAATACATGAAACCATACATCATAATAGATAAACGATATAATAAAAGTCAACTGAATAATATAATAATAAGAAAATGATAATGTAAATACATGTTGGAATTCATATAAAGGTGAAGGTGAATTAAAACAAATAAAATATGATGCCTAAAAAAACAAAATCAACAGACCTTGTTCTTGAACCCAATGTCGGTCTCGTCTATATGATTCAACCCATCCGAAAAGAAACAATCAATAAATAGGTCATTTGACCTAATCCAACACTGCATTTATGTAATTTTATTAGGTTCCAAATAGTATCCCTAAATGGGTGTGAGTAATTATTTATAGGTCAACACCACTATTTCTAAACAAAACTAGTCAGATAATAAGTGCATGCCACAAATCAATAAACAAGTATATTAATAAAACAATTAGTACAATATAAAAATAAACATGCTTTATAACCATACTACAATATCTCTGAGCATGTAGAAAAATAATTCCAATAATAACCACATGTCTATGACATAATTATATAATTGGTAAATCCAAATAAGAATTACTGTATAGTTAGGCTAAGCCCATTATATAAGTATTTTAGCATCACCAGGCATATCTATTTATAAAATAATTTCAGCATCACTGAGCATATCCCTTTAAATAATCATTTCAAAATCACTAAGAATATCACTTTATACAAGCATTTCATCATCACTGGGCATATACCGATATATATTCATTTCATCATGAATCATAACACAAGTAACAATGGTAAGAGTAATACAAAAATAATATCATTTTCCATAATATTCTATTCATAAAATTACCATTGGTATTTTGAATTACCCATTCATTTATTAAACAATATCTTAAGTGTTTTCATACCATTTTGCACACCCATTTATATGATATCATCACCAACCATTTCAATAATCATGTAAGGAATTTTACAAGGATAATCTATCAAAATCAATCACTTAAGGTATCATGTAATTATAAAAAATATCTTTAATTCATCAACTAGTTATTTATTTATGTAGGGTATCCCTCTTATGCATAGCCGCATATTATGTCTCAACACCAATGGGTCAAAAGTGATCTAAGGACGAGTCTAAAAACATTATTATCATCACCCATTATTTTTTTTTCTTAATTCACACATTATGTTGGTGGAGTCACACAATATTACACATAATTGAAAAAATAGAAACAAACCATAGGTATTTGTTTTAAACCACCTAACTTTAACTGAGGATTCGAACAACACTCTTAAATGGGAATGATAACAATAAATGAAGGAGAATGAGATCAAAAGGAGAGAAATAAATAAAAATATCATGACCTGATTTAATAGATGTCAAGAAATTACACCCCAATAATAGAGGACAAACATAAGATAGGGAATAAACAAATTGAAACTAATCAATGGAGATTAAACTCTTTATCTAGATGTTTGGAAGGGAAATAATTGATCTAAATGTTTTTGGAGTTTCCCTAGTGTTTGTGAGATAATATATGCACTATGAATAAAATAAAATTGTACAGACTACATGGTTTAAAACCAATAGTCATGAGAAATCCTCATCGTGGAACCCATTCATGATGTGCAATTCTTTATTTATGAGACACACTAAAAAAATTTCATCTCAAGAAAAAATAACCCTAATAGACTATTTCACTACAAAAACCAGTTTCATGGTGTGTAACTATTTCATGATCTGAACTAGTTCACGACTTCTTCCTAAAAACAAATTCACATCATGTAAAATATACATGATGTGAAAGTCACCATTATACATATCTCATCTGAGCTTCTGCAGAAAAAACTGAACCATGTATGAGGTCTTCTAAACTAAGGGATAACCCCTATAATACATGGAAACATTTATACTTGAACACCATTAATTCAAAAAAAACATACATCCCTAAACATTAGGTGATTTTCCCCAGTAAATTCTCTCTATCATCAAAAAGGGGTATGACCTCCAATTTTTAAAGAAAGAGGAAACCCCAAATAAAATAGGTTTAACCAAAACATAAAAAGGGACATACCTGAAAAAAAATATAGGAGCTTACATCCTCCCCACCAAATTGCATATCATCCTTGAGATACTCCAAGCATCATTGTGGGTTCTCGATAAACAAGTCTATCCAATATGGTCCAAAATAAAATTCCCTCTCCTAGTAATCCTTATCAACATTTACATGGTGACATTTCAATTGAACTAGAGGAATGATCTTTCCCCAGATATACTTATCTCTATATTCCACAATCCATATCAGATTCTTCTCAATGGAAACATCTACACCATCCTTGACATCATCAATTTCTACAACATGAGAAGGGACTGGATGATATCTCTGAACTTGTAACACATGAAACATATCATTCATGAAACTTTAAATATATAGAAGGACTAGTTGTTACACCACTAGATTAAACCTTTCAACTCTCTCAAATGGTGTGACAAACCTATGAGGTAGCTTTTCCTATTTCTTGATATGGGGTTTCCCTAACCTAGGAGTTACCCTAAGAAAAACATGATGACCAACCTCATACTATATAGGTTGTCTCTAATGGTAATTGTAAGGTTTATTCCTACATTATACAGTTTCCAACCTCCTTCTAATCAAGTAAACCTAGTCAAATGTGTCATAAATGAGACTCAGCCCTACAATCATTGACTCACTAGCCTCCAACCAACAAAGAGGAAAATGACATGGACTACCATAAAAGGCCTTTAATGGGGATGTTTGGATCGATTACAAGAAGATTTTATTATAGGAAAAATCTATAAGTAGTAAATTCATCTCCCATTAACCATCAAAATCTATAACACAAGCTTGTAACATATCCTCCAGAATCATAATAGTTTATTCAGATTGGTCATAAGTCTGAGAATGATAGGGGAATTTTTAAAGAAACTATTATCCCATATCATTTTAAAGACCCTTCTAGAATTGAGAAGTGAAATAAGTATCTCTAACATAAAGGATACTCCATAGAGAACAAATCAATGAAACTGTCTCATGCGCATAAAGACTTCCCAAATAAATAATATGGAAGGTATCCCTGATAGAAAAAATTGTTCTTCCTTCATTAGTTCATCCTCGATCACCTATATTTCATAATTCTTATTAGTATTCCTAGTAAATCCTATCATGAGATCCTTAGTGACATCATCCCAATTATAATATGAAATGGGAAGAGAATATAATAACCTATCAGGCCTTTAATGCTCAACTTTCACCTATTGATAGGTGAAACAGCTCACCGCAAAGATCAAAACTTCATTCTTGATTCTTATACCCTAGTATAATAAGTGGATATCACAATACATCATTGTACAATTTTGGTGTATTTCCCATAAATATTCATGAAAATTAGTCATTTACACCTCAAGAAAACCTATAGAAACCCATAGTTAGCAATCGATGTGAAGAACAATGTCTCTACCAAGAGACCACCATGATGGTGGCTCCTCACAATATAAGTTTTCTATTAGGGATAATGCATCTGGATAAGATAACTGCATGGTCTTTATCCAGTCAAGATGCATATGTATAATTGATGTCAAAGTTAAATTTACTCATCCATGGGACTCCTAAACATATAGTTGCATGTATGCGAAGAGTTCTATAATCCACCACTCATTAAAAGACTCTAAAACTTACTCCATATATATCTTCATACTCAAGACATCAGCAATGAAATTACCCTTTCCCAATGTATAAGACAAATAAAATATGAAATACTGTAGAAACACTATCCAACTCCTCTGTCGAAGGTTTATGTACCACTAAGAAAATATGTGCCCGATCTTATTTTTGTTTGTGTATACCAAAATCCTCTTACACAAAAGATAGTGCCCCATATATCATAGGTAATGTACCACCATATATAGCTTAAGATCATGAGTAAGATAATTCCTATCATTCGGTCTCCAATGTATGGATACATACAAACCCACTCTGTCCTCCTACATCTGAACTTCTCCATTTCTAACTCTAGATGAATAAAAGTACAGTGTATGAGCCTTATCTAGAAAAGGAAACTTGAAGATCACTGTTAAGGTCATCCTACTATTCATCTTCTAAAAAAATATCTTTCAAGCATCTAACCCAAAAAAATACACTGATCTCTTGGTTAGTCTGAACATCTGTGCGACCAGATAAGAAAAGTCCTAGATAAAACACCGTTAATAATTTGTCAAACAAAAAAAAGTGAATCACAAAGACATTTTTAGACCCTCCTAAGAAACCACAAATACAACCTTCTCTTTGTCCACTATAAATACAACTTCTGAGATGACATGATCTAAGAAGTTCACTTTATCAATCTCAAAATTGGTTTTTTCTATCAAGGAACAAATTCAAGGCTCTCTCAATGTCTTCAAGCCAATGTCAATATGATGGGAATTATCATCCATTGATTGGGAGTATGTAACACCCCAAGATTCTATACATTAATTTAATATTGAATGCTTGAAACACTAAGTATCTACAAAACACCACTTTGATCTAACCTATCCAGTAAAACAAATTCCACCTTTGTGATTTGAATTTCAAAAAACTAACATACACGGTTTCATTCAGAAATATATTTAGAGTATGATATGGAAAACATAATTTTTGATGAATAGTAACAAACCCTTGGGAATAGTAACATACACTTATCAATAGAAACGTTACTCTTATGAGTAGTAATTAATATTAAATCAGCCAAAAAATATAAACTTCACCCATGAATGTCTAAATACAATTCAAACATCTTATCAGTGAAAAAAAGATCATACTATAAGTATTGGTAATTTTGTAAGTCATAAATATTTTAATTAAAATTTTATGAATAATTTAGTAATTTAAATTGTAATTGTGTTTTTATAAAATGTAATATTAAATTATTAATTTATTTTCTTATGGTTATAAGATAATTTTATAGGAGATTCATTAATTTTTTAAGGTGTTATAAAACAAGTTATATTTTTAAAGTAGTTTTTTGGAATAAATTGTGAATTTATTTAAAAATTAAATTAAAAATATTTGGAAAATTATTTTCGAAAAATGGATTTCATTTTTTAATTATACCTGTTAAAAATGGTTGGGGTGAATTTTTAAGATTTTTATAAAATACTTTTATTTTTGTGAATAGTAAAAATAGAGTTTTGAGTTTTCGATATGTTTAATGACATCATAATGATGTAATAATTAATATAAAATTTTGATATTCTTGTGTACATTAAAATATGATATTTTTTTTACCAAGTGGACAATAACATGGTTAAATACCATAGGCAAGCCCATGGTTTTTCAAAAATCAGTGATTAGGTGTCCTTTGAAATTAATAAAACCCCCCTCTATTTCACTATAAATACCCACCCATTCCTTCATTTTATTAAATTAAAAAATAATCATCTTCAATTATCTGGTATATTTACCCTTTTAAGAGTCCTCCCAAGTCATCCTAAATCCCCTAAGTTCCCAACCATCCAGTTTTAGGAGTTACTCTACAAGGTAAGAGAATATACCACCCTACTCTTTTTCAAGCACACTTTTTATCTTATTCTCTTTTAATTTCTTTTAGATTATGTTGTGATATATCATTACATATCCACCTAACTGACCATAAAATGTGTGAATTATGATATTCCACTTTTCTTAATTAAAATATTTTATTAATTTTTAAGTGACGTCATTAGGATACAATATTTTCGTAAGGGATTTCTCAAACTTTCATTTATTTCGAGTTTCTTTCTTTTATTTTATTTTTTCTTTCCTCAAATACCTTAATCCCAATGTTATGATAAATCCATTACCTTAAATTTATTATAATGTTTCTATGATAATGTAATAATTCATCATTGTCTCTCATTTCCCAATCTTTTATACTAAAAATGAGAACACCATCCGACATGTGTTAATTTATCACATTCAAGGATGATGGGTTTTCCATTTCTATTACCTTCTTAAATTATAGTCATTAAGCTATTTTGATGGTTTAAACAGACTATAATACATATAATATAACTTATATAATATTTTTTAATCCTTTTTTACACATGATATTAATTTATAAATCAAAATGAGTTTGTTGTGATAAAAACCCACCAATTAACCGAAACAATTCTAATTAAAGTTTTATATATGGATTCATTTTCAATCCGAATAAATAAATGAATTTTATAACAATGTATTCTTATAGATGTTCAATAATAACACATAAATTAAATTATTTAAAACCATTCTCATTCTACATGTTTATCTATATATGAATATAAGTAATCCAATTAGGAAAAAAAGGAAGCAAATGCTCCCAAACAATGAAATTGAATCTCTTAACCCATAAAAAGTCCATGAATGAACCTAATAAGGTTATAATAAATAAATTATATGTAGATTATGTTCTGTAATAAATAATTTATGAACCTAATTTGATTATTCATGTCGTTTAGATCAAGTAAGAAACAGCTTTAGACTTAAGGTAAGGGTTTTCCACCTGAAGATCCATTTTTAATTCAAGATACTTTTATTGTCTACTTACCTCAATGAAATTATTAATTATTATTATTTACCCCTCATTAATTATGTATGAGTGTTCTATATATGTTTACCAAACCGAACCCTTATTTATTATATGGGGAGTTACACATTTTAAAATGAAATTTAAAAATTTTTACCCGAAATACAGGCCCGATTCAATGGAATTTCTCAATTATTACCTATTTTCCAGAGCAATCTATAATATGTTTTTAACAACCATTATTCTCATAAAATAAATATTTTTATTATGTTAAAGATATATCAAATCACTTCTAGTTTTATAAAGATATTTTTCCAAAAATAACACTTCTTTTCCAAGTAAAAGGGTTTTTATAACAAGAATTACTTGATGATTTTAAAAGATTATTTTCACCAATTTCAACTATATTGTTGATTATTATGTTTATACGGGGTTAATTTTTTATGATATAATCCTCTATGTTTTGGAAGTTGGTGTTATATCATAAAACCATTCACCAATTTACTCTGAATGGTTAGTATTTATGCTAAATGTTTGGGGAAAGTTATATACATTTCATATGTTAGTTTCAATATAAATATATATGTTATTTATTTTTATCCTAGTTCATATGAGAAATGCATGGGACTTATTATGTTTTTTTTGGGGGCCATCTATAGACCCTTTTTGCATCGGTACATCTCATGAGACAAACTATGGTCTTGGCACGAGGCCTTGACAAAATAGATATTTATGGACATAGCATGAGGCCTTGATGGTATGGTTATGATGTCCGACATTATGCATTCCCTCATTATGAAACTATTATTGATAGTTCATGTTTTTATTTGACTAGTATAATACCCTTGATTATGTTTTGTTATGACATTATTTATTCATATCATAATCATTCCATATTATATACAAGATTATTTTTTAAAGGCATGTGTTTTTAGTTGTCCACCATACCTCGTGATTATGTTTATGACATCTTCTGCTATATTGCTTACCATTACCGAGCATTTGAGATCACCCCTTCCTTATGTTTTATTACCTCAAGACATGAAGAATTTTATTACAAATGACCTGCAGGGATAAATTTATAGTTGTGGATGTTCCAAATAAAACTTTTGTGTTGTATTTAAATAAAAGATTTAATGATAAATTTATATATGTATATTGTTTTCAAATCTACTAAACTACTCAGCCCTTCAGGATACATATTACTTGTTTATATTCCAATGTAATAAAATATATAATTGACTCCAGCCCACTGGGTTCAGGTCATTATAGTTGGTATCTGAATAAGTTTAGTAGAAAATTTTGAAACAAGATTTAGAAAACATAGATTAGGGAAAAAAATCCATAAGATATTTTTGAAGGTAAAAATACAAGAACATCCTATTATTTGTTATTAAATAGATAATTTGTATCTTTCTTGAAAATACATCCCTATCTGGATACTACAAGTGGACATGGTTTTGGAATAGATGTACCTAGGAGTGAAAACTTCGACAAGGAGTTTCATGCTTGACCTGAGGTATCTTGGTACACAACAATGGGCCTTACTGTGTACTTAGTTTGACACTCTTAGGGGATATTCTTAGGATAATTAAAAACTTCTTTACAATCCATCATGAAGGATTTTTGTATAAATTTGTTCTCAAAGAAACCATGTTTATGACTATGAGATTATATATTCATGCAGAGTATTTTTATACATTGAGATTATACA
This sequence comes from Viscum album, assembly GCA_963277665.1. Classification (NCBI taxonomy): domain Eukaryota; kingdom Viridiplantae; phylum Streptophyta; class Magnoliopsida; order Santalales; family Viscaceae; genus Viscum; species Viscum album. The sequence continues at coordinate 1,294,900,058 of OY728140.1, read as the reverse complement.
TTACGATTCATAATCGAATATAGTGTATTCCATTATTTATAAATGGATCTTAGTGGAAGGAATAGAAACTGCATGAACCTGTGTGTCCCGTGTAGGTATTTTCTTCCAATGCAAGATAATGATGTTAGATTCGGATCTGTGAAAGGTGAGAAGAAACTTATAACTATACTGGGATATCCTACTCATGTTATGAACAATAACCCTACCCAAATGGAGCATTCGGATCCACAACAAGGAGAAACTATGTTAGATCAATTTATTTGACAATAACCTCTATCTTTGAATGGGACTACAAACCAATTTGTAGCTGAGTAGTGGATAAGTTCTCCAGAGAAGATATTTCTTGCTTTAGGATGTAAAGAAATAGAGAAGGTTGTCATGGAAGGTTATCATCTATCGAGAGATGCAGATCAGTGTTGGCTGTTAATCCAAAAAAATGGGGGAGGAAGCAATATAATGTATGTAATGAATGTATTTTACAGAAATTTTCCTAGAAAAATACTTCCCTCGTGAAAAGTGAGCAGATATGGAAAGGATGTTTTTGAATCTGAAGAAAAAAGTGGATGAGAATGTTGCAACGTATGAAGCTAACTTCACAAGGTTAGAAAATCATGTTGTGAACTATATACATAATCCAAGGAGAAAGATTGATATATTCTTTGATGGTTTAAAACCATTCCTCTGAAGGGCACCAGTCTTGTAACGACCAAAACTTTTATCAATGAAAATTATAATTGATCTAATTAAATGTATTATTATTTAAAATGGTTATATAACATGTGAAATTATTTTTTTTTTAGGATTTTGTATTTAAATATACTGTTAAGAATTGTTTTCATTTCTAATATAGTCGTTGAACAGTGATCAATTGATTAGTATAAATATAGGGCTTTAACAAATCAAATTTACTCAGTCAAAGGAAGTGATGGCCTCATCTAGTATAATTTCTCCATACGAATCCCATTTTTCAAAGCTCGGAAAGTAGGTGGCATCATTGGGATTCTCTCTTGACCATGCCCAAGCCGAGCTTCAGCACGTGAATATTGAACAAAATTTCCTATGGGAGAAGTGGAATTCGGTAGAGAATACCACCCGGGCGATGTTATCCGAGCCACCCTAAGAGTCTATCACCATCACACACCTTACCCTTAGGTCATATGCGGTTGTTATAATGGTTTATGTAACATGAACTTAGCACTGTTATTATGTTCATTATTTCTATATAGAATAAATAATATACATTCATTTAATTATTGTTACTATATAAATAGTTTTTAAAGCACAAATATTATTTTTTTGTATTAAATTAAGAAATATATTTCTTACAAATTAATGGATTTTTGAATTAATTAAAATTTTTAATAAAATGTTATTACTAAATTACTTTTAATTAAATAAAAGAGATTGTACAATTTTAATGAATACAATTGTAATTTTTATTAAGGTTTGAGATCTATTTTGGTCTAAACCCATGAATTTTCGATAAATGTCGGTTTTTATTTTAAAATTAAAAATTAACATATTAATAGAATTATTTAGATAAAATGAATATTATATTTTTAATCAGGATATCAAAATTATTCAACGGTGAATTTTTATTAATTTTCTGAGACAGTCGAATTTTTGGGTAAATTTAAACACTATTTAAATATATAATGTGTTTTATGATATCATAATGACCCAATAATGATGTAATAAAATTATATAAATGGGTTTTTTGTACAATATATGTTTTACCATTAAAATAATGTAATTTTTGGTTTGTTTGATTTATTTTACAAAGCTTTAGTGGACCCTTGAAGACTTATAAAACATTTTAACTTTTAACATGATTTCCTTGAGTGTGTGACTCACATCCACATAAGAAAACCTAAAATTTTAATATGTTAGGCCATTGGAATTATAAATAATGTTTTACACTCCCCATTGGAAAAAATCATGGGGGAAAACCATGGTTTGGTTTGTTGTTTTGACTAGTTTAATGTGTAGGGACCAAAACCTAAATAATAAAGAATTACCTCTATTTTACTATATAAACTCACCCAAGATACCAATTCCTCTTCAATAAAAGCCTTTGTATTTAATCTAAACTATTCCCTCCTCTCTCTAGAATCCTCCCAATGAACCCCAATCTCCCCATAATCCTCTCTCAATCCCCACCCCCTCAAGACATTGGGATCACACATCGAAGTAAGGGATTCCATCCATTCTCATTTTATCCAAGTTTCATCAAATTGTTATATCTTCATATTTTAAATTATAAATGTTGGGGTATGATTTTTAAAAACCCTTGTACTAACATATTTATGTTCTAATGATGAGAGACCCCTTTCTCTCTCATTAAGGTCTCATGTACACCTGTTACCATGCCAAAATTTTTTAAGGGATTCCTTCCTTTATCATTTTATCCAAGTTTCTTCATATTGTTATTTCTATTTATTTTAAATTATAAATGTTGTGGTATGATTTATAAAAACCATTATACTTCCCTATTTATGTTATAATGATTACATACCCATTTCTCTCTAATTAATATCTCTCATGTTCACCCGTTACCATGCCGAAATTCTTTAAGAGATTCATTCTTTCTCATTTTATCCAAGTTTCTTCATATTTTTATGTCCTTTTATTTACAATTATAATTTTTGGGGTATGATTTATCACCACCCTTATATTTAGAACTTTATGTTCTAATGATGATAGACCCCTTACGCTCTCATTAACGTCTATTGTTTACACCTGTTACCATGCCGAAATTCCGTAAGGGATTCCTTCCTTTTTCATTTTATCCATGTTTCCTCATATTGTTATGTCCTTTTATTTTCAATTATAAATTTTGGGGTATGATTTTTCACCACTCTTATACTTCCCACTTTATTTTTTAATGACGTGAGACCCCTTTCTCTCTCATTAATGTCTCTCGTGTACACCTGATATCATGCCAAAATTCTATAAGGGATTCCTTCCTTTCTCATTTTTATCCAAGTTTCTTTGTAGAGACCCTAAGCCTGACGTACATGGACATTACATTACTTTTGCGGAATACGTAGTACATAACAAAAACACACACACAAGGATCGTAATAGTTTAGTGTCTTTGGAAACTCGGAACGTAATCTTCTAATCGTGGTGAAAGATCTTCAACATATCCCATAAAGATCTTCCTTTTTTTTACCTAAAACCTTTCTTTATATCCTGGGGAAAAGAAAACATAAAAGGGTGAGCTCAAATGCTCAGCAAGGGAAAATAAAGGAAATAAAATTCATATCATATCTTTTTGAAAATCAAAACCTGCAAAAGAGATCATAATATCTTAACATGGAATAAATCATAGAAGTGAAAATGAAATCATAACTTAAAACATTACTCATTGTGGCATACACACATAATCATAGAGAATCATTTCTTGTTAGTCAAGACTCATTGCCAAGACTATCTTAGTGGACAAAGTCCCTTTCTGAATCGAGTAATCCTCGTTTCAGTCCTGTTTCACTGAACCGGTATAACCTACCATTCCAGCCATGTCTATCTCATGAGATATAAAATCTTTACCCAATGCATTGGAGGTAGATATAGGTCCCACCCATCTCATAATGAATCCTTTCTTATGTGTGCCACAAAATCATACATCATTGCATAACCCATGTAATAAAAATGGGATTCTTAAACAACATGACATCATAAAACCATTCATATAAGATAAAGGAATTCATAAACATAATTCCATCACAACATAGTCAAATCAATGTAAAAATATGGATAGAAAAAGAACCCTTTATTATCTTAGATGAAAAATAATTTTGATAAAACACTTGAATTGAATTCTTGAGGAAAATATCCTTTTTTCTTCAAAATCAATTTCTTTTCACAAAACATCATGCAATTTTAAAAGAAAAAGATTTTATTGAAAATAGTCATGAAATATTTTGGAGGAAGGTTCATGAAAATAAAGCTTTATAAAACCGTAAAAATCCGTTCGTGCCGTATAAGTTAAAAAAAACATTCTTCGTACTTTTGTCGGAAAAGTCAAAAAGTACCTCGTACGGAAAAACGACAAAAGATTCCTTTCATATTCTTTACTAAAAACTCACCTAAGGGTAAAATTGGATTTAAACTATTTCAAGTGGATGGAAACAATATTACATATTGAGGGAACATGGATGTGGATGATAAAATACACCCCAGTAAATACTTACGAATAAACAATCTCGGATAAAAATGAGATTGTGATATTTCCCTTACCTTAGGTCCGACTTGCTTTGTAAGTGTCCGAACCTCCTGTATAATGATTTAAATCATGTTATTGACTTATTACAGAATCATATTCATTGTTATGATATCATATATGGTTCACTTATGACATTATATTACCCGTTCTTTTGTAAACTCCATGTTAAAGAAGCGTTTTGGGTAAAATCGTTTCATTTATCGTAGGTGTTTTGACTTGTTGTTCTTGACATCATTATTACTTATATCATGATTTAATTACTTCCAGAATATAAAATATGATTTATATATCATATATATTCAGTATATATATATATATAATAGGTAGATAAATAAAATGAAAAACACCGTTCATGGAGACGGTAGTCCGTACGTACGCATGAACGCTGTTTTCCTTTCCTTATTGTCTTGAAATGGAAGTAAGTAGATTACATACATATGTATATATATACATAAATCCAGTAGCTTTATAATGTCATATATTTCATTATTATTTCTTATATATGCATTATAATCATTCTTAAATGGTTAACATGGAGAATGAATCTCATCGCGTCGTGGAGACGGTAGTCCGTACGTACGCACGAGCGATGATATCATTTATATAAATATTGAATTGAATTGGAGTGGATTATACAACATATCAGAATCAATATGATGTTGTAATAACTATGTATAGTTATTCTTTACACCATTATACCCATCCATGTAAGGTGGTGGTGGAAAATAGATTACACCACGGCGTGGAGACGGTATTCCGTACGTACGCACGCGCGGTGATTTCTTTTTCCGTAGGATGGATAGATGGTGAAATAGGGTTGTTTCATACTTATAATAACATATCAGTATATGAGTGATACTGATGTTATTACTTCATAATGAAACAACCTAAGAAGAAGAAGTGGAAGAAGAAATAAAGATGAAAGAATTGGTAACGGTAATTACCTCTTCTTTGAAGTGCCTCTTTGAGACCTCCTCTTAGGGCACTAAAATTGGTCTTTGAGGAAGACCAGAACCTCTAGGATGTTGCTAGGGAAGTGGAGAGGAGAAATTGGCAGGGGTTGGCCGAGCTTGAGTGCTCAAATTGGTGTGAGGAGGAGGGGGAGGAGGTGTCCTTTTATAGGGGAGGAGAGGGGCACCTTAGGAATATCTCAAAATATTATTTTATATTAAAGTCAAAATCGGTTTATAATGGTTCCAAAGGGTCTTATTTCGAAGCTAAAGTAAGGATGGGTCGAAATCCTATCAACCAATAGAATTTAGACAAGTTTAAGATATTATTTTAACCTAATCAATTAGATTTAACTCTAAGTTAATTAATTTAACTTTTACCGTGTCTTTTTGTTTTCTTTCACTATATGGTTAATACACTTACTATAACATGCCAAACGAACCCCAAATTGTTTATTATTAATATATATATCCTTATCTAAGTCATCTGGCCGAACCTTAGATTTTTAGGAATAAAATAACAATTAATAATATAATATTTGATTTAAAAACTATTTTGTGTCAATTTTGACACTATTTGATATATGATTTTTGTGAAAGTCATAACAGAATTATATGTTCGAACAAAGTTGATTAAATCAACACTAATATATCATAGTAACCTAGAAAATTAGTGGAATTCATAAAAAGTCTTAAATTACATTTATTTTGGTATTTATATTATCAATTATGTCAATATTTCATTAATAAGATAATTACTGCATCATTTTTGTGTCATAAATAAATTATATTATTTGATGTCTAAAAATTACAAATAAAATACCATCATGTAGGAAATATTTTTATCTTTCTAATGAATATTTATAGTCGAATTTATCTTATGTATAACCCCATATTAAAAATGATTTACTTATTAAACTTTGATTTTAACTATTTTAACCCTTCTTTAAATAAATTAATAATAAATGTCCTAATCTAATCCAAGTGGGCCTAAATGGTCATATTTTATTCCTAAGTTTGTTTTTGGTCGAATTAAACTTGTACAATAGAATTAGGACATGTGTTAGGGTAATATTAATATCATATTTACCCTTAGTTACCTTATTTACTATTAACCGTGGTAAAAAAAGTAAAAAGTTACTATTCACCAAAAAATTATTTTCATCTCATTGAACCACATTTTAGTCCTTGATATTAACCGTGTCTCTCGGATTTTCGAAATTCCATTCACAGAAGCGGTAAAATTAAGTTTTATGCAAAATTCAGTTTTTAACCTACCACTTAGTAGTTTCACTATTCATCAAAAATTGATGTTTTTCAGAACAATGCCAAAATTTCATCCCAAGCTATATTTCATATTCCGAATTCAAAAATGAAGTCTATTTTACCAAATTCATAACATAAAAGTTGCATTAATTAATTTTATAATTAAATCCCGCTGTTAAAACAAATAGCGTGTTTTTAAGAAACAATATCTATCAAAAGATTGACACTTGTTTATGTCTAGTTTAAATGTGAAACTACATCCAATGACCAACATTGTATTAAATTGTAAAAATATATTCTAAATATACTTTAAAACCACTCAAATTAATGATTTATCACTATTAATTATTTCGATTAAAAAAGTTGTTTTTAATTATAATTTAGTAATTTTCACTATTCATCAGAATATGAAAGTTATCCGAAAAGTACCAAAATTTCACCTTAGGCTAAATTCGATACTCCGAATCCAAAAATGAAGTCCATTTTGAGAGTTAAAATTTCTAAAATTTAAAAAGTGGTTATTACTATTCATAACGGCTAGTTTTAATAATATTTTAATAGCATATCATTGTTTCGTGAAACTCAGGATTACGTACCACACACGCTATCGAGGAAGGTTGCGATTGCGTGTAATGCAAGGCAAGTCAAGGATGCGTGTTGTGCAAGCTCATTTTGGTGTAGCGTATAACACAAGACATTAGTAAAATAAGAAAGAATATTTTTCATAAAATCTCGGGCTGTTACATTCTACCCCCCTTAAAATGAATTTCGCCCTCGAAATTCGTCGGGGTTATAAATGGTTTACTATTCGAAAGTTTCTTTAATAGAAACCCACATCGTAAAAGGGAATACCAAAACTTGGCTTTAAAAACTAAAGTATGAAATGTAACGATTACCCAAATAAACTAATCACTGGGTTTCCACATAGGTGAAAATATGGATATGGAAGAGAAATCTAACCATCATGTTCTGATGGAGAGTGGTAGAGAACATGGCTATGGAAAAGCCAGTAATCACAAATCCATAGATTTGTGATGATATAAGGTACCATCTGATTCATCAGGTATAAGATCACTAGGACAACATTTTTGGTTTTCAAGATCATTTCCCTAAAGTTGAAAATTTTCTTAGAATAAATACTTTCTTTATTTTGGTACAATCTCACTTTTGTTCGTGCCTTGAACAATTTCTACTTCATCTCTTAAATAAATGAAGTTGAATTTGTTATTTGTGAAGTGTTAGAAGATCGTGTGATAGAATGACTGTTCATTCCATCTGTCTCAAACAAAAGGTTAGCAAAAGTTATTAAATATACATAAGTCATTCTATAGTGAGATTAATAATATATGGTTCCTAAAATGGACTTATACTTCATATATCATGCTGATTAATATAATAAAACTAGTTTCTACTAAACAGGGACTTCCTGTAGGCCAGTGGTAGGCGATAAAGGCCAGTCGCACTTCGGTTGTGGGTTCGATTCCTACAGCCTTGTCCGAAGCGATGGGCTGTCGCCCGTCCTGTAGGTTGTCCCTTTTTTTTAAAACTACGTTACTATAACATCCCATCAATAATATCGAAAATCTTCTATCCTTAAACAATACTAACTTATGTCCAACATAATCCATTCTAATCTTTAGGCTTATACATAATACTGCAGTCCACTCTCATAATATAGTGACAACGATTACCAGAGATTTAATACTGTCGTTGATCCCCACATATCATAAGATATGTCTTTTTGGTCACATTCCAAACATTCAAAGTCCTTAATCGTGTATTCTCTTGAATACCTTAGTGAAAACATGAGTGCAGTTAAAAGTTAACACTTTCCACATACCAAAATCCTCAAAATTCTATATACTCAAACCATGATATCACTTAGTCCTTATATCAATCATGAGCTCATGAATACTATTAAACATTTCATTTTCTCGTCTTCATTATGTGCATATCATCTTATTTCCAAAAAATATCTCAATCACTTTGAATACCACATCAATAAATATTGCAATACTCAATGATACAACATTATTTTGGAATCCCATTACATAAACACTTAATCATTCCACCACATCGTTGTCATATTCAACATTGCCAATAGTGATCGCATGTGATTTCCCTTTGTCCTTTGCCTTCAGTGGTTGCTCATGTTGATCATAACTAACCCTTGGATTAGGGCAATTATTAGCATAATGCCCCATTTCCTTGCACTTGAAGCATTGAAGTGTTGGCGGTGCGTTCTCTGCAGTGTTTGCTTTATTCACATCATTAGAAACCCTTTTTCCATTACTTCGACACTCAGCTGCTCGATGACCTTCTTTTCCACACTTAAAACATTTTCTAGTCCCTTTTAGACAATCTCCACCATGATTCTTTCCACACTTTGTGCATAAGGAAACATTCATCTTCTTTTCACCATTATTCTGAGATTTCTCCTTGAACTCCATCTTTCGTTTCTTGTCAAAACCATGAGATGGATATGTAACACCAACTTCCATTTCTACCTTGATAGCACAACGCACAATTTCTTCATAGCTACTGAAGTCTCTTATAGCTAATGCCCTTCGAAGACTTGGTTTTAAGCCACTGAAAAATCGATCAACTTTACTTTCAGGTTGGATGATAATTCCAGAAGCATACCTTGCAAGTCTTGTAAAATTTGCTTCATAGGTACCAACAGATTCATCATCCCTTTGCTTTAGTTCAAGAAACTCTTTCTCCATCTTTGTTCGAAGAATACGAGGGAAGTACTTACTGAAAAACAAGTTCTTGAACTCGTCCCATTCCATGGACTCAATTTCATCTCTTGTCCTCGTATTCTTGATAAGATTCCACCATTGATCAGCTTCACCTTCCAAACGATATACTGCTAAGATGACTTTATCATGTTCAGAACATTGAAGAACTGAAAATATCTTTTCAGTAGTACTAATCCATTGTTCAGCAACTAATGGATCAGTAGACCCACTGAAAGAAGGTGGACGTTGCCTCATGAAGGACTCAATAGAATATTGTTCCCTTCTCTGCTCATTTGGAAGTCCAGAATGATTCATAGCTTGTGTAAGTATAGCAATAAGATTTTGCACTCCATCTCCCATAACATTTGTTTGTTCAGGAGGGCAATCATTGCATTGTCCATTGCATTGATCAACACGGTTCCTTCGGGTTCCAGCCATCGTCTAAAACCCATAAAGAATAGTGTGAGAGGCAAAAATCATGCTAGGGAAAACAACATAATAAAGGGGGAGTACCTTCAATATCCAACATCTTAGGTTTAATTCTATGATCTTTAGCGTAATTCTATTACTATAACCTATACGTATACTTAACCTTAGAGACATCCCTAGACATACCTTAGAAATATCTCTAGGGATCTCACTAACGTTTTCGCATCCTAGTTTCCAAAGTTTGACTAAACCTTTCCTCTGATACCAACTGTAGAGACCCGAAGCCTGACGTACATGGACATTACATTACTTTTGCGGAATACGTAGTACATAACAAAAACACACACACAAGGATCGTAATAGTTTAGTGTCTTTGGAAACTCGGAACGTAATCTTCTAATCGTGGTGAAAGATCTTCAACATCTCCCATAAAGATCTTCCTTTTTTTTACCTAAAACCTTTCTTTATATCCTGGGGAAAAGAAAACATAAAAGGGTGAGCTCAAATGCTCAGCAAGGGCAAATAAAGGAAATAAAATTCATATCATATCTTTTTGAAAATCAAAACCTGCAAAAGAGATCATAATATCTTAACATGGAATAAATCATAGAAGTGAAAATGAAATCATAACTTAAAACATTACTCATTGTGGCATACACACATAATCATAGAGAATCATTTCTTGTTAGTCAAGACTCATTGCCAAGACTATCTTAGTGGACAAAGTCCCTTTCTGAATCGAGTAATCCTCATTTCAGTCCTGTTTCACTGAACCGGTATAACCTACCATTCCAGCCATGTCTATCTCATGAGATATAAAATCTTTACCCAATGCATTGGAGGGAGATATAGGTCCCACCCATCTCATAATGAATCCTTTCTTATGTGTGCCACAAAATCATACACATTGCATAACCCATGTAATAAAAATGGGATTCTTAAACAACATGACATCATAAAACCATTCATATAAGATAAAGGAATTCATAAACATAATTCCATCACAACATAGTCAAATCAATGTAAAAATATGGATAGAAACAGAACCCTTTATTATCTTAGATGAAAAATAATTTTGATAAAACACTTGAATTGAATTCTGGAGGAAAATATCCTTTTTTCTTCAAAATCAATTTCTTTTCACAAAACATCATGCAATTTTAAAAGAAAAAGATTTTATTGAAAATAGTCATGAAATATTTTGGAGGAAGGTTCATGAAAATAAAGCTTTATAAAACCGTAAAAATCCGTTCGTGCCGTATAAGTTAAAAAAAACATTCTTCGTACTTTTGTCGGAAAAGTCAAAAAGTACCTCGTACGGAAAAACGACAAAAGATTCCTTTCATATTCTTTACTAAAAACTCACCTAAGGGTAAAATTTGATTTAAACTATTTCAAGTGGATGGAAACAATATTACATATTGAGGGAACATGGATGTGGATGATAAAATACACCCCAGTAAATACTTACGAATAAACAATCTCGGATAAAAATGAGATTGTGATATTTCCCTTACCTTAGGTCCGACTTGCTTTGTAAGTGTCTGAACCTCCTGTATAATGATTTAAATCATGTTATTGACTTATTACAGAATCATATTCATTGTTATGATATCATATATGGTTCACTTATGACATTATATTACCCGTTCTTTTGTAAACTCCATGTTAAAGAAGCGTTTTGGGTAAAATCGTTTCATTTATCGTAGGTGTTTTGACTTGTTGTTCTTGACATCATTATTACTTATATCATGATTTACTTACTTCCAGAATATAAAATATGATTTATATATCATATATATTCAGTATATATATATATATAATAGGTAGATAAATAAAATGAAAAACACCGTTCATGGAGATGGTAGTCCGTACGTACGCATGAACGCTGTTTTCCTTTCCTTATTGTCTTGAAATGGAAGTAAGTAGATTACATACATATGTATATATATACATAAATCCAGTAGCTTTATAATGTCATATATTTCATTATTATTTCTTATATATGCATTATAATCATTCTTAAATGGTTAACATGGAGAATGAATCTCATCGCGTCGTGGAGACGGTAGTCCGTACGTACGCACGAGCGATGATATCATTTCTATAAATATTGAATTGAATTGGAGTGGATTATACAACATATCAGAATCAATATGATGTTGTAATAACTATGTATAGTTATTCTTTACACCATTATACCCATCCATGTAAGGTGGTGGTGGAAAATAGATTACACCACGGCGTGGAGACGGTATTCCGTACGTACGCACGCGCAGTGATTTCTTTTTCCGTAGGATGGATAGATGGTGAAATAGGGTTGTTTCATACTTATAATAACATATCAGTATATGAGTGATACTGATGTTATTACTTCATAATGAAACAACCTAAGAAGAAGAAGTGGAAGAAGAAATAAAGATGAAAGAATTGGTAACGGTAATTACCTCTTCTTTGAAGTGCCTCTTTGAGACCTCCTCTTAGGGCACTAAAATTGGTCTTTGAGGAAGACCAGAACCTCTAGGATGTTGCTAGGGAAGTGGAGAGGAGAAGTTGGCAGGGTTTGGCCGAGCTTGAGTGCTCAAATTGGTGTGAGGAGGAGGGGGAGGAGGTGTCCTTTTATAGGGGAGGAGAGGGGCACCTTAGGAATATCTCAAAATATTATTTTATATTAAAGTCAAAATCGGTTTATAATGGTTCCAAAGGGTCTTATTTCGAAGCTAAAGTAAGTATGGGTCGAAATACTATCAACCAATAGAATTTAGACAAGTTTAAGATATTATTTTAACCTTATCAATTAGATTTAACTCTAAGTTAATTAATTTAACTTTTACCGTGTCTTTTTGTTTTCTTTCACTATATGGTTAATACACTTACTATAACATGACAAACGAACCCCAAATTGTTTATTATTAATATGAATATCCTTATCTAAGTCATTTGGCCGAACCTTAGATTTTTAGGAATAAAATAACAATTAATAATATAATATTTGATTTAAAAACTATTTTGTGTCAATTTTGACACTATTTGATATATGATTTTTGTGAAAGTCATAACAGAATTATATGTTCGAACCAAGTTGATTAAATCAACAATAATATATCATAGTAACCTATAAAATTAGTGGAATTCATAAAAAGTCTTAAATTACATTTATTTTGGTATTTATATTATCAATTATTTCAATATTGCATTAATAAGATAATTACTTCATCATTTTTGTGTCATAAATAAATTATATTATTTGATGTCTAAAAATTACAAATAAAATACCATCATGTAGGAAATCTTTTTAGCTTTCTAATGAATATTTATAGTCGAATTTATCTTATGTATAACCCCATATTAAAAATGATTTACTTATTAAACTTTGATTTTAACTATTTTAACCCTTCTTTAAATAAATTAATAATAAATGTCCTAATCTAATCCAAGTGGGCCTAAATGGTCATATTTTATTCCTAAGTTTGTTTTTGGTCGAATTAAACTTGTCCAATAGAATTAGGACATGTGTTAGGGTAATATTAATATCATATTTACCCTTAGTTACCTTATTTACTATTAACCGTGGTAAAAAAAGTAAAAAGTTACTATTCACCAAAAAATTATTTTCATCTCATTGAACCACATTTTAGTCCTTGATATTAACCGTGTCTCTCGGATTTTCGAAATTCTATTCACAGAAGCGGTAAAATTAAGTTTTATGCAAAATTCAGTTTTTAACCTACCACTTAGTAGTTTCACTATTCATCAAAAATTGATGTTTTTCAGAACAATGCCAAAATTTCATCCCAAGCTATATTTCATATTCCGAATTCAAAAATGAAGTCTATTTTACCAAATTCATAACATAAAAGTTGCATTAATTAATTTTATAATTAAATCCCGCTGTTAAAACAAATAGCGTGTTTTTAAGAAACAATATCTATCAAAAGATTGACACTTGTTTATGTCTAGTTTAAATGTGAAACTACATCCAATGACCAACATTGTATTAAATTGTAAAAATATATTCTAAATATACTTTAAAACCACTCAAATTAATGATTTATCACTATTAATTATTTCGATTAAAAAAGTTGTTTTTAATTATAATTTAGTAATTTTCGCTATTCATCAGAATATGAAAGTTATCCGAAAAGTACCAAAATTTCACCTTAGGCTAAATTCGATACTCCGAATCCAAAAATGAAGTCCATTTTGAGAGTTAAAATTTCTAAAATTTAAAAAGTGGTTATTACTATTCATAACGGCTAGTTTTAATAATATTTTAATAGCATATCATTGTTTCGTGAAACTCAGGATTACGTACCACACACGCTATCGAGGAAGGTTGCGATTGCGTGTAATGCAAGGCAAGTCAAGGATGCGTGTTGTGCAAGCTCCTTTTGGTTTAGCGTATAACACAAGACATTAGTAAAATAAGAAAGAATATTTTTCATAAAATCTCGGGCTGTTACATTCTTAATATTATTATTCCATTTTATTTTCAATTATAAATGTTAGTGTTTGATTTAGAACCTCCCCTATAATATCCTCTTTATGTTTTAATGATGAAAGACTGATTTCTCTCTCATCAATTTCTTCCATGTACACTTGTTACCGTGCAGAAATTCCATAAGTAATTTCTCTCTTCTCATTTACATTCATGCAATTCTTTTGTATTATGGATCTAAATTCCATTACATATGTTGGGACTTTTATCTATATGACCCCATTACGTTCCATTTCATGTAAATATTATGAGATATCTCTTTCTCTCTCATCAATCATTTTCATGAATTTTTATGTCACGTCGTTATGCATCCGAAATTGCACCACAATTTTCCAAGCCAAATTCATTGTGTAGTGAATAAAATTATCATTTATCTATCAAGGGTATTCATATTTATGCACATTTAATTATTCATTGTATAGTTTCATATATAAATTTCACATTCCTTTATCTTGGAATAAATGACTATGTTTAATGATTCTATGTTATATGATCCATGTGGCCCACTTATGCATGAAATGAAATGATTAAGAATGGTGTGCCCTGATAGCTCTCCATTGCATTCGGTAATGAGTAGTATCAAGATACGTCATGTGAAATTAGGGTATTCTCATTATAATTCATGTGAAATGATGGTTTACTCATGATCCATGTGCAATGATACTTGGAACATGCTAATATCAGGTTAACTGTTGATGCAACATTTTCATGTTATGATAATCATTATATATCATGCCTTATTGTTCATGTTTCTCTTATGATCCATTGATATGCATATTACCTATCATGTATTTTATTTTTCATGTTATATATTTTAATCCTTTGATGGGATTTATAGGTCACCCTTTTATTATTCATTTCCTTAGGTTACCCCATGCAATGCTAAGTACGAAGGAATGATGTGGTCATGTAAAAGAAGTTTTCAATGAGATGCTTCATTTTATGTTTTAATTTATTATGTAATGTTCATAAGCCCCAAATAAACTAGACCTCTCTATATTCTATATTGTATCAATTGAAGGTTTTATGTAATAAATTATGTTTAATTGTGATGATAAGGGTTGTTATAGTTTGTATTAAATGGATGTTTAATTATTTTTGGGATTAGGATTTAAAAACCCTATTGAAAGCCTTTGGGATAAGACTAAGTATAATAAAAACATATAGAAGTTTTGGTTAGTATTGATTAATTGTTTTATCAAGAAAATACATCCCTTTCTTGATACGAGCATGTCGAGGCGAATCTAGAATAGACGTTCCTAGGAGTGAAAACTCTGACAAGGAGTTTGAGGCTTGACCCGAGGTATATGGGTACACGAAAATGGGCCATGTTGCATTCTTGGTTATGACACTCCTGAGGGATATGATTTGGTAAAATCATAATCTTATCATGAACCATTCTAAAGAGAATTAAAAAAATGCCCCTATGAATATATTTTAGAAATTTGATCATTGATAACATAGACTGAAGCCTACAAATTCATTTGTTATAGAAATAAGAGTAATTTTGTCACGACCCGTCCTCGGGGCCCGTGTCGTGACTACTCCAAGCCCGCCTTCCATAGGCCAGGGGCTGGCGACTAGCACCAAAGGCGTAAATCCCGATAACTGGGAAGGCATTTCCTTTATAAAAGTAAACTAAACACCACAGAGTACAAGCGGAAGTAATACACTAAGTACAAAAGAAAGTGCTGAAAGGTAAATGGACCAGAATAAAAACCCAACTGAAAGTACAACTACAATTGAACAAAAGTACAACAGAAAAAGACAACAGCTGGAAGAACGGAAGCGGATCCTGGGTCATCCTCCTCGGATCCTACCTGAAGGGTAGGTACAGATGGCGCAGCTCCTGGATCCTCCACCACGGATCCTACCTGAAGGGTAGGTAAAGATAGCCTCCACAACACTCTTGCCCGTCAACCTCCTCCGAGTGTCATATCGCCATGAAGTCCACCTCCGGATACTGACTCATCGTGTAGTCCACCTCCGGGTACCGTCCAGTCCTCGAACACTCGGCCTCCGTCAGCACTGCTCGTCGTCTGCAACCAACACAACGAGATGCGGGCATAGCCCGTGCAGGGGTGAGTATAATGATACTCAGTAGGGACCCCGATACCCTCATGGTCTCACTAAATCCAACAAGGATAACCACAAAGAAGATCTCAACAAATAACCTCTACCTAGGTATATGCCCATACATATACCCAAGTTATCAAGTAATCTATCTCAATCATGAGGAAACACAAAGATTATGAAATCAACGGATAACCACTACCCAGGTATATGCTCATACATATAGCTAAGTTATCAAGTGACCCATCTCAATCATGACGTAAACACAAAGATCATAGACTCAGCTCAAACCAGGATTTTCATTATCGAAACCGTAACTGCTGAAGAGCCCCGTCTCTGGAGTGTACAGTGATCCTGTCACGACTCCGAGGTATTGCTCACTAACCTAAGACTGTTGAGGTACTCCTCCTGTCGGGTACTGTGGGCCTGCTGCTACAACCAAGCGCTTCCCACCATGGGTCTACCGCTACAACCAAGCGCTCCCCCTCATAGCCTCCAGAGGTACTCCTACTTTTGAGTACCGCGGGTCTGCCACTACAACCAAGCGCTCCTCCGCTGTGGGTCTGCCGCTACAACCTAGCGCTCCCCACTGGGCTATCCGAAACACACCGAGTAGATCGGTCAAGCAGTCGTCAGGTCTCAGCCAGCTACACGGTCTCCGTACTCCGCACGCTCGTCTCCGGGAGGGTCCGCTCCACGAGCTACTGGTCGATACTCCAAGTATCACAAAGTCTCACGAAGAAGTATCTCAAAGGACCGCCTCATCATAAGGGTCTCAACACAACAAACGACGCGTCAATCGGACGCCCGATCTGTGAGTTATTAGCCTTTTCGTCTCAGGGGCCCGGTTGGTTTCATGTGCGAACCAACCCAGCAGTATCTCAACTGTACCCCGAACTCGCATAGGGTATACTCATAGGGACCGTTTTACAATGTGATCACCAACGCCGCTGACGGTTCGTCAAACGGACGTCCAGTCTTAAAGATATCAGCTTTTCCGTTCTAGGGGCCCGGTTGGATTTCGGGTACAATCCAACCCGGCCATACTTCAACAGCGACCAATCCTCGGGCTAAGTATGCCAAAAGTTCTGTCTCATCAAGAGGAATCCAGAAAAGTTAACGGTACGTCAATCAGACGTCCGGAGCTCAAGTTCTAAGCGTTTCCGCTCCGAGGGCCCAGTTGGTTTCGGGTTCGAACCAACCCGGTCGTACTTCGAATGACACTGGTTAACCAAACCGGTCACACCATTGCGATCCATATGGAAAAACAATACACGAGATGGACTACCCATTGTTCCAAAACGGATAGCCGGTGAAAAAGTTTCATTTCGCCACAACACACGCGAACCGGGCCTCGTGGGGCCCGCACCTAGACCTCGACTTAAATATCCAAAATTGGTCTTGAAACATCCGTCTTAATTCTAGGGTCGCAACCTCGTAGACGGTTTGACATTCTGACACCGTATGAGAGAGATATGTCTGATACAAGATCCCGTAATAATAATAATATTATTATTCGGTGTTTCGTGGGCCCGAGCCACAAACCATAATTTAGTATCCAACATTAGACTTGATTCAACCGTCTTAAAGACAGGGTCACGTCGCCGCTGACGACGAGTCAATCGGACGTCGCATGCATGATTTATAGAAGGTCGAAGATTTAATAAAAATATTAAATCTATTATTTTCCGACCGCTTTGTGTACTCAATCCAAAAACCCGAAAAAGACATCCAATATTGGACTCGGAATGTCTGTCTCGGAATCTGTGTCACACTGCTGCAGATGGTTCGTGAAACCGAGGTACCACGAATAAGGTACGGTAGAAAAAGTTTTTTATCAACAAAAAATAATAATATGATTATTATTTTATTATTTTTTAAAAAAATTGGTTTGAATCAAATAACCAAGGTCATGCACATCTCTCCAATTATTTTGGGCGCCTCACTCCTTCACACATGGCCAATCACGCCCCTTTGATATTTATTTATTTCTTTTAATTTTTATTTCCCAAAACTCCATATCTCTACAATCTAAATTCCCCCTCACGATTTGTTCTCCCAAATGGCGCCCCCAATCACCAGGCCTTCTACCACACGTCCATGACTTCTGCCACCGCCTTCTGCGAGTGCGGCTGCGCCTCCACCTTATCAGATGACCTGTTTCTCGAATGCAGTCAGCCGCCTGTACATCCACCGACCTTCACTGTCCTCATCGCGCACCACCGCGCCTGGAACCACAACCCTTTACCCTACTGCAAATGCCCCAGACCAATGTCGTGCCCTGGTCGGAATCGCACCGCCACAACACCCCCTTTCAC
The DNA here is from genome assembly GCA_963277665.1 of Viscum album. NCBI lineage: Eukaryota > Viridiplantae > Streptophyta > Magnoliopsida > Santalales > Viscaceae > Viscum > Viscum album. The sequence goes on along the minus strand of OY728140.1, from coordinate 1,294,881,556 downwards.
GGGCCATTGCATCTTCATTCTAAACCCAAAAATTTGTGGCGACCCTGGATTTGTGATCCCCGGGTCGAAACCTCGGCGTTTGTATGACGCGCTCATCATGACATTGATTTTTTTTAATGCGCTTAATTATTTTGCGATGAAGAACACGCAATGAACGCGCGGAGAAAGAAATTGAAAAGGGCATGGTTTGTGTGCGGATCAATGACCGTGTTTGGTTTGGCCATCGTTTTTGAGAATTAATAACATGTGGAACTGACAAAAAGATATTCATCATACTTCGATATTTTCAAGAAAAACAATAAGAGATTGTTTCAACCCATGGTTTTTCAATCCGCGAATTAATTCATTTAATTCGCGTTCGTCGTGAAAATTCAATTGGGGTAAGGATTCCACAAAGATAAATCCTAGAATTTTCCCCGAAATCAAGAACTTCCAACCCGCAAACATACTCTCCACGGATCAAATTAATATTTAGTTGATCCGCGTTCTTTGTTTTAGAAGGAAATAAACACGAGTTCATTAAAATTCACAAATTAGATTCCCTTCCTCGAGCGTAGCTTGAACGGAGGTTCGTCGAACGAGAATTCGTCGCGGAAGAATCGTCATGTAAAGAGACGTCGTGAAAGAAGACGTTGTCGGCGTCACGGTATACGGCGTCGCGTAGTCGGTCTCCGAGGACTCGACGTTCTTTGTCAGAGTTCGATGTGTTCTTCGCGTTCTTCGTGTTCTTCGACGAAGAAGATAAAGATCTTCTATCCTCCCTTAGCTTTTCTCCCAAACCTCTCAAGCAACAAGTCCCCAAATAAAATAAGTACCTCACTTATTTTATTAACTCAACAAAGCTTTTGAATTTCAAACATTCACATTTAACACACTTAATTAAATAACTTAAGTTATCAAATTAATGGTTAGTTGAGGGAGTTAGAGAATATGAAGGGGTGGGGTCCGTGTGGGCCCCACCACTCTCATAACCTCCCATGGGAAGTTGTGTGGTTTCCCCCAACATCCACCCAAAGGTTTTAACCACTTAGAAAATAAAAATTGTAGTTAAATTTTTATTTTAACTTCCACAATTTTTATCAACTTCTATCATGAAAACGAAACTCCGGAAAAGGTGTTACTAAGCAATTACCGGCGCTGCAGTTTCATTGGTGCCCTCGGATTTCGATTCCGAGCACCGGTTCAAAAGTTAGGAAAACCCGCTCGTTCGTTCACTGAACGTACCCGAGCTAAACTTCAGAAATTGATTCCGGGCACACCAGGCCTCAGAATCAAGTGTCGTCAGAAACTGCGTTCTTGTAAAATCACAAAGAAAATTAAGGAAAAAATTTCCCTTGAATTTTACGGGTCTTTACATTACTCCCACCTCAGGACTTTACATCCTCGTAAAACTTTAACACAAACTAGGGTTACAAAAACGGAACTGAGCACGCATCTGAGCCTTCTGCTCCCTTGTGCTTACCTGGAGGTTCCCGTACTACTAGTGAAAGCGCACCCGAGGAATCGACCTCCCTCGTAGGATCCCCTCCCGTCAATCCTCGATCCCCACTAGAACCTCCGTTAAAGTCACCCCATCGCCAACGTCCAGCTCCTCATGGTCGAGGATATGCGAAGGGTCGAGCACGTATCTCCTCAGTTGAGATACGTGGAAATCATCGTGCACCAGGTGCAACCAAGGTGGATGGGTCAAGCGGTAAACCACCACGCCTACCCAGCTGAGGACCTAAGAAGGTCTGCTGGACCTCGGAGATAACTTGTCGCCTTGGACACATCTCTGTAAACCTCGTCGAGGTGAGACCCGTATAAGGATGTGATCGTCATCCTCGAACTCTAGAGGTCTTTAATTCCTCTTATAACTGAAACTCAAAACGACTGATGCCACGAGGGTAAGGTTGACCGACTCAGGAGTGATCGGTCGCACCCTTCTGTGCATGAGTTTATCCTGTGCTGCCTGCGGTTTCCTTTCCGCCGACCAAGGAAAACCCATCCCGACGTCGTAGTTAAACCACAACCTTATTGCCTAATACCATCAATTTGTGTATGAACTGTGATTTCCCAGTCCATACTCAAACCAACGTCGTAAGGCCGTGACGCTGCCACCAAGAGATTCCAACCTAAACTCTTGCTTCGAGGGTCTGACCACACTGTCGGCGTATGTGTGATTATCGAGTCTCCACCCAAGGTATCTCCAGACGTGAGGGTCAAGTCCACGGCTTACCGGAAACTCTAGGTCTGAGACAAGATTCTTGGAAGGAAGTAATGATTCATATCAATGTATGTTACTATGGCAGCTAGTAGTGGACACAGACTATCCCTTGAATCATTCTTAGAGCCTTTGGGTCACTCTCCCTGACCGCAAGCAGCTACTCTCTTCCCCTACCCTTCAGCTCCCTGTGCCTGGCGGGGACAACTAAGGAGGGTGGTTGTAGTATGTTAAAACGTACACCACCACATGTTTCTCTCCTAGCTCTGTCTCCACGTCTGATGCTCTACAGATTTATCTATCCTTAACATTTCTTCAAGGTTCTCTCTAGCACCCTAACGTGAGTAGGAATGCATAGAGGAAAAACTGATGGCTCGAATATCCTTAAACACACCACGCTCAGAGGTCCGAGCTCTATAGCACTGATCGAAACGTATTCACCGAGTACCCATAATGTTCGGTACGCCTCGATGAATTCTCAGCTATCGACATGTTGTCCTGCCGAAGCTGTATAAGCTCTAGAAAAACTCTCTAGCACCTCTTCGAGCCAGTCCTCAGCCGCCTGTGAGTCAGGTTCGCCTCGGAACATGAGGGTATCTGATGTTAGAACACGTTTAAGGCAGTAAGCCTACATGTGACACCTACCGGTACCGCCGGTTGTAACTGCTGACCAACAGGTAGTGATGTATAGCTGACACACTTCCCGAAGGCACTATCTCAGGCATCGGTCCACGTACTGAAGCCTCATCACTATGCGGACCATCCTCATGGTCATTTACTGGAAAACACTAGTGGCAAAGTCCACCATCCACTCCATTGATGCCTCAGCTAGGTGGAAAACTCTAGCAATCTCCTTCAGTCAGTCCTCTGCTATCTGGGAATTTGCCTCGTAACCTCGGAGGCCTCTGCTGCTGGAACTCGTGCGACGCGCTCTGCCAGCGTGCACAGTTCGCTAGTATGGCTGGTGGCATCTGCTGCCCAACAAGTGGTGGTGTTGCTGGTACACCACCCGAGGGTGCCAACATAGTAAAAAGGGCCCCGTACTGGAGCCTCGTCGCTCAGTGGGCCGTCATCGTGTACTATCTCAGAACTCCAACTGACTGTCTGCGTGGAGACATCCTGAACAGATGTGACACGGTCAACGATTTATACCTGGTGAGCTGACCTGGTTTGAGCTGACTTTAAAACTTTTGGAAACACACATGCAATCAGTGTTTTCGTGCACAAAGTCGGAAATTAGTAGTCAGGGTCCTGGTGTACGGATACGTCGGCCCCCGCACCAACACTGGACTCCCTGAACTAAAGACCACACTCGGTACCCTTAACACTATTGCTTCATAGAAAAGAAAATATCAGAGTTATAAGTCCTACGGTAGAACCGACTCCTCTGATACCAATTGTCACGACCCGTCCTCGGGGCCCGTGTCGTGACTACCCCAAGCCCGCCTTCCATAGGCCAGGGGCTGGCGACTAGCACCAAAGGCGTAAATCCCGATAACTGGGAAGGCATTGCCTTTATAAAAGTAAACTAAACACCACAGATTACAAGCGAAAGTAATACACTAAGTACAAAATAAAGTGCTGAAAGGTAAATGGACCAGAATTCAAACCCAACTGAAAGTACAACTACAACTGAACAAAAGTACAACAGAAAAAGACAACAGCTGGAAGAACGGAAGCGGCTCCTGGGTCTTCCTCCTCGGATCATACCTGAAGGGTAGGTACAGATGGCGCAGCTCCTAGATCGTCCACCACGGATCCTACCTGAAGGGTAGGTACAGATAGCCTCCACAACGCTCTCGCCCGTCAACCTCCTCCGAGTGTCGTCTCACCGTGAAGTCCACCTCCAAATACTGACTCATCGTGTAGTCCACCTCCGGGTACCGTCCAGTCCTCGAACACTCGGCCTCCGTCAGCACTACTCGTCATCTGCAACCAACACAACGAGATGCAGTCATATCCCGTGCAGGGGTGAGTATAACGATACTCAGTAGGGACCCCGAGACCCTCATGGTCTCACTAAATCCAACAAGGATAACCATAAAGAAGATCTCAACAAATAAACTCTACCTAGGTATATGCCCATACATATACCCAAGTTATCAAGTAATCTATCTCAATCATGAGGAAACACAAAGATTACGAAATCAAAGGATAACCACTACCCAGGTATATACTCATACATATAGCTAAGTTATCAAGTGAACCATCTCAATCATGAGGTAAACACAAAGATCATAGACTCAGCTCAAACCAGGATTTTCATTATCGAAACCGTAAGTGCTGAAGAGCCCCGTCTCTGGAGTGTACAATGATCCAATCACGACTCCGAGGTACTGCTCACTAACCTAAGACTGTTGAGGTACTCCTCCTGTCGGGTATTGTGGGCCTGCTGCTACAACCAAGCGCTTCCCACCATGGGTCTGCCACTACAACCAAGCGCTCCCCCTCATAGCCTCCAGAGGTACTCCAACTGTTGAGTACCGCAGGTCTGTCGCTACAACCAAGTGCTCCTCCGCTGTGGGTCTGCCGCTACAACCTAGCGCTCCCCACTGGGTTATCCGAAACCCACCGAGTCGATCGGTCAAGCAGTCGTCAGGTCTCATCCGGCTACACGGTCTCCGTACTCCGCACGCTCGTCTCCGGGAGGGTCGGATTCACAAGCTACTGGTCGATACTCCAAGTATCACAAAGTCCCACGAAGAATTATCTCAAAGGACCGCCTCGTCATAGGGGTCTCAACACAACAAACGACGCGTCAATCGGACGCCCGGTCTGTGAGTTATTAGCCTTTTCGTCTCAGGGGCCCGGTTCGTTTCACGTGCGAACCAACCCGGCCGTATCTCAACTGTACCCCGAACTCGCATAGGGTATACTCATAGGGACCGTTTTACAATGTGATCACCAATGCCGCTGACGGTTCGTCAAGTGGACGTCCGGTCTTAAATATATCAGCTTTTTCGTTCTAGGGGCCCGGTTGGATTTCGGGTACAATCCAACCCGGCCCCCGGGTACAATCCAACCCGACCATACTTCAAGAGCGACCAATTCTCGGTCGAAGTATGCCAAAAGTTCCATCTCATCAAGAGGAATCCAGCAAAGTCGACGGAACGTCAATCGGATGTCCGGAGCTCAAGTTATAAGCATTTCCGCTTCGAGGGCCCGGTTGGTTTCGGGTTCGAACCAACCCGGCCGTACTTATAATGACATTGGTTAACCAAACCGGTCACACCATTGCGATCCATACAAAAAAAAAACACACGACATGGACTACCCATTGGTCCAAAACGGATAGCCGGTGAAAAAGTTGCATTTCACCGCAACACGCGCGAACCGGGCCTCATGGGGCCCATGCCTCGACCTCGACTTAAATATCCAAAATTGGTCTTGAAACATCAGTCTTAATTCCAGGGTCGCAACCTCGCATACGGTTCGACATTCTGACACCGTATAAGAGAGATATGTCTGATACAAGATCTCGTAATAATAATAATATTATTATTTGGTGTTTCGTGGGCCCGAGCCACAAACCATAATTTAGTATCCAACATTATACTTGAATCAACCTTCTTAAAGACAGGTTCACGTCGCCGCTGACGACGAGTCAATCGGACTTCTCATGCATGAGTTATAGCAGGTCGAAGATTTAATAAAAATATTAAATCTATTATTTTCCGACCGCTTAGAGTACTCAATCCAAAAACCTGAAAAAGACATCCAATATTGGACTCGGAATGTCCGTCTCGGAATCTAGGTCGCACTGCCGCAGAAGGTTCGTGAAACCGAGGTACCACGAATAAGATACGGTCGAAAAAGTGTTTTATCAACAAAAAATAATAATATGATTATTATTTTATTATTTTTTAAAAAAATTGGTTTACATCAAATAACCAAGGTCACGCACATCTCTCCAATTATTTTGGGCACCTCACTCCTTCACGCATAGCCAATCACACCCCTTTGATATTTATTTATTTCTTTTAATTTTTATTTCCCAAAACTCCATCTCTCTCCAATCTAAATTCCCCCTCACGATTTTTTCTCCCAAATGGCGCCCCCAATCACCAAGCCTTCTACTGCACGGCCATGACTTCCGCTACTGCCTTCTGTGAGTGCGGCTGCGCCTACACCTTATCGGACGGCCTGTTTCTCGAATGCAGTCAGCCGCCTGTACATCCACCGACTTTCACTATCCTCATCGCGCACCGCCGCGCCTGGAACCACATCCCTTTACCCTGCCACAAATGCCCCAGACCAATGTCGTGCCCTGGTCGGAATCGCACCGCCACAACACCCCCTTTCGCGGGCCATTGCATCTTCATTCTAAACCCAAAAATTTGTGGCGACCCTAGATTTGTGATCCCCGGGTCAAAACCTCAGCGTCCGTATGCCGCGCTCAACATGACATTGAGTTTTTCTTAATGCGCTTAATTATTTTGCGATGAAGAACATGCAATGAACGTGCGGAGAAAGAAATTGAAAAGGGCATGGTTTGTGTGCGGATCGATGATCGTGTTTGGTTGGGCCATCGTTTTTGAGAATTAATAACATGTGGAATTGACAAAAAGATATTCATCATACTTCGATATTTTCAAGAAAAACAATAAGAGATTGATTCAACCCATGGTTTTTCGATCCGCGAATTAATTCATTTAATTCGCGTTCGTCATGAAAATTCAATTGGGGTAAGGTTTCCAAAAAGATAAATCCTACAATTTTCCCCGCAATCAAGAATTTCCAACCCGCAAACATACTCTCCACGGATCAAATTAATATTTAGTTGATCCGCGTTCTTTGTTTTAGAAGGAAATAAACACGGGTTCATTAACATTCACAAATTAGATTCCCTACCTCGAGCGTAGCATGAACGGAGGTTCGTCGAATGAGAATTCGTCGCGGAAGAACCGTCGTGTAAAGAGACGTCGTGAAAGAAGACGTCGTCGGCGTCACGGTATATGGCGTCGCGTAGTTGGTCTCCGAGGACTCGGCGTTCTTCGTCGGAGTTCGATGTGTTCTTCGCGTTCTTAGTGTTCTTTGAAGAAGAAGATGAAGATCTTCTAGCCTCCCTTAGCTTTTCTCCCAAACCTCTCAAGCAACAAGTACCCAAATAAAATAAGTACCTCACTTATTTTATTAACTCAACAAAGCTTTTGAATTTCAAACATTCACATTTAACACACTTAATTAAATAACTTAAGTTATCAAATTAATGGTTAGTTGAGGGAGTTAGAGAATATGAAGGGGTGGGGTTCGTGTGGCCCCACCACTCTCATAAACTCCCATGGGAAGTTGGGTGGTTTCCCCCAACATCCACCCAAAGGTTTTAACCACTTAGAAAATAAAAATTGTAGTTAAATTTTTATTTTAACTTCCACAATTTTTATCAACTTCTATCGTGAAAACACAACTCCGGAAAAGGTGTTCCTAAGCAATTATCGGCGCTGCAGTTTCATTAGTGCCCTCGGATTTCGATTCTGAGCACCGGTTCAAAAGTTTGGAAAACTCGCTCGTTCGTTCACTGAACGTACCCGAGCTAAACTTTAGAAATTGATTCCGGGCACACCAGGCCTCAGAATCAAGTGCCGTCAGAAACTACGTTCCTGTAAAATCACAAAGAAAATTAAGGAAAAAATTTCCTCTGAATTTTACGGGTCATTACATTAATACCAAATGTGACAACTGGGCCCTGGTGACAGCACAACCACCCCGCCTTTAACATGGTCGTCGGGTCATGACCCACCAGGTACCACCAGTTGCCCCCGCAGACACGTGGGGCCCACCCCAGGGTCCACCCACATGCCTGAATGGGCCATCTGACTAATGATAGTCCCCACAGGCCAACACATGTCCTTTACAGTGTGTTTTGTCCTCACTCACACACACCCTGGGAAACTTCCCAGGAGGTCACCCATCCTGATCACTACTCCAGACCAAGCACGCTTAACTGTGAAGTTCTAATCAGACAAACTCCCAAAAGGGAAGGTGCACCTTGTTGACATGAGTCATATCATTTAGTCATTTAACCCTTTATCATTTGGGGGTGTTACAATCACCCCCCTTTAGAGCACAACGCCCTCGTTGTGGGCCCTACATCTCAACCCAGGCAGTGCACCGCACTTAAGGCTGGGTTCCTGCTCTGATACCAAATGTGACAACTGGGCCCCGGTGACAGCACAGCCACCCCGCCTTTAACATGGTCGTCGCGTCCGGACCCACCAGGTACCACCAGTTGCCCCCGCAGACACGTGGGGCCCACCCCAGGGTCCACCCACGTGCCTGAACGGGTCATCTGACTAATGACAGTCCCCACAGGCCAACACATGTCCTTTATAGTGTGTTTTTTCCTCACTCACACACACCCTAGGAAACTTCCCAGGAGGTCACCCATCCTGATCACTACTCCAGGCCAAACATGCTTAACTGTGAAGTTCTAATCATACGGGCTCCCGAAAAGGAAGGTGCACCTTGTTGACATGAGTCATATCATTTAGTCATTTAACCCTTTATCATTTGGGGGTGTTACAAATTTCTAAGTCATATATTTTGTCTTTAGATCACCCTTTATGTGTTATCCCTAACTTTCCTTTTATTCCATAAAATTTCCATTTATAGGAGGACTTGGGCTAACAACCAGTGCGATGATCAATGTGATGACTATTCTAATGAGATTCCCAATTCAATGGGAGTGGGAATCTCAAACATTGTCACGGTAATCTCTCAGTTAACTCAATTTTTGAATAAAAACATTGTTCATGTAGATCGTTAAACCCCACCTAAGAAAGAACAACTCACAATCAATAGTTTCATGAGACAAAGGCCTCCTACTTTTAATGGATCATCTGATACCTCAATCGCTAAACAATGAATCAACTCCATTAAAAAGATCTTCTCCATCCAACAATGTTATGAAAAGAGAAAATGTTCTTCTAGATAGTTATGGAATGGAGGTTGAAGCTGATCAATGGTGGAAATTGACCAAAAATATGAATCCCGAGGAAGAGATCGAGGTGTTGGGATGGAAGAATTTATGGAAAATGTTTTTTGAAAAATATTTTCCTCGCACCCATTGAATTAAGATGGAAAGGGAATTCCTTTACATCAAGATAAATGATGACGAATCCATTTGAGTGTACGAGGAAAACTTCACAAGGCTTGAACGACATGCTTCCAGCATTGTCGTTACCCCCTAATTGCAAGGTTGACCGCTTCCTTGGTTGTCTAAAACCTAGACTATGAAAACACCAAGTGATCGGTGACTTCGAGAGATAAGAGGAAATTTTCAGATGCGCCCTCAAGGTTAAAATGGATATCAGAAAATCTCATGGGTATCATGGGGGTAAGAAGCGTAAGGTGGACATTAATTTTGGTGGTCTCATGGATAATTCTAATGGTGGTAATAAAACACAGCACCCCATTTTCAAAAGGGGTGGAAAGAAGCACCCTATAAATTTCATGAAAGGGATGAGAAAATGCTTTTGGTGTAAAAGAGAAGGGAAACTGGCTATTAAATTTCAACAAGAGATTCCCTCAGTAGCGATAGAGGAGAGGAATCCTCCATTAAATCATCAATTCATTGTTCATTGCTTCAACTTCAAAGAACCAGGTCACTTTGCAAACTAGTTCCCCAATCCAAGGGTTTTCAGAGGCATCAAGGGAGAGTTTTTTCCATCACTACTGCAAAAGTGAACACTAAAAACGATGTGGTGATAGGTACACTAGTTATTCATTCATGAATAGAAAAAATACTTTTTGATTATGGTTGCACGCATTCTTTTATATCCTAAAAGTTTATTAGAATAATACCAACACCACTACAAATCATGTAAGTAAAGATGTCAGTGAGTATGGAAAATGGAGAAATCATTGCAACCCATGAATATAACTCCTTTTTTATTATAATTTTTGGATTGAACATCATGGAGAACCTCATCATACTCCCTCTAGTGGATTTTATGCAATTTTTAGCATGTATTTTCTTTCCCTATATAGATTCAACAAAATTTTCATGATAGAGAAATCACTTTCCATATGGAGAATCGACCCCGAATTCTGTACATGTGTAAGGAGGATGATGAATCTTTCTTCGAACCATAATCTCAAGCGTGGATATTAGTTCCCTATGAGAACACATATCTGACTCAGATGACTAATTTCAAGGAAGAAACCATACTTGAATACATTCCTATTGTGAGGGAATTTGCTGATGTGTTTCCTGAGGAATTTCTAGGTCTTCCTTCTAGAAGATATTTTTAATTCTCAATTAATCTTATACCTAAGGTGTTTCCAATATTCAAGACTCCGTATAGAATAGTTGTTGTAGAGAATGACGAGTTGAAGAAAAATCTAAAAGAGAATCTGGATAAAGGGTTTATATTCCCCAGTTCTTAACCGTGGGGTGCACCGATCCTCTTTGTCAAAAAGAAGGATGGGTAAATGCGCCTTTGCATTGATTATCATGAGCTCAACAAAATCACAATAAAGAACAAGTATCTGCTTCCCCAAATTTATTACTTGTTTGATCAGCTATGTGTAGCACAATACTCCTCCAAGGTGGATTTGCGGTCAGGATATTAACAATTAAGGGTTAAGAATGTGGATATCCCCATAACTACTTTTTTTACAAGATACATGCACTATGAATTCATTGTAATGATTTTTGGACTCACTAATGATCCATCAATCTTCATGGACATGATGAATAGAGTATTTAGATATTACCTCAACAATTTTTTTGTAGTCTTTATAGACGATATTATAATATAATCCAAAACCAAGTAGGATTATGAGGAGCATCTATGAATAGTACTAGAGACCTTGTGAAAGGAGAATATATATGAAAAGAACAAAAAATGTGAGTTCTGGTTGAAAGAGGTCTCATTATTAGGTCATATCATCACAAGAAATGGGGTATCTATAGATCCCTCCAAGAAAACTGAAATAGAGGGATGGGTGAGGCCAATATTGGGGACAGATATCCGTAGAATCTGGGGATTATATTGATATTATCGCCAATTTTTTAGAAATTTCTAATGATTTTCCAACCCTCTTACCAAGCTAACTCGGATGGGAGTAATGTTTTCGTGGAGTGATGAATGCGAAGAGGGCTTCAATGAGTTGAAAATGAGGCTTATCATTGCGCCCGTGATCACACTACCCACAAGTGGAGAAATTTTTTTGGTATTTAGTGATGCTTTGAAGAATGGCTTGGGTTGTGCGTTGATGAAAATTGAAAAATTCATTGCATATGATTCAAGGAAATTGAAAGATCATGAGAAAAACTATCCATAAAATGATTTGGAGTTGGTTGTAGTGATATTCGCTCTAAAAAATTGGCGACATTACCTTTTTGGGGAGAAGTGTGAAATATATACAGATCACAAAAGATTCAAGTATATATTCACACATAAAGAGTTGCATATGTGCTAATGTTGATGGTTAGAGCTGATAAAAGACTATGAATGCTCAATCCTTTACCACCCTAGGAAACCAAACAGGGTGGAAGACGAACTATGTAGAAAGGACCCAACAATTCTGTCATTGATGAGAATTTAAAAGGACCCAATATTCTTAGATTTGATGTATATGGACATGAGAAACATAATTAAGGGAACATCACCAATCATTCCACAAATGATTGTTCCACCGTCTATTTTGGAAAGGTAATAAGATTCTAAAAAGGATGATGTGGGAATTTAGAAGAAAGTGGAAACTATTGGAAAAGGGAAATTCTTAGAGTTAAATGTTAATGAATAAGGAATTGTGAGATTTGGGAAAAGATTATGTGTTCCATCAAGTCCAGAGCTGCAGAAGGAACTTTTGGATGATGCACATAGTTTGAATTTCTCCATTCACCCAGGAAACACAAAGGTGACTTGACAACATAGAGATCATTATTGGTGTGATAACATGAAGAAGGAGATTATTGAGTATACATCAATGTTCCGGGTGTGTCCGCAAGTGAAGGATGAGAGATATAAGTCTATGGGGATGATGCAACCATTACCCATACTAGAATGTAAATGGGAGTACCGCACCATGGGCTTTGTCACCGTACTTATAAAGACATCCAAAGGATACAATACTATTTAGGTTGTTGTGGATGGACTTACAAATACAAAACAATTCATTGATATTTGTGACAATTTCTCACTGAATCAACTTCCACAAATATACATCAGAGACATGGTAAGGCTGTATGGATTAAAACTATCGATTGTATCTGATAAAAATTCAAGAATGACCTCTATGTTTTGGAGGAGTCTTCAACATGCTATGGATACTGATCTGAACTTTAGTACGACTTATCACCCTCAAACTGATGTAAAATATTAGAAGACTATCCAAACACATGAGAACATGTTGAGAGTGTCATTAATGGACTTCAAAGGATTATGGATCAACATCTTTTTCTGGTATAGTTATCTTACAATAATAGTTTCCACTCAAGCATACAAATAGATCCTTATGAACCCTTATATGGGGAGAAGTTCAAAACCCCTGCATGTTAGGATTAATTTGGGGAGATAATACTTCTATGTACAGAAATGGTTGATGAAATGTTGGAGAAGGTTAAGACTATCCAACATCACATTAAAGCTGTTTAGATTCAACCAAATAACTATACTGATAATCGTCGAAGAGACCTATAGTTTGATATCGGAGACATGGTATTCCTCTTCTTACCACCGTAGAAGAGATTTATGAGATTTGGGAATAAGTAAAATCTTATTCTAACGTACATCGGCCATTTTGAGATCCTTGATCACATGGGAGCAGTGGACTATCGATTAGAACTCCCATCGAACCTATATCAAGTACATGATGTATTCCATGTATCACTCTTGAGGAAGTACATACATAACCCATCGTATGTAATAAATCCAGAGGTTGTACCATTGGATAGTGACCTCTCATATTAAGAGAAGATGGTGACAATAATAGATTGTAGGGAAAAGTTCTATGAAATAAGATAATGCCCCTCGTTAAGGTGTTCTAGCGAAACCATAAGTTAGAAGAAGCAACGTGGGAATCGAAGGAAGTGATGAAGAAGAGTTACCTGCGTCTGTTTTAGTGTGGGAAAAGGAAATTTTGAGGGTAAAGTTTCTTAAGTGGGGAAGATTGTAATGACACAAAATTTTATCAATGAAAATTCTTCTTGATCTAATTAAATGACTTATTATGTAAAATGGTTATATAAAATATCCACTTCTCTGGTTTTATGATTTTTGTTTTTAAAATACCGTTTAGAATTGTTACCATTTCTACTATAGATATTCAACATTGATCAATTGATTAGTATAAATATAGGGCTTTAACAAATCCAATTTACTCAGACAAAGGAAGTGAGGGCCTCATCCAGTAGAATTGCTCCATATGAAGCCCATTTTTCAAATCTAGGAAAAGAGGTGGCATCATTGGGATTCTCTCTTGACCAAGACCAAGCTGAGCTTCAACACGTGAATTTTGAATGGAATCTCCTACAGGAGAAGTGGAAGTTGGTAGAGATTACCACCTGAGTGATGTTATCCAAGCCACCCCAAGAGTCTGTCACCACAGTACACCTTATCCTTAGGTCATATGTGGGTGTTAAAAGGGGTTATGTAACAATACCGTAACACTATTATTATGTGTATTATTTTTGTATAGAACTAATAATATACATTCATTTTATTATTATAAGTTTACAAATTGTTTTTAAACCATAAATAGTATTTAATTAAGAAATATATTTTGATGATTTGTTGGATTTTTGAATTAAATAATATTTTAATAAAATATTATTACTAAATAACTTTTTATTTAATAAAAATAATTTTATATTTTTTATGAATATAATATTAATTTTTTAAGGTTTGAAAGATATGTTTTTTTCAAAACCCATGAATTCTCGATAAATGTCATTTTTTATTTTAAAAATAAAAATTCACATATTTGGAAAATTATTTAGATAAAATTAGTAATTCTTTTGTAATTAGGATGTCAAAATTATCCAATGGTGAATTTTTCATAATTGTCTGAGATAGTTGAATTTTTGGGTAAAAATTAAATACTGTTTAAAGATATAATATCTTTTATGACATCATAATGACCCAATAGTGATTTAATAAAATAATATAAATGAGTTTTCGGCCAATATTTGTTTTACCATTAAAATAATGCGATTTTATGTTTTTTTCTTTATTTTACAAATCTTAAGTGGACCCTTCAAGACTGAAAAAACATTTTAACTTTTAAAATGATTTCCTTGAGAGTGTAACTCACCTACACATAATCAAACCTAATATTTTAATAAGTTCGGCCATTGGCCTTATAAAATAATATTTTCCACTCTCATTTGGAAAAAACCATGGACAATAACCGTGGTTTGGTTTGTGTTTTTTATTAGTTTAATGTGTAGGGACCAAAACCTAAATAATAAAGAATTGCCTCTATTTTCCTATATAAACCCACCCAAGCTCCCACTTTCTCTTCACTAAAAGCCTTTTTAGTTCATCCAAACTCTACCATCCTCTCCCTATAATCCTCCCAAGGTTCCCTAATCACCCAATAATCCTCTCTCAAGCCCCTCCCAAGCCATTGGGATCACACTTCCAAGTAAGGGATTCCTTCCTTTATCATTTTATCCAAGTTTCTTCATATTGTTATGTCCTTTTATTTTCAGTTATGAATTTTGGGGTATTATTCTGAACTAGCCTTATACTAACTTATTTATGTTATAATGATGATATACCCCTTTCTCTCTCATTAATGTCTATCATGTACATTCTTTACCATGCCGAAATCCCATAAGTGACTCCTTCATTTCTCATTTAATCCATGCTTATTCATATTGTCATGTCCTTTTATTTTCAATTATAAATGTTGGGGTATGATTTCAAACCATAATTATACTTCCATATTTATTTTCTAATGATTAGAGACCACTTTCTCTCTCATTAATGTCTCTCGTGTACACCTATTACCATGTTGAAATTCTGTATGGGATTCCTTTCTTTCTCATTTTATCCAAATTTTTTCATATTGATATTTTATTTTATTTTAATTTACGAATGTTGGTTTATGATTTATCACCAAACTTATACTTTACTATTTATATTCTAATGAGTATAGACCCATTTTTCTCTCATTAATTTCTATCATGTACACCTGTTACCATGCCGGAATTCTGTAAGGGATTCCTTCCTTTCTCATTTTATCCACGTTTCTTCAGATTGTTATGTCCTTTTATTTAAAATTATAAATGTTGGGGTGTGATTTCTCACCACTTTTATACATACATATTTATGTTATAATGTTGATAAACCCATTTCTCTCTCATTAATTTTTCTTGTGTACATTTGTCACCATGCTGATATTCTGTAAGGGATTCCTTCCTTTCTTATTTTTATCAAAGTTTCTTAATATAGTTATGCCCATTTATTTTAAATTATAAATGTTGGGGTAGGATTTCAAACCCCCCTATACATTTTTCTATATGTTTTAATGATGATATAACCCTTTCTCTCTCATTGATGCCTTCTATTTACACCCGTTATATAGCATCCCGCCTTTTTATCACATAAACTATCATTACATTATACAAAACTGAGGATCTTTAAGGTTTAGTGTCTTGGAAACCAGGAACTTAATACATGAAAAAATAAAACATTCTTCTTAAAAACTTTAAAGGATTCTTCATTTTTTTATCCTACGTTCATTATAGCATCTCATAACCTAGGAGCATACATAAAAGGAAAGGGTGAGTGGAAGGCCTAGTAAGGGAAACAAGGGAAACATTTTACATGTGAACTTGAGATACATCAAAAGTCATAAAAAATAACTTTAAGGCATGAGAAAGATATCATGAGGCATATCATAATAAAAATAACGTGTTGAATAACTTGAAGATGTGGCTACAACATTTAACATATACAATCATTTCTGTTTCACCAAGGTCCATCCCCAAGGTGTCATTAAAAATTACCAAGGTTATTCACCAAGGCGTCGTTAAAAATGGTCATCTCTAGAGATTAAGTCTTTACCCAATGAATTGGAGTGCTATCAGGGTGCACCCATAAATTTTCCTTTAGTATCATGTGATACTCATATATCATCATCAAACATTTCATAAATAACCCATATAGCATAAAATAAATGGGTTTCCTTTCATAATCATAACGTTTTTAAAACTTCTTTAAAGACATGATCTTTATGTCACTTTAAACCCACGGAAAAAGAAAGCGGGTTTCATGTATGTAAATACTAGAATATAAAATAGAATATTTTGATATATATGTGAATACCCCTTTAGAATAAATATCTTTGAGTATTTACTTAATAAAATGAATTTGAGGATAAGAGAGAGACATTTTGAGATGGAAATTCTGCAGCATAACGGCTATGTTTCGGGGTTTTAGAAAACATTGAAAGGAGAGGGGATATGGTTCATCGACTCATAAATGATCCATATAACAGTAGAGGGACAGAATATAAAGGGTATAAGAACATGGTAACTAAATTTGAAATATATACCATATGAAATGAAAAATATGGAAGGAAGACAAAAATAAGATTTCTCTAATGAAAATTCGGCAGCCTAACAGCGTCACTTAAACTTCAACAAAAATGAATTGACGAGATTAAATAGGGTCTCTCATAATATGAACATAAAATATAAGTATGATAGATATAGAGATAATACCCCAAAATAATAAAAAGTAACTTGAAAGACTTTACATGAAAGGAGAACTTTGAAAAAAATGAGAAATGTGAAAGAATCCCTTAAAAAATCGGTAGCCTAACGGCGTCACTTAAACTTCAAAAAAAATGAATTGATGAGATAAAATAGGGTCTCTAATAATATGAAAATAAAAGATATGTATGATTGATATATAGATCATACCCCCAACAAAATTAATAGGAACTTGAAAGACTTGACATGAAAGTAGAACTTTGAAAAAATGAGAAAGGTGAAAGAATCTCTTAAAAATTCAGCAGACTAACGGCGTCACTTAAACTTCAAGAAAAATGAATTGACGAGACCAAATAGGGTCTCTCATCATATGAACATAAAAGATCATTATGATATATATAGATATCATACCCCAACATAATAAAATGGAACTTGAAAAACTTGACAAGAAAATAGAACTTGAAAAGGAGAAGGGTGAAAGAATCCATTACAAAAATTTCAACAGCCTAACGGCGCCACATAAACATTCATAAAAAGAAATGATGAGAGTAAGAGGGTATCTCTCATAATATGAACATAAAAAGGGAATTAAGAGGAATATAAAAGAACATCCTCCAACATTAGAACATGGATCATAAAATAAATAACTTAAAAGAGAGTATTTGAAAAGAAAGAGAGAGGTTGGATCCCTTACCTTAAAATGTAACCCTTAAAACTCAAAGGATGGGAAATTGAGGGCTTGGGGGAACCTTGGGAGAACTCCTTGGGAGGTAGTGAGACCAGAGCTTTTTTGGGGAGGAGTTGGGAGTCGAATTGATGAGAGGATGGCTAGGTATTTGTAGGGAATGTGAGGGAACATGGCATTAATGGCCAAGGGACACCTCATTGGTGGTTTTGGAAAAACCATGGGGTTTGCCAGGGTATTTGCCCATGGTATTGGCCACTTGGGACACCTCATACCTTATATTACTATTCATAAGTCGACCATATTTATTACATACTTAATACATCATTTAATGATGTCATTAAACACCCGTAACTTAAAAAACTGTATTTTCACTATTCATTGAAAATTCAACTTTTTCTGAAAACTCCCAAAACTTCACCTTAATCAAATATCGATGCTCTGATTTCAAAAATTAACTAAATTTTATAAAAATAATTTTCTAATTATTTTTAATTGAATTTTTATATAAGTACACTATTCACCAAAAATTCATTTTTTTCAGAAAAAACCCCAAAAATTACCTTAGCATAATATTGATGTTCTGAATTCAAAAATAAATTCCATTTTATAAAAATAATTTTCTATATATTTTTTTTATTTTTAATTAAAAACACTATTCACCTGAAAAAACAAATACTTGACTAAAAATTTATGAAACTATTATTTAACCATTTTATTGAATCACATTACTTAATCAAGGTGCCTATATTATATTAATAATTTCTTTAAGTGAGATTACTAATCCATTTTGTCACATTACTAATCCTAAGAATAAAATCACTATTCATATTTTACTATACATCAAAAATTATGTTGATCTTATTAGACTCTAAATTTCATACCGAATATAGTTTTAGAAGACCATTTTTTGAAAATCATTACACATTTTTAATTATTTAAGGTTTACATAAACATTTTTTAAAATATCCTTTCTCTAAAATTCACCAAAAATATACATACTATATTTATCCGGATGTTTGAAATTCATAAAATTCATCATAAGAAGAAATCAAAATTTTTATCTAAAACAAAGGATTATAAAAGGCAATTACGTTCTCCTTACATATCCCCTTATCACACCAGTGTAGGACCTAAGTGTAAGGTGTGCGAAGGTGAGAGAATCTGAGGGAGGCTCGTCCAACATCGCACGAGTAGTAATTTCTATCACTTTTAACTTCTCGCGAAGGCGATTCCGTTCTAGCTTTACACGATGAAGTTTGGCTTGGGTTTGGTCCAGAGCAAAGCCCAGTGGTGCTACCTCCTTCCCAAGTTCTGTTAGATGGGCTTCGATCGGTCCAAGTCTACTGGGTGAGGCCATAGAATCTTCTTTCTATATTAATTAACCAAGATCACTTGTATTTAGAGACAATGGTCGCAACATTCAGTTTCCAATGGTCATACTGACTAAAAGTCATATAATAGTCAAACCCAACAGTCTCATTTTATTTATACTCATGTTATCAAATGAAACAGTTTTTTTGAGTATGAAAAATAATATAACACACAACATTAGGAAACAAGATTTATTGAAAATTTCAGGTCGTTACAATCTTCCCCCCTTAAGAAATTACGTGCTCCCAATTTTTAAAATTGGGCTTTGAATTTCATTGAAAGTCCCACATCGGAAAAAAGATTTAGTAACACTATTACTTTAAAAGAAAGAAAGGGAAGTACAAAGGCCACCCGAGTTAACCCATTATAGGATTCCATGTAAGAAAACATGGGCATGAAATAGAAAACAAAGGGTCACGTTTTGAGGGAGAGTGATATAAAACATGATTAGGAAAAAGTTAACAAAAAGAAAATCATAAACTTATGATGGGTAAAATGATATTTGATTTCCCAGTAGGAAATGTTAACAGACAACGTTTTTGTTTTACGTTCCTTTTCATAGTTTTGAGTGATTCCTTTACTATATAGAAAAAACACAAGGAAATATATTTACCTTCAAGTACAGCTTCACCCTTTAATAAGTTTCTACCAAAACTAATCTTTTCTCCCAACAATGAGCATTCAAAAACACTTGGTCTCATCAAAAGCACAAGAATCATCTTCTAGAGAATCACATAATCCACAAAAGATTAACTATCAATTTCTTCTATCTTTAAACATTATCCCAAAAATAGAAAGGGTAAGATAAAATAACTCTTCCAAAAGAAAGAACCCCAGAGGAAGGGAAACTACTTTAAATCTTCAAAATTCCACGGTATTACCCAGAGTTCATCATAGAACATTCCATAAATAGCTGTCCTTAAAAATACTCAAAATAAACCAAACTAAGATTGAAACCCAAATACAAGAAGTATTTGATAAGATAGTCTTCCAAAATAAACTTCATTATTCATCTCCAAACAACATCAACCACTCCTAACATCTTATAACAAAAGTAGCTAACCTAGACATATTTTCCCCAAGATAGGTTATTCATTTCCATAAGTAACCTATATTACCATAAGTTCACCATAAATTCGTCGATTCTTCAAAATATAAGTCAACCTTTATTCCTCAAAGAAAATAACATAGAAATATATTTACCTCAATCATATAGGGTTCCCAAAATAGTGAACATCTTCCAAAATAATAATCATCTTTTAATCCCCTAATCACCCTTTTTTTAGAAGAACAGCTTCACTACATCAACATGTGGTACATAACAATAGATGTTTTTCTTAATGATATAAAATCATCTTAGGTAGTGACTCGATGATCTTATAAAACATAAAAGATATGCTCATATAGCACTAACTAAAATACAACATGACATAGACAATAATTGCGAAGAAGATACATGTAATTCAGTCATCATGATCCATCTCAGCATAGGACATGCATTGTTACCTTGTCCTCGATGATTGTTGATGTTCATCATGCTTCTCATCCATTCAAAGAGAGCATTGCCTTGGATAATGTCTAACTTCTCTATATTTATGACATCGAAAAGTATAAGGTACATTAGATCGATCCTTATCTCCATTCATCACATTATCCATTTTTTAAAGCAATTGGATACTTTATGCCCTATCTTCCCACACTTAAAACATTTCCTGGTTCCTTTGTGACAATCTCCTTGGTGCCTCTTCACACACTTTTTGCAAAAAAATAAATTGGGTATTCTTTCCCTTATCAACTTTATCAGATGAACATCCTTGAGACTTTGTCTTCTTCTTCCTTGATGAATTTGGGCATTCAACTAGGTACCAATTGTTAATTGTGATTTTTGATAGCTGGGTTGGCATAATCACAATATGTTCAACTTGATCTTTCGTCATCTCTGTCACATTAATAGGGCAATCATCACACTTCCTATCACATTGGTTTTTGGGACATGTTCTTCCATTTCCCGCCATTAACTAGGAAAAGAAAGTATAATTAGGGGGCTTAAATACTTAGCCAATAATCATTAAAAGGAAGATTAAATCATAGAAGGATAAACATGTAGAAGGAAAGTATACCCTAACTTGTGATCCCCTAGGTCCCAATCTAGGTTATCCATGATCATATATTCCTATGTGAATCTTTATTTTATTTTATCATTGTTCCTTTAATAATGGTTCATACTAAGCTTATGAATTTACCAAAGAATATCCCCCGGGAGTGTCGTAACCAAGAGTGCAGCAAGGCCCGTTATCATGTACCAGTTCCCGTTCGAGTCTAGCTCAAAGCGGTGTTTTCAGGTTTTACCCCTATGTACATCTATGCTAGAGCCACCTCTACCTTCTCAAATCCAGACATGGATGTATTTGCTTGGCAACCCCTTACTCAATACTCACCAAAATACCAGGAATATTTCCTATATTTAAACATTTATATAGGGTTCTTAATAAAGTTTTCATATCCAAATTTTCACAAATAACTAAACCATCATTTGATACCAACTATAGCATCCCGCCTTTTTATCATATAAACTTTCATTACATTATACAAAACCGAGTATCTTTAAGGTTTAGTGTCTTGGAAACCAGGAACTTAATACATGACAACATAAAAATATTATTCTTAAAGACTTGAAAGGCTTCTTCATTTGTTCATCCTAAGTTCATTACAGCATCTCATAACCTGGGAGAATACATAAAAGGAAAGGGTGAGCAGAAGGCCCAGTAAGGGAAACAAGGGAAACATTTTACATGTGAACTTGAGATACATCAAAAGACATAAAAAATAACTTTAAGGCATGAGAAAGAGATCATGAGGAATATCATAATAAAAATAATGTGTTTCATAACTTGAAGTTGTGGATACAACATTTAACATAGACAATCATTTCTGTTTTACCAAGGTCCATCCCCAAGGTGTCATTAAAAATTACCAAGATTATTCAACATGGCATCGTCAAAAATGGTCATCTCTAGAGATTAAGTCTTTATCCAATGAATTAGAGTGCTATCATGGCGCAAACATAAATTTGGATTTATTATTATGTGAGACACATATATAATCATCAAAAATTTCATAAATAACCCATATATCATAAAATAAATGTTTTTCCTTTCATAATCATAACGTTTTTAAAACAGCTTTAAAGACATGATCTTTATGTCACTATAAACCCACGGAAAAGGAAAGCAGGTTTCATGTATGTAAATCACAGAATTTAAAATAGAAAATTTTGATATATATGTGAATACCCCTTTAGAAGAAATATCTTTGATTATTCACTTAATAAAATGAATTTTAGGATAAGAGAGAGACATTTTGAGACGGAAATTCTCCAGCATAACGGCTATGTTTCGGGGTTTTAGAAAACATTGAAAAGAGAGGGGACATGGGTCACCCACTCATAATTGATCCATAAAATAGTATAGGGACAGAATATAAAGGGTATAATAACATGGTAATGAAATTTTAAAGATATAACATATGAAATGAAAAACATGGAAGGAAGACAAAAATAAGATTTCTCTTATGAAAATTCGGCAGCCTAACGGCGTCACTTAAACTTCAAAAAAAATGAATTGACGAGATTAAATAGGATCTCTCATCATATGAACATAAAAGATCAGAATGATAGATACTGAGATTATACCCCAACATAATAAAAAGGAACTTGAAAGACTTTACATGAAAGTAGAACTTTGAAAAAAATGAGAAAGGTGAAAGAATCTCTTAAAAATTCGGCAACCTAACGACGTCACTTAAACTTCAACAAAAATGAATTGACAAGATCAAATAGGGTCTCTAATAATATGAACATAAAATATATTTATGATATATATTGATATCATACCCCAAAAAAATAAAAATGAACTTGAAAGACTTGACATGAAAGTAGAACTTTGAAAAAATGAGAAAGGTGACAGAATCTCTTAAAAATTCGGCAGCCTAACGGCGTCACTTAAACTTCAACAAAAATCAATTGATGAGATAAAATAGGATCTATAATCATATGAACATAAAATATCAGTATTATAGATATATATATCATAACCCAAAATAATAAAAAAGAACTTGAAAGACTTGACAAGAAAATTGAACTTGAAAAAGAGAAGGGTGAAAGAATTCGTTACAAAAATTTCGGCAGCCTAACGGCGCCACTTAATCATTCATAAAACGAAATGATGAGAGTAAGAGGGGATATCTCACCATATGAACATGAAAATGGAAGTAAGAGGAATATAAAAGAATATCCTCCAACATAAGAACATGGAGCGTAAAAGAAATGACTTAAAAGAAAGTATTTGAAAAGAAAGAGGGAGGTTGGATCCCTTACCTCAAAACGTAACTCTGAAAACTCAAAGGTTGGGACCTTGAGGGCTTGGGGGAACTTTGGGAGGACACCTTGGTAGGTAATTACACCATAGCTTCATTGGGGGAGAGTTGGGAGTCTAATGGATGAGAGGATGGCTTGGTATTTATAGGGAAAGTGAGGGGACAAGGCATTAATGGCCTAGGGACACCTCGTTGGTGGTTTTGGAAAAACCATAGGCTTTCCCATGGTATTTTCCCATGGTATTGCCCACTTGGGACACCTCATAACTTATCTTACTATTCATAAGTCGAAAATATTGATTACATACTTAATACATCATTTAATTATGTCATTAAACACTCGTAACATAAAAAACTTTATTTTCACTATTCACTGAAAATTCAACTTTTTCCGAAAACTCCCCAAATTTCACCTTAACCAAAAATTGATGCTCTAATTTCAAAGATGAACTCCATTTTATAAAAATAATTTTCTAAATAATTTTAATTTATTTTTTAAATAAATACACTATTCACCAAAAATTCATTTTTTTCAGAAAAAACCCCAAAAATTACCTTAGCATGATATCGATGTTCTGAATTCAAAAATAAAGTCCATTTTATAAAAATAATTTTCTAAATATTTTTAATTTAATTTTTAATTAAAAAACACTATTCACCCGAAAAAACTAATACTTGACTAATAATTTATGAAACTATTATTTAACCATTTTATTGAATCACATTACTTAATCAAGGAGTCTAGATTATATTAATACTTTATTTAAGTGATATTATTAATCCATTTGGTCACATTACTAATCCTAAGCAAAAAATCACTATTCATATTTTACTATTCATCAAAAATTAATTTGACCTTATTAGACTCTAAATTTCACACTGAACATAGTTGTAGAAGACCATTTTTTGAAAATAATTACACATTTTTAATTATTTAAGGTTTACATAAACATTTTTTAAAATATCCTTTCTCTAAAATTCACCAAAAATATTCATACTATATTTCTCTTGATGTTTGAAAATTCATAAACTTAATCATAAGAAGAAATCAAAAATTTTATTTAAAACAAAGGTTTATAAAAGGAAGTTACGGTCTCCTTACATAGCCCCTTATCACACCAGCATAGGACCTAAGTGTAAGGTGTGCTAAGGTGAGATAATCCGAGGGAGGCCTGGCCAACATCGCACGAGTATTAATTTCTCTCGGTTTGAACTTCTCGCGAAGGTGATTCTGTTCTAGCTTCACACGATGAAGTTCGGCTTGGGTTTGGTCCAGAGCAAAGCCCAGTGGTGCTACCTCCTTCCCAAGTTCTGTTAGATGGGCTTCGATCGGTCCAAGACTACTGGGTGAGGCCATCAAATCTTTTTTCTATATTAATTAACCATGATCACCTGTATTTAGAGACAATGGTCGCAACATTCAGTTTCCAACGTTCATACTAACTAAAGGTCATATAATAGTCAAACCCAACAGTCTCATTTTATTAATATGCATGTTATCATATGAAACAGCTTTTTTGAGTATGAAAAATAATATAACACACAAAATTAGGAAACAATATTTATTCAAAATTTCGGGTCGTTACATGTTACCATGAAGAAATTATATAAGAAATTTCTCTCTTCTCATTTACATTCAAGCAATTATTTTGTATTATGAATCTAAATTCCATTAAATTTGTTGGTAAATGTATCTATATTAACCCATTATTATCCATTTAATTTACATATGATGAGACACCCCTTTCTCTCTTATCAGCCATTTTTATGAATTCTTATGTCACGTTGTTATGCTACTAAAATTTCACCGCAATATTTCCAACAAAAGTCATTATGTAGTGAATACCATGCCCATTTATTTATCAAGGGTATTCAAATTTATGAAAATTTACTTATTGATTATAGAGTTTCATGTATTAATTCCACATTCCTTTGTCATAGAATAAATGAATATTTTTAATTATTCTATGTTATATGATCCATGTGGCATACTTATGCATGAAATGAAGTGATTAAGATGGGTGCGCCATGATAGCGCTCAAATGCATTAGGTAAAGAGTATTGTCATGATAAGCCTAGTGAAATGATGTTTTACTCATGCTAATTCATGTTTAATGAGGATTTACTCATTCATTATGTGCAATGAGCCCTGTCTCATGCTAATATCATGTTAAATGTTGATGCACATTTCATTGTTATGATAATCATGGAAAATCATGATTTTATGTTAGTGTTTATCTTATGATTCATTGATATGCCTATTTCCTAACATGTATTTTATTCATCATGTTATGCCTTTTACTCTATTAATGGTCTTTATTTATCACCCTTTTATTATTGATGTCCTTAGGTTATCCCATACAATGTTAAGTGCGATGAAATGATGTGGTCATGTAAAAGACGTTTTCAATAATATGTTGTGTTTTATGTTTTAAGTTGTCATGTAATGTTCCTAATCCAAAAAGACACTAGACCTGTTGATCTTTTATGTTATATAAAGTGAAAGTTTTATGTTATAAATTACGTTTAAGTGTGAAAAAAGAGTAGATTTGTTATAGGTCTCCCACAATTTCTCATCACATGCATATATAGTCTCATGTGCTATCAAGGCAGAAAAAGAATTTGATAAGTCTTATGAATTTAGAGGAATGTAAGAGAAGAAGTGGAATGATCAAAACTTTGGGAAATGGAATAAGTAAATGGGAAATAATGGAAGAGTTGACCTTACTCCCTATAGTAGTTATGGGAAGAAACACCCCAAAACTTATCTAAATGGAATGGGAGTCAATTATAAGTGTGTAGAGAAAGGACACAATTATCGTGATTGCAAGCGGAAGAATGAAACAACCAATGTTAAATGCTAGTAATTTTAAATAAATGGGAAATTATGCACATGAATTTCTTAATTGTAATGGAATAATTGCCCAAAGAAGGCCAAGAGTGTAAGTCCAAGATAATGCTATCATAACTGCTGAGGTTGAAGTTCCTAATGATGTGTTGGAAGGTACTTAAATCATTTCCAAGAACATATCCAATGATTTTTTTTGTTTTTAGCTCATCACATTCTTTTATATATTCCCAACTTTATAAGAAAATTTGACATGTCAAATTTGATTTAATAAAGGAGTTGTTAGTCAAAACTCCAAAGGGATGTATCATTACAATAAAGATCTGTCGATCGGTTCCCCTAATGAAACACAAACATACATTAGTTTCTAACTGTATCATCATAACCATGATTTAATTTTATATAATCCTTGTATGAGTTGTATTTCACATTATGATGTGAAGATCTATTGCAAGAATAAGAAAGTTATGAATTTTGAGAATGTAATTGAATTTCTTATCTTCATAGTAGAAGACTTGCTAGATGATTCTTATCTAGATCCACCCCCATTAGCTCTACTGAATTCATGTATTGGGGAGGAATAGAATTCAATAACCATGAGTGAGGAAATTAATGTTCAAATATAGGATGTAACTATTATGAAAGAATATTTTGATGTGTTTCCAAAAGAGTTACCTAGAAATCATCTAGAGTGGGAAATTGATTTTTACAATGACTTACTTCCTGGTTCGAAGCCTATATCAAATAAAATTTATAGAATTTCCACCATGGAATTAGTATAATTGAAGAAACGACTAGAGAAATTGAGTGATAAAGGATTTATTCTCCCTAGTGTCTCTCCATGGGGAGCCCCAATTATTTTCGTTAATACGAAATATGGATCTTTGTGGTTGTGTATTGACTATAGGGAGATCAATGTTATAACAATAAAGAAAAAGTATCCCCTACCTCGCATTGATGATTTATTTGATCAAATTCTTGGAGCTAAATTTTTTTCTAAGATTGACCTTCGATATAGATCCATCATTTTCATGTGATAATGAAAGATGTTCCAAAGAAAACATTTTGAACCAAGTATGGGCATTACGAGTTTACAGTAATGCCTTTTGGAATTACTAATTCACCCTCTATTTTCATGGATCTAATGAATAGAGTTTTCAAGGAATATCTTGATGAATTTGTGGTGGTATTTATTAATGATACCCTGGTATACTCTAAAAGCTACAATGATCATGAAAATACCTTGTGCACTATCATGAATACTCTTAGAAGAAATGAATTATATGGGAAGTTTAGAAAGTGTGAATTTTGGCATCAATCAGTTTTTTCTCTTGGCCACATTATCTATAAGGATAGAATATCTGTTGATCTAATAAAGAAAAAAGGATGTGAAATAATGGCGTACTTCAATAAACTTAACTGAACTACATATTTCTATTGGATTAGTAGGTTATTATCGGTGTTTAATCGAGAAAATTTCTTGTTTAGCCAACCCAATAACCAAACATACACAAAAAGGGTTTAAGTTCATTTGGAAAAAAGAATGTAAGGGCTATTTCAAAGAATTGAATAAGAGATTAGTGAACGTTGTGATCATAAATATACCATCTGGGAATGATTTGTGTATGATCTATAGTGATGCATCAAAGAAAGGACTTGGTTGTGTCCTTATAAATAATGGTATAGTTATTTAGTATGCATCAAGGCAATTAAAAATTAATGAACAAAACTATCCTTCTCATGATCTTGAGCTAGAAGCAGTAATCCTTTCTCTAAATATATGGCGACATTATCTCTATGGAAAAAAATGTGAGATATATATGAATCATGAGAGTCTAAAATATATATTCTCACTGAAATAACTCAACATGAGGCAAATGATATGTCTTGAACTACTCAAGGATTATGATTATTCCATACACTACCACCATGTAAAGGAAAATAAGATAGTTGATGCATTGAGTAGAAAGGATCATGGAGTTCTAAACAAAATGAGAATTAACAAGGCTCCTTTGTACATGGATCTAGTGAGGATGCATATAGAATATATCAATGAAGGTGAAACATCACTACTTGTTTAAATGGTTTCCCAACCATATTTATTGGAAATAATTAAAGCTTCACAGTTTAATGATGATGATCTTCAAAATAAAAATTAATGCTATGAATGATGGGAAGTTGGATGACTTCATGTGTGAAGATTGAATAATGAAATTTGGATTGAGACTATGTGTTCCCTCTATAATCAAGACGAAAAGAGATTTATTGGATGATTCCCTTTGCTTGAATTTTTATATACACCCTGGTATCACAAAAAAGTATAGATATTTGAAACAACATTTCTGATAGGATAACATGAAGAGGGATATTGCTGATTATATGTCAAGATGTTTAGTCTGTCTATAAGTGGAGGCCGAATGAAAATATAATAATGGATTCATGCAACCTCTAGCAATTAATACAAGTAAATGGGATGAAATCACCATGGATTTTGGAAATGTATTACCCAAAACTCTGATAAAGAATGACACAATATGGGTAATTGATGATCAACATACGATATACTCACATTTTCTCGATATAAGGGAGGATCATCCACTTAAGCAGCTTTCTTGAATCTATATCAATGAATTTTTAAGAAATCATGGAGAATTGTTTCAATATTTTCTGGTCACGATCCTTGATTTACATTGAATTCTGAAAAAGTATTCAGAAAGCTTTGGATACTAAGCTTCGTTTGTGTACTGCTTACCACCCACAAACTGACAGGAACTCATAAAGTATGATCCAAACCTTAGGGGACATGTTAAGATCATGTTTACATGACTTTCAATGTAAGTGGGATCAATATATACCTTTAGATGAGTATTTCTACAATAATAGTTTCCATTCCTGTATTTAAATGGCAAGATATGAAGCATTGTATGGAAAGAGATGTCATACACTAACTTGTTGGGATAAAGTTGGAGAAAGGAATATTGTGGGTAGATAGATTGTGAAGGAAACTATATAAAAGGTGAAGACTATTAAAACCCATATCAAATTATCTCAAAGCAGGAAAAAAATATATGCAAATAATCGAAGGAAGGATTTGAAATTTCAAGTGGGAGATCACGTTTTCTTGAAAGTATCTCCATTGAAGTGCGTTATAAGATTTGGGAAGAAAGGGAAACTGAGCCCTAGGTACATAGGACCTTTTGAGATTCTAAAGAGAATTGGAGTTGTTTCATATAATTTGGATATTTCACCTATCCTGTATAAATTATACAATGTGTTCAATGAGTCATTGCTGAGAAAGTATATTCTAGGCCCAACGCATGTCCTCACCTCTGAATGTATAGAATTGGAACCTAACATATATTATGCGAAAAATCTTATCTATATTATGGATACTAAAGAACAATTGTTGAGGAATAATATGACTAAAATGGTAATGATACTTTGGAAAATCATAAAATCTACGAGGTGATGTGGGATCTTGAGGAGATTAAGATGAAGAACTACCCAAATCTCTTTGTGGAGTAACATTCTGGTAATTTCAATGATGAATTTTTTTAGGGATGGGATAACTTAACACCCCTAGATTCTACACATAAATTTAACAATAAATTCATGAAACACTAAGTATCTACAAAACACCAATTTGATCTAACCAATCTTGTAAACATAATTTTTCCACCTCGGTGATTTGAATTTCTAAAAACTGACATACACAGTTGCTTTCAGTAATATATTTAGTGTCTGATAAGACAAACTTATTTTTTTGATGAATTGTAAAATACTATTATGAATATTAATGTTACTCTTATGAATAGTAATTAATAGTTAATCATCCAAAAAATACAAACTTCACCCATGAATGCATAAATACAATTCAGACATCTTATAAGTGAAAAAAAAAATAGTATAAGTATTCGTATTTTTGTATGCCATAAATATTTTAAAAATAATTTTATGATTAATTTAGTAATTTAAAATGAAAATGTATTTTCATAAAATATAATCATAAATTGTTACTTTATTGTCTTATGGTTATAAGATAATTTTATGGGATCTTGATTAATTTTTCAAGGTGTTATCAAATTAGTGATTGTTTTAAAGTTGTTTTTTGAAAAAAAAATTAATTTTATTTAAAAATTAAATTAAGAAAATTTAGAAAATTAGTTTCCAAAAATGGATTTTATTTTTGAATTCGATACATTGAATAAATTTTGGGGTTATTGTTTGGGATTTTTCTAAAATACTTGTATTTATGTGAATAGCAAAAATACAGTTTTATGTTTTCGTTATGTTTAATGTCATCATAATGATGTAAAAATTAGAATAAAATTCAGTTCTACTTGTGTAAATTAAAAAACATTATGAGGTTTTCCAAGTGGAAAATACTATTGGAAAGTACCATGGGCTATCCAATGGTTTTTCAAAAACCACTAATGTGGTGTCCTTTGAAAATAATAAAAACTCCCTCACATTTACTATAAATAACTACCAATTCTATTTCTTTATTTCATTAAAAACTCACCATCCTTGATGATCTGGTAGTTTTACGACCATAGGTTTCCTGCCAAGGTGTCCTCAAGCCCTCAAGGTCCCAACCTTCATGTTTTAGGAGTTACTCTACAAGGTAAGGGAATCTACCACCCTTCTTTTTTTCAAGAACTATTTTTATGTTATTCTCTTTCAATTTATTTTAGATTATATTTTGATATATCTTTACATATACACATTACATTTCCTATTAGTTAGGAATTATGAGATACCCCTTTTCTCTCGTTAAAATATTTTATGAATTTTTAAGCGACGCCATTAGGATGCCGAATTTTCATAATGGATTTTTCAACATTCCTTTTATTTCGAGTTCCTTTATTTTCTTTTAATTTTTCATTACTTACCTAATTTAATTTAAAAGTTATGATAAATAAATTACCTTAAATGTAATTATTGTTTTTATAATAGAATAATTCATCATCATCTTGCCTTTCCCATTCATTTATACTAAAAATGAGAACACTATATGAGATGCGTTAATTTATCACATTCTAGGACAACGGGTTTTCAATTTCTATTATTGTCTTCAATTATGGTCATAAATCAATTTTTATCATTGAAACATAATATAATACAAATAATATGACATATATACGGTTATTTAATCTTTTTTTAAACATGATATTATTTTATAAATCAAAATGACTTTGTTGTGATCAAAAACCACCAATTAACCAAAACAATAATCATTAATGTTTTATATAATGATTCTTCTTCACTCCCAAGAATAAAATGAATTATATAAATATTTAATATTTTTTATGTTCCATAATAACACATAGATTCAATTCCACACAACCATTCTAATTCTACATGTTTATCCGTAAATTAATATAAGTAAACCAATTAGGAAAACAAAGGAAGAAAATGCTCCCAGACATTGAAATTGAATATATTAACCCATCAAAAGGTCAAAAATAAACCTAATGATGTTATAGTATATATATTAAATGTATTAGAGGTTCTGGAAGAATTAATTTATGAACCTAAATTTTATTATTCAGGTCGTTAAGATCAAGGGAAGAACACCTTCAGACTTACGGTAAGGGTTTTCCACCCAAACCTCCATTTTCATTCAAGTTCCATTTATTGTCTAGATACCACAATAAAATTATTTTGTATTATTATGTGACCATCATAAATTATGTATGATTTTTCTATATATATTTTCCAACCAGAATCCTTCTTTATTTTATGGGGAGTTACACATTTTAAAAGGAACATTAAAAATTTCTTCCTAAAATACAAGCCTAATTCAAGGGAATATCTCAATTATTACCTATATTCAAGATCACTATATAATATGTTTTTAACAAAATTATTATCATAAAATCACAATTTTTTTATGATAATGATACATCAAATCACTTTGGGTTTTATACAGATATTTTCCCAAAAGAAATATTCTTTTTCAAGTAAATGGGTTTTTATAACAAGAATGACATGATGATTTTAAAAGAATATTTTCACCCATGTCAACAGTCCTGTTGATTCTTTTGTTTATATGGGGTTAATGTTTTATGATATCATCCACTATTTTTTTACTGTGGATGTGCTACCTTAAAACCATTCACGAATTTACTCTGAATGGTAAGTGTTTGTGCTTAATGTTTGGGGAAAGTTATTTAAATTTCATAAGTTATTCTCAATATGAATGTATATGTTATTTATTTTTATCTCCATTAATATGAGGAATTCATTGGAATTAGTATGTGTTGGATGGGGCCTATTATGTCCCCTCAGTGCATCAGTAGGTCTCATGAGACAAACTATGTCCTTGGAAAGAGGTCGTGGAAAAATGTATATTTATGGTCTTGGCATGAGGCCTTGAAAGTATTGTTATGATGTTTCGCATTATGAATTCCCTCATTATGAAACTATAATTGATAGTTCAAGGGTTTATTAGAATATTATAATACCCATTATTCAGTTTTATTATGTAATTATTTATTCATGTCTTAATTAAACCATATTATATTCAAGCTTATTTTTTTAAAGGAATGTGTTTTTAATTATTCACCATGCCTCATGTTTATGTTTCTGATATATTGCACTATATTGATTACCCTTACTGAGAATTTAAGCTCACCCCATCCTTATGTTTCATTTTCTTATGACATGAAGAAGTTTATTATGAATGGCCTACATGGATAAAGTTATATTTGTGGATGTTCCAATAAAAATTATATGTTGTATTTCATTCCAAGTTGTAATGATAAATTTATATATGTATATTTTTTCCAAATATACTAAACTACATGGTATTTCAAGATGCATATTCCTTGTTTATATGACAATGTAATAAAATAGGCACCATCTCCAAGAAACTAGTGTTGGGTTATTACAGACTACACCAAGATATCATCGACAAAACTTCCATAAATTAGTCTAGAAAATGAAGAATGATCCAATTCTTAAAATCTATGAATACCATTGGTGCATTTATCAGACCAAACAAAATCACTATGAACTTATACCAGACATACCTACTCCTAAATAAAGTTTGAGGTATGTCTGATGGTCTCACCCTCAACTTGTGGTATCATAATCAAAAATATGTCTTAGATAATATCTTAGTACATCTCAACTAATCGAAGATATATTCGATGAACATAAGGGGATACTAGTTCTTGATGGTAATATTGTTCAATCTCATATAAACTACACACAAGAAAAAATTCACATTATCCTTATTGTTGAAAATAACCAAAGAGCATCATTGAGACATACTAGGTCATATGAAAACCCTTTCTTCTAGATACTCCAACTAAAATTTAAATTCTTGAATCTCTATTGGTTCCATCTTGAAATGATGAATAGAAACTGAATATACATTGGGAAAAAACTCGATCGTGAACTCGATATCCCAATTGGGTGGTAAGATGTTGAAATCATTAGTAAATACATCTTGAAAACTATATAACACTTGAGTAAAATTTTCATGATGCATTCCACCATAATCTTGGGCAGGTATTTAAATCTAACCCATGATATAATCCAATATACACTAAATTGGTTCTTGATATCCATCCTAAAGATCCCACTCACCCCGATGAAAATGGTTTCCTTCTTCAATGGATAGAAAGGTAACACTCATTTGGTAATAGTAGATATGATCTAGGTTTGATCTAACCAATACATACCAAGAATAAAATTGAAACATAACATTCCCAACACAAACTGTTCACAAAAGAAATGATAACCAACCATTTCTAGAGAATACACCTAGAAACATCTGATATTACCTAACCACACTCCCAATGTTGTATTGATGCTCAAGACCCCATCCAAGATTTCCATAACCAAGCCCAACCAGTTTTAAAAAAGATAATACATAAATGAATGTGATGATCCTATATTAATCAAAATGAATTCAAGGGTAAATTATACAAGAATCATACCTTGAGAAATATAAGTTCCTATATTCATATAAGTTGGAGTAGAGTTTATAGAAAGTAGATAACTTTCCCCTCTACCATTGGGGTATTGCTTGACTACCCTAGGCAATTCCCTCTACCAGGTATTTCTACCCATGCACTGGGGTACCAAATCATCATTCTCATCCTAAATGACTAGTGGAACTCCAACTACCAGTCTACCTAGGGATATTTATGTCCTTCCTAGACTCTGGTACCTATTATGATCCACTATCACTACTCTACTGATGTATGACCCTACAAAACCATATTAGGTGACCCAACCTATCGCAAGTATGATGCTTTAAACAAGGGTATAAAAATTGGAGCATCCTGTGACCAATCATTCCACACTTAAAAAACTATAAGAAAACATAGTCCTATAATGGATACCTACTTACCTAAATTCTCTTCCCACAATTTCCTTGGAAATAACTATTATATAAGTTCTTCTTTCCACTAAAAGAAAATCTCCCAATTCACCTTATTGAAGCATCTTGGATGAAGCTTGAGGCCTCCCTCAGATTCCCTTCCATGATGAGATCCTAATTCATCTTATCCTAAAAGCTAATCAAATAAAAAAATTCACCTATGACTTGATATCACTGTGAAGCCCATACCGGAAAAACCTTCCCCAAAATATTTCATTAGCTGATAAAGATGGAGAAATTCACTGCAATTTAGTGAAATGTAAAACATAGTCCATTACTAACATGCTCTCTTTTTTCAGGTTCATGAAATCATGATCCCTGTCATTCATCAATGTCTTTAGAGATAATTAACAAAGAAATATTACCTCTATGTACTTATTGGATAACTCCTCTTGCTTCCCAAGCTACTCTAAAATATCCAACCAATGCTTGGTTGATTGACGAATTATGTACAGATCAAGATTTAAACTTCTATCTGTGGGTTTCTCAAGGTTCTATAAATTTTTTTGATAAATATTGATCTATTACTAGGCTACCTTGGGGACTCTATCCCCAGTTAAAGTGGGAATATACTGTAGCTAAAAATCTCTTGTCAACTCATACATCAATGGAACGGTGAAGATTGTATCCCTTTCCATGGAGAACTTGACCCTCATGAATTTATTAGGAAGACAGATATACATATAATCCTCATGTTCCAAAGGGGGTCCAATTCAGCCGTGTTAGGATGATGCAAATTTTCACTCTCTTGATGATCACTTATAAGATGAGGAGGATGCAATTTCTCAATATGAAAAATTAACTCCTTAGAAAAATTGTTAACAAAAATTTAACCTCAACATGTCACTATAACAGAGAACCAATACCTCATGGTCTCTATAAACAAGGATTAAAATTGAATTAACATGACATAATATTTCATTCATTTCATTTATCTGGTATAATAGGTATCCCATTTCACCATCCATATAGGAAAATATAGTACATGAAATAAATTTTTCCCTATATTAGACAGTGCATGTTAGTATATATCCCTATGTTTTTATCATGATGCATGTATACCAATATCACTTCATACTAGGCCATGAGTCTATATTCAAGAAACAATAACATCACACAATATTTTAATCACCTAATGTGAAATAAAATCAGTCTTAATAATAAAAACCATGAACACCAATCCCAATATTGGTCACTCTGATTTCCCCCTCATGTGGGTTAGTTACTCCCACACAAATTCTTATTACCAAGTCCTGAAACATCAAAGTTTTTATTATAACTATCCCAAATATTAAATCAACAGAAAAGAACAAATTTCTCCTCCAATACCACTTTGTAATGTCCTTAAATATTTAACTCTCTTACATGGGAAAATCAAGTGGGTTACTGGACCTCAACCGCACCTCCTTGTACACGAGAGGTTGTAGACTATAAGTAAGGGTGTAGAGAAAACATTGGGGAGACTATACCCTTTGGTATAGAGATTATGTAAAATAAAAATATAGAAATATCAGAGTAATGTAAAATAATAGAAACAGTACATCAAAATGAGAAAACCAAACAATAAAAGTCAACTAAATAATACAATATCTATAAAATGATAATGTAAATATATTTTTTGGTTAATCTAATGGTCCCACTAAAGTAATCAAGATAAAAGGCCATACTAACAATAATTACCTCAAAAGACCTCAGTCCTGATACTCATTTAATTTTCATCTCCATGGTCCAGCCCATATAGTAACAAAAACTCAATGACAAGATCCTTTTACTACATCCAAACATGCATCCTTGTAATCTTCTCGAGTTCCAAACAGTGTCCTGGATAGTGTGTGAGTAAAACTCAACAGCTTGACACCGTCATGTCTAAAAAACCTGGCTCGATAAAATGTTCTTTAAATAAAGAGATAAATATGTGTATTAATTAATCAATTAATACAATACAAATATCATCCTTCTTCATCACCATGATGAAATATCTTTAAGAATGTAGAAAAATAGTGAAAATCACAACCACAAGTCCATGTAATAATCACATAACCTGGTGAATCCATAAAATAATTACAACATTACATGGACAAACCCTTTATATAATCATTTTAGCATCACTAGAAAAGGCCCTTTATATGAAAATTTCAGCATCATTAGTCATAAACCATTATATATGAATTTCAGTATCACTTCGAATAACCGTTATATAATCATTTTAGTATCTCCGAGAATATCCATTTATATAATTATTTCAGCATTAGTCACAACACAAGTCACACAAAATATATTAACACAACATATTATCATAAACTATAATGATAAATTCATATAATAACCATTTTTCTTTCAAATATAAAATTAATTTATTAAATAAAATATTAATCCATTATCATGATAGTTTTTAAAGCTATTAATATCAAATGATCACCAGCCATTTCATTAATCCTGTAATCCATTTTCCAAGGTGAATCCACCACAAGAAATCACCCTAATTATCATTTCATGCTAAAAAATATCTTTAATTTAATTTCTAGTTATTTACATTCAATGTTAGGATCATCATACGGGTATCTAAAAGTGAGGTCTCAACATCATTGGGTCTAAAGGGATCCAAGGATTATTCTAAAAACATGATTACCAGCAATAATTATTCATTTTTTAATGAACATTTTTTTCAATGAAATCAACTAATATTGAACATACTTGAACAAATAAAAATTGACTATATGGATTTGTTTTAGACCACCAACCTTGAAGCAGATATTCATACAACACTCTCAACTAGGAATGCCAATTTGGAATAAAGGTGAGGGATATTACAAGGAAAAACCATTATCACACAAGATCAAGACCATGTTCAACAAGGTCAAGATATTACACCATGATAATAGAGAAATGATTAAAGATAGAGGAAAATAATAGTGAAACAACTTACTACGGATTAAAACCTTGAATTTTTTTAAAAATTTAAGGAATGGATCCAAATTTTCCTAGTATCACCCCTGGGTTTGAGAGAAAATATATTCATCATGAATGAAGCAAAATCATAAGGGCTGCGTGGTTTAAAAGTTCTCATTTCAAGAAAATCATTTAGTGAAACCCTTTTCAATCCATTAAAATATCACATTTTACGATATAATAAAAAATGTGTCAATTCTTGTTAAAATAACCCCAATCAATCATTCAATGATGTCAAGAGGTATCACGGCGTGTAACCATTTCAGGAACTGAACAAGTTCACAACATATTCCTAGAAAAAAAATTATGCCATATAAAATATTAACAACATAAAAGTTCCCATAATATAGCTCTCATCCCATCTATTGTATAAAACCATTAAATACCTTCAAATCCATCAAAACTCATGAAGACACCTTCATATTCCCTTAACAAATTTATACCCTGACATCATTAATTCAAAAAAACATACATCCACAAAGCACAGGTTATTTTCCCTATAAAATTCTCTCCATCACCAAATAGGGACCTGACCACCATGGTTTAAAGAAGGAATATCCCGATAAAAGTGGTTCAACTAAAACTCAAATATGGAAGTACCTAGAAAAATAAAAATATTTTACTATTTATGTTGATGTTTATTAGAATCCAAAAATTATACATGTGCCTCATAACTCTATAACCATATAAAAGAAAAATCAGGTTATTTACTCATTTATATCTCATTAAGTGTCTTTATGAATGTATTAATGTACATCAATTACATGTTTTACATCATTTGGATATCACTTGGATATGTTTTCTAGTGATACAACTCTCACAATGTGTTGTCAAGCTATTTTTTTAACAAATTAATTCATTGATGAAAAAGATATATATGATCATAAAAACTGTATATTTGGGTAAATATTATTATAAGGATATATAATTCATTATATAATGTCTATATAGATTATTCAGTCACCCAAATTTTAATCCTATTTAAATAATTTAATCATTCTATATGTTACTATATGATAGCTATGAAAATATAGTTTGAATATTCCATTGTGTTAATTGATTGATTATATAGGATATTAAAGTTTTAGACTCATAATAACTAATTTATTTTATTTCATTTTATAATACATATAACTTATTCTTAATCACCTCAATGAAATATATATTTTTACATTTATGTCCATAATATTGTTTTATAAAAAATTCAAAATTAGATGACCACCCATCAAAAAAAATTTGGTAGTACCAACTTACCAATGCAATTAATACTTATTGAGTCAATTTAAGTGGATTTCATTGATTCTTATAACATATACAAAGGGTCTTAAATTTTAATTTGATTATTTTAGTTTGAGTAAATCCTTAAGATCGGTGGATATTGACTGATTGAGTTGAAAAGTATTTCTTGGTTCTTGGGTGTTCGTATAAAAGTGTTGAAGTATGTATTTACACATTTTTGTATGGTTTGTAAATTATATATATATATATATATATATATATTTAATAAACCATCCCACTGATGCTCGCCAAGCTAGTATAATTATAGCCTCCATAACCCTAAGCCCACCTCCAATTGCTCAGGGATGGTGAAAAGAACCAAAAAGGCATAATCTTAAATGGGAGCCTTTATCCTATTGTAAAGGTATGTAATTACCCAACCATCTACATGAAAAAGTGAAACAAAATGATGAAAATATAGTAAAATCTAGAGTAAAAACATGAATTAAATAACCTATATGAAATAAATCAATGTATGACAGAATAAAACCAATGTGTAAATTGGAAAACTACGTGAAAAATCAGAATTGAAGTCCCAACCTGATGAAAAATGGAGTGAATGAAAACTAAGAGAGATCGGCTCCTGGCCTCTATGTACAAAAAATATAATGTGGTCAATTCATAAAAGTATCACTAAGATCCACTAATGTGACCATCGATCTACATGTCATCTTTATAAGATGTGATATGTGTCGTAAAATCCAATGTAGGGGTGAGTATATAAATACCTAGTGGGAAACCCCGAAAACTACAAAGGGATCAATAGAAAGGTACAACTATGGTTAGCTCAACCAATAATAAGAGGGAAAACAACCCCATGATATAAAATAATTCTCATATAGGAAACTAATAGAGAGAGAAATTGGATCTCTATCTCACATCCCAACTAAAGTGGATGAGTCTACCTGTAGGTCCAAAATTCCATCTATGTTGCCCAACATCAAACACAACCTCTCCAGAATCCATGTGAAGGATCTCACTCCTAACTACTTCACTCCACAACTGGGGGATCCAAAACTCTAGTATAGGACCCACACACCACTAGATTGTGAAGATTAGGGAGTACCACATCATAGATATTGGGATCATGCTCAGTGCATGGGATTATCGATTCTACATGTATAATTAGTATGGGAACATGCACCCTTATTCGATGAGGGAGTACCGACCTCATCATCTCCCTGAGGAACCTTCAGAATTACTTACATCTTTAAGTGTTTCATAAACAAGCATCATGCTTTTAAATACTTACGGTGTATCTTGTATTCCACAACTAATTTCAAAATCGTGTTCTATATGAAAAAACACTCAGTATAGGATACTCACGACCCAAAATATGAGTTCCAAATAAGGAGATACTAGTCAATACGTTTTTAATGCAATAAAAGGTATTTATAGAGGACTTAAAAGCATGTGAACCCACCTCATCACCTAGACGTTTCTCCTCTATAAATGCATTGGGAAGCTATTTTGAACTACAGAGTATGTATAGGTGTCACATGGTGTGTCTCAACCACTCAGAGCATGAATTTGTTCCTTTGGTCATTATAGTGTACTTTAAGTCATGCATGTGTACCTGGTTTTTTTCCTAGTCATTATTGAGTACCAAGTCATGCCTTTTTACCTTTTTATATTCTTGTGTACTCTAGTAGTACATGACATGTTTTCTTGTGGGGGGTAGGGTATGTGCACTTGGTATACAACCTATATACCCGGCTAAGGTCAAATGGTCTATGGGTTCAGCTACATGGTGTGTGATCCTTAACACAGATAAAAAACCTAACCATCATGAAATTAAAAGAACACATCATCTTTTCCGCCTATCTTCATGTATTAGAGTCATGTTTTTAACAAAAAATATATATTCATAATTCAAATAGTATATTTACTTCCACTGCTACCAATCTAGTAATTTGACGGCCCACGATCAAAGGAGGTCAACATCATCCATCGATTCCTAGCATTTGGTGGTCATGAATCAAAATCAAATTATCCCCAAATGAATCTTCATGTTCCATATAAATATCTTCATCACACATCAACACTCAATATATATAATCCATGAATCATTACCAACAAATTTTCCCAATCCATAAAAAAATCACCAATATTTTAGTCATTCATTAAACTACCACAAATCCTAGGGTTCGATCGCGCTCTAAACCATCTCTTCAATATATAACCTAATCCTTATGGTCCAATGGTGATGAACTTGAAGAATGGGAGGGTAAAAACATAATATCAAATGTAAAACCATCATTTACAGATGAAACCCCAACCAACTAATTATATGTGTGGGATCATGAGTGATAAGATGGGATAATGAATAAATTCAAATCAACAATTCAATTTACTAATATTTGCTCATGTGAAGGGTGAATAATCACAAACCAATAAAAATATGACAAAAATCCATGATCAATATTTTAATTGAAAGGAAAAACCCCAAATTGATAATCTCGACCTCGATTTGTATCGATCATTGTTACAGAATGCATTCTCTAGTGAATAAGTCAACCCACTATGTTTGCTGCCTCTCAATCCACCTTGCTCAAATTAGAGTTCATCATCTGATCTGATCCTCAAATGATGAACACCTGATCATACACTCAAATCCTTCCTGGGTAATGAAGTTGACCCTGGTGATTTATTTAATATGATTATTCATTTAGGATTTAACTTAAGTTCATTTAAAAAATAAAAATAATAATGTATTTTTTAACTAATTAACCTACCAATGGTTTATTTCCTCTGAACTTCACATGTCAAAAAACATTAGGTCACACCTATGGTAAACCCCACATTCCAAAATCAATCATTGTCTTGAATTTCTAATCCAAGGTCATGAACTATGGGTAAATCCATTTACCCTGAAATGACATGTGCATGCTAATTAAAATAAATTAATTATGGGGTACCGAAATGCCCAAACAGTATGGGAACTCCAAAAATTAATCTAGAGATATATAAACTAAATATTCAAAGGAAATATCCAAAAAAATGAATTCACTACATGTTTAAAATAGTTCTATTTCATGGAATAGTTTTGAAAAAGATAGAAATTAATTATGAAAATAGAATCTAAATAAATAATATAGGGAAATAAGTGATGATGGTAATATTTTGTGGAATAGATTTTTTTCTTCATGAACAATAAACATCTCTATTAAAAAAAATTAATTTCATGTTGTTTATGTTTTAAGATATGAATTATGATTACCATGTTTTTAATTATCATATAATAATATAATTTTATATTTTTAGTGACACAAAATTGTTTTCAGTAGACACATTCTGGAAAATAGGTTCAAAAGAGTGACATGACACTTCTTGCACTCAATTAATTAAATGAATTAAAATTCAGGACAAAGATAGAAACATACATTCCAAATATTACTCACCCAAATAGGGTATTAACATTGAAAAAAAATCATATTGTGTCTATTTTTTATCATTTTAGTCACTAATTCAAAAAATAATGGAAAAGATACCATTTTATATAATTTTGGATCATTTTACCTTAACTTGTGTATATTGTTGTGTAATGGACCAGGGAGACTCTACAAGGATCAGAATCTAAATGAGGATTCATAGTAGGCATATTCACAAGTGCAGAAGCTAATGGATGTGGAAGAATGAGAGGGTATGGTGTTTCCATTGGGACCAGCCTATGAATGCATAGTAAGCCAAACCAAACATCCATGTGAAGGTGGAGAGCTGATATCACGATTTAGAAGTTATGGAGGATCAGTGTAAGAACCCAGATGTAACACCCCGACCCTAGTTACCCAGAGTCGGTGAATTTTTATATAAAATTGGTATGATCACAGGCAGTCAAATCCCAGAAGACCGATCGGTTTAGTAGCCTTGGAAGTACTAGATAAATTCCTAAGTTTTAAATTAAATCATGAAATAAAAACATTAACAACATTTTGTCCCCTTTTGAACACACATATTTCCTTAGCCTATCCCTACAGGTCAACCATAAAATACATCTTCACATTTTGGGAAAAATAAAACATAGAAAGGGGTGAGATCAGATGCTCATTAAGGATAACAATATAATAGAAGCTTTCATAAATAAGCACAAACATTTAAGGCTATGTATAAGACTAAAAAAATACTTTTAATCATAAAATTTATAATAATATGGAAAAGATAAAAACCAATAATTCCATTTACTTATTCATGTGAATATTCTACTAGTTGAATAATCACATGCAATATCAATAGCCACTTTCATAATGATAGAATGCATAATTCTAGACATCATAACCACATAGTCAAGGCCTTGTTCCATGACTACAAATAAAATTTTGTGAGGGCCTTATTATAAGACACTAGTTTGTATCATGATACCTACCGATTCATCAAGGTGCTATAGAGGGCTCCACCTGTCACTTACTAAGTCCAATGCATTCCTCTTATGAAAAGGTTTAGACCTAACATAAACATTCGTATTAAAACTAACATATGAAATGTCAATAATTTATATATAAAACATTAATGGTATAAAAATAACACATCAATAGTCAAATATATCAAAAATCCTTCAATACAATATAGAAGATTTATATCATAATAAATTAACTTCAAACAGGTTTAAAATCGATCAAAGAATGTTGACATAGATGAAATCAAAAAGTTTTTAGAGAAATATCCATTTATATTTTTAAATCATTTAGAAGTCATGTAATTATAAAAGAAAAAATTTATTTTTGAAAATATTCTTATAATATTGTAAGGGATGCTTCAATGATGTTATAATGGAGGAAAATAGACGCACCCGCCGTATAAGTTAAAAAAATTCATTCTTACCATAATTTTGTTGAAAATGTTATAAAGTACCTTGTTTGGAAAATGATAGAAATATTAATTTCAAAACATATAAGGTCAGATAAAAGTATAAATGACTTTAAAAAATTTTCTAGTAAATAGTAAAAATGTTTTGAAATACATTTTTAAGAAAACACGGATGTGGATGATAAATATGTCGTAGTAGATACTTACCTAAAAACAACCACAGATTATAAAGTGATTTTGAAATTAACCCTTACCTTGTTCATTTCCTTATTTGATGGTATGTTAAACTCCTCTATAATAGTTAAATAATTGTTATTAAATTATAAAATAACTATATACATGAATATTATATCATATATGATCTTCTAATATTGCATTGTTAATAGTATTGTAGTAGTATCATCATTTCGGGTGTTAACTGATTCGGTTTCCTTTATATGATTGGTTACGTAATCCATGTTTTTATGGATAGGATGTATTTTATTAATATACAGAATTATATTATGTTCAAAAACATTATTTTTAATCATAAAATGAAAATTATTCTTGAATGATTATGATGGGGAATTAATCTCATCGCCTTTGTGGAGACGGTAATCTGCATGTACGAACGAGCGACAATATCATTATATTGATGGTGAAACCATATGTAATTGGATTTTATATCATATATAAAGAATCATTAACATGATATATTTATTATTTAAATCAGTTATACTCATTATTATACTCATCCAAATAATAATGTGGTTGAATAACAAACTACACCACGATGTGGAGATAGTAAGTCGTACGTACACACGTATGGTGACTTT
Source organism: Viscum album (assembly GCA_963277665.1). Taxonomy (NCBI): domain Eukaryota; kingdom Viridiplantae; phylum Streptophyta; class Magnoliopsida; order Santalales; family Viscaceae; genus Viscum; species Viscum album. Next base: position 1,294,837,161 of record OY728140.1, on the reverse strand, counting down.
TTCATTCATATGATGTATAGAATAATGAATATGGCTATAAAATTTTTATAATAACATCATATAATACAGAATATATGGGAGTTATTATTTTATAATTGAAACAACAATGAAATAGGAAGTGTAAGAAGAAAATAACTTAAAAGAGGTGATGCAATATTTACCTCTTCTTTGGGTTATTCCTTTTTATTTGATCAAAAGGTTCCTTAGGTTGGATTTATGACCAAAGTAATGCCTATAAGATGAAGGGAGGAAAGTTGGGAGGATATTTGTTCAGGTTTTGGCTAAGCCAAATGGATTTGGAGGTGTGAAATTAAGATAGAGGAAGTTCCCTTTTATAAGATTGATGAGGGGCATCTTAGAAAAAGATCGAAATACTATTTTATAATAAAATAATTTTCGGTTTATAATGGCTCAAAAATAATTTATTTAGAGGATAATGTTGGTATGAGTCTAAAAACTCTCAACAAATAGGTTTTAGATAGGTTTTGGTCACCATATTAACGTTATCTTTTAGATTTAACTATTAGTTAGATTGTTTTAACTTTTACCAAGTGTTCTTGTATTATTATAATAATTGGTTAATAAACATACTATAAAATTTCAATAGAACCTAAAGTGGTTAATTAATTATATACCTATTATTATATAAGTTCTTTGGAATAACCTTAGATTTTTAGGACTATTGTATAATTTAATAATATAAAATTTGTTTTAAAGAACTCATTTATGTCAATTTAGACACTATTTGGTATTTGGATTTTTTGAAAGTCATAACAACTTGATAAATTCAAAAGAAATATATTGAATCAACCCTAACATTTCATAATCACCTAGAAAATTCGTTTCTTTCATAAAAACATTGAAATTATTTTTATTTTAATATTTATAATTCTATTTATTTAAATCTTTCATTAATAAGGTAATTACTGCATCATCATTATGTCATAAATAATTATAATTATATAATGTCTAAAAATTATAAATAAAATAAAATTGTGTAGGAAATAATTATATATTTATAATTATTGTTTATAGTCGAAAAGATAACATATATAACCCCATTTAAAAATTGTTTTACCAAAAGATATATGTTTAAGTCATTTTTGTCTTTACTTTAAATTAATTAATATAGTGTCATTATCACTCTCAAGTGGATCCATGGGGTCGCAAAATTGACCCAATGATGTACATGGTCGGACATGTATCAACCAATAGAAATAAGACACATGATAGGGTAATTTAATATTATTATAATATCATTTTTTTACCACTATTTACCGGATTTACCCTTTAACCATGGTAAATAAAATATTTATCGTAAGTATTTTTAATGTCTAAAAATAAAAGTTACCTATTTAAACAATTTGGACCTCTTTATTCCAAATATTGAATCCATTGTTCCAAATTCAAAATATGTAATTTCCAGAAATTAATTTAAAATTAATTATCGTGGTCAAAACAAAAAGCGTGCTATTTAAAAAATAATAACTGTCAAAATATTGAAACTTGTTTATGTTTAGTTTAAATGTAAAATTACATACGATGACCTAAATTATATTAAATGATAAAAATATAGTCTAATGATACTTTAAAACCACTCAAATTTATAATTTAAAACTATAAATTATTTTGATTAAAAAAGTTGCTTTTAATTAAAACTTAGTATTTTTTACTATTCATCAAAAATTGAAAGTTTTCATAATAGTACTAAAAATTCACCATAATTTAATTTCGATATTCCAAATTCAAAAATGATTTCCATTTTGAAAATTAAAATTTATAAAATTTCAAAAAGTGGGTATTATTATTTATAATGGCTAGTTTTATTGGTTGTGGTGTGTTAAAACTCCATGTTGCGTACAACACAAGCTACTGCACTATTCAAAAGAAAATGTATTGTGGAAGCTTGGGGTGTTACATTCTCTCCATATTAAAATAATTTTGTCCTCAAAATTTCTTGAATATTTTTACATAAAAATATTTGGGTGGTTCTTCATCATAAGTTCCTCGGGTTCCCATATTGCCTCATCCATCTTATGGTTTCTGCATAGAACTTTTACCAGATGAGTTGTTCAGTTTCCCAGCACTTGTTCCCTAGTATCAATAATTTTAACAGGCTCTTCACAATAAGATAGATCTCGTTACAGTTCAATTTTCTCATAGGTGATTACTTGCATTGGGTTAGGCATGTATTATCTCAACAGTGATATGTGGAACACATCATGAACTTTGGATAGACATGGAGGCATTTCCAAATGATAAACTACAACTCCAATTCATTATATAATTTATAATGGTCCGATGTAACTGGGACTCAATTTACCCTTCTTACTGAAATCTATAACACCATTCCATATAGATACCTTCAAGAAAACATGGTCTCCTAGTTGAAATTTCATATCCTTCCTTCGGTTATCGTCATAGATCTTTTTCCTACTTTGGGCTGCTTTGATGTGGGTTTTGATAATCTTTACTTCTTCCATTGTTTCCTCAACAAGTCCTGGGCCTATATGTTTTCATTCACCAACATCATCCCAACAAGTTGGTGTGCGACATCTCTTGCCATATAACGCTTCATATGGTGCCATCTAAATACTTGAATAGAATCTATTACTATAGTAAAATTCTACCAGAGGTAAATATTGATCCCACATACCTTGAAAGTCAAGTAATAAATATCTCGAAATGTCTTCTAAGGTTTGAATAGTCTATTCTTATTGTCCATCGATTTGAGGGTGGTAGGTTGTGCTCAAATGAAGTTCAATATCCAGAGCCTTCTGAAGACATTTCCTGAATCTTGATGTAAAATGAGGATCACAATCAGAAACAATAAATAGGGGTACTCCATGAAGTCTTACAACTTCATTAATATATAGTATTTCCATACATTCAAGTTGTAAATCTTCTCTTATAGCATGAAAATTTTCTCACTTGGTAAGATGATCAACAAGGACCCATATTGCATCATTCCTTCTTGGAGTCTTTGGTATCCACATGACAAAGTCCATCATAATATTATCCCATTTCCACTCAGGTACGGGAAGAGGTTTCATGAATCCTCCAGGTTGTTTCCATCCATCTTTCACTTGTTGGAAAACCATACAACTCGACACAAAATCTGAAATCTCCCACTTCATGTTGTCCCACCCAAGATATTCTTTCAAATCTCTATACATCTTGGTGCTCTCAGGTTGTATAAAGAAATTGGAGCTATGATCATCATCCAACAATTCTCTTTTTAGATCAGCTATGTTAGAAACACAAAGTATCTTCCCAAATTTAAAAATTCCATCTTCATATATGATGTCACTCAATCTCCCATCATTCACAACATTAATGTTCTTTTGAAACTCCTCATAATCAGTCTAAGAACTATTTATCCTTTCTAGTAAAGATATTTTGGCAACCATTTGAAAATGTATTGATTTTTCACCTTCCATGGTTATTCCCATATCCATCTTTACTATATCCATGAAAATATGATCCCTTTCAACTCTCATCTTGTTCAAAAATCCATGATTATTTCTAGTCAAAGCATCTTTTTCCTTATTTTACTTCCCTGAGTGGTAGTGTTTAGTGCAATCATAATCTGTTAGTAGTTCAATCCATCATCTTTGCCTCATGTTGAGTTCTTTCTGTGAGAAAATATACTCCAAACTCTTGTGATTAGTATAAATCTCACATTTTTCACCATAGAGATTGTGTCTCTATATCATCATAGTGAAGATTATAGATTCTAACTCAAGATCATGAGTATGATAGTTTTTCTCATGAATTTTTAGCTATCGAGATGCATAGACAATAACTCTATTATTCTGCATAAGGAAACAACCAAGTACTTTCTTTGAAGAATCACTATAAATAAAAAGCCCATCATTCCCTGATGGTAGAGTCAAGATAAGGGAATTAACTGATATTCTCTTTAGTTACTCAAAAAATTCATTACACTTTTTTGTACAAACAAATTTAACCCCTTTACATGTGATCTTGGATAATGTGTTATCCAACCAGGAAAAATTCTGGATGAAACGTCGATAATAACATGCTAAACCAATAAAACATTGTACATCAGTTATACTCATCAGTTATAGCCATTATTGGATTGCCTTGGTATTTGAAGGATCAACATAGATTCCATCCTTAGAGACAATATGGCCGATAAAAGAAATCTCTTGAAGCCAGAATTAGCACTTGTTAAACATCCTATATAATTCTTTTCTTCTAAGGGTTATCAGAATAGCGCACAAGTGATTTTTATGATCTTAATATCTTTTTGATTATACCAAAATATCATAAATAAATACCACTACAAATTCATCATGATATTCCTTGAAAACTCTATTCATTAGATCTATGAAGATAGAGGGTGCATTAGTCAATCTAAAAGGAATTACTGAAAACTCATAATCCTCGTACCTCGTTTAAAATGCTATTTTCAGAATGTATTCCTTCTTCACACACAACTGAAGATATTTAGATCGAAGGTCAATCTTTGATAAATATTGTTCTCCAAGAAGTTGGTCGAATTAATGAACAATACATGGTAGGGGATACTTGTTCTTTATTTTTATAACATTGATCTCCATGTAGTCAATGCACAACCTCATAGGTCAATCTTTCTTCTTAAAAAAAGGACAGGGTCTCCCCATGGAGAAATAATAGGGTGAATAAATCCCTTATTCCTCAATTCCTCTAGTTGTTTCATTAGTTTCACTAATTCTACAGTGGTCATTCTATAAGGGGTCTTCGATATGGGCCTTGAACCCGGAATTAAATTAATGGAAAACTCAATTTCTCATTCTGGAGGATATCCAGGTAAATCCTCTAGAAACACATCAACATATTCTTGAACAATAGGTACGTCCTATATTTGAACATTATTTTCCTCGCCCATAGTTATTTCATTCTCTCCCTCCCCAATAATTGAATTTGGTAGAGTTATTGGGGGTGAATCTATAAAAGAATTAGGCGGTGACGTTTCTGCACTAAATATAAGGTGCTTCTTATCATCATCCAAAATTGTAACCTCATTCTTATTACTATAAATTTTCACATCATGGTCAAAAATAAAATCCATACTAAGGATTATATCAAATTCAATCATGGGTATGATGATGAGATCATCATATAAAGAACATTTATATGGCTTAATGGGAACTGATTCACAAAACTTTGTTGCGATGATACTTCCCTTAGGTTCTTTGACTAACAAATCCCTTATTATGTCAAATTGAAAATATATAATTTTCTTAGAAAACTAGGATGATATAAAACAATGAGATGATCCAAAATCAAATAAAAAATTGGGTAAACTCAAGGACACCATTAAATTACCCGCCACCACATCTTTCGGAGCTTCAAACTCAGTAGTAGTGATCACATAAGATTTCCCTTTCTCCCTTTGCCTTTTTTGAGGTATTTTTCTTAGAGACTAGGACATTGATTTTCATAATTTCCCTTTCTCTACAATTATATAATTCAACATTGACAACCTCTTTCTTCCCCTTGTAATAACGATTTTGGTGTCCTTTTTCACCATACTTGTAAGAGACTCCCATTCCCTTTCGGAAAGTACCAGGGTGTTTCTTCCCATATTTATCCTAATATGGATATTAAAATTTTCCCTTATTCCCCTTATTTCCATTTCCAGAGTGTTCAACATATCCCTTTTTCTTCTGCTTTGATTTAAATTCTTAAGACATATATAATTCCTTTTCTGTCTTGATAGCACATAAGATAATATATTCGTATGATGAGAAGGATTGTGAGACTAATACTCGACAGAGAAATGGTTTTAACCCATCAATGAATCTATAAATCATAATCCTTAGGCTATGTATATAATCTACTGCATGCCTTTCTAACCTTGTAATGTTAGCCTCATACTTTGCGACATTCTCATCCTCCTTTTTCCTCAGACTCAGAAATTGTCTTTCCATATCCGCTCGATGGTCATGAGGAAATTATTTTTCTAAGAAAATGTATTTAAAATCCCTCCATTCCATATTTCATACTTCTTCATCTTCCTTTGTGTTTTGGATTAATGACCTCCATTAATCTGCATCTCCCATGAGGCGATAAACTGTCATGACAACTTTTTCCCTTTCACTACCCTCCAAAGCATAAAATATTTTCTCTAAGGAAATTATACATTACTCAGATAATAATGGATTTTTACTCCCATTTAATGTTGGTGGTTTTTTCTTCATGAAGCGGTCAAATATTTATCCTCCACATTGTGGATTAGGGTGCTCCATATGGGTAGGGTTATTATTCATAACATGGGTGAGTTGTCCCAGTATGGTGATAAGCTCGTCAGCATCAGTTGCATCACCAGCTCCACTATAATTATCTTGAGTAGGAGGGAAATACCTACATGGATAACGTCAGTTGATATGGTTTTCATTCCTTCAACTAGGCACCATTTTTAAACAATGTCATACACTAGATTAGATAATGATTCATAATTCATAATTCTAAACTTATAAAACACTTAACATAAATTGAACAGTTTATGGATATAATCTATAATCATAAAAATGTTTTCTTTGAGAATGTATATACTCATAAACCCTTCACAATGGTTTGTAAAGAAAATTAGAATTATCCAAATCATATCTCATGGGAGTGTCGTATCCAAGAGTGCAGTAAGGCCCGTTGTCAAGCATCAGTTCCCATTCGAGTCTAGCTCAAAGCACTGTTTTCGGGTTTTACCCCAAGGTAAATCCATTCCTGATCCTCCTCTACCTACTCGTACCTAGACACAGATGTATTTATTGGAAAACTCAAATAATATCTATTTTACCAAAATTCTATGAAGTTATTCTATACCAATCCTTAAAGTTTGTCTTAGGGTAATTTTATCTAATCATAGTTTTTCTAAATCTAGCTTCCAAGGTCTATACTAAACTTCCTATGATACCAACTGTAATCCCCTGACCCAAGTTACCCAGAGTCGGTGAATTATTACATAACATGGAATGATCAAAAAGGGTCAAATCTTGGAAGGCCGATCAATTTTGTATCCATTTAAGTACTAGATACATTCATAAGATTTACATTACATCATGACATAAAAAAATCAACAAAAATTTGTCCCCTTTTGAACACACTTATATCCTTACATTATCCTTTATGGTCAACCATAAAATACTTCTTCACATCCTAGGAAAAATAAAACATATAAAGGGGTGAGCTCAGATGCTCAAAAAGGATAAAAATATAGCGGTAATTTTCAGAAATGAGCATAAACATTTAAGGAAATGTATAAGACTAAAACAAATGCCTTTTAAACATAAACTTCATCATAATATGGAGATGAAAAAACCAAATAATACCATTTACTTATTCACATGGATATTTTACTAGTCAAATAATCACATGCAATACCAATAGCCACTTTCATAATGATATAATGCATAATTCCAGACTTCATAACCACATAGTTAAGGCCTTGTTCCAACACTACAAATAAGATTTTTTCAAAGCCTTGTGCCAAGAAACTAGTTTGTCTTATGATACCTACTGATGCATGGAGGATCTATAGCGGGCTCCGCCCATTACTTACTAAGATCAATACATTCCTCATATGAAAAGGTTTAAATATAACATAAACATTCATATTAAAACTAGCATACAAAATGTCAATACATTATCTAAAAACCATGAATGGTATAAAAATAACACATAAATAGTAAAATATATCACAAAAACTTCAATAAAATATGGATGATTTGTTTCATAATAAATAAACTTCAAACATGTATAAAATCCATCTAATAATGTTGACATAGATGAAATCAAAACTTTTTGAGAGAAATATCTCTTTCTATTTTGAAATAATTTAGAAGTCATGTAATTATAAAAGAAAAAAGTTATTTTTTAAAATATTCTTAGAATATTTTAAGGGATGCTTCGATTATTTTATAACGGTGGAAAATAGCCACACCTGCTGTATAAGTTAAAAAAGACATTCTTACCTTAATTTTGTCGAAAAGGTCATAAAGTACCATGTTTGGAAAATGACAGAAAGATTCCTTTCAAAACATAGAAGGTAAAATAAGGGTATAAATTAATTTAACCCATTTTCTAGTAATTATTAAATTTTTTTTAAATACATTTTTAAGAATGCACAGATTTGGATGATAAAGAGGTCTAACTAGATACTTACGTAAAAATAACCTCAGATAGTAAAGAGATTGTGAAATTAACCCTTTCCTTGTACTTTTCCACATTATATGGTATTTTAACATCCATTATAATAGGTAAAACATTGTTATTATATTTTACAGTAACTATATACATAAATATGATATCATATATGATCATCTAATATTGCTTTGTTAATAATATTTCAGTACTATAATCATTTCATGTGTTAACTGATTCGTTTTCCTTTATATTTTGAGTTACATAAGCCATGTTTGTTATGGATAGGATGTATTTGATTCATATAAAAACTTATATTATGTTCATAAATTTTATTTTTAATCATAAAATTAAAATTTTACTTGAATGATTGCGATGTGGAATGAATCGCATCGCGTTTGTGTAGACGGTAATCTGTACGTACACATGAGCGACAATATCATTATATTGATGGTGAAATCATGTGTAATTGGATGGTATATCATATATATAGAATAATTAAAATTTTATATTTATTATTTACATCATTTATACTCATTATTATACCCATCCAAATAATGAAGTGTTTGAATAACAAACTACACCACGACGTGGAGACGGTAAGTCGTACGTACACACGTATAGTGAATTTGTCATTCATATGATAGATAGAATAGTTAATATTTTTATAATATTTTTATAGTAACATCACTGTATATAGAAAATACTGGATTTATTATTTTAGAATGGAAACAACAAAGAAAGAGGAAGTGGTAGAAGAAAAGAACTTAAAAGATGTGATGAAATATTTAACTCTTCTTTGGGTTCTTCCTTTTGATTTGATCAAAAGGGTTACTTAGGGTGGCTTAATGACCAAAGTAAGGCCTCTAGGATGAAGGGAGGAAATTTGGTAGAATATTTGGGTAGTTTTTGTCCGAGCTTAATGGCTTTGGAGGTGTGAAATTAAGAGAAGGAGATGTTCCCTTTTATAAGAGAGGTGAGGGGCACCCTAGGAAAAGACTGAAATATTATTATATAATAAAATCATTTTCAATTTATAATGGCTCCAAAATAATTTATTTTTAAGCTAATTTGTTTATGGGTTGAAAAATGTTAACCAATTGGTTTTATACACGTTTGGGTCACCATATTAACGTTATCTTTTAGATTTAACTCTTAGTTAAATAGTTTAACTTTCACCATGTATTCTTGTATTATTATAATAATTGGTCAATAAACATACTATAAAATGTCAATAGAACCTCAAGTGGTTAATTAATGATATAAATATCATTATATAAGTTATTTGGTAGAACCATATATTTTTAAGAAAATTATATAATTTAATAATATAATTGTTTTTTTGAAAACTAAATTATGTCAATTTTGACACTATTTAGTATTTGGTTTTTGTGAAATTCATAAAAACTTGTTTACTTCAAAAAAAATACATTTAATAAACACTAACATGTTATATTAACCTAGAAAGTTTGTTGATGTCATAAAATAATTGAAATTATATTTATTTTATCATTTATAATACCATTTATTTTATTCTTTCATTAATATGGTAATTACTGCATCATCATTGTGTAATAAATAAATATAATTATATAATTTATAAAAATAATAAATAAAATAAAATTATTTAGGAAATATTTTTATCTTTCTAATGAGTATTTATAGTCAAAATGATATGTTATATAACTGTAACGACCCGAATCCGGAGGCCTTCCACTGGCGCCCCGTACCCGGTTCACCACATGACCTCAAGTGCGTTTCCCCAAATGCTAGAGGCTGTCGACTAGCAGTGAGGGCCTTGGTGAGTCAGTGGGGAAACTATGCCCTAATTTGGTAAAGTATGCAGCGGAAGAATAAACATACACAATAGCGGAAGCAGTAAATAGCATGCAACAATTGAACTTAAAGTAAAGGAAAGATCTGATATAACAATGATGCAGGATGGTACATGTGTCTATGGAAAGCAGTAAGCAAAACAACATGCTGAAATACAACTAAAACCAAAGTACTAAAAGTAAACAGAAACTCCAGCAGCATCGCGGGCCAAGACCCAGTCCCATGCTCTCCAGCTCCAACCAGCAATCAAGTACCATAGGTGGAAGGGCCACAATCCCTACCTAAACCTAAAACCATATAATCTGTTTGGGCCGAAAGCAGGACCCAAACAGGGTGTGAGACTAATCCCAGTAGGAAACCACCAAAAGATTTGTGCCCTACTATCAGTGAGTGATATAGAAAAAGTAAAGCTAAACAATTCAGTAAACAAATCTACAAATTACCATTCACATTCATTTAATTACACAACCAGGGAAAACCAGCAAAGTTTTCTATTCCAAGATAAGAAAGTAACACAACAGGTATCTAAAAACACTACCTAACACAAGCAGTACAAAACCCAAGCTTGTTCTTTGGCTTAGTGGACTCATCACAACCAACCATCAAAAATCACACTGACTCTCTGGGTGGCATAAACTAGTAGATCCCTATAGTCCAGTAATCAAACAAGGCACAGACACTCTGGGAATCTCTTACGTCAATTCCCCTGTGGTCTTGCAATAATAGATACAGACTCTCTGAGGAAGAACTTACGTCTAATTCCTATGGTGGTCTCGATGTGTGGGTAAACTAATAACACTCTTGGGGAGCACAAAGTCTGATCCCCATAGGTCCTGCATATGAAACTAAAACCAACAGACCCTCTAGGGAAGCACTTAATCATCCATTCCCTCTCTGATCTCCTGCACCAGGTTCTCACGGCCCTGAGCAGTCCAGTCGTGCGTAATCAACTGTTAGCAGCCCTAAGTAAGTTAAACAACTACTTGGCTAATAGATACAAAAATGAATCCACAAGCATATAACAGCAGGCAATACAAGAAAACAAGTCAACAGGCATACTAGCAATGCAATAAGGGTTGCCTCATAGGAAAACCATTCCAAACGGAAAACAACAGCCAAAACCAAGGAAAACGCCCATGGGGTGATCCTCAAACATGCTAAAAAGAAATTATTAATCATCTAATAACATCATGAATACAAGAAATCTAAGTCAGATAAATAAACAGTATCAAAACCCTAACCCGGGATACCCAATACATGGGTATCTGGCACTTTTGCAACCAAAACTCAAAGAACATCAACGTAGGGAAACAAACCACCTACCTCGATCCTTGGAGACAGATATAATTGAACCTTGGCCCATGAATCATCCTTGAACAGAGTAGATCTGCAAAAATGTATAAAACTCTCAACCTCAGATAACTCACATGATAGTAAGAATCAGGAAATGAGGCTAAAGAAGAACCAAGAACTCACCGCTGCGATTCTTCTGCAATTGACAGAGTTTGATTCGGACAACCAGTGACGGATCGGTGGCTTGGAGAATAATTGGCCTCCTCGGACACTCTGGACAGAATTAGGCAGAGAAGAAGGTGTTTACAAGCATTAGGCACGACCCGGTCTGATTAATGAAATAAAAATAAAGTACACTACGTGTACTTCTTGAGTACATGGTGTGTACTTCAAATTTCTGTACCCCAAAATCATCGGCATCCACCTCAACCTTACACACCTTGTGTGTGGCCCGGACACAGCCAATCACACGGCTTCGAGTGGCAGAGGAGTACACGGCGTGTACTCATAAAGTACAGATACACACCGTGTGTGTGGCCCGGTCTCAGCCAACACATGACTTAGAGTGGCCGAGGGGTACACGGCGTGTGCTCATAAAGTACATGGCATGTACTCTGAAAATTTCCAGATTCTCCATTTTTCCATAAAAAGCCCGTAAAAGAGATCTGTACCTAAAACCGAAGCTCTGGGTTCTTACAAACATCCCCCCTTAAAGAAATTCATCTCTGAATTTCCCTATCAAGGCATAGAAAAGGAAACCTTGAACAACTCTGGCCACTGTGATCGCATATCATCCTCCCTCTACCAAGTCTCGTCCTGTATACGGTCGTGCTTCCATAGCACCCGTACCAGAGGGACAGACCGGCCATGGAACACTTTTTTACTATGATCAACAATCCTGATAGGATGATCCTCGAAAGATGTATCCTGCTCCAACTCAACCTCCTCGTGTTGAAAAACATGAGACGGGTCTGAGAAATACCGTCGAAGATGAGAAACATGAAGGATGTCGTGCATAGCCTGGTATCTCTGAGGTAACTGTAACCTGTAAGCAACCAGCACAACTCTCTCCAAAACCTCAAACGGCCCGACGTATCTCGGTGAAAGCTTACCCTGTATCTGAATCCTCTTGTGTCCCAACCTCGGTGTGACACGCAGGAAAACCTGATCCCCGACCTCGAACTCTAGAGGTCGTCTCCGCTGATCAGCATAAGACTTTTGTCGAGACTGCGCTCTAGCCATCCTCTTCCGAATCAGCTCTATCTGCTCTGAAGTCTCCTGAACAAGACGAGGCCCCAGCAAAGCCGACTCTCATGCCTCTAGCCAGCATAAAGGTGATCGGTATGGCCTACTGTACAAGGCCTCGTTAGGTTCCATCAGAATAGTCTCCTGAAAATTGTTGTTGTAGGAAAACTCCACTAGAGGAATATGCTTCTCTCAAGAACTGCCAAAGTCTAGAATACAAGCTCAAAGCATATCCTCAAGCACCTGGATTGTATGCTCGAACTGGCCATCAGTCTAGGGATGGTATGTTGTACTCAAAAGTACCTGTATACCCAACGCCCTCTGTAGCCTCTGCCAGAAGTGCGAAGTAAAACGTGCATCCCTGTCTGAAACAATTGAGTGGGGAACTCCATGTAGACGTACAATATCCCGAATGTACAACCATCCCAGCTCATCAACACTGAAGGTCTCCTTGATCGGCAAGAAGTGTGAAACCTTCGTGTGATTGTCCACTACAACCCAAACTACATCATTTCTTCGAGGTGATCTCGGTAACCCTATCATGAAGTCCATCGCGACATCATTCTATTTCCACTCAGGAATGGTTTACTGATGCAAAAGCCCTGCTGGTCGCTGATGCTCTGCCTTCACCTGCTGATAGGTGGAACACCGCATAACAAAACCAGCCACATCCTTCTTCATACCTGGCCACCAATACTGGCGGTGCAAGTCTCGATACATTTTGGTGACACCAGGATGAACTGCCCAAGCTGAGGCATGAGACTCCCGCATCAGCTCCTCACGTATGTCTGCTGAAACCCATACGCGGCCATGAAAACGTAGCACCTCATCATCGCACACTGCCCACCCCGGAGTAGGGTCTCCATCTGACACACCCTCCCGTAGTACTAGGCCTTCAGGGTCTGATAGCTGCCTCATTCAAACTTGATCAAAAAAGGTTGAGGTAACAGCTACGGAAGAAAGAATCGTCTGACCCTGTCTGTCGTGTACCTCCAGATGCATCTCAGAGAATAGAGCCATGAGCTTCCAGTCACTGATGGCTTCCTGAACTACCTGCAACTCAGTCCTCCTACTCAGTGCATCCGCTACAGCATTTCCCTTCCCAGGCGTATAAGCAAGGTCGAAGTCGAAAGACTGTAGGTACTCAACCCACCTCCGTTATCTCAGATTCAATTCACGCTGCGTGGAGATATACTTGAGGCTATGGTGGTCATTATATACCATGAAATTCTCTCCCATGAGATAGTGCCTCCAACAACGCAAAGCAAGAACAACAGCAGCCAACTCCAAATCGTGCGTAGGATAGTTCTTCTCATTTGGCCTCAACTGAATAGATCCGTACGCGACAACACGATATTCCTGCATAAGCACTGCTCCAAGACCGATGCTAGATGCATCACAGAAAACTGTATAACTCTTTCCCGACTCTGGTAGAACTAGAATCAGTGCTGAATTCAATCTCCCCTTCAGCTCTTGGAAGGTTGAGTTGCAAGCTTATGACCAAACGTACTTCACACCCTTCTTAGTCAAGCCCATCAACAGCGCTTCTAAGCATGAGAAGTCCTGTATAAACTCCCTGTAGTAACCAGCCAGCCCCAATAAGCTTCATACCTCGAAGACATTCTTCGGATGCTCCTAGGTGACTACTTCTCTCACCTTCTCTGGGTCTACAGATACTCTTTTCTCTGAGATGACATGGCCCAGGAAGTTAATCTCATCCATCCAAAAGTGGCACTTTGAGATCCTACTGGATACCGGTGTGGCTCCTGGCACAAGCTCAATCGAGAATTCTACCTCACGCTCTGGAGGCAAACCTGAGAAGTCTTCTAGAAATACATCTGGAATGCGATCAACCAATGGAGGAAAATCCATCTGAGAGGTCCCCTAATCATCAAGGTATAAACTAGAAATCTGGGCCATAACTCTACCCAACCCATGATGCTCTGGTTCAGCTCTACTTTCCTAGACATCCCACTCGCCCTTGTGAAGAAAAGACCCTCCCTCTGGTGACGTGAAACTCACCCTTTGGCGATAACAGTCGACAAAGGCCTGAAAGGAACTAGCCAGTACATTCTGAGAATGACATCATAACCTCTAATATCCAGGACATAAATATCCCACACAAAGTGACACCCACCAACCTCAAGTGGGCACTCCCTGCACTGACGCACATTAATAGTTCTATGTCCCAAAGGAGTGTCTAGTGGAAAAGTTCCCTCAGGATTAAGGACAGTGAGTCTAAGGCTCTCCACATTGTGCACAGAAATAAAGATATGAGAAGCTCTGGTATCGAAAAGTGAAGAAGATAAAACTGAGGCTACTAGGATCATACCTCAAACTGTGGGAGGTCCAGGATCCTGCTCCTGATGAATCTTCTCTACTGCAAACGTCTGGCCAATACCGTGGCCCTGTGCAGCAGCTTGATATCCCTAAGCTAATCCCCCTTGAGCCTGACCATCGCATCTGCGACCTCTACCCTGGCCTGAATTACCTGAAGAACTCCAGCCCCCAGTCTGCAGTGGGACTAGTAATCCTACTCCTGAATGAGGGCTAGAAATAGATCCTCATTCACTAGCCGCTGGAAGAAGAACCCTACAAAAACACTGTAGATGACCCATCTTTCCACAAGCTCGGCACTCCACTGGATCTCTCGGGCACTGAGGATTCTTATACCCTATCTTTACACACTGATAGCACAACACCTAGTTTCCAGAAGGAAGATCTCATCTACCAGAAGATATACCTCGCTTCCTCGAGTCACCTCGAGTAGACTCTCTGTGGCGCTTCCTACTATTAGTATGAAATGACTCAGCCTTGGATGCTGAACCACCCTGGTCAAAAGCTCCAGTCTCCCTTAGATTTCTTTCGGTGATCAGCGCCTGGTTGACTATCAGAGTAATAGAAGTCAACTGGAAAACGTTCACTTGTGATCTGATCTCTGGTTTGAGGCCTTCCTCAAAATTCCTCGCCAAAAACAACTCATCATTTCCTAGAACGGGAGAGAAATGTTGTAACTCAGTGAAGCGGGAGGAAATCTCCATAACCATAAGAGTACCTTACTACAGGTTCATGAACTCCCTGACCCTGTCGGCCCTCAGCGTCGCTGGATAGAAGTATTTGTAGAACGTAAGCTAGAATTTGTCCCATGCCATAGTCCGCTGGCGCCCTTCCTGTGAGACTACATCCCACCATCTCTTGGAAGAATCTCCCAGCATGTAAGTCGCGAGCTTCAACCCATCTTCCTAGGGGTGTTTCCAGATGCTCGAAGATGGAAATCATGGTTTCCAGCCATGACACTGCAACCTGAGGTCCTCCATCCCCTGTGAAAGTGGGAGGATGATGCTACTGGAAGACTCGCGTCAGCTCTTCCATAGACGGGGCATGATTCTGAGCTCCCTGGAAGGTCTGCATGAACCTCATGAAACCCTCTCTGAATTGAGCGTCTGCACCAGTGTCTGGAATCACTGCAGGTTCCATATCCGGAACAATCGGCGGAACTACAGGTAGTCCCTGGTCTTCCGTATCAGGCGTACCATCACTGCCTTGTTCTTGAAGTGCAATGGGAGGATGTCTTGGTTCCATAACCCTGAAAGGTCAAAAGAACACTCCATATTTAATATTAACAAGGACAGAAAACACAAGAGTACAAAACGGGAATAGGAGAGAGAAACACTTAAACTTGAAAAAAATAAACTACACGACGTGTATTTAAACTACACGGTGTGTTTATTAAAGACATTTACATGGCATGCAATTCTGCCACCATCGGTCATGTAACATTCCAGACTACACGGTGTGTTGTCCAAAAACACGGCATGTACCTGGACTCCACTCCCCTGCCCGAGTCTCCTTGCACAGCTAACCTACACGGTCCTCCAAAAACTAGACTACACGGCGTGCTCACTGAGGACACGACATGTACAATCTAGGCTTCGGCAGTATGTATAACAAGTTACACGGCCGGCCACGCGGCTAACCCCTTACACGGCGTGTTTCGAAAAAACACAGCGTGTATCAGAGGAGATAACACTGACCCATGTTGTTCGTGACACAGCCGGGTACCTAGAATAAAACTACACGGCGTGTTCTTCTAACACATGGTGTGTACTAGACAGGCTCAACGACCCGTGTAACAGGTTACATGGTCGGCTACATGGCTGATCCCATATACGGCATGTTCCAAACAAACACGGAGTGTATAAGGATGGATAACATCGACCCGTGTTGTTCGTGACACTGTCGGGTACCTAGAAGAAACCTACACGATGTGTATTTATGACACACGGCGTGCACTACACGAGATTCCCCAACCCGTGTTGTTGGCGACACGGCCAGGTACATGGTTGACTACCACACGACGTGTACATAAGGTACATGGAGTGTCCCCAATGATTTTCTGACACCCCGTGATTTTGTTTACATAGAGAGTAACACGGTTTAAAAACTACACGGCGCGTATGAAGGAATTACACGCCGTGTATTCTGGGTTTTTCTAGGCAGTAGCTCTAAAACTGCTCCGAATGCCAGAAACACTGAAAAACAACCATTTATGTGCCAAATTCCGATCCGTGGGGGCCCATACTCCCCACGAATCAAAGCTTGGAATCATCACAAAGCACACAACAAGTAAACAACATAACAAACAATGATCCCCCAAATTCCGATCCCCGAGGGCCTATAACACCTCCAAGACTAGAGCTTGGCGCCCATGCTAAACAGGCTGTAAAAAAAAGTAATACTCTATCAACGCAACAAGTATTTCTATCATAGAAACTACCACAACGACATGCATTATCTATCATGACATCTATCACACTAGCATGAAATTCTAATGCACCCTAGATGGCATGGTAAAATGCATGACCAGTGATTTCCTACCTGGTGCCTATATGATGCATGAGATAGGACACCCTCATCTCATCGGGTTGCAACCAAATAGAACCATAATCATATAAACTGTAACAACACAAAACATGTGCATCACCCAATGGTGAAATATAATAAACTGTAATACTTGCAAAAACTGAAAATTTAAATTACGAGGTAATATAGCATTTCCCTGTACAGGGGTTAATTACTCCCGGGCATAGTTAAGTACTAACTACCCAGTTCTTCCCATCCCTGTTTATGGTCGCAAAACAGTAAGGCAATAGAATGAAGGAAAACTCCTCTGATACAACTTTGTAACAACCCGAATCTGGAGCCCTTCCACTGGCGCACGGTACCCGGTTCGCCACATGACCTCAAGCGCGTTTCCCCAAATGCCAGAGGCTGCCAACAAGCAGTGAGGGCCTTGGTGAGTCAGTGGGGAAACTATGCTCTCATTTGGTAAAGTATGCAGTAGAAGAATAAACATACACAATAGCTGAAGCAGTAAATAGAATGCATCAACTGAACTTAAAGTAAAGGGAAGGTCTGATATAACAATGATGCAGGATGGTTCAAGTGTCTATGGAAAGCAATAAGCAACAGAACATGCTGAAATACAACTGAATTCAAATTACTAAATGTAAACAGCAAATCCAGCAGCATCGCGGGCCATAACCCGGTCCCATGCTCTCCAGCTTCGACCAGCAATCAAGTACCTGAGGTGGAAGGGCCACAATCCCTACCTAAACCTACAACTATATAATCTGTTTGGGCCGAAAGCAGGACCCAAATAAGGTTTGAGACTAATCCCAGTAGGCAACCACCACAAGATCTGTGCCCTACTGTCAATGAGTGATATCGCAAAAGTAAAGGTAAACAATGCAATAAACAATTCTACCAATTACCACTCACATTCATTTAATTACACAACCAGGGAAAACCAGCAAATTTTTATATTCCAAGATAATCAAGTAACACAACAGGTATCTAAAAAGACTACATAACACAAGCAGTACAAAACCTAAGCTTGTTCTTTCTCTTGGTGGACTCGTCACAACCAACCATCAAAAATCACACTGATTCTCTGGGTGGCTTAAACTAGCAGAACCCTATAGTCTAATAATCAAAAAAGGCACAGACACTCTGGGAAGCTCTTAAGTCAATTCCCATATGGTCTTGAAATAATAGCTACAGACTCTCTGAGGAAGCACTTACGTCTAATTCCTCCTGTGGTCTCGATGCGTGGGTAAAATAAGAACACTCTTAGGGTGCACAAATTCTGATCCCCATAGGTCCTACGTATGAAACTAAAACCAACATACCCTCTAGGGAATCACTTAATCGTCTATTCCCTCTCTGATCTCCCGCACCAGGTTCTCACGGTCCTGAGTAGTCCAGTCGTGCATAATCGACTGTTAGTATCCCTAAGTAAGTTAAACAACTACTTGTATAATAGCTACAAAAATGCATCCACAAGCATATAACAGCAAGAAATACATGCAAACAAGTCAACAGGCATACTAGCAATGCAATAGGGGTTGCCTCATAGGAAAACCATGCCAAACGGAAAACAACAGCCAAAACCAGGGAAAACACCCATGGGGTGATCCTCAAACATGCTAACAAGAAATTATTAATCATATAATAACCTCAAGCATACAATCAGTCTGAGGTAGATAAATAAAAAGGATCAAAACCCTAACCCGGGATACCCGATAAATGGGTATCCATCACTTTTGCAACCAAAACTCAAAGAACTTCAACATAGGGCAACAAACCACCTAACTCGATCCTTGGAGATCGATATAATTGATCCTTGGCCCGTGAATCAGCCTAGAACGTAGTAGATATGCAAAAACTTCTAAAACTCTCAACCTCAGATAACTCCCACGAGAGGAAGAATCAGGAAACGAGGCTAAAGAAGAACCAAGAACTCACCGCTAGGATTCTTCTGCAATCAACGGAGTTCGATTCGGAAAACCGGTGACGGATCGGTGGCTCGGAGAAGAATCGGACTCCTTGGATGCTCTGTACGGAATTAGGCGGAGAAGAAGGTGTTTACGAGCATTAGGCACGACCCCGGTCCGATTAATAAAATAAAAATAAATTACATGGCGTGTACTTCTTGAGTACATGGCGTGCACTTAAAATTTTCATACCCCGAAATCAACGGCCTCCACCTCAGCCTTACACACCGTGTGTGTGGCCTGGACACGACCAATCACACGGCTTCGAGTGGAAGAGGATTACACGGCGTGTACTCATAAAGTACACGACATGTACTCTGAAAATTTCCAGATACACACCGTGTGTGTGGCCCGGTCTCGGCCAACACATGACTTAGAGTGACCGAGGGGTACACAACGTGTGCTCATAAAGTACACGGCGTGTACTCTGAAAATTTCTAGATTCTCCATTTTTCCTTAAAAAGCCCGTAAAACAGATCCGTACCTGAAACCGAAGCTCAAGGTTCTTACAATAACCCTATTTAAAATTTGTTTTACTGAAAGATATATGTTTATGTAATTTTTGTCTATACTTTTAATTAATTAATATAAAGTGTCATTATGATTCTCAAGTGGCTCCATAGGGTCCCCATATTGACCCATAGATTCCCATGGTCAGAAATTTATCATCCAATAGGAATTGAACACATGTTAGGGTAATTTAATATTATTATAATATTATTTTTTACCCTTATTTACCGGATTTACCCTTTAACCATGGTAAATAAAAATTTAACGAAGTAATTATTCATAATATATAAAAATAAAAGTTACTTATTTACACAATTTGGAACTCCTAATTCCAAATATAGAATCCATTTTTTCCAAATTCAAAACACAGAAGTGGCAGAAATTAATTTAAAATTAATTCCTGTTGTCAAAACAAAAAGCGTGTTTTTAAGAAATGATAACTATCAAAAGATTGACACTTGTTTATGTCCAGTTTAAATGTTAAATTACATAAAATGACCTAAATTATATTAAATGATAAAAATATAATCTAATTATACTTTAAAATCACTCAAATTTATAATTTGATATTATAAATTATTTTGATTAGAAAAGTTGTTTTTAATTAAAATTTAGTATATTTCACTATTCATCAAAAATTAAAAGTTTTCATAAAAGTACCAAAAATTCAGTGTAAGTTAATTTCAATACTAATATTTCAAAAATTATGTCCATTTTGATAGTTAGAATTTATAAAATTTTAAAAAACGGGTATTACTATTCAAAATGGCTAGTTTCATTAGTCGTGGTGTGTTAAAACTCTAAGTTGTGTACAATGCAAGCTACTGCATTATTCAAAGTAAAACGTACTATGGAATCTTTTGGTGTCACACCAGGTCTTGTTTTTAGGTATGGTTCTTTTTTTTATAGTGTTTTTGAGAAAAATAGGATTATATGGAAATTTCGTAATTACACGTTGTGTACTTAGGAGTACACGTCGTGTACTGGGTTGTCACGGGTAGCCATGTACTAGCCATGAAACAGATCAATACATGGTCATGTTGGGTGACCTGAGGCCGTCTAAAGCGGGGCCTGGTAAAGGAATATACATGTCGTTTATCACTAAAGAACAAACAATTTATTTTTATTTTTATTTGACAAATCGGACCGAGGTTGCGTCTAATAAACATAACCTCCATCTATTGGATTCATCTCATCTAGGAGCTATGAATATCATTGTTTCTTATACAATCCCCCAACCCACCGTCTATTCTATAAATCAACCACTGTATATTGCATTGGAATCACCATAGTGAATTCTTCCTTCTTCTAGAGCCTCTTCTCTTGATTTCAACTCTTTCGTGATATATCCATGGTTGAGTGTTCTTGACATTTTTGTAGATCTATGCAATTCTAATTCAATTAAAAGTATTAGGTTTACCTATATCAATATTACAATGCCAAGGTAGGTGGTTTGTTCCTTAACATAGTTTTTCTTTGAATTATATGTTCAAAAAGATAATTATACCCTAGTTTGGGGTATTGTGTGTTTAAGGAATATAACCCTGTTGATGCCTGTTATGATTGTTTTCATGAGTTAGGGATCTTGATTGTGAATATGGTTATTTGATAGATGATGGATGTGTTTTTCCATGTTTGATTTGATATTAGATGTAGGGTCTAGAATTTCTAGTTAGGCTGCTTTGTTTTCCATGCCTAGTGTTGTTAGGATGGAGTGATATTATCTCCCATGCTTGTGTTATGCCTTGTAGCTCCTTATCCAAGTAGTACTTTGAGGTTTACTTTAGATGCTGAACATTATTTTTCCATGGTTTCTTGACATAGAGATGTGGGAACCTAGTGTTGTGAGACCATAGAGGGAATTGACGTTGAGGTCTTCCACATAGTGTCTGTTATATTTATCTCGTTGTGAGACCATAGGGGGATTGATGTTAAGTGCTCCCTCAGAGTGTCTATGGTTACTGTTATGAGACCACAAGGGGAATTGAAATTGAGTGATTCCCCATTGAGTTTGTAGTTTATCGTTAAAATACTATAGAGGGAATTGACGGTGAGTACTTCCTCAGAGAGTCTTTGTTTTCATGAGACCCAAGGGGTTAGACCAAGTGAGATTACCCAAGAAGTCCTTATATCCTTTTATAAGTTGAACCAAAGGGGTTAGGATGTGATAAAATACCCAGAGGGTTACTAGAGATTTATTGGTTGAACGAGAGGGATGCATGTGAATGTTTTGTTGAATAGTTGATAAATATAAATGAATGTAGTTAACACTGTAGCATTGTTTACTTCTGAGTACTTCCTCATTTATTTACCTCATTTTTTCATGTTTTCCTACTATATATATTCACTGACATTTAGTCATAGATATTTGGGTGGTTTCCTATTGGGATTCGTCTCACACCTTGTTTGGGTCATGCTTTTGGGCCCAAAAAGATTATATTATTAGCGGTACAGATAAGGTCAAGCAGCCTTCTACATTAGGTACTGGATTTCTAAAGAGCTAGAGAGCATGGGACTTTGTTGAGGCTTGTGATACCGATGGAGTTGTTTACTTTTTGTCTTTTTTACTTTGGTGTAGTACTGTAGTTCCACATTGTGACTTGTTTGGCTGGTTTCCTATACATATGTATCATTCATCATTTATATATGTGCTCCAGTTGTTTATTTACTTGCAGTCTTCCGTTGTTTATAGTTGTATGGTATTATTACTACTTCTGCTATTGTTATCTATTTTTATCTGTTGTGTTACTCTGCCAATGAGGGCATAAGTTCCCTACTATCAGACCCACGACCCTTGCTGCTAGTCGACAACATATGGCATTTGCGGAAATTCGATTGTGGTGATGTGAAAAACCATGTACATGTGGGTGGCACCCAGAACTGGGATTTTACAATGTGGTATCAGATGAATTATTTTCTACTTGACTTACTATTTGATCCCATATCCATGGATATGAAGGAATAGGTAGTTTGTAATAAGATGTACCCAGAATTATCTAAACCGTGAATATGGAAATGATAATTTACCTCGATTATTTAAATTTTTCTGGTTTTTCAATAATTGAAGATGTGTTGATTTCATGATTGGGTGGTTCACATGTTTTTTGATGTTATCGTGGATATTATTGAGGTTATATTTCTATTTCTAATCGATGAGATGAGGGTATTCCATCTCATGCATCATATAGTCACTTTCTAGAGATAACATATCTTACATTCTTGTCATGCCATTTAGGATGCATTTCTGATTGCATGTTGTTGTGATAGATGTTGTTCTAGATATGAATGTTGTTGTGATAGATTCTTTGATAGAATATCTGCTATTTGATATGGTATTTCTAATATGTAATGTTTTTTTTGAATGAACTCCAAAATTTGGTCTAGGTTGTGTTATGGGCCCTCATGGGTTGGAATTTGGTGGATCATGGGATTGATTTTTCTATACATCCTTATGATGTACTTGAATATAATTCCAAGCTTTGATTTTTGGAGAGTATGGTCCCCTACAGATCAGAATTTGTCTCATTAATGTTTTTTTATGTGTTTTAAGGGATTCCAAAGAATTTTATAGGGATTACTATTTGGAAAAACCTAGAATACATGTTGTGTATTTCGGAATAAATGCCATGTATCTTTCTATTTATGAAGGGACTATTTTTTCTTAAGTACACTCCATGTAATTTAGGTACACAACATGTAGTCTATAATCGTGTTACTGCCTATGTGGGAAAATACATGGAGTTGAGAAATTCTTGGAGGAACATGCCGGGAGTCAGAAGTACACGCCGTGTTGTAAGGAACATGTGTCCACCCATGTGAATAATGATATAGATGGATGAAACTTAGGTTATACATGTTGTGTTAATCTTGAAAACGTCGTGTTGTGTAACCCATGTATCCGTCCGTGTGACTAACAACACAGGTCAGTGAAATCCTTCTATTACATGCTAGTGTATGGCACAAACATACCATGTAGAGTCGATCATGTCTCTGACCATGTGACCAATGACACGGGTGGTTATAACTAAAGTGTTACACACCGTGTTTAGGGTGAACACGATGTATAGTCTTGTTCAAGGAGAATTGTGTGGGTTAGTCATGTAGAGGATCAAAGGAAGAGGAAAATGATTCAAGTACATGTCATGTATTGGGATAACACGCCATGTATATGGGTGTTACACGACCAGGGTTGGCAAGAGTACACGCCCTTGTGAAGGCTCAATAGAACATGTCATGTAGGGTTCATACATGCCATGTATTCATGTTTTAAAAACATTAATTCTTTCCTTCTCCTGTTACTTTTTTGCATTTCTACTTTTTGTCCCTTAATGATCTTGAACTAAGTTGTGTGCTTGACCTCGCAGAGTCATTCCTCTGAGACATCCTCCAGTTTATGCCAAATACACGAGAGTGATCAGACATCATACATGGATGATCAAGGACTACCAGTAGATCCTCCAGTAGTGCCTATCTTGGCACCATCCATTATCCCGGATGCAGGTGCCCATGCACAGTTCTGAGAGGGCTTCACGAGGTTTATGCAGAACTTCCAGGGAGAACCACCTCATGTTCTGTCAAAGGAAATGTTGATGTGAGTTTTTCAACAGCAGCATCCTCCCACTTTCTCGGGCGATGGAAGTCCCCAGGCTGTAGAGTCAAGGTTGGAAGCCATGTTATCAATCATCGTGCATCCAGAGATGCCTCCATATAGAAGGTGAATCTAATTACTTATATGCTTCTAGATTCCTCCAAGATATGGTGGGATGTGATATCACATGTGGGATGCCAGTAGGGTATGTCTTGGGATGAGTTTTAGAATACATTATACGATTACTTCTACCCAAAGACTTTGATGGACGATCGAGCTAGAGATTTCATGAGTTTATGGTATGGAACACTTTCATTCATGGAGTATTATTCTCTCTTCGTAGAGTTGTAGCACTTTACAACCATTCTATGGGTTGATGAGTTATTACTAGAGAGAAAGTTCAATTATGGTCTCAAGCATGACAAATGATATCAGGTGAACATCTTCTAGTTGACTTTAATTTCTTATATAGTCAACCACGCACTGATCACAGAGCACAACCTGAGGAATTATAGAGCCATGATCTAGGATGTTTCAGTATCCAGAGCTGGTGCTTCTATGGATCATATTAGGAAGAACCTTAGGGAGTCCACACATGGGGATCCAATTAGGAGAGATACATCTTTAGGTAGCCAGGTGGTATGATACCAGTGTGTTAAGGGAGAGCATATGAGGCCACATCACCCAAGAGACCTAGTGGAGTGTTGATCTTGTGGAAATAAGGTCCATCTTTAGTGCTTATTTCTATTTTTCTCAAAAACATCTGGTGATAGAGGTTCTTCTATGACTCCAAGTCTAGGAGAAGTACTACTAGTTTCTAATCAGTAAGGGAATTGGAGATCATCTAGCTATTCAGGCTGAGGTGGAGGTTGTGGCCATGGTAGCTAGTCGGTAGGCTTTCAGTGACAACATGGTGTATCAGATTAGGGTGGATAGGTAGGGTCGCAGGGCTATGGTATAGGTCATACTATTTCATTGGTGTAGAACCAGCAAGATTAGGATCCCAGACACTCTTTAGTTTGAGGTACGATTTTGGTTGCCTCAGTTTTAGCATTTGCTCTATTCGATAGAGGGGATTCCCATAGTTTCATATCTATTTCTTTTTGGAGATCCTTTCGCTCTATATCATTAATTCAACTGATATCTTGACGCTAAAAACCCTGTTGGGGAATATACCGAATAGTGTACGTTAGTGAAAGGGGTTCCCTCTTGAGGTCGGCGCGTGTCACTTCTTATATGACCTTTATGTCTTAGAGATGACAAACTATGATGTCATTCTTGGAAGGGACTGCTTGGTTCCCTAAAAAGCTGTTGTCTATTTCTATCATCGTAGGGTGAGTTTCACTTCACCATAGGGTGGATAGATTCTTCATAAGGGTGAATGGGATGTCCTGGCGAGCAGAGCAGGACCCCAACATCATGGATTGGGAGGAGTTACAGCCCAGATTTCTAGTCTATATCTGGATGACCAGGGGAATTCACAAATAGAGTTTCCTCCAATGGTGGATCGTTTTAGGTATGTCTTTCCAGATGAATATCCATGTTTTCCTCCAGAACGGGAGGTAGACTTTTCTATTGATCATGTTCCAGGAGCGGAACCGGTGTCCATTCCTCCTAATAGGATGGCTAAAACAGAGTTACGGGTGCTCAAAAATCTATTAGAGGTTTTACAGGAAATGGTTTTCATCCAACATAGTACTTCTCCTTGGGGTTATATTTTCATACTTTCGAAGAAGGAAGACGATACCCTTAGACTTTTTGTGGATTATCGAAAGATGAATCAGTTGACAGTCAATAACCGATATCCCTTGACTAGGATTGATGATCTCTTTGATTATATTTGAGGATCCTGAGTGTTATTGAATATTGACTTGAGATCTGGTTATCATCAATTCCACATTAGTCCATCTGATATACCTCTTACATCCTTTTGGAGTAGGTATGGTCTATATGAGTATGTTGTTATGCCATATGATATCATGAATGCACAAATAATTTTTATGGAATTGATGAACCGAGTGTTCCATTCATACTTGGAATCATTTCTGTGGGTTTTTGTGGACAATATCTTGGTGTACTCTCACACTCAACACGACCATGCTACCCATCTGGATATTTTTTTGAGTACAATGAGAGAGCATCATTTATATGCTAAGCTCTCAAAATGCCACTTTTGGATGGATCAGATTCACTTCATGGGACATGTTATCTCAGAGATAGGAGTTTTAGTAGACCCATAGAAATTTAAAGAAGTAGTTTCCTGGGAGCATCCAAATAACATCTTTGTGGAACAGAGTTTTCTCGGTCTGGCTGGTTATTACAGACGTTTCATACATGAATTTTTATGCTTAACAACACCACTGATGGGCCTGACTAAGAAGGTTGAGAAGTACATGTGGATAGATTTCTATGATTCATCCTTTTAGAAGCGGAAATGGAGGTTTAATTCAGCACTGACACTAGTTTTTCGAAAGCTGTGAAAGATTTATACTGTTTACTATGATGCTTCATGTATCGGGCTGGGTGTAGTGTTTATGCAGTGGAATGGATTCGTTGCGTATGGGTATCGTCTATTGAGACCACATGAGAGGAATTACCCATCACAAATTCTTGAGTTGGATACAATAATTCGTGACTTATGATGTTGGATACATTATATGTTGGGAGATCATTTTGTGGTTTTCACTGACCATAAAACTCTCAAGTACATCTTCACCCAGCGTGATCTAGATTGGAGACACTAAAGGTGGGTTGAGTACCTTCAGTCCTTTGACATTGAGATTGCCTACACACTTGGGAAAGGCAACATAGTGGCTGTTTCATTGAGTATAAGAACTCAGATACAGGCAGTTTTGGAGGTCATCATTGAGTGGTAACTAAAGGAACTATTCGCTAAGATGCATTTGGAGGTTCACAATAGATAGGGGATGACGTTTCATTATTCAGTAGTTGTTACCTCAACACTAGTTGATCGAGTACGAAAGAGGAAACTATCAGATTTGGAAGGCCTAGTTCTACAGGAGTGTATGCCAAGAGAGGACCATATTTCTAGATGGACCATAGGCGAGGATGAGATCCTTTATTTTTATGGGAGCTTATGGGTGTCATAATACATACGCTTGGAGATGATGCGGGACTTTCAATCTTCAGTTTGGGAAGTTCATCCTAGTGTCACCAAGATGTATCGAGATCTACACTATCTGTATTGGTGGTCAGACATGAAGAGAGATGTTTCTGGTTTTATGATGAGGTGTTCCACCTGTCAGTAGGTGAAGACAAAGCATCAGTGACCAGTAGTGCTTTTGTAGCAGTTACCTATTCCCAAGTGGAAGTGGAATGATGTTGCAATGGACTTTTTGACATGGTTACTGAGGTCACCTCGAGTGAATGAAGTAGTTTGGGTTGTCATTTACAGACTCACGATGGTTTCACACTTCTTACTGATCAATAATACCTTCAGTGTTGATGAGATGGGAAGGTTATACATCTAAGAGATCATACATTTACATAGGGTTTCACACTCCATTGTTTCAAACATGGATTCCCATTTTACTTCTCGGGTCTTGCAGGGACTTCATAAGGCTTTGGGTACATAGGTACTTTTGAGTATAGCTTACCATCCATAGACTGATGGCCAGTCCGAGCATACGATTCAGGTGCTAGAAGACATGCTTCGAGAATGCTTCCATGATTTTGGTGGTTCTTGGGTGACACACATACCTCTAGTAGAGTTTTCCTACAATAATATTTTTCATGCAACTATTAAAATGGAACCTTATGAGGCTTTGTACAGTAGTCCATGCCGATCACCCCTATGTTGGATGGAAGCAGGAGATGCAGATATGATGGGACCTCATCATGTCTAGGAGACCATAGAGTAGGTGGAGTTGATTTATAAGAGGATGGATACTGTAAATTCATGAAATAAGTATTATGTTGATTGATAGAGATGACCTCTAGAGTTCGAGGTCATAGATAAAGTTTTTCTACATGTCACATCGAGGTTGGGACAAAAAAGGATTAGGAGACATGGTAATATTTCACCAAGATACGTTGGGCCTTTTGAGGTTTTAGAGAGATTCGGGCCAGTTGCCTATCGATTGCAAGGACCTCAAAGGTACCAAGCTATGAAAAATGTCTTCCACATTTCTCAACTGTGACGTTACTTCTCAGACTCATCTCATTTTTTTCAAACTGAATAGTTTTAGTTGGATGTGGACACATCGTTCGAGGAGAATCCTATATGGATTTTTGATCATAGTGTGATGTTTCTTCTTGGTTGGTCTGTTCCTCTATTACGGGTGTTGTGGCAGCACGGGTGAGTACATGACGAGATTATAGAGAGGGATGTCGATGTACGGTCGCAGTGGCCAGAGCTGTTCGAGGATTCTTATTCTACACCTCCTCATTAGGGAAATCTGGGGACAAATTTCATTAAGGGGGAATGTTTGTATGAACCCCAATATTCATTTTAGGTATGGATCTTGTTTTTATAGCTCTTTTGAGAAAAAGAGGAGTTTTTGGAAATTTTAGAAGTACATGTCGTGTACATAGAAATACACACCGTGTACTGGGTTGTCACGGGTAGCCGTGTACTAGTCGTGTAATAGCCAAGTACATGTCCATGTGGGGTGACCTGGAGGCTACCTTATGCAGGGCCCATTACAGGCATATACAATCCATGTATCTTTAAAGAACACATCATGTATTTTTATTTTTATATGATAAATCGGACTGGGGTCGGGTCTAATTGACAGAACCTCTTTCTTTTGGCTTCGTCTCATCCATGAGCGACGAATATCATTGTTTCTTCTCTGAGCCCCTAATATTCCATATGTTCTCCAAATAAACCACCATCGATTGAGTTGGAAACACCACTCTGAGTTCTTCCTTCTTCTAGAGACACATCTCTTGATTTCTTCTCTCTTCTGAGATATCCTTGGATTAGTGTTCTTGAAGTTTTTGTAGATCTATGGTGTTCGAGGTCGATTCAAAGACTGGGGATCATCTATATCGATCTTACAACGCCGAGGTAGGTGGTTTGTGCCTTAACGTAGTTTTTATTTCAATTATACGTTCAAAAAGTGTATGATGCCCTAGTTTGGGGTATTTTGTGTTAAGGGAATATAACCCTGTTGATGCCATCTATTCTTATTTTCTTTTTTTAGGGATATTGATTGTGAATAGGGTTATTTTCTATGCTATGGATGTGTTTTCCCATGTTTGATTTGATATTGGACAATGGGTCTAGAATTTCCACATAGGATGCTTTGTTTTCCATGCATAGTGTTGTTAGGATGGAGTGATATTATCTGACACGCTTGTGTTGTGCCCTTTATCTTTTTATCCATGTAGAACTTTGAGGTTTACTTTGGTTGTTGAAAATTTTTGTGCATGATTTCATTACAAAGGGCTATAAGAACCTAGTGTAGTGATACCATTGGGGGTATTGATGTTGAGGTCTTCCCCAGAGTGTCTGTTATATTTATCATGTTGTGAGTCCATTGGTGGAATTGACATTGAGTTCTCCCTCAAAGTGTCGATAGTTACCATTACGAGACCATATGGGGAATTGACGTTGAGTGCTTTCTCTGAGAGTTTGTAGTTTATCATTTAAAGACTATATGGGGAATTTACGGTGATTTCTTCCTCAGATAGTCTTTGTTTTCATTATAACAAATGGGGTAGATCGTGCGAGCTTACCCAAGAGGTCATTATATCCATGTATAAGTTAAACTAGAGGGGTTAGGCTATGATAAATTACCCTGAGGGTTACTAGAGATTTATTTGTTGAACTAGATGGTTGCTTGTGAATGTTTGGTTATATAATTGATAAATATAAATTAATTTATTTGAAACTATAGGATTTTTCACTTATGAGTACTTCCTCATTTATTACATCATTTTTTACATGTTTTCCTACAATATATATTTACTGACAGTTAGGCACAGATCTTTGGGTGGTTGCCTACTAGGAGTTATCTCACACCCTATTTGGGTCATGCTTTTGGGGGTAATATGATTATATTATTGTAGGTGTAGATAAGGAAAAACTCCCTTCTACTTCAAGTTCTTGATTACTAAGGACCTAGAGAGAGTGGGGCTAATATGAGGATTGTGATGCTGATGGAATGGTTTACTTGTTGTCTTTTTACATTGGTGTAGCATTGTATTTCATCATTGTGACTGGTTTGGATTATTTCTTAAACATATGTATCTTTCATAATTTATATATGTTATCTAGTTGTTTATTTATATGTAGTCTTCACATGTTTACTATTGTATCGAATTATTACAACTTTTTCTATTGTTATCTATATGTCTCCATTGTGTTACTCTGTTAATGAGGGAATAGTTTTCCCACTATCACACCAAGGGCCCTTCCTGCTAGTCAGCAGCCTCTGGCATTTGGGAAATGCACTTGAGGTCATGTGGCCAACTGGGTATGGGAAACCTCTATGTGGCACCTGAACCAGGATGTTACGAGTAGTTCCATGTAGTTAGAGTCTGGATATTTCCTCTAAGACCTACAGGTCATGTAATATCTAAACCTACGAGCCTAGTAAGGGTTCCCCCTCATCCCTTGAAAGGGTGGTTATCAAAAATCAATAAAAATAAGGCCTTAGGCCATTTAGGGTATTATACATTAAATATATAATTTATTATTTGATTGATATAATTTATTACTGATCTGAGAATTTTTAATTTTGTTTTCAACTATATTTTGTAATATTTTTTCTTTTAACTACTAATTTTTTTAATTTAAATCATATTAAATAATTCAGAAAAAAAATAAATTTAAACATTTGATGGTAAAATTTTCCATGATTGGAAAATGAGAACGTATCCTTGTTTAAAATCATTGGTCATAGATCATTTGGATGTTTCTACAATTGGATTCGTAACTGTAAAAATTTATTCCTAAATTAAACATTCCTATCATAATTATTTTATGATTTGAGGGAATTCTCAAAATTTTTTCTTTGTATCATTATCAATAAATGAGTTTTAAAAAGTGATCAAACCAAATATAGATAAAGAAATATGGGAAAGTAGAAAATATTTATTAATTATTATAATATTTTCATCCCATATTTAATGAAATTATAATAATAATCATAATATATGGTGAATATATTAAAGACTCGAGAGTGTTGAAAATTATTCTATAAATTCCATTTAACAAATTTGGTAATATGTTATCTGATTTAAAATATTATGATTTAGATAATTTCTCGTAATATTATATTCATTCTTTTTTGATATGTTACATTATAAAAGGATTTTTTATCTAAAAATCATTTCATGATTTAGAATTAAATATCTTAAAGGATATGAAAAATATGAATATTAATGATAAAAAATATATTATTCGACTGATTCTGAGATTAAAAATCAAGAAGAAAAGTTCCATAAAATTATATCATTTATTTTAATGAAAATAAGGTAAAATAAAAGGTAAATTTAAGAGGTATATACCATCAATTTGTTCTATATATGGGTGAATAACCACTATGAAGTAAGTTCTGAAAAAGAAAAAATTATGATATTAATGAAAAAGAACATCAATTTTGTTCATCTAAAATAAACCTTATCAAAGATTAAAAGTACCAAAATGTTAATAAATTCTATGAAGATAAGAATATATAATCATGAATAATTAATATAATAAGTTTACTATCTAAATTCTTTTAGTATAGTGATAATTTCAGAAATGATTATATCACCTCTGACTTGCACTTATAGGTTAAGTGATAAAATGAATTTCTTTGAATACTATTTTAGATTTGAAAATTAGATTACTCAATATAAACATATATATATTTCATATCATTTTCACAAAATAAACATTACATATCACAATAATCTAAGAATCCCATGAATGGAAGGTTTTGTGAATTTGAGCAATATCTATAAATTGAATTTATTTTACAGTACTTATGAACATATCCTTACAATAAAACGACATTATACCCCCTTATAGACTCCCCAAAAGTTATATTCATTTTCATGACATGGGGAATGGAAACAAAAGAAAGGATAGTGTTAATATTCTAACTAAAAGAAAACACATGTCATCAATGTTGAAAGTGGGTGACCTTGACCCAACTAGTGATGTACCTTGATTACAACTATATGTATATAGTTTGACATTTATTTATATATATTATCATAATAGTGTTGATACTTCTACATACACTATATTTATGGTAATTTCCTTATATTATGTGTCATATCAAATGGTTATATAATATCCCAAGCAATAATGAGAACCTAGAGATACAATGACAATACTATTAAAGTAATGTCCTATGGTTCAGATACAACATACTGATAGGACATAAATTATTTTCGACTATTAGGTGTTCAGGGATCATATGAATTGATACTTGTTTTCATGAGGTTCAAATTTTTTAACCTCTAGTAGTTGAGATCATGGGGATAGACCCACTAATAGAACCACTACTTGTTTTGGGTGTCATTGGTTGCTCCTATCTACAGACATGTGTATTTTACTCCTGAATTGATATCATTATCAATTTGTGTCATTTGAACACGTACTTTGATGCATGGAGAAACCATGAAAATTAATTCATGGAAATGTATTGTATATTGTGAACTTAAAAGGTAATATGGAATTGGTTGAATGACCATAATAACATATTGTGCTTTCGAGTTGAGGAAGAGACATCTCTGTCCAGGTTGATCATGATGGAAGTACCTTAATAAATCCATGGACATGGTAGTCATAGTTAAATCTAAAATTTTATAACAACAAATAATATACCATGAAAGGAAGATAACACAATTATGCATCCTTCATTAGGATATATCACATGAAAAAGATAATAGGTCATGCATAGCATGTTATTAGGTTGGTTTCCATTTTTATGAATTTTAGTTATCTATTTAGAAGCCTTGATGGGTTTCCAAGATCCACACATTATCATTGAATGTTAGATAAGGTCTTAGAAGGTCACACACAAAATCACATCTGAGAATCTCCCTTATTTAGGTGAATATGTATATAGGACATGGTGGACCCCACTACGGGGTCTGGGTGTTGTCCAAGCTTTATCAATAATTTATAAATTAATAAATAAATAATTATTCAAGTAAATAATAATTTGGTTGAATTTATTTATTAATATTTTTACAAGTATTTAAGTAAATATGATGATTAATATTAAACGAATTAATATTATTATAGTATTCGCGGTTTTTTAAATATTATCAACAGTTATGAGTCGAGTTATTGACATGGGTTCATCATGTAATATAATTAATATATATTACAAGTATGTGATAAAATATAAATATTATTTATGGCCTAGTTAGTTCATCTTAATTAATTTTTTATATCACTTATTTAGTAAACATTTAATGAACTCGGATGAGGAACCCAAACTGGGTATTTTTAAATCCACTATATAAATGGAGAGAAGCTCATTCCAATATACTATTCAATCAGTCATAATTGAAATATTATCTATCATTCAAAATAATAGAAATATAATTCCTCAATTTGAGTGAATGATCCAAGTTCTCTTTCATGAATCGAAGGTAGAGGATTGTAGTGATCAACGTGGTGCCGAAGAGATCCTCATAGTTCAATGCTAAGACCTAGAATCTGAATAATTCTATACATACACATTCATGAAGAATTTTTGGATGATCAAGAGAGGTTCAACATCAGATACATCAAGAAACGATTTCCAATGACTAGCAATGGACATGGGTGTATCATATTGGAAAAATTTAGTCTTTATTTTAATTTTATTATACTCTGATTAAACCATGTGAGATCCACAAAGTATAATAATACTTGGATCAGAAGAGATGAAAAATTAATTTCAATCATCTAATGAAAATTTTAAAATACCCATCCCGTAGGCTTTTTCTGCATACTCGAATACCAAAATATATATTTTTGATCATGTTCTTTCATATAGATTTTTTTGTCGAGTGAGTTTCTTTAAACCGATTGAAATTAAAATATTATATTATTTAAATTATTTTTTATTTTAATTTTTTCACATAAAACAAACCGGGGGTGGCCTCATGATACCTTTGTGGAAATCAAATAGGGGTAGGAGTTTTTTATTTGTTGGGCATGTGGAAAATTTTATATGGGTATTGTATTTCTAAAAATAAGAAAAATAATTTAATAAGAAAGGTAGACCTGAAAATTGGTTAATGTACTTCTACTAGAAACCTATTATTTCCCTAGAGTTCCCTCCCACTTCACCCTCAACCTTATGGAGCCCCTCCCTCCCTCATCAGAGTGAACTCCCCCTCCTCCTGGTTTGGGCCTTCTATGGCCCCACTCCCTCTTCTCCTATGAGATTGAGTAGCCATCCACCAAGGGATCACCATTGTCAACCCCTGACTCACCTTCCCTTCTTGGATTTGGTTTCCCTAGCCACCGTGTGCTCCACCACCTACATCCCTTCGGATTTTCCCACTCAATATCGGTTGTAGCTCCACCACCATATGTCTACCACTCCCAATGATAAGGATATTGTCATCACTTCCATCCTGACAGGTATCCCTCCAATACACCCTTACCATCACTTCCTCTCACCGGTTGTCCCCACTCCACCTAACTCTGATCCCATCTTGATAGTTCTCATCAGACACTATTGTAAGAAAATGCTATAGGTAACCCTTATCGCTACTGGCATGGGTTATGTCAAACCCGATCTGACCCACCATGGGCTGAGGCAGTTCCTCTTATCCTGGAATGGGTCTTGGCAAGCCATCCCGACCCGTAATACATATGTACAAGGTTTTCATTCCCAAACAAGCCTATGACACTATTTCCTAGTTCAAAAAGGACCTAGACTCGGTTTTCTGGGCTTGGATTAATTGATATAATCAAAATTAATTAATTTGATTAAATTAATTTTAGTTTTAAATTGAATTAATTGAAATTAATTTTTTATGAAATTAATTTTTTATGAAATTAACATTATAATGTTCAAATTTTTTTAATTTATATTAGTATGAAATTAAATTAAATTAATTTAATTTTTAAATTAAATTTATATAAAAAAGGCACCAAATAAAATAAATTAGTTGAATTTATTAAATTATGGTAATTTATTTAAAATACCCAGGTATATTTTAATTATGAAAATTTAATTTCTAACTGAAATTTATTTTTATCTTGAATGATCTTGGAAAAATTCCCTAAACACAAGTATGTCTTGATTAGTTAATTATTGATTTTATGTGAGGATTGTAATAAGTAGACAATTAAATTATGGATTTTCTATCGTTTTATTTTCATTAAATGTGTACAAGGCTATGCGTGTCTAATATATCTGTTTTATATTGTTCTCATATCCCCCATCGCATGCACATGAGTGTAATTGTAAATTGATGATGAAATTTTAGGATTTGGTCCCTGCCAAGACAAGGTGGAACTCCATATGAGAAGTGAATACACTGGACGGGGGCATACTACGACATGAGTCAGAAGTTGACTCAGGTACTAAACCCCCTAAGTTAAGATAGTTATGTTATTTCAAAATGGATCAATAAATTTTTGATGCTCAAGACAATTTAAGTTTATTAATTTTTTTATGCATTGTTTTTTGTTTTGTGTGTGTTCATGTTTACTTTGAGATCACATAAAATAAAAAACAAGATAAAATGCCTAAGGATGTGATGTATGATTATCTTTTATTTAATGTTCATTTTTGATAATGAAAACATATATTAAAAATATTTAATAGAATTGGATTAAATTCATCAGGGAATAATAAAATCCCTCAAAGATATATCAATTCATAAAAACTTATGTTGCTCAAATTTGAAGAAAACCATGTGTTTAGGGTGCTCTCCAGCAAATGTTGAGGGTGCCTCCTACTACTAGGGAGTAATTATGAGAGTAATCATTTGACTTGACTAAAGGTGGTATAAAATAATTATGCCATCATAGATTTATATCACTTTAGAGGCAAGGCATTGAGGTAATCAAGTTATGATTCCAATAATTGGGGGAATTTCTCAATAGTTCAAGGAACTGTGAGTTAATGTGGTTGGATATCCTAAAGTATTCCTAGAAACTCTCCATGTAATGTCATAGACAAATCTTTTAGTCTATGAGGATATTATTCAAGGATAATTTCAACTATAATACTCAAAGATACTGAGTATTCCGAATCAAATAGTGAGGGATATTAAGGTTCAATAAAATAGTGGGAGACATTATATGATTTAGTAATTAATTAATAAAAATGTAAAAAAATTATCCAACATAAATTACTAGTTGATTAAACTTATTTATTTTAGATAAAATATGGAAATCACAAACCACATCTAATCATTATCACTATGAACTATATTGGATAATCAAAATATCATGACTGTCCACAACTTTCAGGAGTGGTATAGGCACTTGCACAAAGTACCACACTAAGAAAGTAAGCTTTATGTGATGGGATACTCGCTTCCTACTCATCCTCATCATGGATAAAGAATGTTGGATAAACATAATTATAAAAATATTATAGATGAAACAACAGATGTACAATGCATAATGTCTTCATCTATGTACATCCAATTGGAGAAAATGAATGAGGGAAAATATGCCCACAATATGCTAACTCATCTCCAGTTGTTTTATCTTGAGAGAACTATTTGATAATGGTATGAGATTTATAGTGCACCTTATAGGTTTAGGATTTTATAAGGGAATCATGAAGGACCTCTTATACTCAATATTATAGGGTATATTGAGATGCTTGAAGCTCTTAGGTTCAAGATGAACCAAGAACTTGTGACCGATATCATTATTACCTCTTTATCACAAAGAATTTTGACTTTCAGTGTTAATTACAACCTAAATAACACGAATTGTTTTTCCCAACTCTTTTGGATTTAGTTTACCAAACTGATAAGGATATGAGGAATACTAATTCTTCAGTCCTTATGGAGGAAAAGAGGACAAAGGAAATGGACAAGGGATTTAAGGTTATGTCTAATCTTAAGACACTCATTCACCATCCTTCCAAGAAGCCAAGGATACAAAGTTAAGGAAATGAGAATGAGGCAGTCTACATTCCATGTGTCAATAAAAGACATTAGAAGAACCATTGAATATATAGGAAGAAGAAGAAAGAAGATTATTCTACTTCAGGTAATTTTTTCATTGAATGAAACATTTCATTATCTAAAATTTGGGTATTGGATATGGAATTTGGTTCACTAATTTTTTTATATATAGAAACAAAGTAGATTTAATAATACTGCATAGGGAAAAGTGGATATTTGATCTGAAAATGGTGCAAGTCTAGCAGCCTTGGCAGTGGGATATTCTCACAAAAATATTCCTAGAGGTTCAGTTCATGTATTAAATAATTGTTATTATGTACCCTTTATATCCAAAAACAAAATATTTGTGTAATGTTTGTAAAAAATGATATTTTATATCATGTATGGAAGTAAATGTTTTCTTTTTTATAAGTATAACATGTGTAATTTTATGGTTTATATTAATAATGGTTTATATATACTCAAACCAGAAAACCCGATAATGAAAATGAATGAAAAAACCGACAAGAACAACTCATAAAAAACCACATATGGAAATTCATACTTGGTAATCTAAATGAGATTCTATTACATAAATTACATTAACCAGGTTATTTAGACTTGGTTGAGTTAAAAAACATGGATGTATGTCACTCTTTTTTGAAAGGGAGAATAACCAAATCACCCTTCTCAGGGAAGGGAGAAAGAGCCACTAAATTACTGGAATTAATTCATAATGATGTATGTGTACTATTTCCTATGGAGTAAGGTAGTGGGATTTCGTACATAAATAAATTTACCAATGAATATAGAAGTTATGTCTATATCTACTTAATATGGTATAATTTATATTCCTTTGAAATGATTAGGGAATAGAAACATGAAGTAAAAAACAATACTGATAATAATATTAAGAAACTTTACTTTTATTGAGGTGGAGAGTATCGTAAATAATTTATCATTTATCACCTCAAGGAGTGCGGGATAGTATCCTAACTCACACATCCTTATAAACCATAGAGGAATGGTGTGAATGATAGGAGGAATATGAACTTGTTTGACATGGAAATATCAATGATGAGTTAAGCAACTAATCCATTATCTTTTGCGGGATATGCCTTTCTAACCATAGATATACCCTTAACTGAGTACCAACTTAATATTCATATGGAATTATATATGAGTTATGGTGTTTAAATAAACAAAAACTACCACACATACATGTATGGGGATGAAAATATTTTTTCAAGACCATACTTTGTAAAAAACTATCATCTTGAAGAACGAAGTGCATTTTATATAGGTTTTCCATAATTAAATAATGGATATTACCTATATAAACCTTTAGATAAGAAAGTGATTGTGTAAATATAAGCCATATTTCTAGAAAAGGAAAATTTTAAAAACAAAATAGTGGGATAAAGATTTAAATTGACGAATTTAATGCTCTAGATGCACATGATTTGGAATGGGAACAATCTCTACAACAAACAGTGGGATATGAAGAAGTTCTCAAGACATAGATACTATATAGGTCAACATGAGAGGATAGAGAACCAGAGCATTAGGGTTTTCTTTTCACTGAGTATGCTAAAACATTAATCCTTAAATATGATGAACCTATAACTTATAAGAATTTTGTAGAAGGAAAGTATGGTGCTAAATATAATGATTCCATGCATTATAATATGGTGTCTATGTATGAAAATTTAGTTTAGATATTACTAGACCCTCCAGCTAATGTAAAACCCAATGTTTAAAAATTAGTATTCAAGAAAAAACGGGACATGGATTGTAAAGTCAATAACTATAAGTAATGGTTGATAAAGAATGGTTTCATACAATGTTATGGAATAAACTACAATAAGACCTTGTCACCAGAAGCAGTACTAAAATACTTAAGAATATTCCTTACAATAGAATCCTTCCATGAATATTGGGCATCCAAAATGGATGTCAAAACTAATTTTCTAAATGGTATGTTTTTAGAATACATATATATGAAAAAACTGAGGGGGTTTTAGGTCAAAAAATTCCAATAAAGTTTTCAAGATGAAGAGATCCATTTATTGGTTAAATAAGGAATCACAGTCATGGAATGTTTGTTTTAATGAGGCCATAAGAGAATTTAATTTTTTTTTAATGAAAGATAGCCTTATTTCAATAAAAAGGTTAATGGGAATGCCTTATTTTTATTATTATTATATTTTTATGACATATTAATTATAGGAAATTATGTGAATGTCTTACCATCATTTAATACTTTATTAAATGAATGATTCTCCATTAAATACTTTGGCAAAGAATCTTAAATTTTTAGGATCAAGATCTATCTAGATATATCTCAGAGTCTTCTTGGGATAATTAAAAGTACATTTATTGATAAGGCACTTAAAAGGTGTTGTATGGAAAAATTCAAGAGAGTTTTGATTCCCATGTCGCATGGTATCAATCACTCCTTGAAAATGTGTCCACAAACACATGAGGAGATAGAAAGAATGATTAGAATCACTCATGCATTGTAAGTGGGATCTATCATGTATTCCAAGATATATGGTATGTTTGATGTTTCATTTTCTTTAGTCATATTATAAAGATACCAAAATAAACTAGGAGAGATGCATTGTGTAGGTATAAAAACAGTCCTGAAGTACTTAAGACATACAAAGGATATGTTCCTAATGTGTGGAGGAGATGTGGAACTTGTAGTGAGAGGATACATTGATACTAGTTTCCAAATAGATCATGATGATTTGAAATCATAGTTAGGCTACATAATTTTATTGAATGGTGGTTTTGTGATATAGAGAATCTTGATTCATCATATAGTGGCCAATTATATAGAATAATTTGAGTATATAGTCGCTTCTAATGAAACAAGGAAAGTATTTATGATGCACAAATTTTTCTAATACATTTTTGTTGTGAATAGAATTGTAGAACCTATTCTAGATTATTGTGATAACAGTATTATAGAGGTTCTTTCCAAAGAGACAAGGTCACACCATAGAACAAATAATATACTTAGAAAGTTTTTTCCCTTGATGGATTTTACTCAAAGAAGAAAATTCATAGTTATTAGAGTATCTAAAGAAGAAAATGTGATAGAACACCTGACTAAAGACATATCTCATCATATGTATGATTCTGATGTGAGAGATATTTGATCAATATGTGTTAGTATTTGGCATTTGTTTACGTGGGAGTGTTGAAAGTGGGTCCCCTAGACTCAACCTATTATGTATTTTTATTACCACTAAATTTATAAATTTTGATATATATATATATATATACATATATTTATATTATCATAATGATTTCTATAATTCTATAACCAATATATTTATTTTTGTTTCCATATATTACGTGTTGTATCAAATTTTTATAGTTGATCCCAGACTATAATGAGAACCTAGAGATACTATGACATTAATCTTAAAGTAATGTCATATGGTCTAGATACATCATTATGATAGGACATAGAGTATGTGAGACTATAAGGTCCTAATAGATCATAAGTATTAGGACTTATTCTCTTGAAGTTCTCACTTGGTGATCTCTAGTAGTTGAGATCATGATGAAATACCTACCATTAGGATCAATAAATGTTTTGGGTGTCATTGGTTTCTCTATCTATGAACATGTGTATTGTTCTCCAAATGTGATATCATTATCAATTTGTTTAATTTGGTCATGTACTTTGATGAATGGTGAAGACCATGAAAATGAAGTTGTGGAGAGGTAGTTTATGAATCATTCAATGTTGTTGGTATCACATTGGTTGAATGATCAATATAAGATTTTTTTTCATCCTAGTTAAGGAAGATATATATCTGGTCAAGTTGATCAGGATGGTAGTACCTTCATAAATCCAGGGCCATTGTATTCAATGGTAAATCTTCCCTGATAGATCAAAAAATAATAAATCAAAAAAGACCATAATGCAAGTGAGTATCTTATGTTAGATATATCTCATGAAAAATAGATTATATTACACAACATAGGTTCATAAGTTGGTTTTTATTGCTATTATTTTACTTATCTCTTTAGGGGCCTTGATTGGGTTACTAGAATCCAATATTAGCTATGAATATTATTCACTTCTATTGAGATAAACACCTAAAGGGTGATACATAATAGCACATTTGAGAATCATCCCTATTCCGGTGAATATGTATATAGGACATGATGGGCCCCACTATAGGGTATGAGTATTGTCCATATTTTATAGATCATTGATAAATAAATAAATTCATTTTTATTAATGTAAAGAAAAATAAGTTTGAATTTATTTTTTAAATTTATTTACAAGTGTTTAAGTAAATATGAGGATAAATATTATTCAAAGGAAAATTATTTTAATATTCTGGATTCATTAAATACTTTCGGAAGTTACGAGTCGAGTTAATAATATAGTTTTAATATGTAATACATTTAATATATATTATATGTATGTAATAAAATAAATATAATATTTATAGTTCAGTTAATATTTATATCAATTATTAAGTGGAAATTTAAAGAATGGGGGTCGGGGAATCCTAACAAGGTATTTTGTAATCCACTATATAAGTGGAGAGAACGTAATTCTAGTATAATATTCAATCAGTCAGAATTGATAGATTCTCTCACCTCATGGATCCTATAAAGATAACTACTCAATCTGAGTGAATGATTCATGATCACCATTGCGAATTGAAGAAAGATTATCATGGTGTTCGATTCGATGTCAGAGAGATCATCGGAGATTCGCGTTATCACTCGAAATCCGATAAATGTAATATACCCAGATTTGTGAAGCATGTGTGGAAAATATAGAGGGTTTCAATATCAAATATTTCATGAAATTATCACCAATGACTTGAAATAGATGTGTGCGCTCTAAATTGAAACAATGTAATCATTATTTAAATTTCTCTATACTCTAATTAAACCATGTGGGATCCTAAGACCATACCACAAATTTGATCAATGTAGATGACAAAGTCACATCCCTCTACTGATGAAAATTTTATAATATTTGGCCCATCATCTTCTCATGTGTGCCCTAATACCAATTGCCAAGGGTAAGATCTAAGAATATGAGAAAACATGAACGAGTTAATATTTATTATTAAAATTATCCTCAAATAATAAGAGTTTTTTGTATGTTATGATAGTGGAACCAAAAATATCAAATTAAAATACATGTTTCAGGGAATAATTGTGTAATATAATCATGTAAACATGAAAAAAGTATTGATACAATATATTCCTGGATTCATAAATTATTTAAAACATGACTCATATGATTATAAGAATAAGAAAAGGTTCACCACCAAGTCAA
This sequence comes from Viscum album, assembly GCA_963277665.1. Lineage (NCBI taxonomy): Eukaryota > Viridiplantae > Streptophyta > Magnoliopsida > Santalales > Viscaceae > Viscum > Viscum album. Next base: position 1,294,794,338 of record OY728140.1, on the reverse strand, counting down.
CATAGCATTGTGTGGTTAGTCTAACCAACTTTGCACAATAGTCAAGGGTTACTTCCTAGAAAACATAGTATAGTGTTATTAGGCTGACCTCCTATGCACCATAGTCTAGGATCACTACCATGAGAATATAACATAGTGTTCTTAGTCTAATCGTTTATGAACTATACATGGTATGTCATTTAAAGAAAACATTACCCAATGCATTTTAGGAAAATTTGACTTCACTATTCATTTTCAAAAAAATTAAACGCATATGTGTTTCCCAAGAGGAAAATAAACCATACATAATTCATATGAATAATAATATTGATGATATGGAAGCGTGTTTCATAATCTAATGTCATGGTATAATTGAAGGATATATCAAAATGATTCACAATATGATATGGAATTAAATTAATTTAGTCATTCATATTTGAAATATAAACATAGTTCTAAAAAAAATTATTTCCAATTCAAAAATATTCACGATAATGATTAGAGAAGTTATAATAAAAATGATCCACTAAGGTGATTATTTATAAAATGGGTAAATTATCTCTTTAATAAGGAAAGAAGAAATTATTTCCCATTAAACTAGAAGTGAATTAGGAATATCTTACAAAAAATAAGTGGGATTTTATAAATTATTCATGGTTAAAAACATTTCATAGTTTAGGTACATAAACATAAATAAAAAATAGGGATGTTTCCTTAAATCAGGATTAAATCCAGTAAATAATTATGAAGATAAATTAAGAAAATATATTATCCCCAACAAAGAATGGTATAGTATACTATTTATATATATAATGACATATATATAGAATATGTAATAAATAAATGTGAATAAGATAGATTAAAAGGTAGAAAAATAAAGAGAGTGTGTAAAACCAAATTAATAAGGTGGATTAAGAAGATCCCTTTATATGTTTTAAAATACCTTAATTGAAGTCTCGAATCATAAAATATTACAAACAAAATATACTAACTCTGAGCCAGTGATTATGTTACTACATTGTTTCATAATATATGATATTACATCCCATGGGATTGAATACTTTAATAGTATTTTCAAACTAGATACATATATGATTTTAATATTCCATTCAAAAAACATAACATGAATAACATTCATGCATCCTTTCAAATAAATCAATGATTATTTATTCATTTCTTGGGGAAAGGAAAAAAATATATTTTGATATCATATTCTCGGTAAGGAAAAATTTATAGTGGAATCTATTATATAATAAATAATAAAAGAATGATATTATAGAGATAAACAATAATAAAATGTTTCATTTAACTAATACCATGAAAGTAGAATATATCCATATATAATATAATAATAAAACTAGTCACGTGTATAGTAATACATGATTATATAATTATGTATTCGAAATTCTAGACATCATAATCATTCTACCAAGGTCCTGGTTCAAGTCATCATGCATAAATAGGTAACTAATAAAATAAATAACCAAGCTAGTTTGTCTCATTAGACCTACCAATGTGTCAATATTATATCAAATATCAATCCCTTCATATCAAAAAATAAGTCCACTACATTCATCATATGAAAATAATGAATAAAAAAATACATAATTAATATAAGCATTTGTATTGGAAAACTAGCATATTAAATGATAATATTTTCCCAAATAAATAAACAAAACAACATTATCATAACCCTTCTGATGAAATAATGTTAATGATATCATTAGAATATATCCCCAGTGGATCATAAGAATATTGAATGGGTGTTGATATAGTTTAAAAGCACAATTTTAAATATATTATAAAGGATATATAAAACAAGATGAAATTTACTTTTATTTTGAAAAATAATTTAGAATTAATAATTCCCATAATATTTTGTTTAAGATTTTTTTTGAAAACCCATGGGATTTTATAATGGAATCATGATAATTAATAATGACTATGGTGGTGTGAAATGTTGGTCATGTGGTAAATATTAATAAAACATTATTTTCCAACATTTATAAATGTAAAAAATGACTTGTATAGAAAAAACAAGAATATTACTATAAAATATTTGAGAATTTAGTAAAATATATTATAAAAATATGTTTAAAAATCTTGTAATAATACAAAATATCTCCCATGAATTTTTTGGAGTAACATGGATATGGAGGAAAAATATTCTCAACTAAAAATGGATATATGGTTAGTTTTTTTATAAACATTATTCCATTCATTTTATGTGCCAAAATCAGAAAAATGAAAATTATATATGAAACCCCAAGAATAACCATAGTATAATAAAATAGATGTGGTTTAGTAGTGTAAAAGCATATAAATACACCAATGTAATTATAAACATAAATAATCCTGAATAAAAATGAGATTGTAGAATAAAACCATAAATACGAAATCCACCTGGACAGACATCATCTAATATCATGTATAATAGATTTGATCTTACTCTACAAATATATATCATAAAAATATTTATATTTATCTTAGTATATAGTATTCTATTATTGTTTCTTGTAATCAATTTTTTAAAAATTCATTGTTAAAAAACAATATTTGAGTGTATTCTATTCTATTTTCCATACATATTTCAGTTCAATAGTTCTGATACTTGAAAATTATTCATAGAATAATCATATCTAGATTCATGAACATGTCATAATTATAATTTAAATATATTCAATATAACTTTATAACTCTCCATTAAAAATTTTAATGAAAAATGAAGTACATCATTTCTTGAAGATGGTATTTCGTATGTATGCATGAGTGATGTTGATGTTTTTTATAATGGATGAAAATTAAATAATGTATATAAATGTTTAATATTAAATAATAATAATAATAATTTATATATTATATTTATTCAGAAAATCTATTCTTGAAAATAACTATGTAGACAAGAAATGAAAAATGAATAACAATGCTTCTTGGAGGATCTAGTCCACCGCTTGCACAAGCGACATCATCATTTTGAAATATATGGAATGGTAAGATTGTATATAATGTATTATATTTAATTAAAAATAATTATATTATATATATATAACTTAAATATATCATAATAATAATCAAGTAATATTCAGTCATGAAAAAATAAACACCACACTTTGTGGATATGGTAGTTTTCACATACACACAAGTAATGTTTTCATTTGTCGTAGTTTCGAAAAAGCAGATGAAAAAGAGTGCACCATAAACATAATAAAAATTTAGTATATTTGATATAATTATTTTATTATACCATAATGGTTATGATAGGTTTGAAAGAGGTAGAATAAAAATTGAAAATGAAAGAACTCATTTAAGAATTGTAATACTTCTTTTCAGCATACCTATTAAGCCTTCTAGGATCATCTTTTGATGAGACCAGAAACTCTAAAACATTGGGAGAATGTTTTAGAAGTTATTTGGGTAGAAAATAATCAGGATAATATGCTATTTTTTTTTTGAATAAGTGAGTATAGGAGATTATATTCTATAATTGAGGGGAGTGGCACACTTGTAATTATTTTCAGCATTTAAATATTAAAAGTGTCTCAGTCCTTGTAAAGTAGTACTAAATTTTTTTTATATTGATTATAAGTTTATAAGGGTCAAAATAACCTCATCTAATAAAAATTTAAATGGTATTTTTTGACCTTATCACAAATTTTAAACCATAATTAACCCATTTTACCTCTTTACCATGGTGTCAACATTTTTCCAAGGATACTATTCATAATGACCAAAAATTAAATTGGAATCATTACAAAATTTGAAACACCTAATTAAAAAAATTTAATCCATTTTTATGTTTAATTTAATATAATTATAAGAAATTAATTTTAATATAAGAGTACAAAATAAAATGGAAAAATAATTTTTTAGATAAATGTGTTTTTAATCCTAAAATGATATTATTCCAAAATAAAATAAAATATTGATTCTTAGAGAAATAATTAGTTTATTATTAATAAAAGTTATCTTATTTAAATTTAAAACTAAATAAAAAAATTTACTTCTATATTATTTTATTTAATAAAAATAAATGACTGTTTTGTAAACAAAATTATATTTTTCACGATTCACCCAAAAAAAATGATTCTAAAAAATAGAAAAAACCACCCTGAGATAATTTTGACTTTATAAATTAAAAAATAAAGTTCATTTATTGAAATTATAATTTATAAATTTATAAAATTATCTGTTAAATAAAAATACCCAATATAAATAAAACCTTCTTATATACATCAATGAACCTTTTTAAAAATTCTCTGTTCTTAGTCGTATTTTAAATAAATTTCTAAAATTTGATGACTTTCCTATTGAGTTCCTATGAAAATATAATACTTTTTTAATTAATTATCAATTATTATGGAACTTAAAACCATACTATCGTATTATAAGAACATTTGAGAGACTATTACACTTTGGAGGATCATCTTAATCCCATAAAAGTAATAATTGGTCTTTATTTATAGATTATGTATATAGTCTATAGAATTACTTGCTAATCATACAATTTTTTTTCTCACACTCAGAAAAAATTTCCTCTTCATTATTTATAAAATTATATAATTCCCTTTCTTTTTTATCTTATTTACCTCAAGGAAAATATTTCTAAAATAATATCACCTAAAAGTGTTCAACTAAATTCTCTTATATCTTCCCCTATCCTTTTTATTTTGAATCAATGAACCCCATTGAAATATACACTCCTATAACAATATTCTCTCTTCAATCACTTCTCAAATATAGAAATTTCTTTTCTGGGGACTTGATCCATTATTCATATATCAATAGATTAATAGTTACTTTAAATGGTGGAGAGTTTTTCTTCATGAATTGGTCCAACAACATTGATTAATGTTGGTAATAAATAGGTTATTCCATATAAGAGAAGATACTCATAATAACCATAGTCAACTTCCATGATATTGTAATAGTGTATTCAACTACAATACCAAACACATTGACTTTACCAGGTGGGAAAATCTCAGGAAGATTATGGGTGTTGGTATTTTTTCCATTTCATCCACTATGATCCATTTATCAAAAATGGAATACAATTTATTCTCTAATATCATTATGAATTTTAAATCATAATATATAATTATAAATTTTTTACTGCACCTAATGTAAACTCAAAATTTATGCAAAGATAATTCTATAATCACATGTTTTGTGAATTTTGGAATATCTTGAAATAAAAAAAATCAAATATTTTATAATGGTTCATAGATTTTGTGTGAATCCACCAATGAATATTCAGTATGAGTGTAAAACAAGGGGTATAGTTAGGTCAACTTTTTATATACCAATTGAAGATCAAGAAAATAATCAACCAAACTTTTCATGGTTATCATCCCTAGTTTCATCTATACCAGATCTTATATGCACTTGTTTTTATCCCTATAAAGATTTCATTTCTTGGAAAACCCACACTATACAATTTACCCATATATGAGTATTTATATATATATATAATTATTGAAATATATCTATATTGGGGTGTGATAAAAAATTATTTACTAATTATAAAATTTAATAAATTGGTTAACCAAGGTTATCTCCAGAGAGTAGTGCACCACCATAAAAAATTCACCTTTAATTAGATTTACAATGTGGTGTTTTTGAAATTGTTTGATTTCGAATAAAAAAGAAATAACATAAACACTGGAAAAAATTAAGAAAAAAATATTAAAAAAAAGGTATTGAAAACAATTATATGATAAGGGAGATCCGATGATAATAATTTTTACAGTTTTAATTCTATCATGGTTCCAATTTATCTAATCATCTCTTGTTATGTCGATAAAAGTGAGATTTAAATATCACTTCCTCTCACTCCCTAGTTCAAATGATAATTTTGAGAATAAAACATACAAAAATATGAACTTGGTCTAAAATGATTCTAAGATCTGATAGAGTTATATTGAATTCTCAAATTAACATTGTTAATTCATAATTGGGTCATTATTATCTCAAAAAAATCAATAATTTCCTCTACCCCCCCCCCCCCCACACGTACTGGAGATCACTAAGTAATTCAGCACCAAAGGTGGTTATATTCAATCATATATAAACTAGAACATAGTGTATGGGGATAATGATCATTTACCACAAAAATAATAACAATATAATATAAAACCAAATACAATCATACGTGATAGTAAAACCCAAAATAATAAATTGAAACCATCTTCCCAGAAGAGAGAAAAGTTTATTAAACTATTAAGTGTAAGAGCTAAATAATTAAAAAAGGTAAAACCTATTCTTCAAAAATCACATCTAATTTTACCCCTCTATTTGAAGGGTATTAATAATTAAGGGGAATAAGAAATCATTATAAAATAAATAATAACAAAAGAGAGAAAATAAATAATTGAAAGTTCTCCCCACTAGAATTTATCTGCCAGAAGATTTCTATGTCCTGCTAACTAAAGACATGAAAAACTCCAAGGTAAATTTTTCAAATATATTCTTATTAGATATGAATATCTAAACAAAAAATTTAAAATATTTTGGAAAAATTTACTATATGTTATGGCCACATTAATGAATATAACTTTTTCTAGCCAAAGAATACTATTACACCTACTCTATTTTGTCTCGTTCAAAGGATACCTTAATGAGAATATTTCTCCATTAAATTTAATATATGCCTTCAAATTCAAGTCCTATATTTATCTCACCTAGATTCAACTGATTTGAAAGTCATTATACTGATATATACTTCATTTAATGAGGTAGGGTCAATTATACTAGTCAGAATAATTTTCCAACATTATTGATTTTTTCTAGGCTTGTGGTAGTTCAAAAGGGATCTAGGTCCATAAGAAGAAGTTTCAGACCATGAAATGATAAATCCTAAAAAAATAAATACCTCTATTTGGATAAGTTGTAAATTTATTCTAAAAATATTGTAGTTACATAAAACTGTTAATTTTTTTGAATTAAACAATTTTCACATTTTAGAGAAAAATTCAACAAAAATAACTAGATTATGAAAATAAACTCAAATTGATTAATTTTCCTGTGATTAAATCAATGAAATACATAAGGAAAATAATGAAAATATGAATTCTATCAGTTCCACCAAACATAACACTTATACTCCTGGATACGTAATCTTCAATATCAAATCAAATAAAATTCCAAACACATACCCATTAGATCTGCCAATTCGATAGAGAGAAAAAAATACCATTCCTCAAAAAAAAATCAAGTTCTCTATTCAGATAATTCAATATATATCTTCTTCATTTATTTTCCCATTCACACGAAAAACTTACATCACGTGAATTTTCTCTCATCTCACAAATTTTAATTTTTAATAAGTATTTTCTCATCCAAACCCACAAAAGAGTCACCATAGGATTTATAAGTTCATATATTTCCATTTGATGTGGGTAAAGGAATATTTTTATCATGAGGACCTTTTAGGGTTGTGCAATAGATTTTGTTTTCCATTATTTAGATGTGAAAAATTTTGAGGCTGAATGAGAAGGGTTTGGATCTTTTTGAAGAAAAATTACACAATTCTAATATTCAAAAAATATGGTATCATCCGAACATTACTTAGTAGAAAATAATATTTAATTATCTTTAAAAATATACTATAAACCTCATACTATCATCATTTCAGAATAATAGAGTTAAATCTTCTCATATATAACTTTTTTTGAAAGCTCCAGATATGCATAACTTCTTTTATCAGAAATGCACTAGAGATGAACATAATTTAAGAGAATGAATTTTTTTAGTTGCAAAAAAATAAGTTAAAATGTTATTTTCTACTGAATGTATCTCCAAAGGAGGTATCAAAAAACAAGATAGCCTCCCTCAATACTTAAGATCAAATAGATCATGCAATTTCACTTCTTGAGTAGGTTGGATAGAGAAACCTGGCTTGTAATGTCGTTAATCTAATAGTATGTGCATGGAATCTAAGAGATAAAAGGATAAAATTTTAATGGTATTCCATAATAAAAAGTAATATCTTGAAAATTGGGTTTTATAAACAAATAAACACCTCAATAATTTAAAACACAGTTACCTAAAACCCTAAAGTTTTAAAAGAAATAAATCAAATTATGGCTAAAGAAAGCATGGTATGGTTCTCTCAAGAATTGAGGTGATGTAAATGATATGAAAAAATGGTTTTTAAAACTCATGGGAATGTGATTTCAATGATAAATACAATGGTATTTTTCATGTGATTCAAAAATTAGAGTATTGTTTTATAAAATTCCCAATGATTTGAACTTGAAAGAAATTCAATTTCAGTATTTGATTAAGATTAGTTTAATTGAATAAATTGTATCACTCGTGGACATGGATTTTAAAAATGGTAAAGATAATAATTTAAGATCAAAATTTTCAAAAGCACACAAAAATTTAAAAAGAAACCCATACAAAATTGAAAAACACACTTTTTTGAAAAATAGAAAAACAAAAAATTGAAAATCCTAAAGTATAAAGGTTCTTTACCCACACTTATATGATCTAGTGTCTATAATGATTTCATGTAGATATAAATTTTAAGAATATTTTTTTAATTAGATGTACTACATGATGGATGTTTTTGATAAACAAGTTTGATGAGTGTGATATCATCCACCAGCTCTAATGGCATGGACTCATGAAATTTCTTAAGCCAATGTCCACTAATAGTGAGTGCATCCTATTCTACAACCATTAAAATCTACACAACACTGAAAGGATATATATGTGTGTAATTATAAATTGTTCTTACCATCTTGAACAAATATTACCTTGCAAAATATTCAGTATTGAATTGAATAACAACACTGTGTCTCTAGGATAGAAGTATTTTGGTTGGATAAACATTTCATGATCCACTATTGTTCTCTCTTTTTAAATACTATAATTTTCAAAGGCATCCCTTATAATTTACCCCATCTCCCAAAACATAACTCTCCTCTCTTTCCTAGTACAATCAACATCCAATTTAAACTTTATAATAGTCAATTACACCTTATGTTTATATTAAAAAGGTATGTTAAATCTTTTTAATAAATAAACCTATATGGACTCATTCTAATCAGGTTTTTAGGCTGTTCTATAAGACTACAATGTGTCTTTAAACCATTTTCTCTAATCCTTAATATTTTCTTTAACAATATTTTCAAAAATTCTTATGATTTCCCTGTTGAATACTTCGTCCTGACCATTATTCTATAGATAATAGGGAGTTGATGTTTTATGATACACCCTATATTTTTTAGAAAACCCTCCATAACTATATTTCAAAATTGAGTCCCTCGATCACTTATTATAGATCTGGGGACTCTAAACATTCAAAATATATTACCCCTAACTAAATCATAAACAACTTTACCATCATCAATCTCGGTGTCTTTCTCTTCCACCCATTTAAAAAATAATAAAATACAAGAAATATATAATAATTTCTAAACAAAATTAGGAAAATAATCATAAAATCTATCCCCCCGATTTAAAAATTCTTACAAAAATTAATTTTATTTTAGGGAATTTCTTGTATCTTTGAAATATTCCTAGAAAAATGACATTTTTTACAACTATTGAAAATTTTATGGGCATATTTAAAAATGTAGGGACAATAGTAGTTATATTCTAAAACCTTACTTATTTTCCGTGGAAATTCAAAGTGGACTTCACAATATAAATAATTAGAAATCTCATAGAAATAATCAATTTCAATTTTATACAAACATATTGTTTTCACTTGGTCATTGGAAATATTCCAAATAAATGGATCATCCCATAGGTAATATCTAATAATAATTTTATAGATTTTGAATTTGGTGATAATTTACTTTAGATGGATCCAGAGATGTTACCAGATAATTGACAATGTTATCATACCAAAGTAATTATCCTTTAATCATGTAAAACTTCTCTCCTATAAGGTGATCATTTTGTGGTTATTTTTCTAGGTTTTCAGATTTAGTGGTGATGGGTAGTCTAATTAGGTGATCAGCCACATGGTTTTAATACTCAATCTTATATTTTATTTTTATATTGAACTCCTGAAATATTAAAATCCATCTTACTAGACTTATTTTAGCACCATCCTTCTTTATTGAGTACCTTAGAGCTCCATGATCATAAAACACAATGAATTTAGTTCAAAAAAGAAATGATATATATATTTATTAAGTAAATAGAACTACTAAAAACTCTTTTTGTGTGGTTGTGTAATTCAATTGGGATAGATCTTAGGTTATCAAGGTATGGTCAATGAATTTTTTCATACTCTCAATTTTCCGAGCAAAGACTTGTCCAAATTCATCGTTGGAAGCATAAAAACGTAGCTTGAATGGTTCTTCCTAATTTTGGGGTTACATCAGTGGCGGTGTAATAAATATCCTCTTCAACTCATCAAAGGATTACCTAAAATTACTATTGAAATAAAAACCATCATCATTAAAAATAAATCCAGACAGAGGGATAGAAATCATATTGAATTCTTTGATAAACCTCCTGTAGAATTCATCATTCCCTAAAAATGATCAAACATGATTCCCACAAGTTAGGTGAGGCAATGAATTTATCACATCAATTTTTGATTTCTCCACATCAATTCATTTATGTGAAATGACATATCCAGGGAAAATTCCTCTCTTAACCCTGAAAAGGAACTTTTCAATGTTTAAAACAAGATATTTTTCAATGAAACTCTTGAAAAAAAATTCATGCTTTTACAAACAATGGTCAAAAGAATTTCCAAAAACTGTGAAGTCATCTAAGAGAAACTCTAATCAATATTCAATGTACTAAAAAACATAATATACAACTCTGAAATATACCTAAAACATTAAATAATCCAATTATAATCTTTTTATAAGAAAAAGTGCCAAAGGTACAAGTAATGGTTGTCTTCTCTTGATCATAGGGAGTAATGGGTACCTGAATATAACCTAAAAATCCATCTAAAAGAAATAATTTGATCTCCCAATCAATATATATAATATAAAATCAATTAAAGGTATGGTAAAATGATATTTTTGAGGGACCTAATTCAATATCCTAAAATCAATGCACACTCTGCAGCTATTCTGAATTCGTATAGGGATTAACTCATTATTCTCATTTCTCACAATGGTAAGTCTAGTTTTTTGGAACTACATAGATGGGGCTAACCAATTCTGAATTTGAAATTTTATGGTTGATCTAAACTTCCATGGTCTTTTCAATATCCTTCTTCACTACCTCCATCGAGGTCGGATCTAGCCTCATTCTAGGCTGTCTAATAGGTTTCAAATCTCCCTCCAGAAAAATTATATATGAGAATTTTTTTGGTTTATTCCTAGGATTTCACATAAATTCTACCCCATTTCTTGGAAATTATCTCTTAAAAGATCATTAAAACCTTCATATGGAATTTTATAATGATTATTATTAATTATCACTAATAATTTCTCTCCCACTATAAGGTAAACATATTTCAAATCTAGGAGGAGTAGTTTTAATTTAAAATGAAGGGGATGCTCGAGGGTTGAAATTAATCTAAAGTTAACAACTTCCAAAGGTTTTACCTCCTCCATAAAATTAATCATATAATTTTCCTCATCATTTAAAAAATCATCAAAGAAAATATATTTTACCTCTTCTTCCCACATGAAATCAGAATCTCCATAGTTTTGGTAATTCACATGTTTATTGATATTTTCAATGGAAAAATTCTACACTAAGGATAATAATTTGTATCTCAAATATGATTCTTTAATTCTTTCAGTACCAAATTCATGGGGGAGAGAAAATTGTGAGTGATCATCTAATAGGTTCCTTGTGAAATAAAAAATATTAAAGGGGACAGTGTTATCCCCAAAATCTATTTTTAGTGTCCCTTTATGGACATTGATGATAATTTTGGATATATTTATGAATGGCCTCACCAAAATGATGGATAAGTGTGATTGAATCCTATCTTTATCCGTATTTATCACATAGAAGTTAGTTGGGAAAAATAAATCTTAGAAATTAACAAAGAGATCCTTTAGAACTCCTTCTGGAAAAAATGTGGGTCTGTTTGCAAGATGGACCACCACTCGTGTGGGATTCATGTTTCACAGATAAAAAGATGTTTATAATGAGTGTAGAAATACATTTATTGAGGAACTTATATCACATGAATCATTTTATAATTTTAAAGATCCAATAGTGTATGTAATGTAAAAAGTCCCTGGATTTAGACATTTTTTGGGTAATTATGGTGTGATTAGGGATAAGAAACATCTTCCCAAGTTAATACACTTATTATATTGAAGTGTCTTCTTCTTTTTGCAATCATACTAAAAATATTTTGCATACCTTATATTTTTTTGGAGTTCTTTAAGGAGGGGGTATTAATTTCTACTTTTTGGAAGGTATAAAGACTTTTTTTTGAATAACTTATTCCTAAAATATATTTTGTTATATCATAAATAATGGAAATGGTGTAGGTAAGTCTTTATTATCGGTTTTTTTACTGATAATGGTGTTTCTTAGGTCTTCCTCTCTGTCCTATCATTCTCCTCATCCTCATTATTTTATTCTTCTCAGTGAATTTTCACATAATTTTTAGAATTCCCAACATCATTCTACCATTTTACAGGTAGTATTGATTCAAGTTCAAGGGTTCCTGGTTGTGATATTTTTTTACAATTCTTTTTTATCATTCTCATATTACCCTTTGGGTTTGGAATTTTTTGACCATGCAGTTTTTCTAGGTTTTTGGAAAATATTTCCACAAGACTTCCCACTATGTTTTCTATCTTATCTAAATTATCCTCTAGCCCCTCAACCTTGAACTATAGCTTATTCACAGAAGGACTCATTCTAGTGGATGGTTTCTTTTAGGGTATCTAGATTGTGGGTGTATATTGGTAATGTGGCTATTTTTAAGACTTATTTGGGTCAAATGTTAGGGTTTTTTGAAATTGTTACTGGAATGGGGGTCAGTTTTGAAACTACTTTTGTTGTGGGGGTCTAGCTTGATTCTATTGATTTCCAAATCCATAATGAATTTTTTTAGACTCTCTCAATCCATGATTTTTTATAACTAAATATACTTGAAGGATACTTTAAAATTTTATATTCCTTGTATTTTAGCACATTTCTTAGTGAAATAATTAGGCGATGACTGTAAACCACATACCATAGTTGGTTATTGTTGTTCACTCACGTATTTTAGGGAAATCTATCTCACCAAAATTGTTATATATTAAATCTTAGTTTCAAATAAGTGTGATTCATGAGAAGTTCTTACCACATGAATACTTATTTTTTCAGTACCTCTTGTTACAAATTATTGTGAGTTCTGAGAAATCTTGTCAATCAGGACCCTGGCTTCTTTTAGTGAATTTTAAATCAATGCACCTCAAGATGATGCATCTATAAGGTTTCAATAATTTTACAGTAAGACTTGAAAAATAAAACTATAAAGAGACTCTACTCAATTTCTTGATGTGGGTAGGTGGCACAAATATTCTTAAATCTCTCCTAGTACTCATAAAGGGTTTCTCAAGATGACTGTCTGATGGTATAGATTTATTTTCTGGTGGTTGTGCTCCCAGATGCAAAGAAGAATATTTTCTTGAAGAATCTTAGTAATTCATTATAGTCATGTAGATTTATTGGTTGTAGGTCATACAACCATTCTTTGGAAACACCTTCCAAGGAAAATAAGAACACCTTCCACTTTACATCCTAATTAACTTTTTTTAGGGTCTAAAAGTAGAGTAGACATATATGAACTCTATAGTATATTTTTTTGGGTCTTCCCCTTCCAAACCATGAAATTCTAGAAGCAATGATATCATGTTAGGTTTCATCAAAGAATAATTTTATGACTCTATCATGTAATTTTACTCTTTTGATTAAGTAATTTCAGTGCACAAATGTCTCCAAGGGTTTGGTTATGATTTCATGACATCATGATAAGCACAGAGTGAACACTTGAAGTTTTACTGGTTTTTTAAGATGAATTTCCTAAAATTCAGATTGAAAATTAATGTTTCTAAGTATTTTGGACAAGGTTCTTTCAATTTTACGGTATATGGGGTAAGGGAAGGTGTTTTTGGGTTTATTCATGAAAATTTGAATAGAAAAAAAAATTGTTGACACTACATCCCCAAAAGTGACGAAAAAATGTAATACATTCCTATTGTGGGCTGTGACAAAAACTATTATTTAATAAAGTAAAATTACAGTAAACTAGTTAACCTAGGACATCTCTAGAAAAGAGAACAGAAAAATCTAGTTGTCATCTTTAATTTTAGGGAAAGTTGGGTTTTTAAAAAAAAATATTTTAGAAAGAAAATAAATAAACTAAACATGTTAATGTAAGTATGAAAAACATATTAGGAAATAATTTTAAAAAAAGTGATTGATAATTATTATATGAGAGGGGTGATTGGGTTGGGGTCATTTTTTAAATTGTAATGTTATCCTATTTCCAATTTATCTGATACTCCTTTTCTAAGTCGATAAATGTGAGATTTAATTATCGCTTCTTCTCACTCCCTTGGTCAAATTGTAATGGTGAGAATAAATTTACCAAAATATCAAATTGTTCTTCAATCCTTATAATATGTAATAGAGTTTTAGTGAATACCCCCAATTGACTGATGTAATTCCTAATCATGTATTTTGTATCCAAAATAATCAAGAATGTCAAATAGCAGTCCCACACGTACTGGAGATCATTGAGTACTTCACAACAAACCCCTAGTCTAGTTCATCATATATAAACTTGAACCTAGTAGAGGAAGATAATTATCATTTAACAAACAAATAATTATAACAGAATCTAAAATCAAATGCAATCGTACATGATAATAAAAACTGCTATTAGAAATTGAATTCAACTACACAAAAGAGAGAAAAGGAAATTAAACCATTATGTGTAAGCACTCAGAAATTAAAAATAGGAAACATATACTTTACCAATCACACAGAAGTTCACCCATACATTTTAAGGTTACACATAATGAATTGGGAAGAAGAAAGAATTTTAAAATTAAGAAGAACATAATAAAAAAAATAAAGAATAGAATATTTTCTCCTCTAGAATCTGTCCGCTATTAGTTTTCTACTATCATTCCCACCAGATAGGAAAAATCAACAAGGTACCATCTTAAAAGGAATTTTTAATAAACATTGATATCTACCATAAAAATTCCAAATCTTTTGGACAAGTTTACAATAAGTTATGGCTGCATTAAAGAATTTTACTTTTTCTAGTTCAAGAATAATGTTCCACCTACTCAAATTTAACACGTTCAATGGATACATTAATGAGTTCCTTTTAATGTGAAATTTTATTTTAACATTCATTATCAAGTTATATTTCAAAATCCACTAGAATAACCTCTTTTTGAGGTCATTATTTTGATATATTTATCATTTAATGTGGTAGGGTCCATTCTTACAACCAAAATATTTGGTCAACATGGTTCATTTGGGCTTATGGGAGTACAATTTTGAAAAGGTCATATAACACAAAGTTTAATCCAATGAATAAAGGAAGCCTGTAAAATAATCACTACATTTTTATCAAAATAGTAAAATTTGTGCTCAAAATACTAGAGTCACATAAAACTTTAAAATTTGCAAAATTAAACAATTTTCACATTTTAGCCCAATATTCACCAAAATTCAATAAAAGAAAAAAATTAGTTCAAATTTATTAATTGTAAGGGATTAAATCATTTATATATATAATAAAAATATTAAAAATATTAGTTTTATCACTTATCACTAGAGTCTATTTTGGTATTATATTCATTAATCCATGTTTTCATAAATCTAGTTCCCTAGGGTCCTTATAAATTTTCAATGATACCAATTATACCAACCTAGATCCAGTAACTCAGAGTTAGTGGTCACCCTACTATATTGGTAAAAAATATATAATATTTCATTTTATGGGTTCAAATATATTATTATTAGTAGTAGAATAGATACATACATTATTTTTATATTACAATATAAAAATAAAACATAGTAAGAAAAACATTCTTGAATATTTGAAAATCACTCAAATATTCCATCTTCATATCATAGGGAAGGGAAACCATAATAAATGGTGATATTAGTTTCTTAATAATGACAAAATTAAACTATAAGATATCATTGAATAAATAAGGCATAAATAATATGATATATTAAAAAATAATAAAATATGTTATATAACTAATATCAGGAAAGGATTATATATCCTTGGATAATATAAAAATATAAATAATCACATGGATATTATTAATATATCTCATAATGATATAATTCGTAATTTTGTAAAACAGAATATTTCTATTAAGGCCCCATTCCAAGGCACCATCAATAAATCGGTATGAAATACATGAAATACTGGAGTTAGTTTTTATCATGATACCTACTGATGCATCAATGGACTATATAATATTAGTCCACACCCATCACATATTATGTAAATTATACTAAGTATAACAAATAAATGAGTAATGATAGAATATGTAATCAACATAAACATTCATAATGAAAAAGAAGCTTATTAAATGTCAATATTTTCTAAAGTTAATAAATAAAACAACATGATCGTAATCCATTCATAGAAATAAGGTAGAAAGTATCGTTATATTCTATACTCACTAAATAATAATAATTTTTATAGGTGGTTAACAGTTATGAAAAATGCATTTATAAATATATTATAAAGTCACTTTAAAAATAATATAAATAAACATTTAAAATATATTTAGAACAAGAAATTAAAATTATAATGTGTATAGGATATTATTTTCAAAATAATGGGAACATGTTGAGGAATCTTGATAATTAATAACAACTATAATGGAGGAAAAAATCAGTCATGTTGTAAATGTTAAAAAAATTCCATTTTTGAAAAAGTAAAAAATGGATTCTATAGAAAATGATTAGAAGATTTATTTAAAGATTTTCTAAATAAACAAAAATATATTATAAAAATAATTTTAACAATCATTTAATATTTTATAATATCTCCTATTAAAAAGTTCTGAATAACATTGATATGAAGGAAAATTATTCCTAACCAAAAAGGATAAGTATTATTGGATTTTCTTATAAACATTATTAAGTGGTTTTGACTACCAAATAGGACCATTTCTAAATTTGTGCATGTCATCCTTGTGCAGGGGCCATACTAATCTTCTCTGTATCATTCCAATTTTATCGGATGTCTCCAAGGAGACAAAATAATGTTCCTGCCCGGTTTTAAACCCATGCCACCTTGAATCTATCTCACTAACCTGACCACTCACGCTACTCATTATACATATTGACTACCAAAATAGATAAAATGGAAAAAATACCTAAAACCCATAAATATAACTATATGATAATAAAATATAGGGGTTTTATGAGTGAAAGATTATATGATTCTACAAATGGATTATTAAATATCAAAAATCCTGAATAAAATTGAGATTGTAAAATAAACCATTACCTTGGACTTCTTCTTCGTCAAATTTCTCCAATATCTTGTACTATAAATTATGAATTATTTTAAATATATATTATAACCATAATATTAATTATCTTACTATATAATATATATTTATAATTTCATATTACCCTTTAATTAATAAACCATTGGCTAAAATAAATAATTCAGTGTCAATCGCTCCTTTTTCTATAAGTGTTTAAATTCAATGGTTTTGATCCATATTATTTGGTCATAGTTTCATAATCGATATAATATTAGGCAATTTATAATTATATTTTTCTTACATTAAATATTATATTATAAAAATCCAATAAAAATTTTTATTAAAAATAAAATACATCATTTCATGGACATGAGAGTCTATACATACTCCTGATAAATGTTTTTATTTTTTTAAAAGATAAAATTGAAATATAATAGATGAAGGATAATTTTTTTTGGAACATAATTGTAAAGACACGACACCAGTTTTCTCGAAGCCGATGCCTTATTAAATTACATTGACATGATAACAAGAAAGTCAAATTCTGAAGGAATGAATGTTTTAGTAGATTCAGAAAAAAAGATACATATACAAGTTCATCATTTCATCTTGAATGGAAAAAACAACACTAATTTATTCCATTAGAATCATCCATGCCTACTAGATTATGCCTGCAAGCCATTCAAAAATTTATTCTTCATATCCTGGGAAAATAAAATATAATAAATGGGTGAGATCAAATGATCAGTAAGAGAGAAATATAGCGGATGATAGCATAAACATAAACATCTTGTATAGTGAATAATCTAAAACACATGAATTTACAAATAATAAACATGAACAAATTATTGCAGGAATATGAGTTGAGTAAATAATGCCATAATAAAACATAGTCATGGGTATTCTACTAATATAATAACCACATAAAAATTATATTTCTAGATTCATAATGAGGTAAGTGCATATGATAGACATTATTAAGAATACCATCAAGGCCTCAACCAAGATTTCTAAAAATGATTAAGGCCTCGGCCAAAACCAAATCTCAAATTGGGCTAGGCCTCAGCCAAGCCCATGTCTATTTATCTCATGAGACCTATCGATGCATCGAGGGGATATAGAGGGCCCTAACCATCACATAATAATTCCAATTCATTTCTCATATGAGTGGGGATAAACATAAAGAACATATAAATTCATATTGAAACTAACATATGAAATGTAAATAACTTTCCCCGAACATTAATCTTAAACACTAACCATTCAGAGTAAATTTGGTGAATGGTTTTAGGATAGCACATCCATAATAAGAATAGTCATAAACCATACAATTAAATATGATAGATGAAATAATAAATTGTTAATCCCAATAATACATATGAATCAACAAGAGTGTTGAAACAAACAAAAATACTCTTATAAAATCCTTAAGTAATTATGGAGATAAATACTCTTTTATTTTGAAAAGAATAGTTATTTTGGAAAAGTGTTTTTATGAAACCAGAAATTAAGTAATATAGTATAAAATTATAAATTTTAGAAAGATAATGGTTTCAAAAAATCGGTTATATAGTTCCCTTGAAACTGGGTAAGAATTTGAGAAATTACCTTGAATCGGGCTTGCATTTTGGAAATAATTTTGAAAGTTCCTTTTAAAATGTGTACGTGCCCATAAAATAAAGTAGAAATCTGGTTGGTAAAAATAGATAGAACACTCAAACAGAATTTATGAGGAGTAAATAATAATTCATAATAATTTAATTTAGGTAATTAGACAATAAAATTAACTCGAATGAAAATGGAGGTTCCGGTGAAAAACCCTTACCTAAAGTCCAAATGTGTTCTTCTCTTGAACTTAAGGTCCTGGAATATGAAATTAAACATATTAATAACATAACTAAAAAGTATTAGATATTTTTTTGGTTTATAATTCTTTTATTAAGTTTATTGTGTTCTTATTTATTAGTTATAATATTGAATTTATTCATTCTGATGTGTTTTTTTCTGGATTTTCATAATCGACTCACTTGTTTTTATGTAATGGAGTTCATGTGGAATGGATTTAAATCCAAATAATTTAATTTAAATATTATTTATGAACATAAATAGGTGTTAATGGTAATTTATATCATTTATTTATGTGGTATGAGTATTAATAATTATATGAAATATTAATGACATTCACATTGATTATTTTAGCGGTATTTTGATTATTATGAACTAGTTTGGTCATATGATTTAATAATATGTATTCATACTAGTTAATGAATATAAAATAGGTTATAATAAATTTATTATAGTCTATTTGAACCATAAAAATGTTATCATTACAAATAATTAATGATAAATTGAAGAATGGAACTTCGTCGTCCACGAAGGTTGTAAATTGGAACCTCACAGATGATGACTTAGTTTATAAAATAAAATCAAGAGAGTAAGAATATTAATGATGGTTCTTCCATTAACATAATATAATTATATTATATAGATGATACTAGAGTTATCATGGTCATTTGGATAGAGGAGGGGAGAATAGGATAACAAAAAGAAGAAACATGAAATGAAAATGAATGAAATAAAATGTTAATTTACCTCTTGAATCTACATCCTTGAGAAACTCTTTAAGGGAAGGGTTTTGGACTTTTGGAAAGACCAAGATCTTCTTGAATGTGGGGGGTGACTATAGAAGGGTATTTGGGTAAAACATTTATGAGATTAAAGGCCTATAGAATAGAATAGAATATGAAGTAAGGGGGGTTATAGTGGAGGATAGGTTTAAATTCTGAATATTGTATTCATTATTTTATTAATCCCTCAAGACAACCAATAGTGTTGTTTTATGTAACTCATAATAGTAATAAGTGCATCTGATTTCAAACCAAGTAGACCTATATAAGTCAAAACATCATAAATAGTATATTTAACTGATAATTTGTATATACAGTATTTTACCATATTTCACTATTCATCAAAAATTTAAGAATTTCAGAAAAATCTCCAAAAATTTTCATAACCATTTCATGACATGTAGAATTAAAAAATGAACTTATTTTATCAAAAATAATTTTCCAAATATATTTAATTTTATTTTTAAATATAATCATATTAATATATAAAATAACAATTATAAAGGTATAATTAGTTTTATAACACATTGAAAAATTAATTAAGATATCATTTTCTTATTACCATAAGAAAATAAAATAATATCATTATTTACTATTCATAAGAGTCATAATAATATTCATATTACTATTCATAATAGCATGTTACTATTCATAAAAAATCATGTTGGTTCTATCCGACTCCAAATGACTTTCTGATCATAACTCTAGATGACCTTTTCTCGAAATTCAAAACATAGTAAAGTAAAATTAATGTTTAATGTATATATTATAAAATGTTTTGTATTTTAGGGACTCGGTGTTTCATGCATTCAATATTTATTTTCAAAACTTTGGGGTGTTACATTTTCCCATCCTTAAAAAAATTTCTTCCTCAAAATTGAAAGAATGATACATCACAAAATGATTTGGTTCGGTCTGCATCATAAGCTCCTTAGACTCCCATGTCGCCTACTCATTTTTATGATTCCTCCAATGTATATTTACCAGACCAGTTGTATTATTCTCCAACACTAGTTCTTCAGTGTCTAGAATCTAGATAGGCTCTTCAGAGTAAGATAGGTAATGTTCCAACTCTATTCCTTCAGAAGTGAGTACATGTGTTGGGTTTGGCATGCACTTTTTCAGCAATGAGACATGGAACACATTTTGTACTTTTGATAGGCTAGGCAGAATTACCAAACGATATACAACAGCTCAAATTCTCTCCAGAATTTTAGAAGGGCCTATGTAACTTTGGATGAATTTCCCTTTCTTCCCAAATCATATAACATCCTTACATGGAGATACTTTCAATAAAATGTGATCACGCACTTGAAATTCCATATCCTTCCTTTGATTATCGGTAGAGCTCTTTTTTTTCCTTGATCTGCTTTGATATGAACTTGAATAGACTTTACATTGTTTTTTTCCTCTATATGCTATGGACCCACAATCCTTATTTCTCTAACTTCGTCCCAACAAGTCATTGTATGACATTTCTTCCCATAAAATGCTTTATATGGTGCCATTTGAATACTTGAATGATAACTATTATTGTTAGAAAACTCCACTAAAGGTAAATATTGATCCCACATTCCTTGTAAGTAAGGTGAATATGATCTCAACATTTCCTCTAAGGTTTGTATCATCCTCTATGATTTCCCATCAGTTTGTGGGTGGTAAGCAGTACTCAATAGAAGTTCAATATCCAAAGCTTTCTGAAGACTTTTCTTGACATTTGATGTAAATCTTGGGTCATTATCATGAATAATTGAGAGAGTTTCTCTATGAAGTCTCACAACTTCATTGATATAGTGTCTTTCTAGGTGCTCTAGTGGAAAATCCTCTCTTATAGTGAGGAAATGTACAGATTTCATAAGTCGATCCACAATTACCCATATCGAATCATTCTTCCTTGGAGTTTTGGGTAATCCAGTGACAAAATCCATAGTGATGTCATCCCATTTCCATGAAGGAACTGGTAGAGGTTTCATGACTCATTTGGATTGTTTCCTTTCAGCCTTCACTTTTTGACAGACTAAACATCTTGATACATAATCCGTAATTTCCCTCTTCATGTTATCCCACCAGAAATGTTCCTTCAAATATCTATACATCTTAGTGATACATAGATGTATAGAAAAATTAGAACTATGGGAATTATCCAATAACTCCCTTTTTTATCTCGGGTATACCTTGAACACAAAGCCTCTTTCTAAATTTTAGAACACCATCTTCCCACACAAAGTCAACCATCTTCCCATCATTCACTACATTAATTTTTTCTTGAAGGTTCTTTTCATTAGTCTAAGAAGATTTAATTATTTCTAATACATATGTATGGGTAACAATTTTAAAAAAGAAATGATTTTTCACCTTATTGGATAATTTCCATATTCATCCTCACTAGCTCCATGTACAAAGGATCCTTGTCAATCCTTATTTTAGTGAGAACCCCATGGTCCTTCTGGATTAATGCTTTAACTAACTTGCTTTCCTTTCCAGGGTGGTAGTTTATAGTACAATCATAATCCTTAAATAGCTCAATCAATCTTGATTGCCTCATGTTGAGTTATTTATATGAGAAGATATACTTTAGACTCTTGTTCTTCGTACATATGTCAAAATTTTCACCATAGAGATAATGTCTCTATATCATTAGAAAAAAGATTGTTGTTGATAACTCAAGATCTTGTGTGGGATAGTTTTGTTCATGAATTTTTTACTACCTTGATGAAAAACCAATAACTCTATCATTCTACATAAGGAAACAACTAATTCTTTTCTTTGATTCATCACTATAGGTCACAAATCCATCATTCCCTGATTGTAGGGATAGGATCGGATCATTCACTAATCTCATCTTCAAATCTTCAAAAAAATTCTCATATTCCTTTTTCCATACGAACTTTACCCTTTACGTATATGCTTTGGAATTGGGTTGGCTAAATAGGCGATGGTCAAAATGAAATGCTGATAATAACCTGATAAACAAATAAATCTACCTACCTCAGTTATGTTCATTGGAGTAGGCCATTCTTGAATAGCCTTTGTCTTTGTTGGATCTATAGATATTCCATATTTAGAGAAAATGTGTCCCAAAAAGGAAACTTGTTGAATCCAAAATTCACACTTGTTGCATTTCCCATATAATTCATTTCATATAAGAGTCTTCAGAATAGCGCGCAAGTTATTTTCATGATATTAATAGCTTTTAGATTATACAATGATATCATCAATATATAACACCACAAAGTATCAAAGATATTCCTTGAAAACTCTATTCATTAGATCCATGAAAATAGAGTGTCCATTAGTCAGTCTAAAAGGCATTACTAAAAACTCATAATTCCCATAACTAGTTCAAAATGCTATTTTTTAAATTTCTTCCTTCCTCAAAAGAAACAGATTATATCCAGATCAAAGATCAATCATCAAAAAATATTGGGCTCCATGATGTTGATAAAATAAATCAATAATGTGAGGTTGGGGAACTTTTTCTTTATTGTTTTAGAATTTATCTCCTTGTATTCAACGCACAACCTCATAGATCCATCTTTCTTCTCAACAAAAAGAACAGGGGCTCCTCATGGAGAAACACTAGGGAGAATAAATTATTTATCACTCAATTCCTGTAGTTGTTTCTTCAGTTCCACTAATTCCACAATGGCCATTCTATAAGGGTTCTTTGATATGGTCCTTGAACTATGAATTGTGTCTATACAAAACTCATTTTCTCACTCTAGATGATGTCCAGATAAGTCTTCTAGATACACATCAACATATTATTGCACAATCAGTACGTCCTCTATCTGAACAGTCTTCTCCTCAACCATAGTTCTTTCATTGCATTCCTCACCAATAAGTGAATCCATTAGTGCTACTAGAGGTGGATATCGATGAGAATCTGTGGGTGATGTTTCTTCCCTAAAAATAAGGGATTCCACATCATCTTACAAAATTGTAACCTCCTTCCTCTTGAAATTAATTTAAGCATCAGAGTTCGAAATCAAATCCATACCAAGGATTATATCAAAGTAAATCATGGTAATAAAAATAAAATCAGTAGATAAATCATGTTTATATTCCAAAATGGGGACTCCTTGACCTAACATTACTGTAATGATACCTCCCTTAGTAGTTTTGACTGACAACTCCCATAATAAATCAAATTGTAAATGTCTAATTTTCTTGGAAAACTGTGACGAGATGAAAGAATGTGAGGATACAGAATCAAATAAAGAATTTTCTAAGTTTTAGAAAATGATTAATATACCTAACAACATATCATTAGGAACATAAATATCAGTGGTTGTGGCTGCATAAGTTTTTTCCTTCTCCCTTGGCCTTTTCTATGGCATGTTTTCTTCGAACTTTGGACAATCATTTGCATAGTGTCCTATATCCTAACAATTATAGAATTAAACATTAATAACTTATTTCTTCCCCTTAAAATCAACGGCAAGATGGAATTTTTGTCCTCATTTTTTGCATACACCTTTTACTTTTAATTAGGCACCAGGGTGTTTACTTCCACAATTATCACAAGGTGGAAATTCAATTCAGACCTTATTCCCTGTTTCCTTATTTTATTCTCTAGAGTTTTTAGAAATTCTATTATTCTATTTCATTCCCTTAAATTCATAAGACTTAGATAATTATTTTTCCTTCTTGATATCACATGAAACTATTTTCTTCATATGATGAGAAACTATGGTAGACCAATGACCACCAGAGGAATGTCTTTAGGACATCAAATAATTGATCAATTTTTCTCCTTGGATTTTGTATATAGTCCACAACATGTATTTCTATACTTCTAAAGATATCTTTATAATTTGTAACATTCTTATCTTCATTTTGCCTAAAATTCATAATCTACCTTCCCATATCCACTCGTTGTTCATGAGGAATGTGTTTCTCTATTAATATTTCCTTAAAGTCCCTCCATTCTATCTCTTATATCTCTTCCACATCCTTTTCATTTTGGATTAATGACCACCACTGATCCACATATCCCAATTGAAGATAAAATACCATGAATTCTTTCTCTCAATTGTTACATCCCAAAGTGAGAAATATATTCTCTTGAGAACTTATCCACTTCTCAACTACAAATGGGTTTGTAGCCCCATTGAATGATGGAGGCTATTATTTCATAAAGCGATCTAACAAAGCTCCTCTATGTGGTGGATATGGATGCTCCATATGGGTAAGGTTATTTTTCATAACCTGACTAAGTTGTCTCATTATAGTTATAAGATTTTATGGCCCAGTCGCAGTACTAGAGCTAACATCATTATCATGCATCGGAGGGAAATCCCTACCTGGGATACGCATGTTCATGTAGTTTCCATTTCTTCCACTAGGCACCATTTATAGATAGTGACATAAACTAGATTATGTTATGAACATTAATTTATAATCTTAACATATAAAAATACTTATCATAAATATAAATCCTATGCATAGCATATCCCATAGTCACAAAATGGTTTATTTGACAAAATATTTACATTTAAATCATTCATAATGGCTTGAAAAGAAAATTTGAATTATCCTAAGAATATCCTTGGAAGTGTAAAACTATGTGTGTATTAAGGCTCATTGTCATGTACTAGGATACCCTGGTTCAACCTCGAAACTCCCTGCAAGAGATCTCACTTCTAGTTACATCTATGCCAGAACCACGTCCACTTTTAGAATCAAGACGAGGATGTATTCTCAAGAATGATATAAATAATCTATTCCTTACCAAAATACTAGGATGTTCTTTTATGTTTATCCTCAAATTCTATATTTTTTATTTCTTCACTAATCTATGTTTTCTAAATATAGTTTCCATGTTTTCAACTAAACTATCACTAATACCCACTATTAAGACCCAACCAGAGTTTCCCGGGTTTGGTCCCTTATTACATTACATTGGCTTGATTACAAGGAAGGTGAACCCAGAAGGAATGAATAGTTTAGTAGATTTGAAAACAAGATACAATTATATGTTCAGAATTAAATCTTTAAAGTAAAAACAAAACTAATTTCTTCCATTAGAAACATCTATGCCTTCTCAATTATTCCTTCCAGTCATTCAAAAATTACTTCTTCATATCCTTGTAAAATAAAACATAAAAAGAGGGTGAACTAAAATTCTCAATAAGAGTAATAAATATAGTGTAATATATAAAAAACATATACATTAAGAATGATTAATAATATAAAACACATGTCTTTATAAATAAAAAACAAGAACATATTATGGTAGGAATGTGAGATGTGTTAATAATGCCATAATAAAATATAATCAATTTTATTCTAAAAATCGAATAACCACATGAAATTTAAATTACTAGATTCATAATGAGGTAACTGCATATGACATAAATTCTATGACATACCTTCAAGGCCTCCTCCAAGACATCAAAAAAAAGATTAAGGCCTCAGCCAAAACCATATCTCAAATTGGGAAAGGCCTCGACCAAGTCCACGTCTATTGGTATCATGAGACCTACCAATGCATAGAGGGGATATTGAGGGCCCCAACCATCACATAATATGTCCAATAAATTCATAATATGAGTGGGGATAAACATAAACATCATATACATTCATATTGAAACTAACATATGAAATGTAAAAAACATTCCCCGAACAATAAGCTTAAACACTAACCATTCAGCATAAATTTGGTAAATGGTTTTAGAATAGAACAACAATAATAAAACTACTCATAAACCATACAATTAAATATGGTATTTGATATCAAAAATTATTTATCCCAATAATACATAATAATCAACAAGAGTGATGAAACAGATTAAAATACTCTTATAAAATCATTAAGTAATTCTTGAGATATATACTCTTTTATATTGAAAAGAAGATTTCTTTTGGAAAATTCATTGAATAAAAACAAAACATAAGTAATATAGTATAAAATGAGGGATTTTATAAAGATAATGGTTACAAAAAATATATATTATAGAGTTCCCTTTAAATTAGGTATGAATTTGAGAAATTCCCTTGATTTGAGCTTGTATTTCATAAATAATTTTTAAAGTTTTTTTGAAACATGTAACTGCTCATAAAATAAAGAAGGATTCTGGTGTAAAAAAATATGTAGAACACTAAAACAGAATTTATGAGGAGTACATAATAATACATAATAATTTCATTTAGGTATTTTGATAATAAAAGTAACCGGAATAAAAATGGAGGTTTTGGTGAAAAAACCTTACCTTAAGTCCGAATGTGTTCCCATCTTGAACGTAAGGTCCTTGAATATGAAATTAGACTTATTAATAACTTAATTAAAAACATATTATATATTTATTTAGTTTATAATGATTTTATTAAGTTTATTATGTCCTTATTTGTCAGTTATATGATTGAATTTCGTCATTCCAGAGTGTTCGTTTTCTTGATTTTCATAATCAGTTCACTTGTTTTTATGTAATGGAGTTAATGCTCAATGGATTTAAATCTCCAGAATTGAATTTAAATATTATTTATAAACATAAATAGGTGATAATTGTCATTTATATCATTTAGGTACATGGAATGAGGATGAATCGTTACATGAAATATTAATAAGATTCTGTTAGATTATTTAGGCGGTATTTTGATTATTGGGAACTAGTTTGGTCATATGATTTAATATTATGTATTATACTGGTTACAGATTATTAATTAGGTTTTAATACATATATTATATTCTATTTTAACTATAAATTTATTTTATGAACTATAATTACAGAGAAATTTAATAATGAAACTTCGTCGTCAACGAAGGTTGTAAATTCGAACCTCACGGATGATGCTTTCGTTTATAAAATAAAAGGGAGAGAGTAAGAATATTGATGATGGTTATTCTATTCACATGATATAATTCCATTATATATATTATACCAGAGTTGTAATGGTAATTTGTATCGAAGAGGTGAGTAGAGGATAGCAATAGGAAGGAAATTGAAATGGGAATGAAAGAAATAAAATGTGAATTTACCTCTTGAATCCACATCCTTGAGAATCTCATTAAGGGAAGGGGTTTTGGTATTTTAAAAAGACCAAGAACTTATTAGACGTGGATAGTGAATAGGAAAGGGTATTTGGGCAGAAATTTGAGGAGTGAAGAGAAGAGGAAGTGGGGGGGTGTTATAGTGGAGGAGAGGAGTAAATTTTTAATATTTTATTTGTTATTTTATTAATTCCATCAAGACAACCAATAATGTTGCTTCATGTGACCCAAAATAATAATAAGTTCATGTGAACTTAAAAAAGTGGCCTTACATCCCTCATGATTTCATAAATAGTGTATTTAACTTATAATTTGTATAAACTGTATTTTACCGTATTTCACTATTCATCAAAAAGTCATGAATTTTAGAAAAATATCAAAAAATTACCATATCATTTTTTGAAGTGTAAAATTCAAAAAATAATAGCAGTTTTCAAAAATAACATTATAAATTTTATTAATATAATTTTTAAATAAAATCACAATAAATTTGTAAAATAACAATTTTAATGGTAGAATTAATTTTATATCACATTGAAAAATTAATTAAGATATCATTTTTTATTATCTTAAGAAAATAAAATAATATCGATATTTAATATTCATAAGGGTAATATTACTATTCATAAGTGTTTGTTACTATTCACCAAAAATCAAGTTGTTTCTATCAGACTCCATATGACTTACTGATCACAACTCTTGATGTCCATTTTTTGATATTCAAAACATAGTTGAGGTAATTGTAGGTTTAACGGATGGATTATAAAATGTGTTGTTTTGTAGGTACTCATTGTTTCATGAATTCAATATTTATTTTCTAAACCTTGGGGTGTTACAATAATAATAATATAAATATCATATTTATTCGTTAAATCCATATTATTAATATCCATGATTATTGGAAATGGAAAATGAATCTCGTCAGATCATGGAGGTGGTATTCCATATGTAAGCATGATAAATGTTATCATTTTCTATCATATGAAAGGTTAAAAAGGTAGATAGTATATTATCTTATAGAATCATAATAATTTCAAAAATATCTTGTATATACCTTAAATAAATCATAATAACCTTCTATGAAAGGTGGTGGTGTAAAATGATATGCATCTCTTTGTGGAGATGGTGGTTCGCGTGTATGAACAAGTGATGTATTCATTTCCCATGGTATTGAAAAGGAGATGAAAAAGTGTAACTTAAAGATAATAACATTTAATTATATTGTATACACTAATGTTATTATAAAATTATGGCTATGATAGGTTTGAATGAGGCATAATAATAAATAAACATGAATGAACTTAGTTAAGAGTTGTACCTCATATATGGAAAACATCATTTTGAATACACATTAAAGCATATATGTTGGTATTTTTATAATAAAAATCCTATAATACATGGGGAGGAAGTTTTGGGAGGAATCTGACTAGATATTGGTCTATAAATTATTCTCATGTGGTGTGCATAAGTGGGGAGAGGGGTTTTTTTTAAGTTAGAGGAGTGGTACACATGTAATTATTAATAACCATTAAATATTATAATGTCCTTAATCATGGTCTAGTGGAACTAAAACAATTATACATTGACAATAAGGTGAAAAGGGTTGAAATTAAATCAAAAAATAATAATAAATATGAAATTTTGTGACCCTATCACAATGTTTTAACGTTATTTAACTCGTTTTACTTCATTAACATGGTAAAAAATTATCAAGGTTGCTAATCGCAATGAAAAAAATAAAATTGACCTCATTTTTTATTTTGAGCCTTATGACACCAAATATCTAATGTATTATTAAATTTTTTAATTTTCAATGTTTTAAGAGTAAATTTTAATATAAGTTTTCAAAACACAATATAATCCAATTGTTTTAGAAAAATACGTTTTTTTTTTCAAAATATCCAATAACATAAAAATAAAATATAATGATTATTATTATAGATTTAATTATAATATGTTACCTAAAAAATAAAAAATATAATGGGACATTTAATTTACTTTATTTAATGAAAACAAAATATTTTTCTGAAAAAATTGACATTTTTCACAATTCTCCCAAAAATCAACTATATTCGAAAAATCCAAAAAAATAACCATAAGATAATTTTTACATGATGAATTAAAGAATTAAGTTCATATCATCAACTCAAAATTGTAAAATTCATAAAAATTACTTTTAAATGAGAATTCAATCTATAAAGATAACATAATTTTATAGAAAAATTACCATTTAAACCTGTAGTGTTCCTCACATTATTTCATATAGATTTATAAATAATTAAGGTTTAATGTATTATATCACAAAATAAAATATTAAACAATTTCATAATAATATTTTAAAATTGATAAATTTAATTTTTCAATATAAAATAAATAATACATTAAAACAGTTCTTTGATATAATATCTGTTTTAGCATTGAATAATTTTAATCATATCCTATTAATTATTTATTTTATGGTCATTAAATTTAATAAATAATATAAATTTTAGTATCGTAATTTATTAAAATATTTTTCATTACTAAGGGTTTAGGGTTATATATCAAGGCTTGTTTTAGTTCGTTGTTTCATGTAACATATGGTATCAAACATAATACTAATTAATGGATAATTAATTTTTAAAATATCAAGATGTTACATAAAAATGAATAATAAAATATTATTTTAAAGATATTAAGATGTAAATATAAAGGTCACATTAGATAATAAATAATTTTTTTTCTAAATAGAAAGGAATCATTGGTGAGAAGGGAAAATATGGAAAATGATGGGAAACTAACCTTAAAGATGATGGGAATTACTCTCAACAACGAAATTCATTTTTTGATATAAATTTATCATTGGAAGATATTTTAATTAAAATTTAATTTTACCTGATATGGGGAGAAATTTTACTCTGAAATAAATTTTTATGGTGTATGAAATTAATATTGGAATAAATAAGTTTAAAAATATACATTTTAACTCAATGGAGGGGGTTGAGTTTACAAAAAACCTTATAGTTGTGGTATCTTTTGAATAAATATCTCAAGAAAGATAAAATGTGATATAGAATTATAAATACTTTATATCTCATATAAATTATTATAAAATTATTACATGGCTATTATATACACAAAAAAATGAAACAAGTGTTGAATACGAACCAAATCTCAATGAATCGAAATTGAGATGCAAAAAACTTTACCTCGGGTTCGGATTTATTTTGGACATACACCCAAAATATTGAGTAATACAATTAATCAA
The DNA here is from genome assembly GCA_963277665.1 of Viscum album. Classification (NCBI taxonomy): domain Eukaryota; kingdom Viridiplantae; phylum Streptophyta; class Magnoliopsida; order Santalales; family Viscaceae; genus Viscum; species Viscum album. The sequence goes on along the minus strand of OY728140.1, from coordinate 1,294,763,072 downwards.
GTTAAATTAATTATTAATATACTTATACATATATTCTTAATTATATATGGTCAATTTATTATCATATTTTATTTATTTATTCAATTGTTTTTTCTTACAAAAGTTAATTGAGGTGGTTCAGTCAATTTCTCTTAAAAATTATATTCTTATGAACCATGGTCAAATGTGTTGTAAAATAAATACATAATATCAATAATTGTTTATGTTTAAGTATTATATTTTTCCATTATATCTTGATTTATGTAGTTTCATATGTTTTCCAAAAATAGAATCAAATTAAAAAATGTTCGTTAATATAAAGATTTTATTGTGGTTGAGTTTACTATGACCATAAATTGTTAATATCACTTGCAGAATATCCAATATTATCTTCATATAAAATTAATATATGTAAAAATAAATTTATTATATTTTTAATATATTTTTAATTTCATTTATGTGAGGTGGTATTGGAAAACAAAATATGATATTCCATGTAGGCGGTAGTTTGCACGTACACAAACGACACTTTAAATTTCTATTGAATTTGAGGGGGTAGATAAATATAATAGTTATAATTTAAGATTAATAATATTATTATCAATATTTTATTTTTTCATTATATAACCCTTTTTACCATCTATGTATAGAGGTTGTGGAAAATATAACACGTCGTTTATGGATGCAGTAGTTCGGGCATACGCATGATGACGTCTTAATTATTTGAATGGCTTTAGAGGAAAAAATATATTCAAAATTTCTTTAGTATAATTAAATTTTATCATATTATAAATTATTATGTTATAATAATATCATGTATATCATATATTTATGGTGTTATAATAAGAAAATAAAAAATAAAGGTTGGTTGAGAGTATTACCGCTCCCTTTTGATGTTCTCCCTTAGATAACAAATTATGGATCCTTATCTTGGTTTTTTGGAAAGACAAACAATTTTAAGATATGGAGAGAGGTGTTTGGATATATCAGGTTATAATTATTTTAAATTTATATATTTTTTACAAGTTCATAAATATGGTGTAATTGATCTCCTTTTATTATGAATATAATGAAACTTCTGTAAATAAAGAATAGTTTTTCAGTGATGATATTACACATTTCAAGGTCCAATGAATCCCAAAGTGTTAAATAATTAAGTGTGGGGTGATTTAGAGATGTGAATGACTCTTAAAATTAATTTTTCATAGTTTTTATACATTTTCATGTTTTTAACACTATATTTCATTATTTTTAACCATTTTAGTATTCACATGTGTAACTAGTATTTTAACCAAATATTTTCTATTTAATTTAAAATATAAGGTAAATAATATTACCAAATTTTTATTTTTTGAATCTAAATTAAATATCCATAATACATAATTAAATTAAAAATTAATTTAAAATTGTATTTTACATTTAGACAACTTGTTTATATAAAAACCATTTTGTAGAAAAATTTTATTTTTGTCATTAAGTGTTATTAATATTATTTAGTATTGATTAAAAATTTAATGAGTGTTAATATATTTTTATATAACTATAAACATAATATTATTTCATTTTATAAACTATGAAACCTTATTTTAATTGTTAAAAATTACATAGGATTTAGAGGACAGTCATTGAAATTAACATTTTATCTATCATAATGGTTATTAACTTTTATCTTAGTAATTATAATTTTATTCCTAATATTGAAATTGAATTTATTAAATAATTTTTCCATGATGATATAAAATATAAAATAATTTTTCATATTTAATTTATACAATTAATTAAAACTAATATTTAATATAGCTGAATAAGAACAATTCTTTGATTAAATTACTTTTCTTAAAAAATTACACATTAAAACATTATGTTTTTTTGTACTAAATATTTCAAAATACTAATTTAAAGAATATTAATATATTTTTTAATTTAATAACATATTATATATTACTAAATTAATATTTTAAAACTATTTTATTTAATGAGTTTGAATAAAGTAGACAAAACTCGTAAAAATAAAAGTAGATTGATAAAGAACAATATTTAATATTAAATAATATTTTTCATTATTTTATAAGTGTAAAAAAGTTTAGTTTATAAAATTGTTTTATTTATAAGAAGATTTATTAACAATTTTCATCTAATATATCAAATTTTCAATTTTTTTGTGTGTGAAATGATATCAAATGAGTGTATATTTAAATGAAATTTTATAAAGTAAAATTGTAGGGTGTTACAATAGTGATGAAAAACGTTTAAGCAATGAAGGTGAAATGAATTTCCGGGATAAAGTGAGAGAAAATGAAAAATCTTCAAGTAAAAATGAATAAATTGTTGATGATTATGAAACACATATATAATACATGATTAGTGAATAATTGAAGGATTTAATTTCAAGAAATACATAATTATAGACTGAGGTAAAAACTTTAAAGTGTTAATAAAATAAAGAAAATGGTGATCATGAATTGTGTGTCAACAATATGTCTATATTGTTAAATTGAAATGAAGATTTTAATGATAAAATGGATGAGGATGGTAATATGAAGGGTGAATTAAATTCCAAGATATCATTAAAGGGAAAAGAAGCTGAATAATATTTATCATAATTTATATATCAAGATAACACCATATAGAATTTCAAATATGAATTTATAAATTCCATTTAAATGGTTAGTGAATATTTTGACGATTTTAAGAAAAGGGAGAATGCATCATGGAAATTTGATGAATGTTTAAAACATAAAATAACTCACACATTTGGAAATAATGTTCTGGATTTATATAAAGAGAATATTCTTATCATTTAGACAATTCAAAGGTATAATTTGATTTAATTAAGGTAAAAAATATTATTGTTTTTTATGTTTTTAGTTAAATTGAAAATAATTTAAAAACTTGAAGGAAAAAAATCATGAAAAAATATAAACATTTAAAGTGATGGTATATGTATAAAAACTATGAACCTGTACTCCCAGATCCAGTGATTAAAACATAATATTTACATTTTCAGTTTTTATATTGATAAATGTGACCAAATTTTAGAAATCTAAAATATCAAACATCAAATAGAAATATTGTATCACTTACATATAAAAGGTTATTTTCAGTTAATAGATTTAGAGAATCAGGAAAATAACTACATAACAATAATAATGTATTTAAGTGAGACTTTTTCCAACTATAAAAAAATTTATTTTCCCATTTTAATTATCCATATTATTTCTACTCAAACATAAAACCTAGGAATGTTTTTTAAAATGGGGGATTTTAAAGAAAAAAAACTCTATAATGGATACATATAAATAAGAAAAGAAACTTGTTAGTTCATTTCAAAACCGTGAGATAATATAAGTAAGTTTTCCTTGAACATAATAAATACTGAGATAAAAATAATGGGTTACATAAACATGAAAAAATAGTTACTGAAAAACGGTTTTCATAAAAAACATTTTAAAAAACATAAAGAAAAAATATTGATCCAAGGGTTTCTTAGAAAACATGAGAATCCATGAAATAAACATCTTAAAAACAATCATTTTACAGATAAATGGAATAATCATTATTTTAAACAAAAAAATCTATATCATAAATTAGGAAATAAATTTTTTTTTCCATAAAATTCATTTTAAATTTTATAAAATTCATGTATGTTCATTAGGAAATCGTTTTTAAAAACCCATTGATGAACCCTTGTAAGAACCATTAAAAATCGAATAACCAACTCAGTTAATTCCAATATAATTCTCTGAAGAACATAAGCATTACCCAGTTCATTTTATACCTATATTGGTCTCACCATATAACAACCTATGTACTGTTAGAATAATTTTTTTCATATTAATTAGTATTGTTGAATTAAATAGTAAAATTCATTATAAATATATTATTTATGGAATAGTTTTAATAAACTCATTTCTTATATAGTTATATTTAAATATTAATTTTCAAATTTTATAATTTTAATATGATAAAAAAAAAGTGGATTAAAAGTTTACAAATTATCTTAGTATTATTATGATTCTAATTATGATTATTATTACTATTTGTTTTATTTAGGTTTTTAGATAACCTATGGGAGGCCTTCTCCACCCCAGTACCTACATCCTGCGAAGGCCAGCCCCTCCTCCTCATAGCGCGCATGACATCCACACTGTAACCCTAGGCAACCATGACCCGGATCCCTCTCACTATCCATGGTAGCGCACCACTCCTAGCCATTCTCATCATCAAGTGTGTTTCACCCCCTAGTTGAGACCTTGCAGCGTCTGACCCCCTCCTCCGGGATCCCTCTCTAGTCATTAGTTTCACCTTGTTTATTCACAATTATTCTTTGATCCAGTGAGGTAGGTATTTCTATGTGCTTCTCCTTCCATTTCCAGTCATGATTTAGTTTCCCCATCACCTGGAATGGATTCAGTCGAACCTAGGGTTTGAAGGGGTAATCCAATTTTGGTGTTTCTTCCTTGAATATGGCATGCAACTCAACTCTCTAGACACCTTCCGGTGGGTTTTGGTGTTAACTGCCAAAGGTTCGGTGTTTCAGATCATTTCAGGTTGTCGTTTCCATCTAAAGTGATGTTTTATTACAATTTCTTGGGTTTTACTATCCAATTTAGGGTCTAGTTGTTTTTATGTGACCAGTTAGAATTGTTGTAGGGTGTTATGATTAGTTTCGAAGGCATGCATGCTTATTCTAAGGTATATATATATATGTGTGTATATATATATATCTTTTTTGTGTGGGTTCCCTCATGGAACAGGGAACACATGTTTCAGTTTGAGGACAAATATATATATATATATATATATATATGGAAGTTCGTGTGTGAGAGAGGGTGACTGTCTATGTTAGAAAGCTTTGGCTTAGCCATTATTTGAGGTAGGGTCCTCAAAAATGCCTTTAATTTAAAAATACAGTAGTTTTTTATTTACTACCTTTGATATATTGGACTATAATTAAGGACTGAACTGCCTATTTGTGCTAAATTATTTGTTAGAGAACAAAATCATATTTTTCTAATAATACACCTCCAATAGAGGTGAACTTCCTTCAAGCTAAAAAATGTAGTGAGTATATTATTTAGGTTTTCTTAGCTTGATGATGTGTGGTTTTCCTATGCTTAACTATTTAGAGGAAGCTTGATTAATTAAAGGAATATGGTTTGATTAGATAAGAGACATGTGGCCTACTTTTCATGTTGACACACTTGAGTTAAATTGATCTAATGAACTATAATTGGATTCATGGGTGAGTAAACCCATGTGAAATGAATAATAATGGGTGGAAAAAATGGGAAGGTATTCCCATCTGATAGGAATGAAAGTGAACTATAACAATGAATGGGTATACTCTTTGCTAGAATGGGTTGTGAATGGGAATTAATGAATGGGTAAATTCATTATAAGATTTGAATGAATTTTGATGCAAGTGATGGATAATGAGTGGGTATACTCATTATATTCCTTCAATATATAAATGGGTAAACTCTTGGGATGTATTTAAATATAAAATTTCAACATGAGAGGATATAATCAAATGGAATGGAATGGTTTATATGAGTAGGTATATTCATATGGGTTGTTTTGTTAAATGGTTTAGATGAAATAGTTAAACTTAAAAGGAAACAGATTGGGAT